>JAQQTP010000090.1:13618000-14224500 GCA_029884605.1 Ormosia emarginata
AGGGATGCAGAGCAATTTTCTAAAGCAGAGAACTGACCCTAAGCTTAGAAGATCTTACAAATAACAATATGAATTACTTTTAAATCTTAACACAATTACGAAGTTCATATCACGCTTTAAGAATTCTGGGTTACTTTTGAGTCACTTTATCTATCTTTGGTATATTATTCTAAAAGAGAATAGAAATATTGACTGTGCTTGCTTTTCTTTTAACATTTCTCCAAAGTCCAAACACAAGTTTAGTGATAACTAGAAGTGGAACAAGAAAATTTTAGGTGGGGGGTTACAAGTATACCCACTCTTACATGTACATGGTAGAATTTTAGAAGAGGGAGCATATTTAACCTTTTTTAAGACCTAACAAAGGAATTACATATACTACATAAGGAGGAATTGTTTTGGCTTTGGGAGACCACTGCACCCAACCCACTGCAGTATTTTTCTATTTCATATTTCATGTCAATATTTTCTTATCTCAATGGTAATTTTGCATTTTTATGAATAACTAAAGTATTTTGTCTATCTCTAGGCAGCCAAAAGATTATTCACAGAGATATCAAGTCAGCAAACATACTTTTGGATGATGCTTTTGAGGCACAGGTATGCGTACACTTTTTTGTCATGCACCATTATGAAATATATTTTTCAATCAAAATACAATCTCTCTAAATGCAAAGTTTGGATCCTAATTCACCCTTGTTTTAACACAGGTTGCAGACTTTGGACTTGCGAGGCTAGCTGATGCTGCTAATACCCATGTATCAACTAGGGTTATGGGAACCTTTGGGTAGGTTTCCTATGTCTTAAACAAAAAACTCTAATGTATATGGAGTTTCATGGGGGTTGAACTTGCTGTCAATATGAAATACATTTCTAGGTTGTAAAAAGAAAATTTTAGGAGAAACAGTTGAAAAATACCTTGCTCTAAATGTTTTCCCTGAAATTTTGGTTTTTGATAGAATCCAATGATGTCGATCTATCAATGTAGCTGACCTCACATAGTGGAATAAAGTTTGTTTGTTGTTGTTGGTTAGTGCTTATAACTTCATAATTCATTAGTGTTATTTTAGAGGTAAAGTAGATTTCAACTTCAATGAGGCAGCTTGGCTTAAGTTTTGAAAACATCTTTTAACTTTTAAGGTTTGATTTTACAACAAAAAGCCTTATCTAGGATCCAACAGATAGTTTAATGATAATAGATACATTTACCAGAAAACCTTCTTTAGTAATGCCCAATTAAATTACAACACTAACTCATTCTGGCTTCAATTTGCAGGTACATGGCTCCAGAGTATGCAACAAGTGGAAAATTAACTGATAGATCAGATGTTTTCTCATTTGGGGTTGTCCTCCTTGAGCTTGTAACTGGAAGGAAACCCGTTGATCAAACTCAGCCTTTGGGAGATGAGAGTTTGGTTGAGTGGGTACGAATGAACCTTTTTCATATTTTATGATGTGAAATATACTGTGAAAATTTTGAAGTTTTTCTATTCCCTTCCTTCCCTTATCTCTCTATCCTTTGGATAACTAGAGACAATAGTATAAGAATGGAATTCAAGTTTCTGTATAAAGTTACTAATCTCAACAATCTGTTCTATAATAATGAAATTATGCCCCACAAATTAGCATGTTCAACTGATGATTCTCGTTATTCTTTTTTCTTATGATACAAGTTAACATACATTACTAACATGTTGTACTCTATCCACAGGCTCGTCCGCTTCTCCTTCGTGCCATTGAGACACGTGACTTTAGTGAATTAATAGATCCAAGGCTTGAAAAGCACTTCGTGGAGAGTGAAATGTTCAGAATGATTGAGGTAGCTGCAGCATGTGTTCGCCACTCAGCTCCTAAACGGCCTCGTATGGTTCAGGTGATAATAATACTAAAAGAACAGCTACTTTGTGGTGCATCAAAACATCCATTTTAAGCTTATGCTTGTTTTTTTTGTTTTTTTGACATAACTATCTTGGTTTCTAACAATTCAATCATTAAAACCATTTACTAATCTTTCTCTTGGTTTATATCAGGTGGTCAGGGTCTTAGATAGTGGAGATGAAATATCTGATCTAACTAATGGGGTGAAATATGGTCAGAGCACTGTTTATGATTCTGGCCAGTATGATAAAGACATTATGCTATTCAGGAGGATGGCCAATGGCAGCTATGTTGATTCTGAGTTTGATATGTACAGTAGAGAATACAGTTATTCAAGACAGATGTCTGGATCCCAACATGCATGGATGCGAAGTAGTTCTAGCGGTGAGTCAGAATCTAAAGCTTTCAACAGGCATAGGAGCAGTACTGAATGAGCACAGGTATTGAGTGAACGCACACAAAGCAGCGCACAGTAATGACAAATGAGCATAGGCATAATGGAGTTGGAGGCGGCTGGTTTTAACCTAATTAATTCACCAAAACTGTCCTAATGGGTCATGGCATTGCATCATCTTAAAGGGACCCATGAATGCTTTTGGTTTTACAAGGATTAAAACCATGACCTTTATCCAATCCTGTATAAAAGCATTACTTAATTCTTTTCTCCCTCCAATTTTTGTTCTATTTTCTTTCCCCCCTTTCTTTTTTAGTACCGGGGGATGTTGAAAGCTTGTAAAAAGATAACTTTATTGAGGTCACTTTTTAATCGTTGTTATCAATAGATATCTTTTATTGATGCTGGATTCGGAAGATTTGAGTTTCTTACTGCACATTTGCGGTGGTATGATGATATTCAAAATGAAATAGGTTTGACTGTGATATGGTTAGACTTACAGCAGTGAGTACTTGAGAGTTGACAATATTACTGCAACCATACCTCGTCACAAGCAAGAAGTGAAAATAGTTACCTGACATACAATATAGCTTTGTGAAATAACTGTAGTCAGGAATTAGTAAATTACAGTTGCTGGAAGCAATAAAATTGGATGTACAATTATTTGTGCTTCTAGTCCAACTCTTTTCTATATAGTTGTGGTGTGCTGTTGATTTACAGATAATAACCAAGTTGTTAGATAACAAGTGATCTTTCAACATATACTCAGAATGATGACTTTGCTGATAACTGTTTCATTCAAGTTCCTTATATCTCTCAACTGTAACTGAAATTTCCATGTACCGGGTGTGCAAACTTTGTAAACGAGCTCTTGCTTTCTTGAACTCATTCTATCACCAGCATTTTCCTGAATCATCGACCTGTTTGCTCTATCAAATACTCTTTCAGTTTCGTTGGGTGAATATCCTGCTTGGTTGCCTGTGGAACAAAATTTAATCTCAATGCATCAGAAAGGGTGATCCCATGAACTAACGTAGTGAAGGGGGACTGACAGAGTGGAGAGGGTGGTATAGAAGAATGAATGCTTTCAGGCAATAGTTTTAATCAACCTATTCTTTAAATGATGCAGGATACATGTTTTTCCATGAGTTAAATCTTTTCTTGTTTATTGGTCCCTCCCAAAATTGTCTAAGCCCTCTATGAAGGGAAGGGGATAATGGAATCCATGTCTAATTTACATACCCAAATTGGAATTTGACAGTGTTTGGTATTGGAGTTCTGAACCAATATAGCAGTAAATTAGCTCATGATTTATTTAGGGTGCTCCATATTATTAGCAAATTAATGCACTTTGCTGTTACTCCAGTTTCTCAGACCCTTACCTTAACCGTCAGAATGTTCAGGACTTTGCCATCAAGTGTGATCATATTGGCATTAGCAACCTGCAGTCCAAATGCATGTATAGCTTCCATCAACCTTGAAAACCCACCTTGCTTCTGCTCACAGTATAACTTAATCAAGAAATCTGTCCTGCCAATGTGATTCACTTCTGCTTCCACCTGGGAACATGTTAACAGATTATATTAGGTCATTAAGACTGGATGTATTAAAATTCAGTTTCATCCATGACTTGGAAAAAACTGAAGAAGAGGTTATCCCAACTCTTTGTACCTTCATCTGCCTCTTTTTAGTGCAATCAGAAGAACTTTGATTGAGCTCAATAAGAGGGAGACTTTTGGTTCCTCCTTGTTCTTTGCTTGTTGGCATCCTCAATTTCGGTGTGTTCTTTTCACAGTCCTCTACTTCCAAAGCCTCGACCTCATCTTTAAGTTCTTTTGCTTGGCCCTGCAATTCCTTTATATAGTCAATTGCGTCTGAAAGAATTGCTACTCTATCCATCTGCCAAAATTCAGTGTATTAGATACTAGGCAAAATTAAGAAGAAATACTATTATACGTATGCTGTTGAGTTACACAGTTATATCTACCTTGGTTATCTTTGGGACTAGAGATCGTAGAGTGAAAAGCCCATTTTTTATCTTGTTCCTCCTTTTCCTCTCTGTGACAAGATTTTTAGCAAGGTAGCCTTCCCTTTGACCCTCCCTGACCAATTTTGTTTTATCTTCTTCCTCATTGCCACAATGGGAACTCAAACCTTTCTGTTGTTTCCCTGAAGTTTCATTGTACTTGGGCCTTTTAGTTTTAGGGCTAGGAGATATTTTAACTGATTGCTTCAGATATTCATGCTGAGTCAAGCAAACAAGCTTTGAATCAAATGATGGGTGTTCTTTTGAAGGATTAGACCCACTGGAGGGTCCTTCAATGCTAGGTTGGGAGCTGCACCGGTTTGTTGCAAGCAGATGAACATTAGGAGTTAAAGTTGACATGAGCGGTGGCCACCTCTGTTGGTATTGTTCTTCTGATGACAGATGTTCATTGAAGTTCAGACTGGTGTTGCTCTGCGCAGATATAGCTTCTTGCTTCAAAGAGACATAACAGTGCGCTGTTATGAACTCTATGATATTTATATCTTCTGGAATCTGAGAAAGATGAATACTTTATTAAAATAAGAAATTTCAATCAGAGGTGATGCAAATAAGTATCAAGATTTACATCTTACAAGCTTTGCAGTGAAGAGCTCGATAAGACCACCAACAATAGGGATCAAAACTTGCGTTCCAATTGAATCCTGCCAAAATATTGATATTTTAAGTTTATGATTTTCTTAAATATGGTGAGCATTGAGTAACCATTAAGAATCTCAATTAAAATGTCAAATATGTCGCGTATATCCATGACAACCATTAGGGCAATACAAAATTTAAAGAACTGATGAGTTACTTTAAGAAGGCGTTTGTTTCAGCATGAAATTTCATCAGGGTTGTCACTGATTATGAAAGTTCATGTATCACAATGAACTAAGGGTGTAAATTAATCAATCAAATTAAGTGGAGAATAGGATTTGTTATGGCTATCAGAGAACAGAGAGGGTTTGAAGAGATGACAGAAGTAGTAGTTGATGCCTTCACTAGCATTTAACAAATGTAAAACCATTTCCACTATCAAATAGGAACCGTGATGCGAATATGATGGAAAGGAAGTATGTGACCAACCACCTAAAAAAATTCCATTTTTGCATTAAAATGATTTCAGGTGAAAAATAAAAGAAAGAACTCAAAAAACGAATGGTAATATAGTCATTTACTATTTGGATCAAACAGGTTACCTTCAACTTGGGTCAAGATTCTAACTTCAGGGGACCTTCTGTAATTCCCAATCCCAGAAATAAGCTTTTGTTAACAATAATACTAATATCACAGGCTTATGAGCTTATCTTAAAAATATTGGCTTGTTTCAAGCATTATATCAGGAAGCCAACGTATGGAGAGTCCCAGAGGGGTTAATTTTAGAAAGCAAACGTGAGAGAGAGAACAATAAAATGTCTGATGTTTTAATCCATAGAAATTACCTCCTGGGTAAGCCATCTTGGTTGTTGTGATATTGCAACCTCTCCACGGACACTGGGTCAGAATGTCACATAATTTTCATTAGTGTCTCCTTTCCTTGACCAAATATAGAAACATGATATTTACCAAAAATATATATAGAGAGAAAAATTATGACAACAATCAGAATGAGAGAGAGAGAGATACCCAGAATAAAGGGACATTGCAAAAGGAAGTTGGCCAAGAGCTTCACAAGCCTTTGTTCGAACTGGATGCTGAAAATGGGTGTCCCTGCAAATGGGAGCCAAGTGGTATTGTTCACCCATTTCCTCTTTGGGCTTTTCCTGCTCAATGTTTCCACTGCAACTCCCTCTACAACAGCAACCCATCCACTCAATAAACCTACACAAGAAGGAAAAAGGTGTATATTGAAAGACCTGATTGCCAAATGAATGAGAAAATAAACAAGAAAAGTGGCTTCTGTAGTAGTACCTAGTTGGGTCATCCCCATATTTCCAAACAACTACATAATCCCAAGCCTTGGTCACAACAAGTGGTCTAAGCCACTCTACAACCCCCAAACCACTCATTGTCTCCTCCTACGAATGCAGCTTTCCTCTGGCTTATAGAGGACTTAACTTTTGTGTATGGTGATTTCGTTACATAGAGCTTTTTATGTCCCTTTATATAACAGTCTCCCAATTTCAATCACATGGTACACGACAAGTTTCCTTATCAATTAGGGGCGTGGTGTATCATTCTAATCAGAGCATATCTCTGACAGTAGGAATCTTGCACCTGCCAGTGAACGGGGGCCAGAAATTGGTTTTGACTAACTTGCAAGGGCAAGTGACACAAAAAATGACCATAAAGTTTTCAAGAAGTTGCAGTGAAAGCAACCCATAACTGCACAATCATGAGATTCTTTTCTTTTTATTTTTAATTTTTTTCTGGGTTGGATATTATTATTTATTTGCAGTACAAGCTTAAATACAACACTTTGCTTTAGTGCGTGTTTCGAAAGGATTTTCAGTTTTTTTTTAAAAATATATATTTTAATAGTGTTATAATATATTTGATAAAATTAATTTTAATTTTTATATGAAATTTAATGTGTTATAAAGAAAATTATAATGTTAAAAATTAAAATTTATAATTATAAATTATAAATTATTTCATTCATTTTAAAATATAAATATTATTTTGTTTTCAATTATATATATTTTTTAATTATTTTATATTTTTTTAATAATTTAATATATAAAACTATTTTTTTATATCATCTAATTAAAACAGATTAATTTAAAATTATTTTTTAACTAATATATTCAAATATAAAATTAATTTTATTATAATTTATTATAATAATTAATTTTTATATAATAATTAATTATTAAAATAATTAAATTTTCACCACTAAACTAAATTTCCCCTTAATCCTTCCTCACTGCAAAGGTGCAACCAAATTTCTGTGGGGTCACATTTTATCATTTCCATTTGCCCACATGACAAATTTCATAGAGTAACGCAATTCTTTGAAAATAAAATCCAACTTCTGTTTGTACTTAAAAAAAAAAGTTAAATATGTCTTTAGGTCATATTAATTTTTTTATTTTGGTCTAAGTCTATCAAATATTTTTAATTTTAATTTCTATTGCTAGTGAGATTTCATTAACTATTTATGTGATAAATGAAGCTACTGATATATAGTTTCGGTGATTAAAAATTTTATTTATCATATAAATATTTAACAAAGTCTCATTAATAATATAAAATAAAATAAAATAAATATTTTAAAAACGTACACTAAAATTAAAAAATAATAATAATAAGTACCTAAAAAATGCTATATTTTCAGATACTAAAATATATTTAAACAAATAAAATCCAACTTCTGATGTTTTCTTCTTATCCAATTATTACTACATCCATTGTTGTCTAATTTAATCTCGGGAGCTTCCAATTTTGGGTAGCTTCACTAATGATAAAAAATCAAACCTCATGAGCCACATGTAAGTACAAGTCTACAAACAAAACACAAAACACACAATGGAGACGATACGATTGTCTCGCAGGGAATAATACTATACATGCACATCTTCATATTTTGTTATTTTATGTTTTTTTTTATGTTTTTTTTTTTCCTCTTCTGTTTTGAAGAATATTTCCACGGTCAAGGGTACTAATATACTCCTGGCCTGGCTGCACAAATAGTGTATCCTTGCAATAATGAGATGTGTACTATTAACATGTTTTCTTAACTTTAATAGAGTACTACTAGTATGCCAATATTCTCAAAACAGAGAATAATTGTTACAGATGCCAAGGAAGGCTCCATTAGCAGTTGCATAATGAGGTAAAGTTATTATGCAGTTGCGTAATGCCTGGCTAGAGAATGAATACTGCAGGCCACTGGTTTAGCTCGATGAGAACTGATTAAACCGAACGATACACAAAAAATTCAGAGACTTGATATAGCAGTTTTGCAAAACTGGCAGAGTCTAATCATAATTTAATTTCTTTCTGCACACAGCACATATATACAAATTTATATGTTGGAACCTACTCCTTCAAAAGATATTGACTTCAAATAACATGTCTTTTGGCACACATAGGTTCCAACATATAAATTTGTATATATGTGCTGTGTGCAGAAAGAAATTAAATTATGATTAGACTCTGTCATTTTTGCAAAACTGCTATATCAAGTCCCTGAATTTTTTGTGTGTCGTTCGGTTTAATCAGTTCTCACCGAGTTAAATCAGTGGCCTGCAGTATTCATTCTCTAGCCAGGCATTATGCAACTGCATAATAACTTTACCTCATTATGCAACTGCTAATGGAGCCTTCCTTGACATCTGTAACAATTATACCCAGTTTTGAGAATATTGGCATACTAGTAGTACTCTATTAAAGTTAAGAAAACATGTTAATAGTACACATCTCATTATTGCAAGGAAACACTATTTGTGCAGCCAGGTCAGGAGTATATTAGTACCCTTGACCATGGAAATATTCTTCAAAACTGAAGAGGAAAAAAAAACATAAAAAGAAAACATAAAATAACAAAATATGAAGATGTGCATGAATTGTATTATTCCCTGCGAGACAATCGTATCGTCTCCATTGTGTGTTTTGTGTTTTGTTTGTAGACTTGTAGTTACATGTGGCTCATGAGGTTTGATTTTTTTATCATTAGTGAAGCTACCCAAAATTGGAAGCTCCCGAGATTAAATTAGACAACAATGGATCTAGTAATAATTGGATAAGAAGAAAACATCAGAAGTTGGATTTTTAGCATTTTTTTTAGTCAAAACCAATTTATGGCCCCCGTTCACTGGCAGGTGCAAGATTCCTACTGTCAGAGATATGCTATGATTAGAATGATACACCACGCCGCTAATTGATAAGGAAACTTGTCGTGTACCATGTGATTGAAATTGGGAGACTGTTATATAAAGGGACATAAAAAGCTCTATGTAACAAAACCACCATACACAAAAGTTAAGTCCTCTATAAGCCAGAGGAAAGCTGCATTCATAGGAGGAGACAATGAGTGGTTTGGGGGTTGTAGAGTGGCTTAGACCACTTGTTGTGACCAAGGCAAGGGATTATGTAGTTGTTTGGAAATATGGGGATGACCCAACTAGGTACTACTACAGAAGCCACTTTTCTTGTTTATTTTCTCATTCATTTGGCAATCAGGTCTTTCAATATACACCTTTTTCCTTCTTGTGTAGGTTTATTGAGTGGATGGGTTGCTGTTGTAGAGGGAGTTGCAGTGGAAACATTGAGCAGGAAAAGCCCAAAGAGGAAATGGGTGAACAATACCACTTGGCTCCCATTTGCAGGGACACCCATTTTTAGCATCCAGTTAGAACAAAGGCTTGTGAGGCTCTTGGCCAGCTTCCTTTTGCAATGTCCCTGTATTCTGGGTATCTCTCTCTCTCTCTCTCATTCTGATTGTTGTCATAATTTTTCTCTATATATATTTTTGGTAAATATCATGTTTCTATATTTGGTCAAGGAAAGGAGACACTAATGAAAATTATGTGACATTCTGACCCAGTGTCCGTGGAGAGGTTGCAATATCACAACAACCAAGATGGCTTACCCAGGAGGTAATTTCTATGGATTAAAACATCAGACATTTTATTGTTCTCTCTCTCACGTTTGCTTTCTAAAATTAACCCCTCTGGGACTCTCCATACGTTGGCTTCCTGATATAATGCTTGAAACAAGCCAATATTTTTAAGATAAGCTCATAAGCCTGTGATATTAGTATTATTGTTAACAAAAGCTTATTTCTGGGATTGGGAATTACAGAAGGTCCCCTGAAGTTAGAATCTTGACCCAAGTTGAAGGTAGCCTGTTTGATCCAAATAGTAAATGACTAGATTACCATTCGTTTTTTGAGTTCTTTCTTTTATTTTTCACCTGAAATCATTTTAATGCAAAAATGGAATTTTTTTAGGTGGTTGGTCACATACTTCCTCTCCATCATATTAGCATCACGGTTCCTATTTGATAGTAGAAATGGTTTTACATTTGTTAAATGCTAGTGAAGGCATCAACTACTACTTCTGTCATCTCTTCAAACCCTCTATGTTCTCTGATAGCCATAACAAATCCTATTCTCCCCTTAGTTTGATTAATTAATTTACACCCTTAGTTCATTGTGATACTTGAACTTCCATAATCAGTGACAACCCTGATAAAATTTCACGCTGAAACAAACACCTTCTCAAAGTAACTCATCAGTTATTTAAATTTTGTATTGCCCTAATGGTTGTCATGGATATAGGCGACATATTTGACATTTTAACTGAGATTCTTAATGGTTACCCAATGCTCACCATACTTAAGAAAATCATAAACTTAAAATATCAATATTTTGGCAGGATTCAATTGGAACGCAAGTTTTGATACCTATTGTTGGGGGTCTTATCGAGCTCTTCACTGCAAAGCTTGTAAGATGTAAATCTTGATACTTATTTGCATCACCTCTGATTGAATTTCTTTTGTTAATAAAGTATTCATCTTTCTCAGATTCCAGAAGATATAAATATCATAGAGTTCATAACAGCGCACTGTTATGTCACTTTGAAGCAAGAAGCTATATCTGCGCAGAGCTACACCAGTCTGAACTTCAATGAACATCTGTCATCAGAAGAACAATACCAACAGAGGTGGCCACCGCTCATGTCAACTTTAACTCCTAATGTTCATCTGCTTGCAACAAACCCGTGCAGCTCCCAACCTAGCATTGAAGGACCTTCCAGTGGGTCTAATCCTTCAAAAGAACACCCATCATTTGATTCAAAGCTTGTTTGCTTGACTCAGCATGAATATCTGAAGCAATCAATCAAAATATCTCCTAACCCTAAAACTAAAAGGCCCAAGTACAATGAAACTTCAGGGAAACAACAGAAATGTTTGAGTTCCCATTGTGGCAATGAGGAAGAAGATAAAGCAAAATTGGTCAGGGAGGGTCAAAGGGAAGGCTACCTTGCTAAAAATCTTGTCACAGAGAGGAAAAGGAGGAACAAGATAAAAAATGGGCTTTTCACTCTACGATCTCTAGTCCCAAAGATAACCAAGGTAGATATAACTGTGTAACTCAAAAGCATACATATAATAGTTTTTCTTCTTAATTTTGCTTAGTATCAAATACACTGAATTTTGGCAGATGGATAGAGTAGCAATTCTTTCAGACGCAATTGACTATATAAAGGAATTGCAGGGGCAAGTAAAAGAACTTAAAGATGAGGTCAAGGCTTCGGAAGTAGAGGACTGTGAAAAGAACACACCAAAATTGAGGATGCCAACAAGCAAAGAACAAGGAGGAACCAAAAGTCTCCCTCTTACTGAGCTCAATCAAAGTTCTTCTGATTGCACTAAAAAGAGGCAGATGAAGGTACAAAAAGTTGGGATAACCTCTTCTTCAGTTTTTTCCAAGTCGTGGATGAAACTGAATTTCAATACATCCAGTCTTAGTGACCTAATATAATCTGTTAACATGTTTCCAGGTGGAAGCAGAAGTGAATCACATTGGCAGGACAGATTTCTTGATTAAGTTATACTGTGAGCAGAAGCAAGGTGGATTTTCAAGGTTGATGGAAGCTATACATTCATTTGGACTGCAGGTTGCTAATGCCAATATGATCACACTTGATGGCAAAGTCCTGAACATTCTGATGGTTAAGGTAAGGGTCTGAGAAACTGGAGTAATAGCAAAGTGCATTAATTTGCTAATAATATGGAGCACCCTAAAGAAATCATGAGCTAATTGGTTCAGAACTCCAATACCAAACACTTTGTCACAACAATCAGAATGAGAGAGAGAGAGAGATACCCAGAATACAGGGACATTGCAAAAGGATGCTGGCCAAGTGCCTCACAAGCCTTTGTTCTAACTGGATGCTGGAAATGGGTGTCCCTGCAAATGGGAGCCAAGTGGTATTGTTCACCCATTTCCTCTTTGGGCTTTTCCTGCTCAATGTTTCCACTGCAACTCCCTCTACAACAGCAACCCATCCACTCAATAAACCTACACAAGAAGGAAAAAGGTGTATACTGAAAGACCTGATTGCCAAATGAATGAGAAAATAAACGATCGTTTACTTGCAAGAAAAGTGGCTTCTGTAGTAGTACCTAGTTGGGTCATCCCCATATTTCCAAACAACTACATAATCCCAAGCCTTAGTCACAAGAAGTGGTCTAAGCCACTCTACAACCCCCAAACCACTCATTGTCTCCTCCTATGAATGCAGCTTTGCTCTGGTTTATGGAGGACTTAACTTTTGTGTATGGTTGTTTTGTTACATAGAGCTTTTTATGTCCCTTTATATAACGGTCTCCCAATTTCAATCACATGGTACACGACAACTTTCCTTATCAATTAGGGGCGTGGTGTATCATTCTAATCAGTAGCATATCTCTGACAGTAGGAATCTTGCACCTGCCAGTGAACGGGTGCCCGAAATTGTTTTTGACTAACTTGCAAGGGCAAGTGACACAAAAAATGACCATAAAGTTTTCAAGAAGTTGCAGTGAAAGCAACCCATAACTGCACAATCATGAGATTCTTTTCTTTTTATTTTTAATTTTTTTCTGGGTTGGATATTATTATTTATTTGCAGTACAAGCTTAAATAAAACACTCTGCTTTAGTGCGTGTTTCGAAAGGATTTCCAGTTTCTTATTTTAAAAAATATATATTTTAATAGTGTTATAATATATTTGATAAAATTAATTTTAATTTTTATATAAAATTTAATGTGTTATATTATAATGTTAAAAATTAAAATTTATGATTATAAATTATAAATTATTTCATTTACTTTTAAATATAAATATTATTTTGTTCTCAATTATATATATTTTTTAATTATTTTATATCTCTTTTAATAATTTAATATATAATATATAAACTTAACACAATTCAACCTAGTGATGTGGTTGGATAATCTTATATATGAGAGAGGATCAACTTATAATATTTGAAGTAATCCAGTGATTTGATTTTTGTTTAAGTTATTTTAGATTTTTTTAAAAAAAAAATTCAACTCAAAATGGGTTTAGGTTAATACAAATTTTAAACTAAACAAATCCAACATAACTCAAATATTTTCCAAGGTACTATCTATCCAGGTACTTACTTTTAGTTATTAAATATATGAAACAAACTCAAATATTTATTTAATTTTGCATAACGCTTATAAATTCGTGTGGATTGTCCTGCCCAGAGAAGAAAAAGAAAGAAATTTCTGATGGTGTTTTTTTGGAGAAACCGAAGCAAATTTAAGCTGGGAACATTTTTAGGATCTTCTTTTTCAAAGAAAATTAATTTATTTAATTCTATTTTATTAGTAATTTGTCATCTTTCCTTTACTTTTAAGATTTAATATTTTCTTCAAAATAAAGAAAGAAGAATGATTTGATTTTACAATTAAAAGTAAAACACCCACTACATTTTTTACTGTTTAAAAGTTTGATATTAATTTAAATATCAATAAAGTAATATGTGAACAAGTCCATTAGGAATTAATACTATAATTTCAGATAAGTTTTCAATTAGACTGTACGGTCCTCAATTGCCTTAAAGGCAATAAACATCAAATAATCCTCTCATAGGATTTTATGCAATTTGAAAATCATGCTTCATAAGGTTGTCACTTTAGTCCTACTCCTTCAAAAGATATTGACTTCAAATAATATAATGTCTTTTGGCACACATAGGTTCCAACATATAAATTTGTATATATGTGTTGTGTGCAGAAAGAAATTAAATTATGATTAGACTCTGCCAGTTTTGCAAAACTGCTATATCAAGTCCCTGAATTTTTTGTGTGTCGTTCGGTTTAATCAGTTCTCACCGAGCTAAACCAGTGGCCGGCAGTATTCATTCTCTAGCCAGACATTATGCAACTGCATAATAACTTTACTTCATTATGCAACTGCTAATGGAGCCTTCCTTGACATCTGTAACAATTATACTCTGTTTTGAGAATATTGGCATACTAGTAGTACTCTATTAAAGTTAAGAAAGCATGTTAATAGTACACATCTCATTATTGCAAGGAAACACTATTTGTGCAGCCAGGCCAGGAGTATATTAGTATCCCTGACAGTGGAAATATTCTTCAAAACAGAAGAGGAAAAAAAAAACATAAAAAGAAAACATAAAATAACAAAATATGAAGATGTGCATGTATAGTATTATTCCCTGCGAGACAATCGTATCGTCTCCATTGTGTGTTTTGTGTTTTGTTTGTGGACTTCTTGTTACATGTGGCTCTTGAGGTTTTATTTTTTATCATTAGTGAAGCTACCCAAAATTGGAAGCTCCCGAGATTAAATTAGACAACAATGGATCTAGTAATAATTGGATAAGAAGAAAACATCAGAAGTTGGATTTTATTTGTTTAAATATATTTTAGTATCTGAAAATATAGCATTTTTTTAGGTTCTTATTATTATTATTTTAATTTTAGTGTAAGTTTTTAAAATATTTTTTATTTTAATTTATATTGTTAATGAGACTTTGTTAAATATTTATGTGACAAATGAAACTTTTAATCACCCAAACTACATTTCAATATTATCACGTAAATAGTTAATGAAAACTCACTAGTAATAGAAATTAAAATCAAAAATATTTGACAGACCTAGACCAAGTAAAAAAATTAATATGACCTAAAGACATATTTAACCTTTTTTTTAAGTACAAACAGAAGTTGGATTTTATTTTCAAAGAATTGCGTTACTCAATGACATTTATCATGTGGAATGGAAATGATAAAATGTGACCCCACAGAAATTTGGTTGCACCTTTGCAGTGACAAAGGATTAAGGGGGTATTTAGTTTAGATATGACAATTTGATTATTTTAATAATTAATTATTATATAAAAATTAATTTTATAATAAATTATAATAGAATTAATTTTATATTTAAATATGTTAGTTAAAAAATAATTTTAAATTAATTTATTTTAATTAAATGATATAAAAAAATTATTTTTATACATTAAATTATTAAAAGAGATATAAAATAATTAAAAAAATATATAATTAAAAATAAAATAATATTTATATTTTAAAGTGAATGAAATAATTTATAATTTATAATTTATAATGATAAGTTTCATTTTTAATATTATAATTTTTTTTATAACATATTAAATTTCATATAAAAATTAAAATTAATTTTATTAAATATATTATAATACTATTAAAATATATTTTTTAAAAAAGAAACTGAGAATCCTTTCGAAACAGGCACTATAGCAGAGTGTTTTATTTAAGCTTGTACTGCAAATAAATAATAATATCCAACCCAGAAAAAAATTAAAAATAAAAAGAAAAGAATCTCATGATTGTGATTGTGCAGTTATGGGTTGCTTTCACTGCAACTTCTTGAAAACTTTATGGTCATTTTTTGTGTCACTTGCCCTTGCAAGTTAGTCAAAAACAATTTCTGGCCCCCGTTTACTGGCAGGTGCAAGATTCCTACTGCCAGAGATATAGAGATATGCTCTGATTAAAATGATACACCACGCCCCTAATTGATAAGGAAACTTGTCGTGTACCATGTGATTGAAATTGGGAGACTGTTATATAAAGGGGCATAAAAAGCTCTATGTAACAAAACCACCGTACACAAAAGTTGAGTCCTCCATAAGCCAGAGCAAAGCTGCATTCATAGGAGGAGACAATGAGTGGTTTGGAGGTTGTAGAGTGGCTTAGAGCACTTGTTGTGACCAAGGCTTGGGATTATGTAGTTGTTTAGAAATATGGGGATGACCCAACTAGGTATTACTACAGAAGCCACTTTTCTTGTTTATTTTCTCATTCATTTGGCAATCAGGTCTTTCAATATACACCTTTTTCCTTCTTGTGTAGGTTTATCGAGTGGATGGGTTGCTGTTGTAGAGGGGGTTGCAGTGGAAACATTGAGCAGGAAAAGCCCAAAGAGGAAATGGGTGAACAATGCCACTTGGCTCCCATTTGCAGGGACACCCATTTTCAGCATCCAGTTAGAACAAAGGCTTGTGAGGCTCTTGGCCAGCTTCCTTTTGCAATGTCTCTGTATTCTCGGTGTCTCTCTCTCTCTCTCATTCTGATTGTTGTGATAATTTTTCTCTCTCTATATTTTTGGTAAATATCATGTTTCTATATTTGGTCAAGGAAAGGAGAAACTAATGAAAATTATCTGACATTCTGATCCAGTGTCCATGGAGAGGTTGCAATATCACAACAGCCAAGATGGCTTACCCAGGAGGTAATTTCTATGGATTAAAACATCAGACATTTTATTGTTCTCTCTCTCACGTTTGCTTTCTAAAATTAACCCCTCTGGGGCTCTCCATACGTTGGCTTCCTGATATAATGCTTGAAACAAGCCAATATTTTTAAGATAAGCTCATAAGCCTGTGATATTAGTATTATTGTTAACAAAAGCTTATTTCTGGGATTGGGAATTAGAGAAGGTCCCCTGAAGTTAGAATCTTGACCCAAGTTGAAGGTAACCTGTTTGATCCAAATAGTAAATGACTAGATTACCATTCGTTTTTTGAGTTCTTTCTTTTATTTTTCACCTGAAATCATTTTAATGCAAAAATGGAATTTTTTTAGGTGGTTGGTCACATACTTCCTCTCCATCATATTAGCATCACGGTTCGTATTTGATAGTAGAAATGGTTTTACATTTGTTAAATGCTAGTGAAGGCATCAACTACTACTTCTGTCATCTCTTCAAACCCTCTATGTTCTCTGATAGCCATAACAAATCCTATTCTCCCCTTAGTTTGATTAATTAATTTACACCCTTAGTTCATTGTGATACTTGAACCTCCATAATCAGTGACAACCCTGATAAAATTTCACGCTGAAACAAACACCTTCTCAAAGTAACTCGTCAGTTATTTAAATTTTGTATTGCCCTAATGGTTGTCATGGATATAGGCGACATATTTGACATTTTAACTGAGATTCTTAATGGTTACTCAATGCTCACCATATTTAAGAAAATCATAAACTTAAAATATCAATATTTTGGCAGGATTTAATTGGAACGCAAGTTTTGATGCCTATTGTTGGTGGTCTTATCGAGCTCTTCACTGCAAAGCTTGTAAGATGTAAATCTTGATACTTATTTGCATCACCTCTGATTGAAATTTCTTTTGTTAATAAAGTATTCATCTTTCTCAGATTCCAGAAGATATAAATATCATAGAGTTCATAACAGCGCACTGTTATGTCTCTTTGAAGCAAGAAGCTATATCTGTGCAGAGCTACACCAGTCTGAACTTCAATGAACATCTGTCATCAGAAGAACAATACCAACAGAGGTGGCCACCGCTCATGTCAACTTTAACTCCTAATGTTCATCTGCTTGCAACAAACACGTGCAGCTCCCAACCCAGCATTGAAGGACCTTCCAGTGGGTCTAATCCTTCAAAAGAACACCCATCATTTGATTCAAAGCTTGTTTGCTTGACTCAGCATGAATATCTGAAGCAATCAATTAAAATATCTCCTATCCCTAAAACTAAAAGGCCCAAGTACAATGAAACTTCAGGGAAACAACAGAAAGGTTTGAGTTCCCATTGTGGCAATGAGGAAGAAGATAAAGCAAAATTGGTCAGGGAGGGTCAAAGGGAAGGCTACCTTGCTAAAAATCTTGTCACAGAGAGGAAAAGGAGGAACAAGATAAAAAATGGGCTTTTCACTCTACGATCTCTAGTCCCAAAGATAACCAAGGTAGATATAACTGTGTAACTCAAAAGCATACATATAATAGTTTTTCTTCTTAATTTTGCTTAGTATCAAATACACTGAATTTTGGCAGATGGATAGAGTAGCAATTCTTTCAGACGCAATTGACTATATAAAGGAATTGCAGGGGCAAGCAAAAGAACTTAAAGATGAGGTCAAGGCTTTGGAAGTAGAGGACTGTGAAAAGAACACACCAAAATTGAGGATGCCAACAAGCAAAGAACAAGGAGGAACCAAAAGTCTCCCTCTTACTGAGCTCAATCAAAGTTCTTCTGATTGCACTAGAAAGAGGCAGATGAAGGTACAAAAAGTTGGGATAACCTCTTCTTCAGTTTTTTCCAAGTCGTGGATGAAACTGAATTTCAATACATCCAGTCTTAGTGACCTAATATAATCTGTTAACATGTTTCCAGGTGGAAGCAGAAGTGAATCACATTGGCAGGACAGATTTCTTGATTAAGTTATACTGTGAGCAGAAGCAAGGTGGATTTTCAAGGTTGATGGAAGCTATACATTCATTTGGACTGCAGGTTGCTAATGCCAATATGATCACACTTGATGGCAAAGTCCTGAACATTCTGATGGTTAAGGTAAGGGTCTGAGAAACTGGAGTAATAGTAAAGTACATTAATTTGCTAATAATATGGAGCACCCTAAAGAAATCATGAGCTAATTGGTTCAGAACTCCAATACCAAACACTTTGTCACAACAATCAGAATGAGAGAGAGATGCCCAGAATACAGGGACATTGCAAAAGGAAGCTGGCCAAGAGCCTCACAAGCCTTTGTTCTAACTGGATGCTGAAAATGGGTGTCCCTGCAAATGGGAGCCAAGTGGTATTGTTCACCCATTTCCTCTTTGGGCTTTTCCTGCTCAATGTTTCCACTGCAACTCCCTCTACAACAGCAACCCATCCACTCAATAAACCTACACAAGAAGGAAAAATGTGTATACTGAAAGACCTGATTGCCAAATGAATGAGAAAATAAACAAGAAAAGTGGCTTCTGTAGTAGTACCTAGTTGGGTCATCCCCATATTTCCAAACAACTACGTAATCCCAAGCCTTGGTCACAACAAGTGGTCTAAGCCACTCTACAACCCCCAAACCACTCATTGTCTCCTCCTATGAATGCAGCTTTGCTCTGGCTTATGGAGGACTTAACTTGTGTATGGTGGTTTTGTTACATAGAGGTTTTTATGTCCCTTTATATAACGGTCTCCCAATTTCAATCACATGGTACACGACAAGTTTCCTTATCAATTAGGGGCGTGGTGTATCATTCTAATCAGTAGCATATCTCTGACTGTAGGAATCTTGCACCTGCCAGTGAACGGGGGTCAGAAATTGTTTTTGACTAACTTGCAAGGGCAAGTGACACAAAAAATGACCATAAAGTTTTCAAGAAGTTGCAGTGAAAGCAACCCATAACTGCACAATCACAATCATGAGATTCTTTTCTTTTTATTTTTAATTTTTTTCTGGGTTGGATATTATTATTTATTTGCAGTACAAGCTTAAATAAAACACTCTGCTTTAGTGCGTGTTTCGAAAGGATTTCCAGTTTCTTTTTTAAAAAAATTATATTTTAATAGTGTTATAATATATTTAATAAAATTAATTTTAGTTTTTATATAAAATTTAATGTGTTATAAAAAAAATTATAATGTTAAAAATTGAAACTTATGATTAAAGATTATAAATTATTTCATTCACTTTGAAATATAAATATTATTTTATCTTCAATTATATATTTTTTTAATTATTTTATATCTCTTTTAATAATTTAATACATAAAAATATATTTTTATATCATCTAAATAAAATAAATTAATTTAAAATCATTTTTTCAATTAACATATTTAAATATAAAATTAATTTTATTATAATTTATTTTAACAATTAATTTTTATATAATATTTAATTATTAAAATAATCAAATTTTCACAAATACAACTAAATTCCTCCTTAATCCTTTGTCATTGCAAAGGTGCAACCAAATTTCTGTGGGGTCACATTTTATCATTTCCATTTGCCCACATGATAAATTTCATTGAGTAACGCAACTCTTTGAAAATAAAATCCAACTTCTGTTTGTACTTAAAAAAAAAAAGTTAAATATGTCTTTAGGTCATAATAATTTTTTTATTTTGGTCTAAGTCTATCAAATATTTTTAATTTTAATCTCTATTACTAGTGAGTTTTCATTAACTATTTACGTGATAAATGGAGCTACTGAGATATAGCTTCAGTGATTAAAAGTTCTATTTGTCATATAAATACTTAACAAAGTCTAATTAACAATATAAATTAAAATAAAAAAATATTTTAAAATCTTACACTAAAATTAAAAAAATAATAATAATAAGGACCTAAAAAAATGCTATATTTTCAGATACTAAAATATATTTAAACAAATAAAATCCAACTTCTGATGTTTTCTTCTTATCCAATTATTACTAGATGCATTGTTGTCTAATTTAATCTCGGGAGCTTCCAATTTTGGGTAGCTTCACTAATGATAAAAAATCAAACCTCATGAGCCACATGTAACTACAAGTCTAAAAACAAAACACAAAACACACAATGGAGACGATACGGTTGTCTCGCAGGGAATAATACTATACATGCACATCTTCATATTTTGTTATTTTATGTTTTTTTTTTTTCCTCTTCTGTTTTGAAGAATATTTCCACGGTAAAGGGTACTAATATACTCCTGGCCTGGCTGCACAAATAGTGTTTCCTTGCAATAATGAGATGTGTACTATTAACATGTTTTCTTAACTTTAATAGAGTACTACTAGTATGCCAATATTCTCAAAACAGAGTATAATTGTTACAGATGCCAAGGAAGGCTCCATTAGCAGTTGCATAATGAAGTAAAGTTATTATGCAGTTGCATAATGCCCGGCTAGGGAATGAATACTGCAGGCCACTGGTTTAGCTCGGTGAGAACTGATTAAACCGAACGACACACAAAAAATTCAGGGACTTGATATAGCAGTTTTGCAAAACTGGCAGAGTCTAATCATAATTTAATTTCTTTCTGCACACAGCACATATATACAAATTTATATGTTGGAACCTATGTGTGCCAAAAGACATTATATTATTTGAAGTCAATATCTTTTGAAGGAGTAGGACTAAAGTGACAACCTTATGAAGCATGATTTTCAAATTGCATAAAATCCTATGAGAGGATTATTTGATGTTTATTGCCTTTAAGGCAATTGAGGACTGTACAGTCTAATTGAAAACTTATCTGAAATTATAGTATTAATTCAAACTTTTAAACAGTAAAAAATGTGGACTTTTAATTGTAAAATCAAATCATTCTTCACTTTATTTTTAAGAAAATATTAAATCTTACGTGTAAAGGAAAGATGATAAATTAATTAAAAAGATTATTTTTTCTTTGAAAAAGAAAATCCTAAAAATGCTCTCAGCTTGAATTTGCTTCAGTTTCTCCAAAAGAACACCATCATAAGTTTCTTTCTTTTTCTTATCTGGACATGACAATCTCTATAAGCTTTATGCAAAAATAAATAAATATTTGAGTTTGTTTCATATATTTAATAACTAAAAGTAAGTACCTGGATAGATAGTACCTTGGAAAATATTTGAGTTATTAATAAAAGTATTAACCTAAACCCATTTTGAGTTGAATTTTTTTTAAAAAAAATCTTAAATAACTTAACTCAAACAAAAATCAAATCAATTCAATCCAGTGATGTGGCTGGGTAATCTTATTTTGGATCAATTAAGTTTTTGGCCGTCGAGTTTTTACTGTTTATATTAGTTCATATTCATTTGGGTTTCTCAAATCAAATTACAAATTACTCATAATTTGTGAACCACTAGCACATCGATTTTGAGACGTGTTCATATATCGGATACATGTTTATGTCGGATACATTAAGATATCCGTACAACACACGTGTCTTACGTGTTCGAATGTGTTTGATTAAAAAGATTATTTTTTTCAGTTTGGACACGTTTCGGACACGTTTAGGACATGACCTATTAATATTTAAAAAAAAATTAGTTTCCATGACTAACATTCAATTAGTAAGTTCGTAACTCACTCAAGCCCAATCATATGACTGACGTCCCAAATTACTATTTTCACATATCAATATTTTAAGTTTTATCTTTTCACACGCTACTATTAGACTTTTAAGTTTTATCTTTTCACATACTACTATTTTTATCTATTCCTTCTACATCTGCTTGTACTAAGTCGTTCACTTTGTCGTCACCGAAGCTTCTCTCACATCAATATTCTCTCTAGTTAATTTTGTTTATATATTAATTGCATATAGTTATTCTATTAAATTGGATTAGAAGATTTTTAGAATATGTAATAAAAATTATGCTCCATATTTTTAGAAGCCGCTTATTAAGTAACAAATATATCGACACATATGATATATATTAAAATATTATAAATCTCCAAGCTTATAAAAATAATATTAATGAATTATAAATTTTTTTTCTTAAATTTTACAATTTTATATATATATATATATTAATACGTATCAGATCTTATAATTTTTTGAATTTGATATGTCTTTGTGTCCGTATCGTGTCGTGTCTCGTGTCCGTACTTCATAGCTCGTAATGTTATTCTTATGATTATTTTTCTTTTCTTTTTTTTTTTGGTTAAAGGTAGAGAAATTCATTATTAAAAATGAAAAGAAAAACAAGATTCCAAGAAAAGAAGCGAGTAAACACCCAAAGCTTTCCAACAAGCTAGGGAGAATTGCTTAAATGCGCCTTGGGCGCATCCCGAAAAATTACTTAAGTAATATCTATACATATCATTTAATCCTCCTCATCTTGTTCATATGAGATTTCAACTTAAAACTAATTAATGTTAAATGAAATGACTCAACAAGTATATAAACCGCATTCGAAAGATTGAGACAGACAATATAAGACTTTAACATCCCCCTCTACATATGCCTAGACAGAGCAGATAATAAAACTAATTGGTATAAAGTGGAGTAGAATAGGTGAAGATGAGATCTTGACTCTGAAACCATGTGAGATTTAAACCCAAAACTAATTTGCATAAAGTGAAGTGACCTAATAATTATATAAATCATAGCTGGAAGATTGAGACAGGCGATGTGAGACTCTAACACTTTTTCTACAAATGTCTGATTAGAACAGATGAGCCTAACAGAATAAGTGACAAAGAAGCTTAGCGGAATAAACGATATAAATAGGATATCAGTTTTGATATCACATGAGATTTCAACTTAAAATAAATTAGTATTAAGTGAAGTAATCTAACAAGTATATAAATTACACTATAAAAAAAATTGAGATAGGTCAAGTGAGACTTTAACGTTTCATACTTCAAGCTCTGCTTTTTTTACCACGCATTCATCAAAGGAGCTTGTTAAATCAGGATTGTGACAGGGGGAGAGTCAAATTTGAACATAGCTTTTTCACCTCTGTCTTCTTGAAGCACTTCTTACTTTTTGATGAGGCAAAGTGCTTCGGTTTATTGGTACATAATTACCGAATGGGTGGTGATGGATTGGATGAATTGGTGATAAAGGAGCTGCTTGGTCCACTCCGCGTGCCTGATTTTCTAGTATACTTGGGACTTGCTTAGTTTGGTCAAGCTTGCTATCTTGAGGGAGAACCTCCAGATTAACATGGCCTTCAACGATGAAGATAGTGTCTCCGACACTTAAAACTTGGGGTTCAATCCAGGGGATGGACCTTCCTCCTGTGCAGACATCGGGCAGGCTGGAGCAATTTCCACTTTAGGCGATCCAATGGGTGGAGCTGAGTTTTTGCTTGGTCCTCCTCCTTTTTTAGAAACAAAAAGAGCGGACAAGCGTTGGTACATTTGCTCTACCAAAATTTTCTGGCATTTATATCTTGAATGTGTCATCTCTAGCCCATGGGATTGAGTCCCTTTTTCTGTAGTTTAGGTGTCAATTTTAAGCTCAACATGGTTTGCTTTGGCCATATTATTACCTTGACTGGAGCCATACAGCTCATCCTTGATTTGATAGGAACAATTACACTCTTCATGTCCAATTCAACCACAATAATAGTAATAGGATCAAGATATGTTAGGTGAAAACAAGACGAGAGTGATGTTATTAATATTTAAATTTATCAAGTTATATTTATAATTTTTATTTTATATATAATAAAATATTTTTAAAGTTTGATTACTAAGAGTACTTTTTCTATTTTTATTTAATAAGAGATGATTTTGATTTATAATAATAGATCATAATCTTCTCCTATTGAATGAAAATAGAAGAGATGTTATTATTAATTAAATGATTCAAATTTATTAAGTTATATTTATAATTTTTATTTTATTATAAAATAAAACATTTTTAAAGGTTGAATCAATAACAGCATTCTCTCTTATTTTCATCTAATAGGAGATATTGATCCATAATAATGAATCAAGATCTTCTCTTGTAAAAACAAAAGAGGGTACTATTATTGATCTAATGGCTCAAATTAGATGAAAGCTTCTCTCCACCTCCAAATGAGTTGGAGTATATTTTTACCATTTATTTTTTATCTAATAATTAATATTAATTTAATATTAAAAAATATTTTTAATATTAAAAAATAAAAATAAAAATTGTTAGATAAAAAATAAGCGGTTTCTCAACCGCACCTAACTGTTGGGGAGAATCCGGACTCCTCAAATTATTATATACTGTCAATTTCTCATACTGTCAAATGGTTTTTAACGTCGCAGTCATAGATGAAAAAAAATTAACGCAACATGTCACTATTAATAGGAAAAATTAGATGAAAAAACATCATAAAGATAACATTAGATATAATTTATTAAAATAATGAACTAAAACGATCAATTAAAAAAATAATGATCAAAATGAACACAAAGTAAAAATACATGGACTAAAAACTTAATTAAGGATTTTATTTTTTAGATCGTGTTTCCAAGAAAAATGTACCAAGTTTTACATGGCCTACAAGATTAATATGTGGCTTAAAATTTCTGAAATTTGATATTTTAATCGGAATGGGGAGGGGAATTTAACTCTCTTTATGGACTCTCTTTTAACCTATTTAAGAATGTCCACATTTCTAATCTAGACTTATGATACTCGATGATAAATTAGTATGAAAACATGTTAAAGCACATATCAAATATCAACAAATGTAAACAACATAAATGATTAATTGAATGGTAATCATAATTGAATCCAAACTTGAAAGTACACTTACAGCGCAAATCCAAGCATAAGTTGAGAACAAGCTACAAAATCTAGAAAATGTTGGCTATTTTAGAAAATAAAAATGAAAATGGTGGTTACTGGTGAGGAGTGTAGAGAGTAAAGTATTCAAAACCTTTTACAATATTACCAAGACTTCCTATTTATAGATGAACACAATAATTTCTCCTTTCATTCAACGATGTTGTAGTGATCTGATGCACGCTATGATCATGTCATTTGTCCTTGGCGGTTATTGCTTTTCTTCCACTAGCACACTTCCCCTCTGCATGTCCTCTTGGTAAGTCACATATGCCTGAATGGAGAGTAGTGGAATTCTTATCGTGGTTTTTTGCCCATGACTTGCACTCTTATAACCAAATATCTTTTGGAAAATCATATGTTTATCACATGTTGTTTTGACTAAGACATTTCATAATCTTCATTCGATAATATTAGTATTGTCACTATACAACCTTGTAGAGTTGATTCATAAGACTTAGCCAAATTTCGAAGTTTTTTTAACAACGTCAATATTGTTGCACCTTTACATATCTAACTCCAAGATATGATGGTTGACCACGTTTATTTGCTTATCGACTTGATGACAACTTTAGTATTACCACTTATTTTAACATTGACAGCATTTGTACTACCAAAGTTTCTTTCAAATAGCATTAGTATTATCTTGATAGGGTAGTTCTGGTATATCAAGATTGTTTTTGCACTTGATTCTTCATGACAACGATTAAGCAATTTTCTTGATTTTAGGTAACATCAATATTGCCTAATTCAACTACTTCAGTCCTGCTAATCAATTGCTTCATTAGCCACTTGGCATTTCTTTAACACTACTACATATCACATATTTTCATGTGCGATGTATTTTTTACATGCGGTAAATAAATAATTTTTATTTCATTCCTAACAAATCAGTTTCATTTTTTTAACAACTTTCTTTTATTTTTTGCCAAAAAAATTGCTTATCATTAAAACAAATGAACAGGTTACAAACAAAACCTATGAGTAAAGAAAATGAGGAACTCCCAATATCGTTTCCAAAGGATGGAAAGAAAAAACACCTGGACTGATAACAGCCTTAAAACCTTAACCTAAGGCTGTAACGTATTCCACCCAACAATTACCAGCATCATCAGCACATTCCTTTGGAGACCACCAGTATTGTTGATTAAAAACTTTTTTGTTCCTTGTCTTCCAAATGCACCACAAAACCCAAACTACCTTCTTAAGATTGATGGACCTGGACTGCATTTTTTTTTTCCTTTTTTGACCACACGGCCGTTGCCAAATTTCTTTTGTTTTTTTAACAACTTAAAACAAAAATAATGTTATTGCTGCATCATTAAAAGAAATAATAAAAATATATGCATAACCATTTAATTACATGTGAAATTATGTAGAAAATTCTTGATATAATGTTAATTTCTAATAATAAATTTGAGATGTAAAACAGGCATAAAAAAGTAGAGAACATAATTGTACATTTTCATCATACAGTTGGAAATCCAAGACTGAAAAGCAAAGAGAAAGAGAAAGAAACACAATGGTAACAATGGGAATGGTTGTCAGCTTAAGATGGCTAAAGTATACATATTGTCATTGCGGTCTGCAACTCAATTGTAGCTGTAATATTGTAGTTTTGATGAATTTTGCAGTCATATTATTATTGTAATTATTGCTGCATCGATCATATTTTTTTATAATTATTCACAATTACAATAAACGAAACGTAATTGCAACCGTAATCATAATTGTAATTTAAAATCAGGAGTTCCATCATGCACCTGCTCTAAGCTCTCCTTCATGACCAACTTTCATTTCAAAACCTTTCATGTTACCATTAGCTGGTGGCTGGGGTCCTGTTGTGCCAGTTCCATGATGTCCATTAGGCCTGGCAGTTGTTGGGATTCTTTTGTCAACCCCAAATTCAATGTCCCCTTCTCTTGGATGTAAGTTGTGGATTTGCTGCCTATGCTGCTTAACGGGTCTCTGGTTGTGGTTGTGGTTGTGGTTTTGGTTGTTGTAGCGCCTGTTGCAAATCCGTCCAAGAACGCAAGCAATTGCAGAAACAACTAGTATTATGGCAAGGACAATGAAAACTGTCCCAAAAGACCCATTTGAATGGTGGGAAGGTGACTGATTTGTGACAGTGGTTGGGTAAACTTGGACAGGCTGCTGTGGCTGTTGCTGTGGTTGAGCTTGAAGAGACATCTTTTTGAGTTAGATGAGACCTGAGAAAGAGAAATTGAGTTCAGAACAAGGTTAATATTAAGTTTGCAATCTCTTGTTCTTTGAGTGCAGAACAAGGTTTATTTGGGTTAACTCATCAAGCAATCAATAAGATTACCTGTGAGAAGAGATTATGTATAATGTAATGAGCTTCAAAGAAGTGGGATTTTAGAAATTAAAATGGGGCGAAAGATAGGAACTTCCTTTAATAAAGAGACAACTAAAGATATTCCGTGTGTTCCTTACGCATTAGCTCTTTTTTTCTTTTTTTGTACATAAGCATTGGCTTTTTTCCTTTTTTTTGGTACACGCATTGGCTTTTTTAATTGCTTTGTAAGGAGAGAAAGGAAGATCTTGCAGCTAACACCCTCAAGGCGCCTTCGAAGTGCAGCCTTTGTTTATTGGGGTTATCTCATTTATAATTTTTTTATCACATTTTTTTTATATTACTTTTTATATTATTTATCATTGATTACATCATTTTCTCTCACTTAATTATAATCATTAAAAAATAATATAAAATAAAAAAATATAGTAACAATATCATTTTTCTTTCCCATTTAATCATTGGAATGCGATAGTTTCTAATGCATATTACACGGGAAGTAGAGTACAAATATCATCTTTTAATTTGGAAGAATGTTTTTTCTATCACTTATTTTTTAACAAAGTTAAGATGGTTATCTGAGTAAGTAATTGAAAGTGAAAACTTCTGTGACACACAACAGCAATAATGGTTGTATGAGAGGGTAGGTATTTATAAAAAGTATTTTGACGTTTAAATTAAACTATACATAAAGATGATAGTGTATATAATTAGATTAGATGCATATTTTTGAGACCTTGTATAAGGTATTTATAAGAGTGTTTTGGTGGTGAGAATCGTAATTCAATATGAATTGAATACTATTATTTACGATTAGAATCTACGAGATTGTTTTCTCTTATAATTGATTTTTCTATTTATGTGTAGGTGCAATTAGTGTTCATATTTATAAAAAATTTTGTGAGAAATTTGTTCCTTATAAATATGTTGATATACTTATCTAATAATGCATAATTATATCTGAAACATTATTTTGGTGGACCAAATTACTCCTGAACTGTTAATTAATAACTCGGTTCAAAACACCATTAAATTTAACATTTTATATAGATATCGTATATTGATATGAGTATAAATAAATATTGATATATACTATATTTTATCTTTTAAGATAAAATAAATATATCATAAATTAATGTGAAAGAGATATAAATAAAATGTCAAATTATAATTGTATAAATAACAAAATTGCTTAATTTACTACTTATTGAGTAGGTTATGTGCGGATCATGGTTCTAATATTTGTGAAAAGGATAACAGAGAGGTCATGATTTTAGTATGGGGATTTGTGTAAAAATATCAAGCACTAATAACTCCAAGAACAATCTTATCAGCTAAATGGGGTCATTACCTAGCCACCTAATTATCCCCTTTATTCCCTTTCCCTTTAGAAAGAGAGAATATGCTTGAGGGTGATGAGTTGCATCGTTCTTAATTTTAACTACTTTTTGGTTTATGGTAGAAGTCTATATATGAAAAATTTTAATATGGATCTGTTAAAAAAAAGTTTATGGATAGACTATTTATTTTAGACTATTGATTTATTATTATAATAAAATAAATTAATTGTTCAGATTAAAAATTAAATTTTTATAAATTTTAACTAATAATATTTATATTTATACAAAAATTTAATTAGATTACTATTTTTTTACAAATAATGTACAAATATAAATAATTTATATATTTTAATTGATAATTTTTTTATATACATAAATTTATATATAAATACTATTAAATTAAAAAAAACGAAATAATTCATTTATGGATCCAAACATTTTGTGTTCATGATAGAAGCCTCCTATTTACATATAATGTACATTTAACTTTTCAGTCCGAAAAAAAAGTACATTTAACTTGTATATTAACATAAATAAGATATTGGTCCTTGATTAAAAGAAATTAGATTATGTAAGCCTTTTTTTAGCATTGTTGAGTTAGGAGTGAAAATAAATTAGGTTGTCCATCATCACTGCGCTGTCTAATTGCCTGTCTGCCTAACTATTTACTAAACAAGTTAAGTTAAATTTTTTTAAAAGTCCACTTAACTAAAAAGGTCATGCTTAAGGTCATCTAATAGGTCTTTTAAGTTTTGACAGACAAGTCAATCTAACCTATTTAATTATATATAATATAATATATAGAGTAATGTTATATCCTTTTACCCTAATCATCTTAATAATTATCTTAATACTAAATGAAGAAAGTATTAAATGAAAAAGTAAATGCATTTAAAGTCTTGGGAACATAAAAAATATTCAATATTTTCTTCATTTAGTAATTAAGAAGATTAATAGGAGGATTAGGTAGGAGGATAAATCATTTCTCTAATATATATTAGTATAATAATTATAATTTGTAATTTACTATAATATATTAATATAATTTTTAATTAAATTTCAATAAAAGTCAATAACTAAAAACTAAATTAATTAAATTAATAAGTTAGAATAGAAATAACATATTTATTAATATATTTAATGTAATATATTTATTAATTTATTAGAATGAAAATAATAATTAAGTTAACACTCACCCCTTACTTTTATAAATGATCACTACTTTTTTGCTCTGGTCTTAAGTCGATGTGAGACTTGAAAATATATGCCTCCAATAATTTTGTAACTTGGTATATCTGCAAGTTTTACATTGACCAAAGACTAGAGTAAAAAAGTGATGAACATCTATAAAATTAGAAGGTGAGTGTTAAGTTATAACAAAGACTTATTGGCCTTAAGTAGGTCCATTGATCTATTTCAAAGTTTAAGTCTGTTAACCAATATAAATGCATATTAGCTTATTTAAAAGTAGGTCTATTAGCCTATATAAAAATATATATATTAACATATCTAAAGATAAGTTTGTTAGTCTGTTTAAATGCCTCATTGTAAAGTAGGCCTTAAAATTTGTCTATTACAGACTCACATAACAAATTCAGACCTTATAATTAAAATACAAATCAAATTTATTTAAGGCAAAGTCTGATCTACCCTGACATGTTTCAATCCCTAAGTGCAATACCCGCCTTAGAGACCACCATTGTGCCCAACTCAGTATAATTGCCAATATTTTAAGCAAAGAATAAAAATTTAAGAAAAAAAAAGGTATTAGAAGTAAGAAAGTTATCCGGGCTCAAGAAATTTCCCAGGCTATTTATCATTCTCTTTTCTTTTTCTTTTGATAATTTGGGTTCTTATTTTTTGGTTTTTAGAAATTATATTGCTCTCCAAACTTTGTCAAACCTAATTTTATTCAATTTTAATCATTTACATTTCTAGTATGATTTTCATGACCTTTTTTGTTATTTAAAAGACAATTTATTGAAGAAAATACACAGTTAGTTATCATACACTACCAAAAATGACAATCAACGTACGGTAAAGCTTTCCTCAAGTGTTTGATTGAATAAAATGGTTTTCTTTCATTAAAAAGGAGACTTTCTTCTTTCTTTCTTTTTTTGCATAAATAAGGGTTGGTCTCGATGAGCATTTAAAAGAAAACCTTTTTTATATAGTTTTCTTTTAAAAGATCTTTTAGTAAAAATAAAAGTTATTTTATGTTTGAATATAAAATTTGAGAAGTAATTTTTTTTTATGTCTGAATAGATTTCCCATGTTACAATTTTCTTTTTTTTAACAAAAAGTTTAGGGGACAGAGAGATTGGAGGAATGTCACAAGCTTTAACAAGATTTTATAGTAATATTTATAGATAATTTATCAATAAAGGACTATCAATAGAATTCTAACATAAGACCTTTTAGTACAAAATTCAAGTTACAGAAAAAAAAAATTGTAATTTTTTTTTATTTTTACTTCAACTTTTTTAAAAAAGTTCATCCAAAGACAAAAGAATATATATTAAAATATTTTTATAAAAAACTTTTAAAAAAATTCTAAATAAGCACTAAAGAAAAGTATTACTTAATGTTGGAAGATGGTTTTTGCTGGAAGGAGACTAAACGGTAGTATTAATTTGCTATGCATCCTTCTCAAGTTAACGAAATAACATATAATGAAGTGGGAGGAAATTAAAAGGGTAATAGGTATTAGTGCAATTCATTTTTCCGATTATGCCTTCCATGCGGTGGTGTCACGCACACAGAAGCCATACCGCCAGCTTAAGGAATATTCACCTCCCTAGACTCCATATCAATCCCAAAATAATCAAAGATATGTTGTTAGATATAAACCCCGATTAAGTTAATTAATCTTGTTTGTTAAGATGACAGTTATTTAGTTATTCTGTTATTCTTTATCAATTTCTTTTCTTCAATTAGTTAGAAGGTTTGTTAGATATATAAACTTTGTAGTATTCAATGAAAGACCAGGATTCATTTTTACCAATTTATAATATGGTATCAGTTGAAAAACTATCTTCCGCAATTTCTCTGTAGAAATAATTCTCCATTCTCTCCATTCTCAAAGCTTTCGTGGCTTCTCCAAATTCTTCCAATAATTCTGTTCAAGATCCTTCTCTTACTTCTTTGCCAAATTCAGCTCAAGATTCTTCAAGTCTCTATTATGTTCATCCGAATGAGAATCCTTCTTTGGTTCTCGTTTCTCCAGTGCTTGAAGGACCAAATTATCTCAGGGACTACCATTGTAACATAATCCACTTCTCTGCCATTGACAGTTCATCCTCAGGTACTCGCTACCCTTTATCTCATTTTGTTTCATATACACATTTATTCCCCCACACACAAATCTTATGTTCTAGCTATTTCCAGCACCATTGAGCCTAAGACATATGCCCAAGCAGTTAAACATGAAAGCTGGCAAGATGCTATGGACCAAGAGATCAAAGCCTTGGAACAAAAACACACCTGGACCATCATAGATTTACCACCAGGAAAACAATCCTTTGGTTGTAAATGGGTATACAAAATCAAGCGCAAATCTGATGGCAACATAAAGAGGTACAAGGCCAGATTAGTGGCCAAAGGTTTCACTCAACTTAAGGGGGTTGATTACTCAGAAACTTTATCTCCTGTTGTTAAACTCACGACTGTCCGATTAGTTTTAGCACTTGTTGCAGCTCACCAATGGCATTTACATCAACTTGATGTTAACAATGCCTTTCTTTATGGTGACTTAAATGAAGAGGTATACATGCGCATTCTTCCAGGTTTCAAGACTGCTCAGAATAATCAAGTTTGCATATTACAGAAATCACTCTATAGTTTAAAACAAGTCAACAGACAGTGGAACTCAAAACTGACTTCATTCCTTCTTTCTTTGGGTTATTGTCAGTCTAAATCTGATTACTCCCTATTTGTGAAGTCTACTAGTGCCAAATTGACTATTATATTAGTCTATGTTGATGACATAGTACTTATAGGGAATGATTTTGATTAAATTCAATTGGTGAAGAAGCAATTGCTTGATGCATAATTCAAAATAAAATATCTCGGCCCTCTCAAATTTTTCCTTGGTCTCGAAGTAGCAAGGTCTTCTCAAGGCATTATCTTATCCCAGAGAAAATATGCATTGGAACTTCGTGATGATGCTGGTCTTCTTGGCTACAAACTAACTTCCACACCAATGGTTCCTGGTTTAAAACTCACTTCCACTGATGGTGCTCCACTTACTGATCCCACGGTCTATAGAAGATTGCTTGGAAGACTCATTTATCTCACAAATACCCAACGAAATATATGTTTTGTTGTACACAAGCTTAGTCAATTTATCTCTTAGCCATTACAGCCTCACTTGGATGCTGCTTATCATATTCTTCGATACATTAAAACCTGCCCAAGAAATGGCATTTTCTTCTCATCACAATCTGATTTGAAGTTGAAAACTTTTAGTGACTCTGATTGGGCCTCATGTTCAGAGAGTCGCAGGTCCATCACTGGGTTTTGTATCTTCCATGGCTCATCTCTCATTTCCTGGAAGTCCAAGAAACAAAGCACTATCTCCAGGTCTTCCTCTGAAGCAGAATATCGAGCATTAGCCATGACCACTTGTGAGATTCAGTGGTTACTCTATCTACTCCAGGATCTTCATCAACCTGTTTCCAGCTCAATTCCATTATACTGTGATAATCAATCTGCCATTCAGATTGCCCAATATCCCACCTTCCACTATAGGACCAAACATATAGAACTGGATTGCCACTTGATTCGCGAGAAAGTGCAAGTTGGGATCATTCACTTGATGCCTATACCTTCTGCTGTCCAATTAGCAGATGTTCATACCAAAGCTCTTCATCCCACAACCTTCAACTCATTGATCTCCAAGTTGCACTTGCATGATATCCATCGTCCAACTTGCTGAGAGGTGTTAGATATAAACCCCGATTAAGTTAATTAATCTTGTTTGTTAAGATGACAGTTATTTAGTTATTATGTTATTCTTTATCAGTTTCTTTTCTTCAGTTAGTTAGAAGGTTTGTTAGATATATAAACTTTGTAGTATTCAATGAAAGATTAGAATTCATTTTTACCAATTCATAACATATGTTCTCATCTCTATTTAATTGGAACAATCTCAAAGAGAGAACATCTCGTAAACCAATGCTTTTAAAAATTGAATGAAAGATTTAACTGACAAAATTTTTGTACCATGATTTAATTGGTTTAATTAATTAAATTTATGGTTGAACTATACTACTAAAAAAATCTGATTTAAAGATAGATTTTACAGATGAAATAAATTTTATCTCTAATTGAGATGGAAAAAATAAATTAGCAATGAAATGTTAATTTTGCTTACTAGAGACAGGACTAGAGATGTAATTCATCTTTGACACAATTTATCTCTGTTTGGTTAACAAATTATCTTTAAAAGTCAAAATCATTTAGAGATGGAATTAGAGACGGAATTCATCCATCATTACTACAATCAGTCTCTAATTTTTGTCTCTAAACGAAAAATATTATTATTTTAATTATAAATAAAGTTAGATATGAAAATATTCTATTTCTAAATAATAAATATTACTTGAAGAAATTACAAAACTAATATAGAAAATTTATTTTAAAAAATAATTAGAGATGAAATTGTGTTTCCCTCTAAAAGAATTAATATTATTACAAAAAGTAATGTACATTTTATATGAATTTATTGAAGTAATTTACATATTAGAAATGATTTAGGATAATATTTGCAAAATCATGTTTCATATTTAGCATAATGTAAACCACTGTGTAATTTATATTTTTTTACTAATTTCATTTTTGAGTTTGTAATTATAATCTTGAGTTGGGTCAAGGTTGGGTGATTAGTTACTGGGTTCCAAGATGTAGAGTTGAGTCAAGGGTTAAGTTATTTCCCAATTCCATTCTGTTTTGATAGCTGAATTGAAATTGAAATATAAAATTTTAATTTTAATTTCAATTATTTTATAATTAAAATTAGTTCAAAATCTTAAATTATATGTTTAAGGTTGTCAAATAATTAAGATAAGAAATTGTAATTCTAAATTTAATTATAATTTTATTGTTTAAAGGTATGGTCTAAAATATTAAAAAATTATTTACAAAATTAAAATTAATAAAAATATTCATACAATAATGTTTTTATAATGTAATAGTCATTTTTTCATAAAAAAATTTTCATGAATTTTTTTATAAAAAAATAGCTATTATAATAATTTTTATATAAATATAAATATAAATATAATTTTCTATATAAATATAGAATATCAATAAATATAATTATTCATAAATAAATGTAAAGAGAGAGAGATAGAGATTTTAATTTTTAAGTTATGAAATTGGTAAATCTTAAGGTATAAGTTAAGAATTGAAAAAAACTTAACTTAGTTATTTTTTAATTCCATGGAATTAGTTTATAAATTACAATTTTAATTCTAAATGACATTCTAAATATAAAAATTAGAATTAAGAAGTCCAATTTCAATTTCGAGCTCTAATTCCATATTCAATTCTAAGAGTCAAACGAAAGTGTGTTTAGAATATAAAAAAAATGATAAATGATTTTATTTATAAATTAAAACTAATTAAATTTTGTATTTGGAATGTTAAAAAATATAAAATGATTTGATTTTTAAAATTCATGAATTTCATTCTTTTGTTTTAAAAATTCTATCAAATTTGATAAGATTATTATGATTTGATTTGTTTTTAAATAAATAGATTATTTTACTTTTAAGTACTATTTCTACTATCTTTCGTAAATATTAAAATATAAAATAATAAAATCAAATCAAATCAATTCTTATTTTAATATTTTAAATACAAAATTTAATTTTTAAATAAATTTTAATCATATTCTTTTTTTAAATTCAAAATACAAAATTTAATTTTTTAAATCAAATTAAATTAAATTATTTTTTTTTTTATTTATTTCAAACACAAATTTAAAATTTCAGACTCCAACTTCTATCGAAGAGAGAGTAGCCTCCATCCCCCATCCGCTATACCCCACTAGTCTGAACCTCCCTTCACTATAGCCATCACCCATCGTCATCTACAAATTAGCTGGCATGGTCGATGATCTTGCGACAGGAATTGATGAATAGAAGAAGAAAAGTAGGAGATCAGGAACTGAGAGCCCGAGACCTTCAGCACTCTTAACCGGGGAGTAACTTAGTTGAAAGAAGAGTACACCGGTGATCAAAAGTGATGTAACAGTGCAAAGAATTTCAAAAGGAAGGCGATGAAATAAACGTGATTCTCATTATGATTTCATGATGGGCACATGCTCCCCTATAAAGTGGTACTGGTACTAACAGAATCAACACTAAAAATAGAAAAATAAAATAAAATATGAATGCAGTAACAACTCAGTTGCCACGTGGCTACAACAAGAGATAACAGAAAATGCATTTTGGAAATGACATAGTTACCTGTAACAATAATACCTGCCAAATGGCCTGCTTCAGGGGCCCATTTTTCCACTTCACCAAGACCATAGTAGCTGCCATGTTTCCACGTTTCACCATTTTTCTATCTAGATTGATTCAGGTACCTTCTGAGGCCTCGTAAGTGGAGTAGGAGAAGTGGCACTTTTTAAGTTAAGAAACATGAAAGACATCATGAATCTCTAAGGTTGGGGAAAGCTCCAATTTGTAAGCAACATGACCAACAGTATCAAGGATTTGACAAGGTTCGTAATACTTGAGAGCAAGCTTGTGATTAGATCTAAGAAATAATGAACTATGCTTATATTGCTGCAACTTCATATAGACATAATCTCCCACCTGAATATACTAAGAAAGGAATCACAAGTTTGATTCTAAATGACAAAAAAATTAAACAAGATTATAATTACAAACTCAAAAATGAAATTAATATATGTTCGAAAGTAGATTCAGAGGGTATATGAGATAGACACGTATATGGTGGATTCCTCTTTACGCAGTTGCAATAAAACGTATCAAATCAAGGGTGAGTACCTGTAAAAGGACTCTAATGCTCAAATCAAGCAGTGCACAAGTAGAGTTTATGTCATGAGATAACAGATACCTGATTATAGGACAACTTAGCCTAGTATTTATAGACCGTGACTAGAATCGTAATGTGATCAGTATTAAGTACAAGTATTTAAGATTAGTATCCTGATAGAGATTGTCTTCCTATTATCATAGGAGGAGATCCCTATAATATTAGAGTGCAAATATTGTGGTTATCTACTGTTGAAGGTAGTTATGGTTCCTAAAATCTCTTAAGATCATGATTGGAAGTTATGAGATTCTGCGCAGATTTAGTGACCTTATTATTATGACCCAATGTTGTAGTATGTTGTCCTAAGGCTTGGCCGGGGTATTCATCGCAGAGTCTGGTGGTACGCATGCCGAGTCAATCCTATTAGACGGGATCCCGGATCACAGTCTAGAACAGTTGCCCCCATCTTAGCACTTAGATGGAACCGCTGAGTGTCAAGATACAAATTTTAATGGGATCACAAGGTGCATGGTGGACTAAAGGAACCCTAACTTTGATGCCAGGTTTCACAATGTCTCACACTAAGGTCGAGGTCCGTTATAAAATACCTCTGATGTTAGCATGTGTGGTCTGAAACCACAATGGATTCTTGCCTACTTTGCCGTTCCGCTATCTAAAGTTTAACCTTTGTTATCCTCATGGGTGACTCACGGGGTTTTTTTCTTTGCAGTAATGTCCTTTGTAACTCGTATCAATCTGAGCTTTCTTTAGAAACTGTTGCTTTGACTTTATTTGGAATTAAGGATCCTTTAATGGACGATGTCAGATTCGTGCTATTTTTCAACTTCTCGCTGCTCCCATAAATAATAAGAAAGATAGAGCATTAAATGTGGGTTTTATTGTGTGATCAGTTCTCATTTCTAGAGGCCAATCAGAGTGCTTCATTCCCTTTATAAATAGGGAATGTTTGTGCTTGATGTTAGCATTCCCTTTTGCTTTGTGCTTTTCACTGAAAATGATCCTTTTTCAGAGGATGGCTTCTGTTTCCTTCTCTGTGTGCACATAGAGAACTTTGCTTTTTGCGAAGATTATCTTCTTATTCTTTGCAAAATCTCTGAAAGTTTTTACCTTCTTTGTAAATAATTTTTCTACTTGGGGCTTTTCTTTCTCAGTGTAATGGACGATAGACACTTTTCTTTTCTAGCGTACGAGGGAATGTTTAATACTCGCTCTATCACTGGGGAGATCTATGATACCTGTCATGTTGGACGGAGTTCCTCGGAGAAATAGAGCCTACGCTCCTCCTCTTTTTTTGAGAAGTTAGCAGGTGCTTCATCTTAAACTTTGGCAAGTCCTTTAAGAGTGATTGGATACGCAAGAGGGACTATTAAAGCTGCTCTGTGATTTGAAGCAACTTGGGGTGATCAAGAAACTGGCTAGGGTTCCAGTGGAATGATCTCTTCATGACAGGTTGTGCCCTGTCCAACAGAGGAGAGTGCACTTCGGCCTTTATTATCACTGTGAAGGAGGTAATGAAGAAGAATTTGTAGCAGTTCTGGAGTTTGGAAGCAGTGTTTCATTCTGATTTGTCGAAGTTCTTAAAGCCTGTTCAACATAGAAGAGGTCGGTGCTCTTTCCTTATACATTTCATGTTTCAATATTTTCTTTTCCCTCTTCACTTGATGTATGATGATGTATAGAATGAGAATAGATCAATAAAAATTCTTTTATTTTGAATTTGATTATGACTTCTTTCCTCTCTTTTCCTTCTTCTGCTATCCGTGCTATTTATCTTTTACCAGGGTAAGTCCAATGCTCATCTTGTAGTAATAGTTGCCCCCAGCTTGGTACTTGGTTGAAACCGGCGAAGTAGCAAGCTTAAATGCTTGGCTCCGAGGTCTATGTACCTTGTGGGAACTTTCCATTATAGCCAATGTCCAAATTGATATTTTTCTTCATCAAATTGAACACTTCAGATGTAACCGAGGTCTGTAGAAAATTGTCAAACTCTTGTTTGCTGAGGTTGCATGTCTTTTGAATTGTTGTGCAACTGTATTTTCAACTACTTTGGCAGCTATAAGGACCATGTGGCATGTTTTAATCGGATAGACATGCCTAGTACTTCGCGCGCCATGATGGATAATTTTTTAAAAATTGAATGGGTGCTGACAGAAAAGTCCTTTAACCTTATTGTTTCTATAAATGAGGATCAAAGTTGTGTTAAATACATTTTACTGTTTTCGAATACTGAGAGAAATTCTGACAAGCGTTCATGACCAAAAAAGGGTTGCAATTTTGAGTAGTTCGCGGTGGTTGTCGCTGGTTCGCACTTGAATCTTCACATTTTCCTCCACTTCCATATTTTCTGAGGTATATCTCTTTCTATCCCTTTTCTTTTATTTTTATTTTTGCCCCCTTTATGGACTTTTTTATCTGTGGAACACCCATTCTGCCGTGCCATCAGTGGCGGAAAAGTCCCACTGAGGTTTAAACCTTCGTAGACTTTGAGGCCGTAATCTTAGGGTTTTGAGGACGAGTGTGGATCCTTTGGGGTCCGGTCCTTCTTCATCTGAATCAGTAAAGGTTCTTAATTCTAGAATTAGTTTAACGGCCTCAATGGGTGTTTTCCAGGTATGCAATGGCGAGGCAAGGAGTAGGGAGGCAAATGAGGAGAGTTGTGGAAGAGCCTCTAGTACTCGCCCCCATGAGACCCACGTACTCTTAGGTAACCGAACACATTTGGAAACATACGTCCATTTATTTTTATGAGGCAACTATCAGGGAACTCTTAGAATACTTGATGCTGACCGAAGAAGGAAATGAAGAATTTCAAGTTTTGTGCCCGGAACACGGCGACAGAGTGTGTATGCAGCGGGAAGGGGTTGAAGACTTGATGTTTTTATATGAAGGTTTCTTTCTTGACTTTAGTTTCTGGCTTCCATTTACTACCTTTCAAATAGCGGTTCTTCATATTCTTCATGCTTCCCTAACTCAGATTCATCCAAATGGCAGGGGAACATCTTGGCCTTTGAGAGATTTTGTCGAGTAGTCGAACTTCCGTACTCAAAACGATCTTTTTTTTTTTTACACGATGGAGCTCTTAGGGAGGGAATGCATTGCAGCAGTCTTGGATGTCAATTAAGTCAAGGTCTAAGCGAAAAATCTTTAAAGTCTTCCAGGATAACTACAAGGACTTCAAACGCAAGTTTTTCAAGCTGATGGCAGCGCAAAACACCCATCCATTCTACCTGAAGGCGAATGGGGAACCGATGTTTTGCTTATATTGGAATTGACAGGTGTGGAATGTCCCCTATTGAATTTTTTAAAAAGGAGATGAAGTACCTTGACGAGAGAGATATTGAGTGTGTTAACTTTATAATCAAATGGGGGACGGAGGTTGGCCAAATTAAATGCAAGGATATCTTGAGCATCGTTCAAGATGATTGCCTTTGGGCCATTCTTGGTAGGGGATTTACCCGGTATACAAAATTCATATAGCTTCTCTTATCCTTCTATTTTGCATATTTTCTTATTCATCTTTCTTCCTTTTTGTTTTGCAGATAACATGACCACTAACAAGGGCGTTGGCTCTTCCATTGAAGCCCTCCAAGCTCTGAAGGCGAAAAAGGATAGAGCTAAGACTTCTCGTCCCCAAGCAACCGCTGCTCCCCCTCGTTATCCAGGAACCGATCTTAAATCCTTCCACTCAATCCCTTCAAGGGAGGAAGAGGAAAATCATGGAAAGTAATTGAATAGAATAAGCCGAAAAAATAAGGATGATGGCCGTGGAGGGAGATGCCAGACAAATGGTTGACCTTCTACCTCTGATTACCAGGGATAAGTTGCCCAGAGATCTTGTGGATAACATTCTTTTGAGTGAGGACATTATGAGATTTATCACCCAAAGACTGATACCCGAGGCTCTCTCGGTGTTCCAGACTCTCGCCCTCTGGACTGTTGCTGAGGCCCAACTTATTGAAAAGACCATGGCTAGGTTTGAAAGGAAAGTAGAAGAGCAATTAAAGGCAATGGACGAAGGAAAATGGTAACTCGACCTGGCCCTCAAGGGTAAAGAGGAGGCAGAAGCCAAAGCTATCTGGTTGGAAAAGGAGCTTGCTTATCTCCAAGTCTTACTTGCCACTGAGAAAGCTCGTTCTAAAACAACCAATGTCGCCAATGCTACCCTCTAAGATAAATTGGAAAAACTAGAGGAGGAGAATGCTAAATTGCTAAACATCGGTACCAATATTGATGTTGACTAATTTCAAAATGCAATTGCCCAAATTCAGCATTTCAACTTCGAAGTCGAGCTAGCTTTGCGGGATTTGAGTCCTAACAACATATTTCGGGATTGATGCCTGATTAAGGTTGAGTCAGTCGGTGTATCGGCATCCGAGACCCAAACAAATGATGTTTCCTCTGTCGTGTTGGATCTGAATGAAAGGGATTCGGGCAAGGAGCGACAAAACATGGATGAAGATGAGGCTGATGAGTAACTTGTCTTCTTTTCTTAGACTTTTGCCTTTTTTTATTGGCCAATGCATGGGGTTTTTAATGATTGTATATACAATTTCCCCAAGTTATGGGGTATTTATTTATTTTGTTAATTTTTATTTCCATGATCTTTTTTGGGTCCAACGCCCATTGTGTTGTCCAAAACAACTACGCTATAGACTTAGGAATTTTCTTGAAAAAAAAGGTTGTGGTCCAGGTCTGATGCCTATTACAAATAAGCACTTAGAGTTCCCTTTAGGACTTGGCATAATTTAAAATTAGAACCTTGGCTTAGGGTCCAATGTCTAAAACATGTTGGCATTTGGGAGTCCTCTTGCCTTAGGTTTAGTAAAAAATCTTGTCTGAGGTCCATTACCAATCGCTTTGGTATTTGGGATACCTTGTGACTTTGGTATAATTAAACCTTGTCTAGGGTCAATTACCAATTACTCTGGTATTTAGGATCCTTTATGACTTTGGTTCAATTTAAGTGGTTCTTAGTTGGGGTCTTTTAATGTTTATAGTTTAGTGCTAGAATTTTTCCAAGACAAGATTTTTTTATTACACGACTTGTTTAACATAAGGCAACTTGCGGCAGGTACCCTAATGACTTTTGGATGCCATTTATATAAGTAGATGTATCGTAAGCAGATGTACCAAAATCATATTTTATTGAGTTGAAAAAGGACTAAGGTCTATACAAAGTGCTTCTATAATGATTAGGGCAGATCAAACATGAAGTGAACTAAGAGACTAGGCCTTAGAAGACACTTAGTTATAGTACTTTATAAGTTTATCTGTGTTCTAGAAGTTCTTCACCAGCTTGCCTGTTAATGTCTCTAAGGTATAAGCTCCTTTGTCGGTACTGATCACGATACAGTAGGGGCCTTCCCAGTTAGGGACTAACTTCCATTGGGAGGCGTTCCTACCGCTGATGTCAACCCTGCGGAGGACTAGGTCGCCTAGCTGGAATCTCCTTGGGATGAATTTTAGGTTATACTGAGTTGTCGTCCTCTGCTTGATGGCAGCGTCGCGTATGTGGGCAACGCGTCTTCTTTCGGCCATAAGATCCAAGTCTTCCCTTATCAACCTAGGGTTATTGTCAGGTGGGAAGTTTTGAAGATGCCAGCTGGGTTCCCATGTTTCTACCGAGATCATAGCCTCGCAATCATAGGTAAGCTTGAATGGAGTTTCACCTGTCGTGGAGTGAGGCGTAGTCCAGTAGGCTCGTAGGACATGGTTTAACTATTTGGCCTAGTTTCATTTGGCTTCATCCAGCCTTCTCTTTAGCCCACAGACAATAATACAGTTTGTGGCTTCAGCTTGTTTGTTCGTCTGAGAGTTTTCTACGGTATTGCAGTGATGTTTTATTTTCAAACCAGCAAGTAGTTCTTCGAACCTCTTATCTTTGAACTGTGTCCCATTATCCGTCACAATGGATTCCGACACTTCGAATTTGTTAATGATGTGGCGCCAAGTGAATTTCTGAATTCGGGCAGAGGTGATGATGACTAAGGATTCTGCCTCAATCCACTTTGTGAAGTAATCCATGGCCACCACTAGGAACTCGAGATGTCAGCGCTTGAGAGAACAGACCCAGGATATCCATACCCCATTAGTAGAATGACCAGGGTACGCGCGTCGTGGATAGTTCCTCTGGTAGAGCATGATAATAGTCGGAGTACCGTTGACATTTATCACATATTTGGACATGTGAAAGATAGTTTGCTTCCATTATTGGCTAGTAGTACCCCACCCTGAGTGCCTTTAAGGCTAAAGTTTTTCCTCCCAAATGGTGTCCACAACTCCCTTTATGGACTTCATCCAACATATATTCTACTTCTTTTGGCGTAAGGCATTTAAGGAGATGTGAAGAAAACTCACGCCGATACAACTGTCCATCGTAGATAGTGTACTAGACCGCGACTTTTACTAACTTGGAGGCTTCCTTCGGGTCCTCAGGAAGGGTACTGAACTGTAAATATTCCATTAATTGTATGATCCAAATACGTTCTTGCCCTTCTACTTAGAAAACTGATATGTCCATGATGGAGGGTTGTGAGAAGGTCTCCTGGAACACTAAACGATTATTACCTGGGCTCTTGGTGCTGGCCAACTTATATAAGTGGTCGGCCCTCGAATTCTGTTCTTGGGGTATGTGTTCCACATTTACCACTTGGAAGCTCGTGAGGAGTCTTTGTACCATCGCCAGGTATTTCTGAAGAGGCTCTTTGGCCTAATAGTTGATGTGTGTGAAACAACATCATATTTTGTTCATGTGTTGCATGCATTTTTATACATTCTAGGCATTTTAGTTTCCCTTTTTGTTTGTTTTTCCCTTTAGTGGATAACTGCGGTGTTTTTGGTGTTGTTGTGCAGGATTGGTGCTTAATTGGCCTTGAAATGGATGGAAAGCTTGCATAATTCTAGTTGGAGCTTAAATGGTAGCAATTTGGGACAAAAAGCTCATTCCAGAGAGTTCCACGACCTGCCCGTGGCCTGAACCACGGCCATGGATCGAGCAGCTACGTGAAAAAGCAAAAGGGGAAGTCCAGAGACAACCACGGCCTGGCCGTGGTGGCCACCACGGCCGTGGTTGAGAGTCTGGTTGAGAACTCTAAGTCCAGAACTGACCACGGCCTGGCCGTGGTACCCACCACGGCCGTGGTTCGGTGTGCGTGTCAGATTTTTAAGTCCGTTTTTCTCTTTTTTGATGGGCTTGAACCAGTTTTAACCCATAGGGTATATATAGATGTTCTGAAGACAACATTAGGATTCAAATTTGGTTTGGAAGGAGGCACATTGGAGGCTCTTGATCTTCATCTTCCTCTCTTCTCTCTAGGATTACGGGTTTGGATGTTCTTGGAACTTGATTTCTGGTTTCTTCTTCTCCATGTCTGAGTAGTTCCTTTTGTTTCTAGGATTGGACAATACCCTTTGATACATTGATGATGATTAATTGATATTGTTTACCCCTTTTATTAATCTTGAATGTTGTTGATTCAATCCTTATTGCGATTATTCATGTGAATTTGCTGGCCACTTATTTGCATCTCATAGATATCTAGGGACGTACTGAAAGGTGAACCTAGGTGTTGGAACTATAAGAATTGAACTTAAGGTTTAAATCACGAGAGTAGGTTTAGCCTTTCGAGGATTAATGAATTACCAAAAAGCGTAATAATTTAATTTAGATTCAATTACCACGAGAGTGGGAATTGGTTTAATTGGGCACGGTTCTTGTATCTTGAAAGGGAACATTAACTAATTTAGGGTAATTCACCTTCAATTGAATTTCAAGTTTTAATAAGAGGATTGTCAATTAGGAGTCTTGTATCATTGTGGTTAACCCCAATCCTGGAAGCTTTCTTAAATCTGAAATCTTTTCTCAACAATTTACTATTTTTATTCTCAATTTTGCGTCTTAACTTTTATTTATTTAATTGTTTGGTTTCTACGTTCTTGTTCAACAATTATATTCTCTTTTGTTTAATTTAATTGAATTAATTAATTAATTGGTATTCATAAATATAGTCTCTGTGGATTCGATATTTTATTACTTGACGACGAAACCGTACACTTGCGGATTTCACCCCAATCAAGTTTTTGGCACCGTTGCCGGGGACTGTGTTCTTCTTGAATATCAGTTAAATTTTTAATTTAATTATTTTAAACATTTTTACTACTTTCTTGTTTTCTCTTTGAGTGTCTACAGGTAATTCTATTGTTTATGCAAAGAACTAGATGTTTTGGGACTCTTGAAGAAGCTGATCCTGAAATTGAAAGAACCCTTCGCAGAAGGAGAAGATAACAAAGCCAAAGAGCAAGAGATAGACTTGAGCCAACGCTTGTCATGGCTGCACCTGCTGATAATAGACCTCTTAAAGAGTATGCAACCCCTAATGCTCGGGGTTTGCACTCTGGAATTGCTGGGCCAGACATTGAAGCTAGACAGTTCACCATACCACCTGCTTTACTCACCATGATAAGGCAGAACCAGTTTGGAAGATTGCCATCAGAGGATCCAAACGATCATGTGGATATGTTCTTGGAATTCTGTGAGACCCTCAAGATTGAAGGTGCCTCTGTTGATGCTATTCGCCTTCGCCTATTTCCATTATCATTGAGAGATAGAGCTAGGGCTTGGTTGAGGTCAATTCCCGCTGAGACCATAACTTCTTGAGACCAATTGAAGCAAACTTTCTTGAACAAATTCTTTCCACCATCCAAGACTGCTCATCTGAGGACTCAAATCACAAGCTTTGTTCAGAAAGATGGTGAATCATTGTCGGAAGCTTGGGATAGATATAAGGCTTTCTTTGGAAGCTTGCCCACACCATGGGTTAGAAAAATGGTTGATTGTCCACACCTTCTATAATGGGCTAGAATATTCTTCGAAGGTGTCTCTAGACTCGCATGGTGGTGGAGCTTTGATGAATAGAAGACCGACAGAAGCCTATGAGATCATTGAGAGTGTTGCCACAAATCATCACCAATGGGCAAATGAAAGAGGTAATAACCCGAGAAAACTCTCGGGAGGTAAGTTTGAGGTAGACGGAGTTGATTTAATTATGTCAAAATTTGATTCTTTGAATAAACGTTTTGACATGCTTGAAAAGGCTCATGTAAATGCCATAGGTACCTCTAACAATTTTTATGAGATTTGTGGAGCACAGGGACACATAGGTGTTGAATGCCAAGTTGGAATTAGCTCCTCACAAGGTGCACCGGTGGAGCAAGTGGAATCATGCCACAACTTCCATGACTTCAACCAAAAGGGGAGGAATGATCCATATTCTCAAACTTACAACTCCGGTTGGAAGTCACATCCCAACTTCTCCTACCGGAATAGTCAACACCAAGCAGGGCAAGGTAGTGGTAAACCCTCTTCTGGACTCCAACAGGTACAAAACTCTAAACTTGAGTCTCTTTTTGAGAATTTTGTTGAGAGTCAAGCTAAGCAAAATGAGGAGTTTAGGTAACATGGGCAAGTTGTGACTGAGGCCATTAGAGAGTTGTCATCTAAAGTTGAAAATTTGGCCATTCATAATAAATTGTTAGAAACTCAGATTGTCCAACTTGCAGGCACTTCACATAGGCAATAAGGTAAATTTTCTGGTCAGCCTGAAATGAATCCAGGTAATGAACATTGTATATCTGTTAGTTTGAGAAGTGGTAAGAACCTAGAGGATCCCAAGGATAAGGAGGTTAGTGACAAAGATGAGGGGAATGAGGAAAAAGACACTAAGACACAACCCTTAAAGGAAGAGGAAATTAATGAAAAGGTGTCTAAGTATGTACCCCCTGAACCATACCAACCCCCAGTGCCATTCCCTCAAAGATTGGCTAAGGCCAAGCTAGATATGCAATTTGGGAGGTTCCTAGAGGTCCTTAAGAAATTGTACATTAATGTACCATTCACTGAGGCGTTGAAACAAATGCCTACCTATGCTAAGTTTCTTAAGGACATTTTGTCTAATAAGAGAAAGCTTGATGAATATGAGACCGTAGCTTTAACTGAGGAGTGTAGTGCTTTAATTCAAAATAAATTACCTCCTAAGCTAAAAGATCCAGGTAGCTTCTCTATTCCTTACTTGATTGGTAACACAAATTTTGATAAAGCTCTGTGTGACTTAGGGGCTAGTGTCAGTCTTATGCCCCTTTCTGTGTGCAAGAAGTTGGAGGTGGGTGAGTGAAACCCACAACTATTTCACTTCAGTTGGCGGATCGGTCCGTCAAGTACCCCGTTGGCATCTTGGAAGATGTTCCTATTAGAGTGGGTAAGTTTTTTATACTTGTTGATTTTGTTGTGCTTGACATGGAAGAAGATGCTAAAATGCCGCTCATACTTGGGCGACCATTCCTCGCCACTGGAAGGGCAATTATTGATGTCCACGAAGGGAAATTGACTTTGCGATTGAATAATGAGGAAGTAGCTTTTAATGTTTTCAATTCTAAAAAAAATCTTAATTCCTCTAATTCATGTAATCACATAGATGCTACTGATGATGTGGACAGAGTTGTACTTTCAGATATGCAGGAATCTGTGACTCATGCTGTATTAGAGGAGACCTTGCCCAAGGTTGCTTCCAAGTTCGAGAAGGTCAAGTCCTGCAAGAAAGGACCAAAGAAGCGGGATGACAAATGTGTCAAGAAGCATGAATTTAAATCAGGGGATAAAGTTCTTGTTGATAACTCGCTTCTACATTTCTGTCCAGGTAAGTTTTGGTCGAAATAGTCTGGACCATATGAGATTGTTCGAGTCTTATCCTATGGTGTGCTTGAGGTGAAGATAGAAGGCCAGAAGACATTTCTAATAAACGTCCAGAGAGTGCAACACTATGAAGATGGAGTGGGGACTGAGTACCACTCTATTAACATCACCTGAGCATAGAACAAACTCACAGTCAAGCTAATGACTATAACTTAGCGCTTCTTGGGAGGCAACCCAACATTCTATCTCTTTTCCTTTATTTTCTTATTTTTATTGATTAACACTTTTTATTTTTGTTTCTTAGTTAGCTATTGTTGAGTCGGTTTTGGTGCCTCCCCGAGTTCGGAGCCTTTGTAGGGGGATGTATATAGTGTCGGCCAAAAAAAATGGAGTTTTAGACCAGGATGTTCGAGTTCATGGCTACACGTCTCCTTTTTCCACCACCGAGTGAGTTCTTTTCATTTATTCCTTCCATAGTTTTAGATTTTTACATTGGGGACAATGTAAGGTCTAAGCTTGGGGGTATTTATTTTTCATTTTTATTTTTATCTTCATTATCATGCATTCCCATATCTCATTTTGCATTGTATTTTCTTGTTGTATTTTCACACCATCTTATATTTCTGCTTTTTGGTTGAACCTTGTCCCCTTCTCTTTTGGGGATTTTGAGATGATAATTGATTTGGAACCCAATTTATTGATTCTTGTGGTAGGCAACAGGCATTGTCTTTAATTGATAGTGGAGGTGATTTCTTGATAGTTGATAATTAGCATATGTTCTCTCAATTTGTGCTTCTCATTGATTTTTGAACCTCTAAAAGTGAATTTTGAGCTTGTATGGGATTTATTCACTATATGATTTTTTATCACATTCTTTGTGTTGAGTGGCCATTCCTCATTGATTTTGTGCTCTAGAACTTGATTTGAAACCATTTTAAGGCGAAATCTTGGTTTGCATGCTTGAATGTGATTAAGGCATCTTAGGTATTTTTCTGGCCTTCTGAATTTGTTACACTTTCATCCTCTAGTTGCCCATTTTGAGCTTATTGTATAATTGTTTTCTTGATGTCTATGATGATACATTGTTGGTGATCATTTAGAATATTGAATGGAGCAATATGAGTTTGAATGTTGTATTGGGAATCATGTGTTTTGAAAATGAGGTCTCTCCCCTCTAAAAAAAAATGAGGAAAAAGGGAAAACAAAATAAAAGAAAAGCTTGAGATGAAAGCTTGAAAAGAAAGGGAGAAAATGTGGAATTATACCTTGATTGAAAACTGTCTTTGCTCCATGTATGTTTTATTAGGTTTCTTGTGCTTGTTGAAAATGTTGTTAGCCATTTGTGCATACCCTCCTTTCTTTATCCTTCCTGACATCATTCCCATGGCCCCATTATATCCCTTGAAAGACCTTTTAATTCTTACATTCATGCTGATTATTAGTGGAAATTTGGTTTCTTATCAAGCTTATGGAAGTGCATTTTCTTTGAGGAATATTGAGCGCATTATCTTCATCCTTAAACACTTTGAGTGTGTTAGTTGAGTGATCCTAATTTAGTGAGGAGCAAGATTTCTGAGAACTTTAGCCTCTAATTGGACTTGATTTTGATTACCTCTCTAATTCTTGGTTTGTCTTTGCCTATTGCTTGGTTAGATGTTTTCTCGGGTTCCTCATTCATTATTCTCTCATAATCCCATTTCTTAGTTGGTCTTAGTTATTGCTTGGGGACAAGCAAAATCTTAAGCTTGGGGGTATTTTGATGTGTGTGAAACAATATCATATTTTGTTCATGTGTTTGCATGCATTTTTATACATTCTAGGCATTTTAGTTTCCCTTTTTGTTTGTTTTTCCCTTTAGTTCGGATAACTGCGGTGTTTTTGGTGTTGTTGTGCAGGATTGGTGCTTAATTGGCCTTGAAATGGATGGAAAGCTTGCACAATTGAAGTTGGAGCTTAAAGGGTAGCAATTTGGGACAAAAAGCTCATTCCAGAGAGTTCCACGGCCTGCCCGTGGCCTGAACCACGGCCATGGATCGAGCAGCTACGTGAAAAAGCAAAAGGGGAAGTCCAGAGACAACCACGGCCTGGCCGTGGTGGCCACCACGGCCGTGGTTGAGAGTCTGGTTGAGAACTCTAAGTCCAGAACTGACCACGGCCTGGCCGTGGTACCCACCACGGCCGTGGTACCCACCACGGCCGTGGTTCGGTGTGCGTGTCAGATTTCTAAGTCCGTTTTTCTCTTTTCTGATGGGCTTGAACCAGTTTTAACCCATAGGGTATCTATAGATGTTCTGAAGACAACATTAGGATTCGAATTTGGTTTGGAAGGAGGCATATTGGAGGCTCTTGATCTTTATCTTCCTCTCTTCTCTCTAGGATTACGGGTTTAGATGTTCCTGGAACTTGATTTCTTGTTTCTTCTTCTCCATGTCTGAGTAGTTCCTTTTGTTTCTAGGATTGGGCAATGCCCTTTGATACATTGATGATGATTAATTGATATTGTTTACCCCTTTTATTAATCTTGAATGTTGTTGATTCAATCCTTATTACGATTATTCATGTGAATTTGCTGGCAACTTATTTGCATCTCATAGATATCTAGGGACGTACTGAAAGGTGAACCTAGGTGTTGGAACTATAAGAATTGAACTTAAGGTTTAAATCACGAGAGTAGGTTTAGCCTTTCGAGGATTAATGAATTACCAAAAAGCGTAATGGTTCAATTTAGATTCAATTACCACGAGAGTAGGAATTGGTTTAATTGGGCACGGTTCTTGTATCTTGAAAGGGAACAATAACTAATTTAGGGTAATTCACCTTGAATTGAATTTCAAGTGTTAATAAGAGGATTGTCAATTAGGAGTCTTGTATCATTGTGGTTAACCCCAATCCTGGAAGCTTTCTTGAATCTGAAATCTTTTCTCAACAATTTTTATTTTTATTCTCAATTTTGCATTTTAACTTTTATTTATTTAATTTTTTGGTTTCTACGTTCTTTGTTCAACAATTATATTCTCTTTTGTTTAATTTAATTGAATTAATTAATTAATTGGTATTCATAAACATAGTCCCTGTGGATTCGATATTTTATTACTTGACGACGAAACCGTACACTTGCGGATTTCACCCTAATCAATAGTCACCTTGGATGCGGGAAGGCAATGACAAATTGACTACAAAGTCGATTTTGTTATCCTTATGGGGTTATTGCAACCTGATGCATGCTTCATATTTTGACAAAGATTGTTTGAAGTGGAGGAATTGCCCTCAAAGAGTTCTTAATAGTTACCCTTCGAGAATTCTCTAAGATTGATACGCGCCATGATGATGGGGTTTGAGAAGATCTACGAACGGGGAGTGATCTAGAATATTTTCTCGGATCACTTTTCTCCGAGGCGAGTTCGGCAAAAGTCCGTATTTGTCTTGATTTCTACCCGGGTTCTTTGGCATTTGTTTTGAAAAACTCAATGGACTAGGCAATCATCATTCCTACTAGGGCCCGTCTTATTTAAGTCGGGGGTAGCTTTGCTATCAATATTGTTATTTTTGATTAAGTTGGAAGTTTGTCTAATCTGCATGCTAGTGTGTCTTTGAATTGAGTGAACCAATGATTCTCAATATTTTGGATTGACCTATTTTCATTGGATATCATACTCATGAATAAATTAGTTGCAATGTCCTTCCTATTGTTTTGATTGCGTATGGAACTCTTGACCATTTTTATGATTGATAGACCTTAAAATGTTTCATGTGGTATCAAACTTGAGATAATGGATTGAATTTGTATGAATGTGACTCGGTCTTTAGAAATTGTTAGCGTCCTCATATTAAGTCCACTCAAATCCTATCCCCCCTTTTTTAACACTTGCATGAATAGAGAGGATGATAAAGGTCTTTCTTTGGATCGTGTGAGTCACTTTCAAGCCAACTTGTATACATAGTTGTATCCTTAGGTCCCTTTCACGCCTTTATGTTTGGCCTTGATTTCTTTTCATTAGCACCACTTTTTTATCGGGTTTGCCTCATTACCTGAAAAATGAACCCTAAGAACTTCCACACCTATGTTGACTGCGAATACATACTTTTTCGGATTCAAGCCTTATTCTTTTGGTGCATGCACAAACATTTTTGAGAGGTCCGAGGTAAAGAAAAAGAAAAGGGGTGTTAAACTATCAAAAAATCAATGAGACTTTGAGCATTTTCCTCAAAGTTCCTAAAAAGGGAATTCATCATTCTCTAGTAAGGAACTCTTATTTTTTCAAAAAAAGACATTGTAGTGACTATCTGTGTTGATGAAAGTAGTTTTATCCTCATCTTTGAGGTACATTGGGATCTGATTGTACTCAGAGTAAGTGTTCATGAAAGACAACAGATGGAAGTCAGAGGAGTTGTCAACTAGTTTGTCAACGTTAAGGAGGGGGTATGGATATTTAGGACAAGTCGTATTCAAGTCGGTGTAGTTCATACACATCCTCCACTTTCCATTTGGCTTTTTGTACCAAGACCACATTCGAGAAATACAAACCGATAAAGTTGGTCCGATGTAGTTGCATTTTTGACTTACTCCTTGAACTTCATTGATTTGTTGTCTCTTCATTCATTTTCTTCGGGAAGATTAATTTTGTATGAGAGTTACATATAGAGCAAATGATAATTGGATTATACATGTGGGACAACTTTGAAAATTAAGGAGGACGTCCATGTGAATAATGTTTTTTACAAAAATGATTTTCCTATCTTGCTCTTCTAGATTTGCACCTATTTTGGTTTGGTCGGGTTTTAGTGGGACCAATATTTTGAGGGTTTAGTTGTAACACCTCCTTAGGGTTATCCATTGTCCATTTTATCATTTGAAAATGTTTTCATTTTTTTTTTGAGTTTTGCTTGAGGTTTAAAAATTTCTTTTTGTTGAAATATAAACTTGTAAAATTCATATTTTTCCAAAACATAATCTTGGTTTTCATCCTTGTCTAATACTTTTTGACTTACCAATTAATATTTCACTTTTAAAACTATTTTGATCTTTTTAAATTTTTTTTTCTTTACATGTTTTATTTGGTCCTCATTAGGTAAGACAACACTAACGTGGAAGAATGGACGCTTGATCAAGGGAGAAAAAATCTTGTTGCATGAAGTTATACATCCGTTCTTTGTAATCGCCCATTTTTTACCGCTTAATCGGTCAAGCTGAATGTCCACTGCACCTTAATTGTCCATTTTTAGAGCTTAATCGGCCAAGAACAAGAGCAACATGCGATCCTTCTATTTTTATTTATTTTTGATTTTTGATAAAACTTGAAGCTTGAATTTGAAACTCAAGATGAGTGATTTATGAAAACTCATAAAAAGTTAGGTTTTTCTTAGAATGAGTGCTAGGTTTAGAAAGGGAAGACTAAAAATTAGAAGAGGAACATGTGTGGGCACACTCCGGAGGAAATGTGGAAAAGTCTTTGGATTTCCATCTAGATGTATGGAGTTTTTGAAGAAACTCTTCAACTTTTTTGATCTCTATTTAGAATAAGTCATGATAGCTAAAAACTAAGTTGATGAAATTAAAGAGTGATTTTGATAGTTCTTGATTGTTATTGACATTGGATTCAATTAATATAAGGCTATTTTTTTTGAGTGTTTATGATCTTTTGGAATGATCAAGTGCTTTCTAAAGATTGAGTGATAATGATTTCAGGATTTTTTCTAAATGGAAATTTGATATATGATTTTCAAAAATTGAGATTATGAACCATTGATGCTTATCAACTAGGCTAAAGATCATTTAATGGATTGAATTTGATTTTTTTCTTTGAATTCTAAAACCGTAATGCTTGTTATCTCTTAGAATCACCTTCTAGGAATTAGGGTTTTTAATTGAACAAGGGTTAATACCTAAATAATAGTTGAGTATTTTAGAGAATTTAGTAACAAAATAAAGAATTAATCAAGCTTTGAAATTATTTTTTTCTAATTGTTAGCATGCAAAAGTGAAATCAAATGAAGCTTGATCTCAACTCTTTCATTTTTGATCATTTTTAAATCTAATACCAAGTGTTTGATAAATTGTCAAATAGAAAACCCAAAAATATTGTCTTTGCGTGAGTTCATGTATTTCTCTTGTTTTGTTATTAAGCTCATTTTGATCCAAATTAGTTTAGATAGTAGCTTAATTCAAACTTTGAATTGGTAATTGGCAATCAATTTACTCGAGAACGATATCCGGTTTCTCACCATTTTGATTACTTCGATCCAATGGTCGTAAATGGTCACATCACATACTTTAGACTTTAGATGAATCTCCACTTGAGTTTTAGAATCTAAACCAATGGTTATAAAATGGTCTGTCATGGTGTTTAGCAAACTCTTCCCACCTTTGATTACAAAATGATGGATGGTGGCCTCTCCTAACTAAAGTCCCTCTCACACCATTGATTAAATCAATGGTATTATAGTAGTCTTGTACCTTAGCAAACATAAATCTAGAGTGATGAAAAACACGAGGAGAAGATGGCTCCCTGGGCTGCTTGCCTCTCTCGTGCCTAACTAGTTTAGGACCTATGTGTAGAATATAAAGACCTAAAAAAATGAGATGAGAGGGTCATAATTGAGTAATCAAATGAATATAAAATTTTAAAAATTCAATTTTTCGGATTCGGGAAAGATAAGGTAAAGTCTAAACGTGGCGTACAAATTTTTCTAGGCGACACTCAAAAGTTTTTTCACTTTGTGGGACCCACCTAGGCCCAATGGCCACTTTCACATAAATTCGGGACCGCGACATAAATAAGGAAAACGTTGATTTCAACTTAATCATCCATAAAATCACAAAATTAAAAATGCAAAATATTAATCAACCGTAAAAAACAAGTAGAAGCTAAGCAAAAATTAAACTAAGTTAAAATCTTCCTACAAAAACCTAAAACTAGAAAAACATGAAAACAATAGATAAAAGAATAAAAAAATAATATAAAAAAAACTAAAGGAAGAAAATTACATAACCGTAAATTGAGATGGATGAAGGGGATGCAAAGGAAATGGGATGTTAAAGTGCACTGGATTAGACAATTCACACACATCTAACTCACCACAAGGATGTTGAGAAAAATGCGGTGAAAGGGGCTGGATGTGGTTTTTGTTTTCCTGCGAAACCTTGCTACCGATTTTAAGCAAACCACTTTAACATTTGCGGCGTTCATATGCCAATGCTGATTGCGCATGTTTGTGGACCACCTCATTTTTCCATTTTGAAAATTTTTTTTTTGAATGGCATAGTGAACAGTAGATACTATAGTGGCAATGTCATTCAATTGGACGATCTAGACGATAAGAGCCATGTCGTGGCATGACAAGCTGAAGAACAATCCATGACCAAGAATCTCACCTTAATAGTACCTTTGCTTTAAGATGCTATCATCACCAGAGTTAAAGATTTCTAGCCTATTAAACACATTCATATAACAAGAAAATAACATGAATTATCATAAGGTACTAATGCATACTACAATTAGACTCTAAAACTTTCAAATGTGTGCAAAAACATACATGTCAAAAAGGCGAGCTTCCTTGGTCTACAAAGATACGCCAGACTTCGGTGTTGGATATTACTCCGAATATGACCAATGGGTCATCATGATCCTAGATAACATCGTAATAGTCTCTGTTGGAGAAGAAAATGGGTGGTGCATCCTTGTCTTCAACATTGGGTCTCTGTGAAGAACTAGAGATGCTTAAGATCGTTGTCTGGAGTGCATTCTTCCTGGAATTATTAGACAATCCTCTAACATCAATCCTTTGGATGTATGAACAAGTTTGACCTACATGAACATGTCCCCCATGTTGGGTGTCTTTTCCGATCTTATCGGTTTTTGTTTATGAGTGCGAAACCAAGAGGGCCGGGTGGTTTTCTTCTCCCGACTTGTATTTGAAGATGCCTGGACTACGGCTTCATCCCTCCTTTGCGGTCCTGGGGTTGTTTCTCCAGCCGCTAATTGTACTTTTGAGTGTCTCTCCTTGATCGAGACTCGATGACATCCCGAAGTTATCGACGTTTTCCACAATGTATGGATAGCTATTTGTGTCATGATTGTTTTGAAAGGCCTTTCTAGGACTGTCTCTTTAGAGAGAGCAGCCTCTTAATATCCTGAAACTCGATTTAAAGGACTTCTTTCAAGATCGTCTCTCGAGGGGTATTCAAATGAGTGTACTCAAAATATTTGGGTCGATATCGTTCGCTCTTAGAGGAGTCACGAGGTCGATTGGAGTTTTGGTTCTTTTTCTGATGAATAGGTTCACATTTTTCCAAACTCTCTTTAACCCTGTTAATCTCCTCCAGTTCGACGTATTTGTCAACGTGTAAGTAAAGCTTAACTAAATTTGCTAGCTTCTTTTTTGTAAAAGACCAGAAGAAGGCTGAGTTCAGAGGTCGTTCCTGGCATAATGAAGGGTTATCCTGTCGTCCAAGTTTTCTTTGCCAATGCAGGCGTGACAAAATCTCTTAATGTATTCGCACAGGGATTCGTTACTCCCTTGGTGAACTTAGAGAGAGAATCAATTGATTTTGGTTGCTCCTTGGCAGTGGTGTTATGCAACAGGAATCGTTGTGTGAGATCTTCCCATCCAGTAACTTTTGTTCATAAGGTAACAAACTAATGAAGAGCGTCCTTCTTTAAAAAGAGGGGGAAGAGCGATACAGCAATTCTGGGGAATGCTCATGGAGCTGCATGGACTGAGTGTATGCATCCAAATGCTCCTGAGGATCTGTTGTCCCATCATAAGTTTCTAAGTTAGAAGGGGGTTTGAAGTTCCTCGGGACCTTGTACGTCATTAGTTCATCTGAGAATTGTTGTTGCCAGTGGTTAGGGGCCAGGTTATTATTTCCAACAACTTCGATGCTGACGCATTGGATTCCCTGTTCGTTGTGGGCCGCATTCCGCCCTCCGCCATTATTTTCCGCATGCATAGACCTTTCGAGATCTTCTAGTCGGCGACACTATTCGTTCAACTGACGTCGTTGGGCATTAATCAGTGATGCTTGTTGGCGTAACAGTTCTCGAAGGCCATTCTTTGTCATGTCAGGCTGGACATTGTCCTCATAGTGGGACTCGTCATCCGCATCGTTATTCGAGGGCCCTAGGCGAGCATGCATAGGAATCTTGGGCCCTTGATCGACATTATTAGCTTCTCCTTTAGGAGGAAAAACTAGTCTATCACTAACAGAGACCCTCTGTGAGGGATTTGGGCTTTTGGCAGAGGCTGAAGTTTTGTGGCCCTAATTGAGAGTCTCAACGATGACAGGCCTGCTTTTGGCGGTGGAAGTTTCATCATGCACTAGTGGTGCAATAGACGAAGGATCGCGTTGAGCCGCCAGGCCCTGTCCTTGACCAGGGGCAGCGTGCACTGTGCTTTCTTTCCTTGGATTTTGTCTTGTGCTCACCATGGTTGACGTGGGAATAGAAGTTTATGGTTCCCACAGACGACGCCAATGTTCTGAAGTAGATTCGGATGTTACCTAAGATAGGAACGTATATGGTGGATTCATCCTTGCGCAGCTGCAGTAGAGCGTATCAAACTAAGGGGTGGATACCTGCAAAGGAACTCTAACACTCAAGTGAGGTAATACACAAGTAGGGTTTATGTCATAAGATAGCAGATACCTGATTAAGGTGACTTAGCTTGATATTTATAAAACGTGACTAGAATCATAATGTGATCAGTATTAAGTGCAGATATTTAGGATTAGTCTCCTGATAGAGATTGCCTTCTTATTACCATAGGATGGGATCCTTATAATATTAGAGTGCATATATTGTGGTTATCCATTGTTGGAGGCAGTTATAGGTCTTATAATCTCGCAAGATCATTATTGACAGTTATGAAATTCTGCGCAGATCTAGTGACATTGTTATTATGACCCAATGCCGTAGTCCGTTGTCCTAAGGCTTGGCCAGGGTATTCATCACAGAGTCTGGTGGTACGCATACCGAGTCGATCCTATTGAACGGGATCCCGGATCGCAGTCCAGAACAGTATAAAAATATAAATTACACAATGGTTTACATTATGCTAAATATGAAACTTGATTTTGCAAATATTATGCTAAATCATTTCTAATATGTAAATTACTTCAATAAATTCATATAAAGATGTATATTTTTAATAACTTGAAAGTTATATGGTTCTTCAATACCTTCACAAAAAGATATATTTTTTAATGTTTAAATTACTTTTTGTAATAATATTAATTTTTTAGAAGGAAACAAAAATTTATCTCTAATTATTTTTTAAAATAAATTTTGTATATGTGTTTTAATTTCTCCAGATAATATTTATTATTTAAAGACAAAATATTTTCATCTCTAACTTTATTTCTAATTAAAACAATAATATTTATTATTTAGAGGCAAAAATTAGAGACAGATTATAGTAGTGACAGATGAATTTATTTATAATTTCATCTCTAAATAATTTTGACTTTTAAAAATAATTTGTTGATCAAACATAGATAGAATTAGATATGGATTGTGTCAAAGATAAATGAATTTCATCTTTAATTTCATCTCTAGTAAGCAAAATTAACATTTCGTCACTAATTTATTTTTTTTTCATCTCGATTAGAGGTAAAATTTATTCTATCAATAAAATTTATCTCTAAATTAAATTTTTTTAATAATAATTTAATTATAAATTTAATTAATTAAACCAATGAAATCATGAAAACTTATAACCTTTTCTCTCTCATACTTTTACTAGAATTTCTCTTTCTAAAACTTATAACCCTTGTTTGCTCGTGCTCTTTATAAGATAAGTTATGTTATTTGTCAACTTTTTGTCACTATCAACGACAATTTGTATAGTTGAGAATGAATTCAAAAAAAGTTGCAGCCTGCCTTAAAAAAGAAATTGTATTGGAATTTAAGCCTCAGATTTAATATGATTCATTGAAATATGTGAACTTTAATTAATATTAACAAATAAAATATAAAAATTAAACAAGTGCAACTAAAAACGCTCAACCATTTATTAGCATTGCCAAAAAAATAAAAACTCGCGGTACATGGCCAATTAAGATACTTGGTGGTGATCACATGTGCTTCTCAATCCATGTCTCTGGATTATAGGGGTAGGCAAAAAATTATTTAAAACCTAAATCAAGCTATAAACTGAACCGAATCGTACCTAAGTAAACCAAATTGTTTGAAACAGTTTTAAAAAAGAATCAGTTTTTACTTCTAAAAAGTTGTTTGGTTAACTCCTTAACAATACAATTTGATTAACCGTTTATATCCAAACCGATTTACATCCATCAAATTATAACTTAGTTTCACTTTCACTGTTTCATAAATCAGTCACTACACATTCTCACTTTCTGAAATCAAAATTGATGAACTATAATTTCCAAATCGCATCTCAACTCTAATCCCAAGATCACTCGTTTAAACCTTCCCCAAATTACTACGCCCAGTTTTGAGTATATATGAGATTCTAATGTTGTTTTGACTGGAAAATGAAGAGTAATGTGTAAATAGCAACTACGTTACATAGTTTACATACTGTATACCTAGTTTACACTTACTTATATTTAAGAATCATTAATTTTTAATTATACCTTTTAACTTAATACATGATATTAAAACATGAACCCATTCTTTCTCTACTAGCTTCAAATTGATCTCAACATGATCTTTTGTTTTGTGACTTAAAAAGTTGGATAAACTGTTTATCACTGCCCCAAAGTCTGCCTTGGAGTTGCTTTTTTCACTTTAAATTTTGCACAGTTTTTTGAATTGTATTATTAAAGATTTTTGTTGTGTGATGTAATCTGATTAGATCCTTAATCCTAATTGAGATTTGTGATTAAATTGTGATTGATTAATTATGGTTTAATCACATAAATTGAAGACAGTAGGGTTAACAAATTTGTTAATCTAAGTTAATTAAATTCTAGTTGTTAAACTAACATAAGTTATATGAATCTAGCGATCGCAGATTTATGAATCATTTGTTAGTTAAATTCTATGTAATTATTTAGTGTTGAATTCTATGTGTTTGATGCACAGATTTCGGTTAATCATAGATTAACTAATTAATTCAATTCAGATGCATGTTTAGTGATCGATGACAAGTCAACTAGGTTTCTAATAGTTTCTTAGATTGATTGTTTTGCAATTTGATTTTCTTTCTTATATTTAATTATTACATTTACATTCTTTATACACAATTTTTCCCTAGTTTGACCTTGATTTGGTTTGATTAGTACCTTGATCCTTAAGAGACGTCTCAGTTTGTTGCCTTGTACTACAAGTTATCGATAAAATTAGAATTTTATTATTTAATTGAACTCAACACTCGAATCAAACCACTTCCCAACCCCTCACCCTCACATCCACAAGAAAAAAAACTGAAATCAAAAGTGTATATGTGAAGAAATTGGATCAAAGTTCTTCTAGTTCTTCCCTAATGGTGAACTCGAGATGCACTGCATCCACCACAACCTAAAATTGAAGAAAAGTCAAAAGAAAAAAATCCCAAGTTTGTAGTAAACAGTGTAGGAAATAAGCACTGTTTTGATGCTTTAGAGTCTTAGGTTCTTGAAACATCTTTCCAAGCTTGTTGGAAATGTATCAGCCTACTTTCTTGAAACTTATTTTTCTATTCATTTTTAGTAATGAATTTTACTATCTATGACAAAAAAACAAACCTTTAGCAAGGATCCTAATCTTATTTCAAGTTGTTTGAGCTTGACAGAAAAACATTTAACTAAAAATCAATTGTATTGCCATATATTATTGAGTTTTGCATTATAGAGATGGAAAGAAAATTATTATTAAAATAATTTACAAATAACTAAGAATGTTTTCATATAGTAGAAAAGACAGATTTTCACTTATAATACACAAATATGGGTATGAATGTCAAATAGGATATCATGTGACAGGAGAATAATACATTTCTTAAAAATTTAAGACGAAAGTATAGAGACATGTTCAAAATTTAATTTTTTTTAGTTTTTAACCTATTTATATTTTCTATTTTTTAATTTGACCTCTCGAGTAATAATATTTTTTACTTTAACTCACAGCTAAACTGGTAGTTCTACGCTATTTAAAATTTATCATTTAAATCATCTTTATATTTGTATTCAATATACCAAAACCTTTAACTTATCCCTACAATAAATTGAGATATTATTATATTTAAACGAAAAATATAAATTACATTATTCCAAGAAAACCTCAATCAAAAGCTTCTATCCCAATTCCCAATACTCTTCATTTACACAGTGGTACCTTGTTTGATTTCAATGGAAGGACTTCAACTTTCAGATCACATTGACATAAACTCTTCTTTCATATCATCAAGAAATCGAAATAAACATGCCTCCATGTCCTGCTGAAGAAAAGTGTAGCACAAACTCCCCAAAAGCCAATGGCAAACCCAACTCCCATGCCCATATAGAACCACTTCAATAGTTCAGACTCATCCTCACGTTCTCCAATTTGTTCTGCATGGTTGGGTGTTTGTTCTTGTGAACAACTCCTTGTAACTGGCAGTCCACATAGTTCATGATTGCCTAATAGTTGGGTGCACTAAACCCCTGAAGTTGGGTCCCGGATTGGATTTTCCCATTGAAATTGTGGAATGAAAAGTTCAAGAAACTAAGAAGAGATGAACCAGACATGCTCTGAGGAATTTCTCCTGAAAGTTGGTTGCTTGACAGATCAAGGGATTCTAATTGCTTCAAGTTGCCAATTTCTCTTGGTATCCTTCCCATTAACTTATTATGGGATAAGTTTAAGGATTGTAATTCTGTGAGGATAAATATTTCTGAAGGTATTGTCCCTGACAGGTTGTTACTTGAAAGATCAACAACACACAATTGCATTATGAAGAATGTGTCATGCTTATGTGTTTATTTTGTTTTTCCAAAAATGTATTAAGTTAGGCCAATGCGGCATCTGGAATGGCTGTTAGCGATGAATGTAAATTAAAGTTCCTCGAGCTAAAGGCAAAAAGGAACTACCATTTCAATGTTTTTTAAGATCGAGAACCAAGAAGTGATGGTGGAGAAACTTGGAAGCCCACAAGAAACCTATGAGGACTTTACTGCATCTCTGCCTCCTAATGAGTGCAATTTTGATTTCACCGCTGATGAGAACTGTCAGAAAAAGCAAGATTTTCTTCATTGCTTGGTAATTAGTTTGTTGAAGCGTGAGACCCATTTGGAGAAATTAATAGAAAAATTGAGCACAATCAAGGATATCGAGATTTAACGTGGTTCAGCAATTTGCTTACGTCCACGGCCAGAGAACAGTGAGAAAAATTTCCACTATGTGATCAAAGAATTTACAAGAGCCACTCAGAGTATCACTCATAACCCAAAACCCAATTACACCCAAATTCACTCTCTAAACTCTCTCTCAGAACCTCTCTATTTTATAAGAACTTTCCTTATTATGATACAAAGGAAATAAAGACTAGAGAAGTAGAGAATTTAGGTGTGTCTTGCAAATGAGAAGGAAAGGGTATTTATAGGAGAAGGAGGACCAAACATGTGGTCTTTGGAGATGCCAAGTGGCATAATTTTTAGCCATAAGTGTGGCTAAATTTGAGCCACACAATTTTCTCAAATTATGACCACACATTTCAAATCTCCACCTTGGCTGAAATTATGCATAGTATTTTTCTTTCCGAATCGCTCCCCTTCATATCCCTTAGAGTTTCGAACTCTAATTAAGTACATATGTCCGAACTTGATTGTGGAATCGGCTTCGTCATCATGTCTGAAGGGTTGTCTACATTGTGGGTATCTTCTCAACTCTAACAATTCCTCTTTCCACGATATCTCGATAAAGTGCATTCATGACGTCGATATGCTTAGTTCTTTCGTGATACATAGGATTCTTTGTCGATGTATAAGCACTTTGACTATCGCAGTGATAGATGGTTGTTTCTTCCATTGTATACCCAATTCTTCAATCATCCTCTCACCTAAATAGCTTCCTTTAACTTCGTTGTTGCGTGTATGTACTTGCTTCAGTTGTAGACAAAGCAACAATCGATTGTATGGCGTTGCTTTCCAACTAATAGTACAACTGCACAGTGTAAAGACATACCCAGTGAGTGATCTTCGCTTATCTAGATCTCCAGCATAGTCTGAGTCAACGTATCCAGTGATCTTGCTCTCGACATCTTTGATTTTTTTATACACTAGGCCTATATCCGTGGTACCTTTCAGGTAGCGCAAAATCCACTTTACTTTCTTTGAGGTGAACTTTACCAGGAGTTGCCATATACCGCAATTTACCACGCTTCATCGCTTGTGCAATATACGGTTCTAGTGCATACCATGGCATACATGAGATTTAACCGCATTAGCATAAGGTACAACTAACATCTCCTTCTTTTCAATTGTGGTGTGAAAGGCCGTTGAAAGTTTGAAATGAGCCGCCAATGGAGTAGTGACATTGTTTAGCATTTTGCATGCCAAAACGTTCCAACACTTTCTCAATATACTTCTTTTGTGATAGAAAGAGCATCCCGCTTTTCTATCCTGTGAATCTCCATTCCTAATTTTCTTTGCAGCTCCTAAATCCTTCATTTCAAACTCGAGCTCAATTGAGCTTTCAAGTTTTTATTTGAGGACATGTTCTTACAGCGATCAACATGTCATCAACGTACAGAGCAAATAGATGAATGACATCATCTGCAAGCTTCTTGTAGTAGACACAACTATCATGCTCACTTCTGCAGTAGTCATTTCCAAGCATGAAGGTGTCAACGCCGCTTGTACCACGTCTGGGAGAGCTGTTTTAGGCCATATAAAGATTTCTTCAATAAGCAAACATAGTCTTCCTTCCCTTGGACTTCAAATCCCTCGAGGCTACTTCATATAGATTTGTTCCTCCAGCTCGCCATGCAAGAATGTTGTCTTGACATCTAACTGCTCAAGTTCTAGATCAAATTGAGCTACGATGGCAAGTAGGATGCGAATAGAGCTATGTTTTACCACGGGAGAGAAGACTTCATTGAAATCAATACCTTCTCTTTGTGTAAAACCTTTAGCTACTAATCGCGCTTTGAATCTTGCATCTTCAATTCCAAGGATTCCTTCCTTCTTTTTAAAGACCCATTTGCATCCAACAATCTTTTGAGTTTTCGACCTTTCAACAAGAACCCAAGTATGATTCTTATGAAGAGATTCAATTTCTTCTGTCATTGCAACAATCCACTGAGCATTTTCTTTGCTATTGATAGCTTCATGGTATGATTGAGGCTCACAACTGTCGATATTATCAGCGACATTTAGAGCATATGCTACTAGATCAGAATAGCCATACCTAGAAGGAGGTCTTATCTCTCTTTTTTGCCTATCTCTTGCCAACTGATAGTGCTGCAATTGTTGTGTGTCTGAATCCTCAAGTGGGATTTGTTCTTCTTCTTCTTGAACTTGATCCAACAAGGTTTCTTTGGAAAACTCCACCTCAAGCTCCACCTTCTTCGAGATATTAGGATCTTTGTTTTCATTTGATGACTCTTTATGAGGCTTTAGCATTTCAGCTTCATTAAAAGTAACATCCCTGCTAATAATGCATTTTCTTTTCTCTAGCAACCATAACTTATATCCTTTCACACCGTCAGGATATCCAAGAAAAATGCATTTCAATGCTCTTGCATCAAGTTTTCCTTCTTTGATATGAGCATATGCAGGACAACCAAATATCCTTAAATTTTCATAATTGGCAGGAGTACCTGACCACATCTCTTCTGGAGTTTTGAAACCAATGGCCGTTGATGGACATTTGTTGATCAAGTAAGCAAGTCTTGTATTGACAAATTTTCAGCCCAAAATGCTTTTGGTAATCCAGCATTTGACAGCATACATCTGGTTCTTTCAAGTAAAGTTCTGTTCATTCGCTCTGCAAGTCCATTCTGTTGTGGAGTGTGCCTCACTGTATGGTGTCTGACGATACCATTATCCTTGCAAAACTTTTCAAATTCTCACATTCGGGAGAACTCCAAACCGTTGTCGGTTCTCGGTCGTTTGATCTGCCTTCCATCGCTTTTCGATCAAGGTTTTCCACTTTGTTTGAACTTGACAAATACTTCATTTTTATGTTTCGAGAGGACATTTCGTAGATTGTTACAAATGAAGATCCAAACCTTCCTTGAATAATCATCAATGAAGGTTAACATATATCTGCCACCACCGTGAGAAGGTACTTGAGAAGGACCCCACAAGTCAGAATGTATATAATCCAACGTGCCTTTTGTTCGATGAACTGCAGTGTTGAATTTTATCCGACACTGTTTTCCGAATACACAGTGTTCACAGAAATCTATCTTCCCAACTTGTTGACCACAGAGTAATCCTTGCTTGCTCAACTCTGCTAGACCTCTCTCACTGACATGTCCCATTCGCAAATGCCATAACTTGGTGACATCAGAATCAGCTGTTGAGGAGACAGCGGCAGTACCTGTAATTGTGCTTCCTTGTAATATGTAGAGACTATTTTCTTTCTTCCCCTTCATTACAATTAGAGCACCTTTAGAGATTCTTATAGCTCCACCTTCACCTTTGTAGCTATAACCTTTTGAATCTAGCGTTCCCAAGGAAATCAAATTTTTCTTCAATTAGGAATGCCTTACATCCGTCAATGTCCTCACGATTCCGTCGAACATCTTGATTCTAAGTGTGCCAATGCCGACGACCTTACAGGAGCATTATTTCCTAGAAGGACCTTGCCCCCATCTAAGGGTTGGTAAGTGGTAAACCAATCCTTATTGGGACACATGTGATATGAGCATCCAGAATCAAGAATCCACTCATTTTTTGAGTCATGATCTGAGACTGTGAGAGCATATGCACTGTCGTATCCATCCGCTATTATGCACTTCCAGATTTGAGAGATCTTCTCCTTTCCTTTGCGCTCTGGACAATTTTTTCTTATATGCCCTTCTTTGTGACAGTGGAAGCATTTAAATTTTCTAGGTTTCGCTTTAGATTTTGACCTAGATCTGCCTCTGCCACTATTTTGATCTCGTTTCTCTGTTCTTCCTCTAACAAAGAGACCTTCACTCGAGCCTTCAGATTTTGAATCTGATACTCTTTTCTTCAGTTCTTTCGAGTGCAACGCAGCCTTGACTTCCTCCAAGGTAAGATCTTCTCGACCATACATCATGGTGTCGATAAAATGCTCGTAAGAACTTGGAAGAGAACATAGTAGAAGAATTGCTTGATCTTCGTCATCAATTTTAACATCAATATTCTTTAGATCAAGAATAATTCTGTTAAATTCATCCAGGTGATCTTTTATAGGTTTTCCTTCCTGCATTTGAAGAGTATAAATTCTTTTCTTCAAATACAGTCTATTGGTAAGTGACTTCGTCATGTATAGGCTTTGACTTCGGCCATATTCCTGGTAAGATGTATCTTCTCTTCGACACTTCTCATAGAACTTCATCTCCCAAGCACAACAAAATTGCACTGTGTGCTTTTTCTAAGATCTCATCTTTTTGGATGTCGGTTAGACCTTGTGGCATTGTCTCTTCCTTCCAAGGCTTTGGCCAAACCTTGATGAACCAGGAGGGCTTTCATCTTAATTGCAGAGATGAAATCATTTTCTCCATTGAATTTCTCCAATCAAATCAAATTTAGCATTCGCCATGATGACCGTATAGTGATGTACCAAGGTGAATAGTGTATATCTTTGGAATAATGCCGTAGTCCGTGAATGGTACACCTTGTAAATTCCATGGGAAGAGAGGTGGTGTCTCGTAACACACTTAAATACCAAGTCTTTCTTAGCCAAGAACTTTCCTAGACATGCACTTTCACACTACCACACTTTTCCAGGAACAAGAATAATTCTTTTCTGATGTGGAAGATCAGACAATACTGCAACCACAAAGCATACTAAGAATTTTTTTATGAATCCGGCACTTCAGCAACCAAGAGCTCATAGAGCTCTGATACCAGTTTGTTGAAGCGTGAGACCCATTTGGAGAAATTAATAGAAAAATTGAGCACAATCAAGGATACCGAGATTTAACGTGGTTCAGCAATTTGCTTACGTCCACGGCTAGAGAACAGTGAGAAAAATTTCCACTATGTGATCAAAGAATTTACAAGAGCCACTCAGAGTATCACTCATAACCAGAACCCAATTACACCCAAATTCACTCTCTAAACTCTCTCTCAGAACCTCTCTATTTTATAAGAACTTTCCTTATTATGATACAAAGGAAATAAAGACTAGAGAAGTAGAGAATTTAGGTGTGTCTTGCAAATGAGAAGGAAAGGGTATTTATAGGAGAAGGAGGACCAAACATGTGGTCTTTGGAGATGCCAAGTGGCATAATTTTTAACCATAAGTGTGGCTAAATTTGAGCCACACAATTTTCTCAAATTATGACCACACATTTCATAGTTGCTCCTCAAATTCAAGAAAACGTGGTAAAATCATAGTTTGCTCTAGCTATATGTAAAAATTAATGCTAATAACATATTACAGTATTGGATGCAAATTGAACTCTACTAGGTGTGGGGGAAAACATAGGGATGTTAAAATAATGTCATCTCCAATTACTAACACAGGGACACATTGTAACTTGAGCCCTCCAGTTTTGAAGTCAAATAAACATAGGTTTGGTACAAGTTCTCCAACTGAGAGCATATATTTATTAAATTGATAAAATTTGCTTTGTGCAGCTTATAGAGCAATGTCTGTATTCTAGGATTTAAATCATCTCATTTTCATTATAAACATGAAGTGTCTTGTTAAGTAAAAAATAAATTTACAATTTTCTCTACATAGGGATTCATCATTTTCTAATGTAAAAGTTCACGTCAAGAACGAACTAACTGTGTTTTTCTTACTTTGGATATAATATTGTCGTATTATAGAGGAGAAAAACTGATTCCCCTCACGCACTTAACTTTGTTTACTTGTTTCTCACATTTAGGTCACCGGATACATCAAAGGTGAGACACAGAGACAAAAAATGGTGTATGCTAGCTCCAAGGATAGATTCAAAAGGGAACTTGATGGCATTCAAGTTGAGTTGCAAGCAACGGATCTTAGTGAGATAAGCCTTGACATCATAAAAGCGCGGGCAATATAATAGTGTCATTTATTATTTATATTTCATTCAATCTTCTAACAACTACCTTTTGTGGCACTCCTGATTTTCTTTTTTTTTTCTCCCCTTTTTTTGCTATGGTTTTCTTTGTTCTTTTTGTCGAATGGTCTACATTCTTAACATGTAGCTTAATATGATAGAAAAACAAACTGCCTTGCATTTCAGACTATATTAGACGGCTTGGCTTATTGTATACATTATATTCTTTTGCTTTTAAAATGCAACCGCATTTCACTGAGAGTCTATGGTCATGTGCTTCTTTCCACACCTTTTCCCCTTTTACATTTGCTAAGGGTAACCATTGATAAACATTAAAAAAGACATTGATGACTATGTATTTGGTTGAATAATAGTTTTAGTTATATAATGAATTGCTTATGCTAACTGAAGGTTGAAGTTGGATCTATTGTCATATTGGGCATTGCAAGTGAAAAGACAGCAAGCAAAGGTAGCTGATAGAGAATGAGTATTCATACTTATATGTTTTTGTTAATATTATGAAATAAGATCTGGTACAAAAGCATCTTAAAATATACTCTACATAATCTAGTGTAAAGAAACAATGCAAACGTACAATAGATCACAAATCCTACAGAGGAAATGGAAGTAACTTAATAAAAACCTGAATTACAAGTTAGGTTTGTTATTTATATATCGACTATAACACATGCAACCTTTTGGGCTTTTTGAAACCTCTTGGTGAATTGACCTGCAAGGACCTGCAAATATGTACATAGAGGTTGCATGTGTAAATAACGAGTTACTTGTTTTCAAGTTTGAATATTATTCCGATATTGCTATCTAAAGGGCATTGCAGACGTGGATTTCAGGAATTAGCGCATAATAAAAAGAATTGTTGTTAGTGATTTTTCTGTTTCTTCTTGCAGCATTAGTTTTCTTCCAACTGATTTTTCTGAGGAAGTCCAAAATAATATTGCTGAATAATTGTTTTATTAACTTGAAAAACCTTGATTTAGAAATCATAATGCAAAATATTAAATTGATGTGATTTAAGTGAGTGAAATTCTATTATGAACTCAATAAAATGGGTTAAGTGTTATTATGGCGAGATACCTACAAAAACATATACAGCATATTCATGATAAATTTTCGATTCATCCACAACTCATCTTATAGCCAGAAAATAGTCTCAAGTTTTGACATGTATTATGTGTTATTGCAATGTAATTTTAATCTGTTTCTTTTATTTTTTTCAAAATTTAAGGTTGGCGCATAAAATTTTCAATTATAACCATTTAAGTCATTAAATGATTACATGAGTTATATATATGGTGAAGAAGCACAGAGATATGGAGATTTTTTTTTAACTGGAATGTTATTGTTATGCATTAAGCTAGAGGAAGGGAGTTTTGGCATGTTAGGAGCACATGAAAAAAAGATACTTACGCTATGTCTGGGAGTTTCGAAGATGATAGAGTGGAGTGGTTCATAATTGAGTAGTTTAGAATGAAGTGGAGGGAAAAGGTCAAAACATACCACTCTATTGTTGTAAGTTTTGGAAGGGAGTTCCTCTCCATTGTTTGGAATTTATAATAGTAATTAATGAAAATCATTTGTCCATCTCATGAAATCGCTATAACAACTAACAACTTTCACGTGTGTGTGTATACATGTGCTATTATTAGGCTGATGATATTTGATATATATGAGTAAAAAACACTCTGCTTCTAGGATAGTGGATAGTGTATTTGATTTAAACGAAAACTAGAGAAAAATGACTCAATTAAAAGCTCAACAAAAAGCTTATTACTTTACTTACTAAATATATCACATGATTGAAACAGATGGAGTTTAGCTTCTAGATCACCAGTAGCATAAGCGGTTAAGAAATATGAAATAAGAGAATTGAAGCGAATTCTGAAGAAGATGGCACCCTACTCCCTAAAATTAGTCGGCAAATCCAATTCCCAAGCCCATATAGAACAATGAATACACTTCAGATTCATCATCATTGTAACACCCTGATGTAGGGCGTCACATTTACGACAAATTAAAATAAAAACCTTCCCAAGTTATAAATCGTTTGATAATAAGTACAACATGAGTTGTAAATTTGAGTTATATATTCTAAGAAGATCAATAATCATCCTATACAAATCCAATCATCTTCCAATATTATTTCAACCTTTATCCTATGGCTATTTCTTCTTGCGGAAAACATTACTAAATAAAATAAAATAAAAAAACATGAAATAAAATACATTATTACATACATAATAATATCCATATGGTTTTGTTTAAAAACAATACATTAAAAATTAACTTATAAATAATTTGACACAAAAGAGTAGATAAAGACTTGCCCAAGTCCAAAGACTAAGAAAACTCAAAAATACAATACGACATAACCACCACAAAACAATTAAGCCAACTAGTAAGGATAATCCAACGGCTCGCCTCCTTCGTTTGGTCCTCGGGTTCTTGCTTCTCTCACGAGAAAATTAAGAGGTTGATCCTCTTTCACCGTCTTTACCATACATAATAATAACACAAAAATACATACAAAGAGGTGAGACAATCATCATCATTACCATCAGAAGTATAGAAAACGATAAATACAACCAGATATGTCATCAAACATGTTATTATAACATATATAACATTTCATATAATAGATCAGAATAATATAATATGCAGACTCATAATGCACATGTATGTACACAACACAAACCTACTCCATGGAGCTAAACACAACCAATCGAGAGGGAATGATCCGGAAGAACACTGTCTGTTAACTCCTCGGGCCGCCATGGCCACACGCTACACAGTCAAATTCGTCGTGGCTCGCACAGTACACAATCAAATTCATCGTATACCACAAGCATTCTACAAGACCGTCCCCAACAAGATCGTGATTAAGAATAGTGCTTTGTCAAGATCACTAGTGTGTCATGCTCGGTACCACGGCCCAGGAGCTACCAATTGTCCACATGTGGAATTTTCGCACACCAATGCCTCCAAGTTCAATAAATGAACAACACTACGCCTATCGCACCCAAACAGGGTGTAATTCATCCTCTTAGGTATAACTCGTCAATGACACCAAAAAAAACATATTCCTCAATACATGGTGCAAGACTCAAAATTCACATATATCATAATATCATCAAATCACATGGTCAAGTGCCATAACTTAAGAAGATACCATCCTTCAATATAAGGGTCCAACCCGACAAAGATATGTTGTTTTTCAATCGCGTAAATATTTTACCGCATTTTCACAATCTCATGATTATTTTCCAATATTTTTAAATCATAGGTATTTTCCCACATTTTTTATCACGTAAATATTTTTCAACGTTTCCAAACATAGTTATTTTCCTTTTTAAATCATTTTCTCATTTAATACCGTATTTTTCACCGTATAAATATTTCTTGACATTCTAAATTAATTTTTGAAAATTTTTCCGAAATTAAAATCCTTTTTAATAAAGTACTTAGAGCGCTAAATAAATTTTTAAAACGTATTCTCAATTATCATAATAAAAATTACTAAATTGAATTCTCATTAAATAAATCTTTTAAAACTACCTTTAAGATATATATATATATATATATATATATATATATATATATATATATATATATATATATATATATATATATATTTTAATCTAAACACCAATTTTTTTTTGACTTGTTGGTCCAAAAATTAATTTATTTTCCATAACCAAATATATAATCATTTACCTATCTCATTTTCCTTTGTAAAATATTTAATCCAATTATTTGTTACTTAATCCTCTAAAATCTATACTTGAAAAATAATTTTAGATTAAAAGTATATTAAATAGCATGTGACCGAAATTTACTATGTTTCAACAAATCAAGCATTTGAAAATATATACATCAAAATCAATCATACAATAAAGTAAAACCATAAACATTCAAGTAAATGAATCCTCATGGATTCTTCACCACACACAATCCATTTTCATACTACCAAAAAATAGTTGATGAGATTAAATCTCCTCTTACCTCTTGAAGACTATCCTTCTTGAAAGCTTCCTTGGAGAATTTTGTGTGGCTTCAAGAAAATACCTATCAAGCTTAAACAATTTACAAATACAAACTAAGCTTGAGAAAGAATAACCATGGATCAAACATGGCTTAGAAATTTAAAAACAAATTTAGAAATAGGAAACAAGAATTTTACCTAATAGGGTAGAAATTTCAACCTTGATTTCCAAGCTCAAGATGGTTGATTTTGAAGAAACTCACAACATGAAAGATGTTTGGAATGATGTTTAACTTTAGGAAATGAGGTTGGATAAAATTATTGAAGAGTAGAAGTGTGATTTGGGAGTGGTGGCGAATGGCTCAAGAAATGGAGAAAAGATGAAGTTCTTCTTTGAGTTCTTGTGTTCTTGAAGAAAGAGAATGGAGAGAATAGATAGGAGTGATGGAAAATGAAGTGGAGAGGTTTCCTACACTATATATAGCCATGTGGTGCATTGGAGGAGTGGGTGGAATGATTTGTGATAATTGCTTGGTGGAGCACTCAAGGAGACAAGGTGGTGCGTCAGACATGCTAGCCACTAAAGTGTATGAAATGATGGAATCAAAATGATAGCTTAAAAATCATGTGCATTGTCTTGGAGTTACATGGAGTGAATGGATGAAAATTCATTGAATATTTGAGTGGGAGACAAAGTAGTTGAAGGATGACTAAGCTCCAAGTGATCATAAATGATATAATGCATTATTATGCATTATTTGAAGAATCATTCACTTTCTTGATGGACATGGCCATGTGGCCTTGGTGGAATTCACCAACAAAAGAATCCCATTCCATGTTATAATGAATGTATGAGTTGTACGTGGGTCAAAGTGTTTTTACCTCTTTGATTTCTATATTAAACATACTTAGGTCCACTAACATGATTATAGAATCTAGGTAAATAGAAAATTTAATTACTAGGGCTAGGTAATTAGGTTTATGATTTCACTTACGGTAAGTAGATTTATAACCTTAACCTAAGGTAAATAGATTTACGACTTTAACCTAGGGTAAATAAATTTTTATAACTTTAACCGACGGTAATTAAATTTACAACTTTAACCTAATGTAAATAGGTTTATAACTTTAACCTAAGGTGGATAGATTTATGATTTTGCCTAAGGTAAATAGATTTATAATTTTACCTACGTCTATTTCTCTACGTAGATTTTAACTTGTAATTAATTTCAAATTAACAAAAATTACTGCGGTAAAAATTAATTTTTACTGTCTAAAATTTACTGCGGTAAAAATTAAATTTTTATTGTGGTTCAATAATAACGCGTATCTAGATAAATTGTCAAACAACGAAGATTTTCGAATCTTGTTTTTCGGTTTCGGGTTTAGTAAGATCCCCTACGGCCCCATTTGAGCAGTTCAGCTTCAAAAATTCATCCGGTCTGGGAAAATTATTATTTTCCTGACTCGGAGTAATTCATACACAAAGATCCAAAACATTCACATAACAGTTAAAATAATTTATAACACACAGAAATTACAAAACAGTACAATTTAGTCGTTACTGTAATTGATCAAAAATTGGGGTGTTACAACTCTCCCCCACTAACAGAAATTTCGTCCCCGAAATTTACCGTACCTTAGAAAAGATGTGGGTATTGCTCCTTCATTTTATCTTCAACTTCCCAAGTCGCATCACCTGTTGTTGCATTCCAGATAACCTTCACCAAAGTAATCTCTTTTCCTCGAAGTTGCTTCACTCTCCTGTCCTCGATCTTAACAGGAAGTGTCTCATAAGTCAAATTTTCTTTTAGTTGTACTTCATCGGGCTGTATGACATGAGTTGGGTCGGGAATATATTTTCTCAACTGAGACACATGGAATACACTATGAAGGTTGGAAAGAAAGGGTGGTAAAGCTATTTGGTAGGCTACTTGGACCTATCCGACGAATAATTTGGTAAGGTCCAATGAATTTAGGAGTGAGTTTTCGGATTTGATAACTCTCCCAACACCAGGTTGTGGGTGTCACTCGCAAGAATACGTGTTCACCTTCCCTAAATTCAAGAGGTCTCTTCTCTTTATCTGCGCATAGCTTTTTCGACGGCTACGAGTCATCCTCATCTTTTCCCGAATCATCTTCACTTTTTCCGTTGTTTGTTGCACAAGATCGGTCCAATGGTCATGCTTTCTCCATCTTGATACCAACACAAAGGTATTCGGCATCGTCGCCCATACAGTGCCTCGTAGGGTGCCATCCCTATGCTTGAGTGGAAACTGTTGTTGTAGGTGAATTCTATTAGAGACAAGAATTCATCCCAACTCCCCTTCTGTTCTAACACACAGGCTCTCAGAAGATCCTCCAATGACTGGATAGTCCTTTCAGTCTGACCATCTGTCTGCGGATGGTAAGCAGAACTGAGACGTAATTTTGTTCCCATAGCTCCTTGCAAGCTTTGCCAAAATCTCGAGGTAAACCTTGGGTCTCTATCAGAAACTATACAAGAGGGTACACCGTGAAGTCTAACAATTTCACTAATGTACACTTGGGTTAATCGTTCCATTGAATACTTGATATTGATTGGCAAGAAGTGTGCAGACTTCGTAAGCCTATCAACTATAACCCATATAGCATCATGACCTTTCTTTGTTCTTGGCAAACCGGTAACAAAATCCATTGATATACTATCCCATTTCCATTCTGGAATAGCCAAAGGTTGTAACATACCAGCAGGTCTTTGATGTTCAACCTTTGCCTTTTGACAGACTAGACAAGACGTAACTCGATCCGCAACATCTCTCTTCATCCTTGGCCACCAAAACATCCGCTTTAAATCTTGATACATCTTAGTCATTCCTGGATGCATACTTAATCTACTAGTATGTGCTTCATCAAGAATCGCTTGCTTCAGGTCGGGATCATTAGGTATACAAATCCTACCCTTGAATCTTAAGATTCCGTCAGATCCTTCTTCAACAGTTGCTGGATGACCTTGCTTTAAGAATTCCTTCTCGTTCTGTAAAAATGGATCATCATCTTGCTTCTTTCGGATTTCCTCCAACAAGTCATTTAAAACAGTAACCTTACTCAGACGAATCCTTCCTGGTGCCAATTCCACAGATAGTCTCATATCCCTAAACTGTGTTATCAACTCTTCTTCCTTTATCATCATAGCTGAGACACTGATCACCTTCCTACTTAAGGCATCTGCCACAACATTTGCTTTTCCTGGATGGTATTGAAGTTGAAAATCATAATCTTTTAAGAACTCTAACCATCGTCTCTGCCTCATGTTCAATTCCTTTTGATTGAACAGGTATTTTAAACTCTTGTGGTCACTAAAGACATCGAATGTAGCCCCATAAAGAAAATGCCTCCATATCTTTAATGCAAAAACCACTGCAGCTAATTCCAAATCATGTGTTGGGTAGTTCCTTTCATGTACCTTCAGTTGTCTTGAAGCATAAGCTACCGCATTTCTATTCTGCATCAGTACACATCCTAATCCTTGGTAAGATGCGTCGCAATACACCTCAAAAGACTTGTTTGGATCTGGTAAAGTCAACACTGGTGCAGTCGTCAATCTTTTCTTCAACTCTTGGAAACTCTCTTCGCATTTGTCTGTCCAAACAAAAGCTTGATTCTTCCTCGTAAGTTGTGTAAGAGGTCCTGCTATCTTGGAGAAATCTGCAATAAACCTCCGATAATAACCAGCTAATCCAACAAAGCTCGAATCTCAGTCACGGTCTTAGGTCTTTCCCATTGCGAATTGTTTCCACCTTTGATGGATCCACCGCAATTCCATCCTTAGAAATCACGTGACCTAAAAATTGCACTTCCTCTAACCAAAATTCGCACTTTGACAACTTTCCAAACAACTTCTTTTCTTTCAGGATCGAAGAACTATCTTTGAGATGTTGACGTGTTCTTCAGGACTTTGAGAGTAGATCAGAATGTCATCGATAAAGACAACGACAAATCTGTCTAGGTATAGACGAAAGATCCTATTCATGTAATCCATGAATATTGCAGGAGCATTCGTCACACCGAACGGCATCACTTGATATTCATAATGCCCATAGCGAGTTCGGAAAGCTGTTTTAGGTATATCCTCTACCTTGACACGAATTTGATGGTAACCTGATCGCAAATCTATTTTGGAGAAAAGCTACTTTGCTCCCTTCGGTTGATCCATTAAATCATCAATTCTTGGAAGTGGGTACTTGTTCTTTATCGTAACTTTGTTCGGTGGCGATAATCCACACAAAGACGAGAAGTCCCATCTTTCTTTTTCACTAACAAAGACCTTAGGAGCTCCCCATGGCGACACACTCGGTCGTATAAACTGTTTTTCCAACAGTTCCTCTAATTGCTTCTTCAATTCTACTAATTCGAAGGCGACATCCGATACGGCGCAATCGAAATAGGACTGCTCCTGGTACAAGATCGATAAAAAACTCTATCTCTCTGTCCGGTGGTAAACCGGGTACATCATCGGGAAAAACTTCGGGAAACTCGTTGACGACGAAATAGCATTCACATCCTTTTCGCTCTTGACTTCTAAAGAAGACAGAACATGTATCCTTGAGCTCCATCCCTCAATAATGATTCGACTTTAGCGGCAGTTAAAAATCCAGAATTCTCATTCCTAGGAAAAATTAAGGTCTTATTGGAACAGTCTAATAGGATATGGTTAGAAGATAACCAATCCATTCCTAAGATTATATCTATGTCAACAAGGGGTAAACAAATTAAATCAATAGAAAAGACTCGACCATGAATGCCAATAGGACAATTCAAACATACTTTAGAAGTAACAACGGGCTTGGCAGTTGGTGTAGAAACAATTAATTGAAAACTCAGAGAAGACACAAACAAACCCAACCGGTCCACACAGTCATATGCAATAAATGAGTGAGTTGCACCCGAATCATATAGTACAGTTAAAAGATTACCTGCTATGACACCTTCTCCCTTGATAAGATCTTCAGACTGGGAGGCTTCAGCTCGCTCATCGTATATACTCGCCCTCCAGCTTGTGGTTGAGCAAGACGAACGTTACTCAGTGATGGCTCCTTCTTTGGCTGGTCGCATTCCCTATAAGAATGTCCAGGCTTTCCACATCGGAAGCAAATAAGTCCCTTGATTGGACAATCTCTGGACATATGACCACTCTTGTTACACTTGAAACATTTTGGGATAAACGTTACCGCTTGCCCTGCTTTGTTGCCACTAGAACTTCCCTCAAAAGATTGATGTTTGGGTTGGCTCCCTGGTGGTCTCGCATATGGCTTCCGCTGAAATCGGTTGTTGTTGTTGTTTCCTCCTTTTTGGAATCTAGTCGGTCCAAAGTTCCGGTTCCTCATATCCCTTGACGACTCTAGCTCCTCGAGTCGTCGACAAGTATCCATCAATGTTGGAAATTGATTTATTCGCATTGGCAGCACACTTCGTTTCAATTCCACTCGTAATCCTTCCTCGAACTTGCGACATTTCCAAACCTCATCAGGTTGGATCTGGAAGTACCTTGAGAACTTAGACAAGCTCTCAAATTTTGCAGCATATTCATTCACTGACATGCTACCTTGACGTAAGCCAAGAAATTCCATTTCTTTGGCATGTCGCGCACTTTCTGGAAAATATTTTTCCAGAAATACTTCTGAGAATACTTCCCACGTGATTTCTCTTCCCTCGGCTTGCAGTAGCCTCCTCGTTCCTTTCCACCAATTCTCGCCATCACCCATTAGCATGAATGTGGCGTAAGTCACTTTTCGATCATCAGGACATCCTATCCCTTCAAATATCTTCTCCAGCTCTTGAATCCATAGACTAGCCTTCTCCGGATCAAACTCGCCCGAAACTGCGGCGGGTTATTGCGTCGAAACTCAGACAAGTTATGAGCATCAATATTTATTTCTTGGTGATTGGTTGCTTGTCGGTTTTGTTGCGCTATCACCTCGGCTATTCTTTGGATAGCTTTGACATTGCAGTCATCGCGTCGGTGTCACGTCCGTATTCACGTGTGTTCCTCTTCCACGAGACATGTCGTTCTTCAACAAGTCAAATCAGAAAAGTTAGATGTGTCCATTCGGAACAAATCACAGAGAATCACACAACACAAGCAAAACAGACCTAACCACAAACCCCAAAAGACTCTAAACTTGGGCTCTGATACCAACTAATGTAACACCCTGATGTAGGGCGTCACATTTACGACAAATTAAAATAAAAACCTTCCCAAGTTATAAATCGTTTGATAATAAGTACAACATGAGTTGTAAAATTTTAGTTATATATTCTAAGAAGATCAATAATCATCCTATACAAATCAAATCATCTTCTATTATTGTTTCAACCTTCGTCTTATGGCTATTTCTTCTTGCGGAAAACATTATTGAATAAAATAAAAACAGAACATGAAGTAAAATACATTATTACATAATATCCATATGGTTTTGTTTAAAAACAATACATTAAAAATTAACTTATAAATAATTTGACACAAAAGAATAGATAACAGACTTGCCCAAGTCCAAAAGACTAAGAAAAACTCAAAAGTACAATACAGACATAACCACCACAAAACAATTAAGCCAACTAGTAAGGATAATCCAACGGCTCGCCTCCTTCGTCTTTGGTCCTCGGGTTGCTGCTTCTTTCACGAGAAAATTAAGAGGTTGATCCTCTTCACCGTCTTTACCATACATAATAATAACACAAAAATACACACAAAGAGGTGAGACAATCATCATCATTACCATCAAAAAGTATAGAAACGATAAATACAAACAGATATGTCATCAAACATGTTATTATAGCGTATATAACATTTCATATAATAGATCAGAATAATATAATATGCAGACTCATAATGTACATGTACACAACACAAACCTACTCCATGGAGCTAAACACAACCAATCGAGGAATGATCCAGGAAGAACACTGTCTGTAACTCGGCTTCATTTGCCACACGTACTGCTACAGTCAAAAATTCGTCGTGGCTCGTACGACAAGACACAATCAAATTCATCGTATACCACAGGCATTCTACAAGACCGCCCCCAACAAGATCGTGATTAAGAATAGTCTTTGTCAAGATCACTAGTGTGTCATGCTTTCGGTACCACGGCCTGTAGGAGCTACCAACCTTGTCCACATATGGAATTTCCGCACACCGGTGCCTCCAAGTTCAATAAATGAACAACACTACGCCTATCGCACCCAAACAGGGTGTAATTCATCCTCTTAGGTATAACTCGTCAATGACACCAAAAAAAAAACATATTCCTCAATACATGGTGCAAGACTCAAAATTTCACATATATCATAATATCATCAAATCACATGGTCAAGTGCCATAACTCGTGATACCATCCTTCAATATAACCGGGTCCAACCCGACAGCATACCACTGTTATTTTCAATCGCGTAATATTTTTAAATCATTTTCTCAAGCACGTAACATTTTTAAATCATTTTACACCGTATAAAATATTTCTTGACATTCTAAATTAATTTTTGAAAACTTTCCGAAATTAAAATCCTTTTTAATAAAGTACTTAGAGCGCTAGATAAATTTTTAAAACGTATTCTCAATTATCATAATAAAAAATTACTAAATTGAATTCTCATTAAATAAATCTTTTAAAACTACCTTTAAGAAAAATATATATATATATATATATATATATATATATATATATTTTAATCTAAACACCAATTCTTGATTTGTTGGTCCAAAAATTAATTTATTTTCCATAACCAAATATATAATCATTACCTATCTCATTTTCCTTTGTAAAAATATTTAATCCAATTATTTGTCACTTAATCCTTTAAAATCTATACTTGAAAAATAATTTTAGATTAAAAGTATATTAAATAACATGTGACCGAAATTTACTATGTTTTCAACAAATCAAGCATTTGATAATATATACATCAAAATCAATCATACAATAAAGTAAAACCATAAACATTCAAGTAAATGAATCCTCATAGATTCTTCACCACACACAATCCATTTTCATACTACCAAAATAGTTGATGAGATTAAATCTCCTCTTACCTCTTGAAGACTATCCTTCTTGAAAGCTTCCTTGGAGAATTTTGTGTGGCTTCAAGAAAATACCTATCAAGCTTAAACAATTTACCAAATACAAACTAAGCTTGAGAAAGAATAACCATGGATCAAACATACGCTTAGAAATTTAAAAACAAATTTAGAAATAGGAAACAAGAATTTTACCTAATAGGGTAGAAATTTCAACCTTGATTTCAAGCTCAAGATGGTTGATTTTGAAGAAACTCACAACATGAAAGATGCTTGGAATGATGTTTAACTTTAGGAAATGAGGTTGGATAAAATTATTGAAGAGTAGAAGTGTGATTTGGGAGTGGTGGCGAATAGCTCAAGAAATGGAGAAAAGATGAAGTTTTTCTTTATGTTCTTGTGTTCTTGAAGAAGGAGAATGGAGAGAATAGATAGGAGTGATGGAAAATGAAGTGGAGAGGTTTCTATACTATATATAGCCATGTGGTGCATTGGAGGAGTGGGTGGAATGATTTGTGATAATTCTTGGTGGAAAGACTCGAGAGCAATTAGTGGTACATCGCTATGCTCACTAAAATGATGGAATCAATGATAGCTTTAAAAATCGTGTGCATTGTCTTGGAGTTACATGGAGTGAATGGATGAAAATTCATTGAATATTTGAGTGGGAGACAAAAGTAGTTGAAGGATGACTAAGCTCCAAGTAATCATAAATGATAGAATGCATTATTACGCATTATTTGAAGAATCATTCACTTTCTTGATGGACGTAGCCATGTGGACTTGGTGGAATTCACCAACAAAAGAATCTCATTCCAGTGTTATAATGAATGTATGAGTTATGACGTGGGTCGAGGTGTTTTTTCTTTGATTTCTATATTAAACATCTTAGGTCATTAACGTGATTATAGAATCTAGGTAAATAGAAAATTTATTTACTTGAAATTTAGGTAATTAGGTTTATGATTTCACTTACGGTAAGTAGATTTATAACCTTAACCTAAGGTAAATGACTTTAACCTAGGGTAAATAAATTTTTATAACTTTAACCGACGGTAATTAAATTTACAACTTTAACCTAATGTAAATAGGTTTATAACTTTAACCTAAGGTGGATAGATTTATGATTTTGCCTAAGGTAAATAGATTTATAATTTTACCTACGTCATTTCTCTACGTAGATTTTAACTTGTAATTAATTTCAAATTGACAAAAATTACTGCGGTAAAAATTAATTTTTCTTGTCTAAAATTTTTGCGGTAAAAATTAAATTTTTTCTTGTGGTTCAATAATAACGCAGCGTATCTAGATAAATTGTCAAACAACGAAGATTTTGAATCTGTTTACGGTTTCGGGTTTAGTAAGATCACGTACATTTGAACAGTTCAGACATTCATCCGTGCAGGAAAATTATTATTTTCCCGATTTCGAAAAAGTAATTCATACACAAGGATCCAAAACATTCACATAACAGTTAAAATAATTTATAACACACAGAAATTACAAAACAGTACAATTTAGTCGTTACTGTAATTGATCAAAAATTGGGGTGTTACAATCATCATCTTCTCCTCCTGTTGGTTCTGTATTGTGGGAGTTTTCAACTTGTGGGCAGTTCTTTGTGAGTGGAGGTCCACAAAGTTCAGGATTGCCCATGTAGCTAAGGTTTGTAAAACCTTGAAGTTGGGTCCCGGATGGGATTTTCCCAGTGAAATTGTTGAATGACAAGTTCAAGAAACCAAGAAGAGATAAACCAGACATGCTCTGAGGAATTTCTCCTGAAAGTTGGTTGCTTGACAGATCAAGGGATTCTAATTGCTTCAAGTTTCCAATTTCTCTTGGTATCCTTCGCATTAACTGATTATGGGATAAGTTTAAGGATTGTAATTTTGTGAGGATAAATATTTCTGAAGGTATTGTCCCTGACGGGTTGTTACTTGAAAGATCAACAGCACACATGGCACTTGAATAAGCTGATTCTTGGCCTTTTATAAGCAACATTGTAGGGTAAATGAACATTCTTTGTGAACCTAAAACAGGAATGTGAATCCCAAGCTTAATTGAAGCATTGTTGGAAACAATGTTTGTCATATTCTGCAGGCATTTGGGTATGGTCCCTGATATTTTATTGTCTGCTAAATCCAATACTACAAGAGAATAAAGTTGGCATATTTGTTGGGGAATACTGCCACTTAACTGATTGGATCTCAATTGGAGAACTTTTGCATTCTGTCCCATCCAGTTTGTTATATTTCCAGAAAATTTGTTTTCACCTAAATCTAAGATCCACAGGTTTCTAAAGTTTTGTAGTGCAGGTATTTCTCCAAAGAAACAATTGTTATGCAGATGCAGTGACTTAAGATTAGACAGTGTTCCCATTGAGTGGGGTATCTTGCCTGTTAGTTTATTGCTTGATAGGCCAATATGAACTAATGATTTCCAGTTCATCCAGTAATTTGAAAGATCTCCAGATAATTGATTGTAAGAGATGTCCAAAAGCTTTAACTTGCTTTTCCTTTTCATCTTATGGCACAAGAGAGGAGAAATGGGCCCTGACAAATTGTTGGCTCCTAAATTTAAGACTCTCACATTTGGTGATAAACGAGGAAGGCCACCTCTCTAATTATTTGAAAGTAGCCATGTGAATCTAGAGTTTAGCAACACGTTTGACATGTCCCCATCCATTGAGTTATTGTATAAACACAGATATTCCATTTGAGCTGCATATTTCCAAAACTTGTCTTCTTGTGATTCAAATGATATTCTTGATTTATAAATTGTAAGATACTTGACTGATCTCTGTGTGTAGAACCATGGAGGAAGATTAGGACCAATATATGCCAAAATAATTTTCTCAAGTTGAAAGGGAGGAACCCAGTGGGAATCAAAATCCCAGATGAAGGCTGGTGAGTCCAAGCCTACGTGCTTTAAATTTGGAAGTTTGACAAAATTTATTTCAGACACAACACCTACCAAGGGATTGTCAGTAACGTCCATAGTTTCTAAGCTGGAGAGCAGTCCAAGACATTGTGGAAGACTTCCATTCAAGAGATTTAACCTGACATCCATTGAGATCATTGATGACAGATTTCCCAAAGTTAAAGGAATACGACCAAAAAATAAATTATGTGAAAGATCAAGATACTTCAGGTTTTCATTTTGACCAAACCAAACTGGGATTGATCCACTGAGCATGTTTCTACACAATGTCAAGGTTCTCAAATTTCGAAGATTCAACAAAGTTTTAGGTAATTGGCCTTGTAAAATATTATGTCCAAGATCAAGATAGGTGAGGCCACTAAGATTGAACAGCCAGTTAGGCAATTCAAAGTGAAAATCGTTGTCTGAAAGATCAAGAACTTCAAGTGCAGTAAAATTTGCATCCTGAAGAGAAGGACTGTTGCTTTCAAGTTGACAACTTCTCAAGTGTAACTCCAAAAGTGAAGGAAGCATAGTCACTAACTGAAGCCACTGAGTTTCCTTATGAAGATCAATGAAACTCAAATTAAGATATTTTAAGGAAGAAAACGAGAAAGCCAACTAAGATTATCAATATGAAGGTTATCATTCTCTGATAAGTCAAGATGTACAAGGTTGGAGGAGTTTCCACTCAGATGAGGAGGAGTAACTAGCGATAAGTTATGACAATTATGGCTGTGCACACAATCATATTGGATAGAAGGCCTACGTATAGCTTTGAAGTTATTGTGGCTCAAATCCAGGTAGCTTAAAAATTCTAGTTCAAGCAAAGATAGGTCTAGTTCACCTGCCACTGCCAGGCACTGTGATTTGTCCTCTTTGTCACCATAAACTGAGTTATCTGGAGGACATGGGAGACTGAGCTTTGTAACTTTGCCTGTGATGTTGTCACACTGAACTCCTCTCCACTGACAACAATCTTGTTCACTCAACCATGAAGAAAGGACGCCTGAGGGATCAATAATTCCTTGTTTAAACAATTGGAGTGTATATTGGTCCTTTTCGTTGCAGTGGACCTTGGAACTGCACTTGCCTATGTCCAATGTTAAGACACATAGCAGCAACAGCAAAATGAGTAAAAGGTGGGAGGGGAAGGGGAAGGAAACCATGATCACACAAGAAAGAAGGGTCTCAAGAAGATTTGATGGGAAAAGGATAACCCACCAGAGTTTATGTTGATGATAAAATTATTTTACGGTAAAAGTGAAACAATAGGAAAAAAAAAAAGGCTGGATATTTCTTTAGACGTTTATATTTTAATTTCAAAGTCGTCTGTAAATGACAAAATCTAATTGACTTCAAGGGTGAAAATTGTGGAACTTGGAGAACCTTTGGTGACACTGATAGAGAGCTCTTTTTCCTTCCTTGGTACCCTCTTTCCATGAAAGTGACAGAGTGACCATTGCCTCTACAAAGGCCAAGTCTTACAATTAAGATTTGATACTCCATTTAGCTATTTCGTGAATGAATCGATAATGTGATGGGGCATCCAGAAAATCAGAACCATGTTTGATCATTCTACTATTATTCACATAATTTCCACTCGATTAAGCTCAGGGAGCAATGGTGATTGCATCTTCTGGTCCTACAATAGATCAGGTTGGTAATTAATAAGGACATAATGCTTCATGTATCTCACACTCACACCATACCAAGAGGCTAGGGAATATTAAAGCTAGCTCCTGTATCAAAGGTTAAAAATTTTACGTGGAAAGCCTGTTGTAATGCCATTCCTATAAAGGAAAGTTTAGCAAAAGATAACTAGTTTCATCATCATTTTGTCCCTTATACCCGAATGAGTTTACGTACTTCTATACTACAAAAGGAAGAGTGATATTTTTTGCAGCATTTATGTTTTTCTTTTTTGATTTGGTTTTCTTTCTTCAGATCTAGACATAATTTATTGTAATACTACGAAACATTTTGATAAACACTTCAAACTTATTAGATGGCTTGGCTTCTTATATATAGTACTTCTGCTTCTAAATATGCAACTGCATTTTACTGTGATTTGGTGCTTCCTTCCCACTCTCTCTCCCTCTTTAAACTTGCGAGAGCCACAATCCAAAAAAATAGAAGAAATTACTGGCTACGTATTTTGCTGGGTAATTGTTTAATCTGATAAAGGGAGACTATGGTAACTTAAGATTGTAGTAGAATCTATAGTCATACATGGAATTAACAGATAAAAACAGCAGAAATGGTGGTTGATATATAGCCAATGAGCCTACTTGATCTATATTTCTCTTAATTATCTTCAATATTTTCATGTAAAGCAGTGCAAAAGAGACAATTACATCATACAAATATATTTACCACAACACACATATTTTATAGAGGAAACAGAACCGTTTGCAAGCAAAAGCCGAGCTTAAGAAGCAACTAAAAAGCTATTAATATATATATTTTTAATGAGACTTTGTAGCCACTTGTAGACGTACTTTTATGTTTTTGTTGATTTTCTGAAATCAGATTCTACTTAAAATCAATTTAAATCAATTTCCCTATATTCATTTGTAGTAAGATACACTTATGATTGACAGAGAGTATTTAAAAAAAACAATACTATTAAATGATTTAAGTAACTTGTTAAAGTAAAAGTTAGGCTTCATTAACTTTAGTAACTTATCTTCAGTAACGTTACATGTAACTCCTTAGTTGATAATAATAATAATAATAATAATAATAATAATAATAATAAGAACACCAACAATTATAACTAGGTACACACTCAAATTGAATTGAGAGATTTAATACCACTTGTTATAAAGAGAAAAGTCCAAAATACTATAAGGTGGACCTCTAACCAAAAACTCAAAGAAGAGACAAAGGTGGTGGATGACAGGTTTTTGAAGTAACTTAAATACTTCAGACATAGGCACAAGTCCTGATATTAATATTAGTGGAAACATAAATAGTGTCTAAAGTCAAAGCTAATTTTAATCTAGTCATGCTTTTCATTGAGTAGATTAAATATCCTACTAAGTCATCTATACACAACCAAACTACCAATGTTAATCAATTCACTCAGTACTCTACCTTTTATAAACTGCATTATCTTCTACATAGAGTGCTAATGGTAAAAACAAAAAATTATTTTACATATAATACTCACTTTTCACTCCACACAAAGGCAAAACCACGGAGACTTGTATGAGTCGTGATTCCTCCTAGCTTTGAATATTTCTTTTATACACACATGGTATATTTTTTTGTTAGTACCTCTAGTTAAAAATGCTTATCATTTAGTTGATAGATTGCTTCAACTTGTTTTGACTCTTCTTGTATTAACAACAACTATTAAATGTGTCTTTTCAACTATGAAAATTATTAAAATAAGACGGTTGAATAAGATGGAAGATGATTTTCTCACATATTACATGATTATTTACATTGAAAAAGAGATTACTAAAAAATTTATTACAAATACGATAATAGATGACTTTTATTCTATGAAATAGATCGAATACAACTTAAAAATTGAAAACATGTATTTAAAATTATCTTATATTCAATTGTATTTATTATTAATGTTTCTTATTTAAAGCATATTGATTATGAATTGAATTGAATTTATTTTTATATTTATATTATATGATAATTATATTTTTTTAATTTAAATATTTAGAAACATATATCTAGTCTTTAATCTTGACTCCCCTAAGATTAAAATTCTGGCTCCATCCCTGACTCCACAGTTAACACATTATGCAATTCATCTAAAATTCGAAGGTTAAAACAAGTAATGATTACAAGATAATGATATTAATGGCGTTATAATCCAGTATAAAACTCAAAATAAGGAAAATGAACATATTATATATGAGAGGTTTATTAACTCTAAGTTTTTATAGTTTTACTAAATTTTCAAATAGGATTTTATAGTTTAAAAGTTAATGGAGTCCCCAAACTTCTAAAAGATTTTAAATAGATCTTTACTCGCTAATAATTATTAGACTCTGTTAATAGATATTTACAATCAATTGTAAACGATTCTGTATTATTATTATAAGTTTTAAGAATTTAATTACAAAATTTTGTAATTAGTAGAGATCTAATTAAAAACTTATTTAAAATATGGGGACATATTTAAAACATTTTAAAAGTATAGAGACCCTATTAAAAATTTTTAAACTAGGGATGACTTATTTACAAATTCAGTGAAACTATGTATCTAAAGAATAATTTAACCTATGTGAAACTAGAGAGTGATAAGTTAGGTAAATAAGTGAGAGCTATTTAGTATGGTTACACATGTCATAACCATGCAAACATATATTACATATACACTATGAGAGCCAGTGCATGTGATTAGATATTTGTCTTTGCTTGCTGGTAAATCTGTGGGTAACCGGACATGCTCGTACAAATAATTGGCATAAATATCTGACTACTTGAGAACATTGTTTCGCTTTTGTTTCTTGTTAGTTTAACATTATTGCACAACATTGTGTCACACTCAAAGTTCAAACCAACGAGATGAGGCTCTTATGAGTTACCTGTTTGCAAAATGTTTGCATGTAGCTAGATATGTATAATACCTATTACCTACTATAATTAGATAAATATTATATGTAGGTTTTTTTTTAAAGAATAGAAAAAATTATAAATATGTAAAAGTATTAGAAATGAATGTTCGGCGGTAAAAAGCCAACAAGAGCACAAGATCAGTGTCGCGGAGATGAGGATGTTGCGTTGGATGTGTGGCCATCCTAGACAAGATAGGATTAGGAATGAATGCGTTAGAGAGAAAGTAGGGGTAGCACCTTTTGTGGAAAAGATGAGAGAATCTCGCCAGGTGGTTTGGACACGTAAGGAGAAGACCCTTGAAGTTCCACTTGTAAGAAGAGTAGATCGGATGGAGAATAGCCCGATAGTTAGAGGTAGAGGAAGACCAAGAAAGACTATAGGTGAAACGGTTAAAAAAGATCTAGATTTGAATGGCTTTTTCGAAGACTTGGTTCGTGATAGGACACTTGATGGCGTCGTCGATCCATGAAATGGACCCCACTTTAGTGGGGAAAAGGCTTGGTTGTTGTTGTTGTTGATGTAAAAGTATTAGAAAAGAATCATGTTGATCAATCATGCTTAGTGAATACTGAAGAGAATGGTGATTCATGTAGTGCTCCAAAAATCTGAGCCATGATTTCTTGCTATAACCCTGGGTTCCATTAAATATGTAAAATATGATTATGATAGTGATGAAGATAAAGTTATAGTTAAAATTGCTAAAATATGTTTGCCCCAGTGAAATGGGAGAGACAGATCACATACTAACTGCCCAAGGCCATATATATCCTATAGCGAGAGCTCACAAGAAGTCCAAACTCTACATAAGTTGAAGAGATTATAGAGAGACTCTCTGTTCGAGGTATGGTGGGAGTGGTCATAATGCAAATCAATTCTACCTGAGAATGTGGTGAGACCATATTAGTGGACAGGGAGAAATTTTAGGCCTATTTTTTGTTATTCATACACCTAACCCGTAATAATCATAATTAACCTCAACTCAATAAAAACATATTGAGTTGCTCATCCAAAGCTGACTTTGATCTTTGTCACGCGATATCAGAAACAGAAAGTAATGGGTCTAAGAGCCTTAAAATGAATGACAAGGGTCTCTGATCCTAAAATTCAAAGAAATTGGCCTATGACACTAAAAGTAAATGAAATGGGCCGACAAGCTTATTATTAAATGAAATGAACTTATGAATGTGAAATTAAATAAAATAAGTCTATGAGTCTGAAAATAAATGAAATTAGCTTGTATGCATTTATAAGAGTGCTGCTTATATAGCATCACCCAATAAGATATACCACTTTTGGCCTTTTTGTTAGTTCTACATATGTTTAGGGATTTAAGCAATGATACTTATCACCACCCACCTTGGTCCTTCAATATATAAAATTTAATTTTTTTCATTTAATCAATTTTTTAATATATATACGTTCATTTAACAAATTAGTTTCAATTAGCCTCGACTTCCTTTTGTTTTTCTCAACTTTTAAGTTTGGATATTGATCTTTGTTTGTTTATTTATTTATATTATTTGATTAATGATAATGCTAGACAATTAGTCATTTGCCTTATACTTGCAATGTGATTCACTGATTCTTTATTTTTCTTCAATAATTACTTTTCAAGAGATAATATTTAATGAGTTTGATAGCTGGATTGGATTTTGAATCTGCATTGGATATCTGTTGTCCAAATATTCTTACAAATTTCTTATTGAAACTTATGTTGTCATTGACTTGTTGATTGTGATTCTGTAGCTTGTTAGTGATTTGTTACAAATCAAATTCTTACAAATCACCCTTCCTTTTGTGGTGATTTGTTTTTTTATCAAACTTAATTGATTTTGTATATATTTGTGCAACTGTCACTACTCTTATCAATATTCAGAGCCAACCCTTTCACATTTTCCCCTCTTGTTCAATGTCAAATTTCCGTTCAATTCCTTATCAGGACGAATCTGTTACAAATATTGTCCTTTAATGGTAGTTCAGTAGCTGTTTACTTCACATTCTGCGCTAAACGTTCTGAATAATTTCTGGTTCCACCTTTCAATCTCCTCCTCGTCTTCAAGTTTTCTGATTCCACCGTACCAGCAAAGTTTAGATCCCTGTTCCTTATACACGTTTCTGTCTATCAGTAATCTTCTTCATGTCCCATGGCGATATTGCTTGAACTCCACCACCACCATGTCTATCAAGAATGGGGATAAAGCTCTATGATGACTCAAAAATATATCTATATACCAAAAGAAATTGATTGTGTGATTCTTGCCATATTTTTAGAGTAATTAATTTTTAAACAGGCAAGTAGCATCATACAATTGTGTGGAGTAAGTCTTACGCACTTATGCTGTTGACTTCTTTTTTTTTAAATGTGAATTCAGTTCAACCAACCATTGAATCATGTAATATTATTTTGATAATCATGTATATGTTGTTGTTTTAGCTTTAGTTGTGATATTTCAAAAGTCTATGTCCCACATTGCTTGGTCTTCAAAGTTTTAAAGAGTTTATAAGGTAACTTATGTTTTCAGCTTGTTAGATGAGCTTGTGAAAGGAATGGGTTCACGCACACAATGTTGGACCAAGTTAGTGCAAATCATTCGATTTGCCCCCTGCGCGCATGATAATGAGGCCTCACAATTTTTGCTCTGGTTTTATTTATCTTAACTATTTTGTTTTAACAATTAAGTTTTCTAGAAACCTTATCCGAAAACAGCTCTTTTTTTATTCAGTTTTATTGACTTGGTCTCCACTCTCTTAACTGCCCACGTTCTTTTTTCCGGAGGCCACGTTCAAACCTGAGACGGCCACGTTCAAATTCCTGATGCATTTATAAACAGTTATACATTAACACAATTAAAAACAGTTTTCGAAATCTTTCTCTGCTTCTTCTGCTTTTCTTCTTCTTCCTGGGTTACATTTAAATTTCTCTGTTGTTCTGCTACCTCGGTCCGCCGAGACGAGCCTATTGAATCCTGGGGGATTCGCACACCCGTGCGATAAAATCCTTGAGGACAGTGTCTTCTCACACGCCTCAGGCTATTCGTTTGATTGTGCTCTTCTACGTTGTCACCTCTCCAATTACAACAATCTCAAGGATTTTAAATATACCATGGCTGACAACAATGCTGACAATCAGGCTCCTGCTCCCACCAACGGCGAGGCTGTTCTTTCACCGCCTCCACCTCCGGTCACCTACGCAAAGCCATTTCTAGATATCTCAAAGATAGAGCTTTTTGGTGGCCAAAACTTCATAAGGTGGCAGGAACGTGTTCACACAATCCTCGACATGCACGGAGTCGCATTCGCACTTATCAAACCCAGACCGCCTTCAACAGTCAATCCAAAACTGATTCAGGATTGGACACATGCAACAAGGTATGTCATCACACAATTATTAGCACACTTTCTAATGACTTGGTCGATGTGTACTGTTCTTACGAGGATGCGAAGGAGATATGGGACTCCATGACCATCAAGTACATCGCTGAAGATGCCGGGAAACAGAAATTCGTCATCGGCAACTACTACCACTGGGAGATGACCGACGACAAAGATATCAAGGTTCAAATCAATGAATACCATAAGCTGTTGGAGGATCTCAAGGCTGAAAACATCACCCTCACAGATGAATTTGTTGCTGGACTCCTTATTGAGAAGTTGCCTCCATCGTGGAAGGACTACAAGCAATAGCTGAAGCACAAGCACAAGCAACTGTCACCCTCGGAACTGATCATACACATTATCATTGAAGACACCAACCGAAGAGAGTGTCAGGCTGCAAGGGTGAAGGCTTTGGCTTCTCGAGCAAATCTGGTTCAAAATAAATCACCAAAAAAAAAGTATGTCAATAACAAAAAGTCTTCTGATCACTTTCCTAGAATTACTAATCTCACTTTCAAAAGGAAAGGTGCTTGCTATGTTTGTGGAAAACCAGGTCATCATGCTCCTCAATGCATGCATAGAGTGAGAAACGACAATCCTCCTAAGTCAAAAGCAAATTTGGCAGAAGGAGATGATATTGTGATTGCGGTCGTTTCTCAAATTAACATTGTGACTAGTGTGAACAAATGGGAGGTAGACTCTGGTGCTATCAGGCATATTTGTGCGAACAAAGATGCTTTTACCTCCTACACTTCTATAGGGGATGATGAAGAACTTGTATATCTTGGAGATTCTCGAACTGCTGCAGTTTCAGGAAAAGGGAAAGTTCTTCTAAAGTTCACATCTGGGAAGAACTTCGCTTTGAATGATATACTCTATGTGCCTAATATTAGGGCCAATTTGATTTCTGTTTCACTGTTGGGAAAAGTTAAGATTAAAGTGTCATTCGAATCTGACAAGATATTAATGACAAAAAATAATGTCTTTGTGGGAAAGAGCTATAGTGATCAAGGACTTTTTGTACTCAGTATTTCTGAAATTATTAATAAAATTGCATCTTCTTCTGCTTACTTGATTGATTTCGTTGATATGTGGCATGCTAGATTAGAACATGTTAATATTTCTTATATTAAGAAAATGTGATGTCTTAGTTTAATTTCTGTGACTAGTGATATATGCTTAAATAAATGTGATATTTGTATTGAATCTAAGTTAACTGAAAAATCTTGTCTTTCAGTACAACAATGTGAATTTGAATTACTTAGTTTAATTTATACCGATCTAGGAAATTTAAAAAATACAATGACTAGAGGTGGTAAAAAATATTATGTGACCTTTATAGATGATTTTTATAAATACACTAAGGTTTATTTAATTAGAAATAAAGATGAAGCTTTTGAAATGTTTGTTTCCTATAAGGCAGAAGTAGAAAATCAATTAAATAGGAAAATTAAAAGGGTTAGATCCGATAGGGGTGGTGAATATATCTTATTTAATGAATTTTGTGAAAAAGAAGGCATAATACATGAAGTAACTCCCCCTTATTCACCTGAATCTAATGGTATAGCTGAAAGAAAAAATAGAACATTAAAAGAAATGATGAATGCAATGCTAGTTAGTTCCTCAGCACCCGATAACCTTTGGGGAGAAACCTGATTAACTGCATGTTTTTTTACAAAATAGGATACCTCATAAGAAAACTGGTAAAATACCCTATGAATTATGGAAAGGTTATATGCCTAATTTAAAATATTTAAAAGTGTGGGGGTGTCTAGCTAAGGTAATGCTTCCTGATCCTAAGAAAAGAAAAATAGGAACCAAAACTTCTGATTGTATGTTTATTGGTTACGCTGAACGTAGTACTGCTTATAGGTTCCTTGTTTTGCGAAGCAATGAGCTTGATCATAATACACTAATGGAGACTAAAAATGCTGAATTTTTAGAACATATATTTCTTTTGAAATATGGAAATAAGCAATCTTTAGAAAATATTTCTTTAGAAAATATTTCTTCAGGAAATTATTGTGAAAACTCATATGAGGATTTGAGAAGGAGTAAAAGACAAAGAAAAGTGACATCTTTTGGAAATGATTTTTATACTTATCTAGTTGAAAATGACCCTTTGTCTTTTTCTGAAGCTATTTCATCTTCTGATGCAAAATTTTAGAAAGAAGCTATTAAAACCGAAATTGATTCTATTTCAAAATGCAATACTTGGATTTTAGTTGATTTACCTCCTGGAACAAAACCTATTAGTTGCAAATGGATTTTTAAAAGAAAATATAATCCTAATGGTTCGATTGAAAAATACAAAGCTAGATTAGTAGCAAAAGGTTTTACTTAAAAACAAAATATTGATTATTTTGATACCTTTGCTCCTGTGAACAGAATTTCTTCAATTCGGATTTTGATAGCCTTGGCTTCAATTCACAAATTTGTTATTCACCAAATGGATGTAAAAATTGCTTTCTTAAATGGTGATTTGGAAGAAGAAATTTATATGACACAACCTGAAGGATGTGTAATTCGTGGTCAAGAAAATAAAGTATGTAAACTTCTCACATCTTTATATGGTTTGAAACAAGCACCAAAACAATGGCATGAAAAATTTAATCAAATATTGGTTGATGATGGTTTTACTTCTATTGAAGTTGATAAATGTGTTTACACTAAATTAATGAATGGTAAATGTGTAATCATATGTTTATATGTGGATGACATGCTTATCTTTGGTACTTGTAATGATATTGTGATAAGAACAAAATCTTTTCTTGCATCTAAGTTTGATATGAAAGATATGGGTGAAGCAAGTGTAATATTAGGAGTAAAGATCATAAGGAAGGGTGGTAGTATAACACTATCCCAAGAACAATATGTAGAGAAACTTCTTAGAAAGTTTGGTCATTATGACTCGAAACCAATGAGTACCCCTTATGATTCTAATTCACAATTAAAAAGGAATAGAGGTGATTCTGTTGCTCAATCTGAGTATGCCCAAATTATTGGAAGTTTATTACATTTAATGAATTTTTCGAGACCAGACATAGCATATGCTGTGGGGAGATTGAGTTGATATACTCAAAGTCCAAATCAGGATCATTGGGATGCACTTGTTAGACTCATGAGATATTTGAGAGGTACCATGAACTATGGTATAGTGTATAGTGGATTTCCCGCTGTATTAGAAGGATATAGTGATGCTAACTGGATCTCAAATTCAGATGAGACAAAATCCACTAGTGGTTATGTATTCACACTTGGTGGTGGAGCGGTTACTTGGAGATCAGCCAAACAAACTATAATTGCAAGATCCATTATGGAGTCAGAGTTTGTAGCTCTGGAGTTGGCTAGTAGTGAGGCTAAGTGGTTAAAAAACTTCTTGGCAAATATTCCTTTAGGAATAAAACCCACACCGTCAGTGTCAATGCATTGTGATTGTCAAGCGGCAATAGCCATTGCAAAGAATAAGACCTTCAATAATAAAAACAGACATATACAATTGAGGCATAATGTGGTAAAGCAGTTGCTAAAAGATGGAACAATATCAATTGATTATGTGAAGTCAGAAGTGAACTTGGCCGATCCTCTGACAAAGCCTCTTGGGAGGAAACCAATATATGAAACATCGAGGGGAATGTGACTTAAGCCAATTTGAAATTAACAGTGATGGTAACCCAACTTTTGTGATTGGAGATCTCATGAAGAAAGTTCATATGGGTAAAAACAAGTCACTTGTTAGTTATGCTAGCACTAATAACTTTGTCCCTTCCTATGGTGTGAGATGTGCTAGACTGCATTATTGAGAGGATAAGCTTAAAAGCTTTTAATGATTTTCATATCCCTTATAGGTGCTGTATGATTTGCAGCATACACTTGATGAAATCACCTATATGAGTGTCAAGTGGGGCCGCTTGTATGAGATTATGGCATATCTCTAGAGCACTCATGAATTACCAGGCGCGCGTATGGCCTATTAGCGTAACACAACAACAACAGTGAGAATTGTGGGGGTGAAGTGTAACTGGTAGACCTCTAATGTACACAAAGTATTTTTGGTTCATAGAAGTTTACTTCACCAACTCACTGTATGTTATGTCTCATCCGTCTAGGTCTGGTTCATAGTCTAAAAGACACCAGATTCAATGCATTTACACCCATGATGTTAACCCAAAAAAAATCTTGTTTTAAAATTTTCTTAAATATTTCCTTAAACTTTTGAAATATATGGGGGATTGTTGTTGTTTTAGCTTTAGTTGTAATATTTCAAAAGTCTATGTCCCACATTGCTTGGTCTTCAAAGTTTTAAAGAGTTTATAATGTAACTTATGTTTTGGGCTTGTTAGATGAGCTTGTGAGAGGAATGGGTTCGCGCGCACAATGTTGGACCTTGTTTGGGCCATGTCAGTGCAAATCATTTGATTTGTCCCCCCTGCGCGCACGATAATGAGGGCTCACAGTTTTTGCTCTGGTTTTATTTATCTTAACTTTTTTATTTTAATAATTAAGTTTTCTAGAAACCTTATCCAAAAATGGCTCTTTTTTGTATTCAGTTTTATTGACTTGGTCTCCACTCTCTTAACTGCCCACGTTCTTTTTTCCGGAGGCCACGTTCAAACCTGAGGCGACCACGTTCAAATTCCTGATGCCTTTATAAACAATTATACATTAACACAATTAAAAATAGTTTTTGAAATCTCTCTCTGCTTCTTTTGCTTTTCTTCTTCTTCCTGGGTTATATTTAAATTTCTCTGCTGTTCTGCTATCTCGGTCCGTCGAGACGAGCCTGTTGAATCCTAGGGAATTCGTACACCCGTGCGATAAAATCCTTGAGGACAATGTCTTCTCACACGCCTCAGGCTATTCGTTTGATTGTGCTCTTCTATGTTGTCACATCTTCAATTACAACAGCATATCAAATTTTAAATTAATTAGGCCTTTATAGGTATATAGTGTGATAAATGATACTGCTCTGATTGAAGGGGATACCTTTTCTTGTATTTGTTCTATTGTTATTTTTTATCTTAAGATAATTGTGTACTGGACTAAGTTTGTATTAAGACATGTTATTACTTATCAAGACATGTTCTCTATTCTTGATAGCTGTTCATGGTTGTCTAGTTTCCATTTCAATTAATATATAACAATGACTCTAATGGCTCTATATTGATTTTTGCTTTCCACGGTCGTGGGAAACGTTCAGGTGATCATAAAGTATATACTTTTGAGTGTTCATGTATGTCTTATAAAGTGCTGCTTAATTGTGAATTTGTGATTTTTGCATTTATAAAAGTGCTGCTTATATAGCATAACCCAATAAGATATACCACTTTTGGCATTTTTGTTAGTTCTACATATGTTTAGGGATTTAAGCAGCTTGGCCTAAAGTTCACCTTTTTCTGCATCTTCAATTTATTTAAAATGTTCACATTTATGCGGGTATATTTTCCTTGCCCCTTCCAATGGGGGAGTCCGACTTTCAATGCTGGGGAAGCTTTTGCTATGATGGCTGCTTCTTTTGTTTCTCTTTCTGAGGTAGGAACTATATCCCTTAATAGAATCCCATGTCTCTCAATGATTATGCGGGTGTGAAATGCAACTGCACTATTCTCTAGTTTTTCATAATAAAAACCATGTAAAACTGAAAAATCATTTAACAAAGCATCTCGTCCTCACCGTGTGTTTGCTTCGAATTTTTACATCTTTTTTTATATTTATATGCAGTTTACTGGTACATTTTATGCTGCGGCAAGATATGGAAGAGCCACGCCTGTTCTGTTATCAGCCGCGGAGCTGAGACTTACTGTGCTTAAGGTTCATGCCCTCATATGGTGACTTTCTTTGGACTTAGACAGCCTCATATGGTGTTCTTCCCTCCCTTGCCACTTCCTCAAGCTTTAAGTTCCCATTCTTTGGTTTACTAATGCTAGGATGAACAAAAAGAAGGCAGCAGCTTGATGGGTCATATTACTGGTCATTGAGGCAAGTTTGTCTTCAGTTTCATGTCTAAAATTTTCTTGAAAGTTCTGAATCTGTTGATAATAGATTTTTCTTCACTTTGATCACATGTCTGTTTGGATATATGGTTTACTTAGATCTGTTTTGATGCATGAATTATTTTGTCTTATTTATTTACTTTAAGTGGGTCTGGTTTCTCACTTGATAAATATTGTTGGTTTTGTTGTTTCAAGAACTAGGAGCTGTTTGTTTGAGATTTTTTTATTAGTCTAGGATATAATGGTGTTTGTAGTGCCTGTTCTGTGTGATTAGATTTTCAAAATGTCCTTACTTGACTCATCCAAACTTGCAATGTCCCTGCACCAAAGCAGCACCTAGTTCACCTTGAATAACACCACTACTGCACTCATCACTACCCATAAACACACACTCACAGCAGCACCTCATCCACCATCACACACACTTCTGCAGTTATGTATAAATATACTTGAATTATATAAGTGATTATTAGTCTTTAGAGTAACTAATCATAACTTTAAGCTATTTTTATTTGTCCTTTATTTTAGATGTGTTTTACTTTAACCAGTTTTGGAACTTAGTAGTAGAAATGGTAAAGATACATGGTTTACGGGCTCTGTTTTGGTGTTTGAAGATATATAATTTAATTCAATTATTGGCTTCTGGTGTTTATAATTTATATTGTCATGCTAAATGGAGACAGTTGGTCGTATAATTCCGCTTGCTTTTTTTTTGGTTATTTTTAAACTTGTGTCTCATAATGAGTTTATATAGGTATGTTTTTCTTTATCGGTTTGAGACCTGATATTTTGTTCTAATTATGATGTTTGTACTGGTTGGGCTTTAGACTGATATATATTATATCTATGAATGTTTCGTGTCATAAGTATGCTTATGAAAAGATGTTCAACTGGTTTACCAGTTTTCTGAATTGATTTCATGGAAAAACTAGTTCTGAACTGGTTATTAAACTAATTTTTTGAACTGATCACGTCTCTAGTTTGATTAATATACAATTCAATCATAATTAAATTATAAATTTAATTGATTAAACTAATCAAATTATGATGCAGAAGTATCACCAGTTCAATTTTAGTTTGATTTTCAAAACATTAGGTATGAGACTAATCCCTTCGAATAGGGAATAATACAATTCGATCTTTTTTATAAGTAACGTATTTAGGTCTCAAATCTTTACATTTCTTAATAAGACAAGTAACTTATCATTGTGCCTAACTCTTTGTGCGTATATAAATATTGATATAAATATAGATGTCTATCTTTTAGTGTCTTTTTTTTAAATCCTATCCATATTTAAAAAAAAAACATAAATCTTATCTATAATCTATAATTGATTATAATACAACTGAAATTTAATATAAATAAAAATAATTTTATTTTAAATATTAATTAATTTATAATATTTGTGAAGAAATAAAATATTAATAATATATATTATAATATTTTAAGCAGGTATTTAGGTTAATTTAACCAGGTATCTAAAGCTTTAAGACTAACCCTTACTCATTATGGCGTCTAATAGCCCCGAACAACTGTTGCCTTATAATTAAACTTCTTAAAATGTCCGAGAAAGGTACGAGTCCTTCACTACTCTAGAATCCAGATGAGTAACAAACTCTCTCTCGGTCAAAAAATAAAATTTTTAAAAAAACTCTGAAACTCCTTTTCCTCTGCCTCTGAGCTCCCCAAACCACCATTCACCACGCGGTCTGCCAGTGTGGGAGGTCCCCGTTTGCTTGATACACCAGTGAGTTATATGGTTAGCTGTTCTTTTTTTCCCTCTCTCCAATCTCCATTAATTTTGTAATTTGATTATTGGTGTTATCTCTTCCGTATTGAGTTTGAACTTAAAACCAGATTTTGGGATTTTGGTTTGAATTGAAGTTTGTGGAAGAGGCCTGTTCCCCGCACTCCTTTCTCTCCATTCAAGATTAAATAGCGTCCATTGTTCTGCAAACAAAAAACCCCTTTGGTAATGACTAATGATAATTCTAGTCTTTTTACCCTTTTTTTTCTTAATATCTAGGAATTGTGAGAATGATAATTAGAAAATCATTGTTCCCTGATTAAAAGCCAAGGCTGCTTCAGTCACGCAAATCCTTTGACAATTTTATTTTTCTAAGTGAATACTGTATTTTAACGTTTGTTATACTTAATTTTAGGCAGGTTTAAGCCATGTAGAGAATCCTAATTCACACTGAGTATGTTCCCAGCATCTCATTCATTTTATTGATTGAAAAATTTATTAACAAAGTTTTTTGGGAGCTCCCTCGTTGTAAGGCCCATCACATGAGTTACTGATGAAACAACAAAAAATTTGTATTGTATATATTGTCCTTGGACCTTTCATTAGTAAGACATAAATACTTATATTTTTTTGTTGATTCATGAGAATTTTGAGTGCAGGTTGGGACATTGGAAGTTTTACTCATGCACACATCTCACGCACAAACTGAAATCCTAATTGCAAGCAAGCAAATACGATACCCCAGAAAACCCCAATTTTCTGATATTCAGTTCACAGTTCAGTGTTCACACAATTATTTCTTTTTCCAAAATTCAGTTCACAGCCCCTAAACAATTTTTTGGTCACATCATTATTCACAATTTTTGAAATTCAGTTTGATTCTTTTTCTTAAATTCTTTTCTTATATTTTTCCCACTTATATTTTTTTTTTAATTTTGTATTTTCCATGTCCTTGTAGTATATTTTATGTTTTCTTGACATGCTGTCGTGCTTCTGCCATTGACAACACTGTTCTTAAATAATTTTATTTCTTGCTTTTGCATATGGAAATAAGGTTTCAAATTTCAATGATTTTTCTAGTATTGAACATTCATTAGCTTGAACTCAAGTTTATCTGCGTGTGTAGTTGTTAGCAGCCTTAGCTGTGTGTGTGGAAACAAGGAAAGGAAGGGAATCATCCTCCTTTAATTAACAACAGTCGCCAAGGGGGAAAACAGGGATATCCAATTGCAAATCAATGATGTAACTCAATAACTGATTGTTCTTCTTCCTCCCAAGCAGTCATTCTGAGATGCCTCGTTATAAAGATGAGCCCCCTGCGGTTCGTGCCTACACTGTCTGCGACGAATCCAGGTCAATTTCTCTTTCATGCCCTTCTAATTCTCTTCTACTGGACCTTTTTTTTTTAATTTTCTTTTTCCAATTTACCTATCAAACAGATTCTGTGATCAGTTTAATTTTCTTTTTTGGTAAAAAACATAGAACTATTATTCAACAGCAAAAGGATTACACGAAAACTGTCATCAGTTTAATTCCCCATGCACGGATACTCTAAAATTAGTAGCGTATCCGTATCGTATTCATACACCGATACTCATACGATACTTGCTATATGGAAATTGCTATGTTGCACGGGTATCAAATTGATACTTGTACGAGTATGAGGTAATATGGAAATTGCTATATGAATTCCAAATAGCAATTTCCATATCAATCTTTTTCCATATATCAATTTCCTATTTCTGAAATTGGTAGCGTATCCGTACTGAATTCAATCTTTTTCCATATATCAATTTCCTATTTCTAAGATTATTTTTCTTCCTTTTTTAATGGTTGTGAGCTTCTTTTGTTATTTGATTTGTATTTTGTTATTTGATTTGGAGAGTGTAGATATTTGACTGTGAAGAATGTTCCAGCATTGGGTTGTGGGGATGATTTGCTGCAACTGTTTTCATCCTATGGAGAAGTTGAGGAGTAAATTCATAACGTTCAAAATTGCTTCTTCTGTCATTTTTCTTTTCTTCTGGTTCTTCACTGTCAATCTTGCTTCATGACTTTTATTTGAATTTTTTTCTCTTCAGGTGTAAGCCAATGGATGCAGAGGACTGCGAGCTATTTACTGATGTCTATTGGATCAAATTCCGCCTTTTCAGCAATGCCAGGTTCCTGAAGATAAATTACTTCATATCATTCTTTTGTCAATGTCTTACGTTGCCAGAAGAAGTAATATCATTATAAATTTGAGTTTAGGGTATATTATCTTTGAGAAGTTGAGTACATACCATCTATAATTTTCAGGTTTGCGAAAAGGAAATTGGATGATTCTGTTTTCCTTGGGAACCGACTGCAGGTTTCATATGCTCCCCATTTTGAGAGCCTCTCAGACACAAAGGATAAATTAGAGGGAAGAAGAAGAGAGGTTTTAGCACGTTTGAACTGTAAGTTAGAGCCTATAATGGTTACACTATAAACTTAGGCATTCTATACAGGAGACACAAATGCCTGTTACATGAACTGCTATAATGACTGTTTTATCAACTTGTGCATGTTTTCCCTCCTTGATATCAGCTAGAAGATCCAAAGAGACTACGACTTCAAGCTCTAGGCCTCTGATTAAGAGTGAAGCAGTTGCCATTTCCTCAAAAACCAGCTGCGTATCAGAAAATTTAGGTCCTAATGAAAGGTAACTTATTGTCTGTTTGCAGTTCCATGCTTCCAGTTGAAGCTAAGGCAACATTTATAATTGATTCTCTTTCCTGATTGTAGGGATGTAGAATCCGAGGGAAGGCCAAACAATGGTAATCTTCCAATGAGAACGGTTTCATCAAATGAGGTTTGTTACTTCTTTGTTATACACACATTAAGAATTTTCCCTATTCTACTCACTTTCACCTTTGAATTTGGGGAAATATTTTGGGTGGGGGAATGAACAAAATTCTTCCTTGCAGTGAATGTTGCAACTTGCTAGAATTTTGTTTGGGCATTCTGAAGTTAGTCTAGTTTATTATCTTTATTAACCTTGCCTCAGAGGACCAATTGGTAAAAACCTATGTTCAGTATATTTTTTAAAGGGTTTTGCTAACAAGTGTCATGGTTAAGAATCCAAAAGAGAAAGTTTTGTATGAAAAGTAGAGTATTTAATATACAGAAATGATTTATCCACCTACCCAATCTTCCTACTAATTTTCCTAATTACTAAATGAAGAAAATATTGAATGTTTTTTATATTCCCAAGACATTAGATGCATTTAATTTTTTATTCAATATTTTCTTCATTTAGTATTAGGATGATTATTAGGATGATTGGGTAGGACGATATAGCATTACTCTTTAATATATTGAGAATTGAAAAAGCTATACTTTTCATTAAAAGCTTCCTATTTTGTATTCCTTAACAAGTGCCTAGCAAAACCCTTTACTAAATTTTCAGCTACGATGATTCCCAAGATGGAAATTCATTTTTCACAGTTGTAATCCTTGCTGCAATCTCTTGGGGTCTGGATTGGAGGATCTGATATTATAGTTTCCCATGTTATTAGACTATTTATCTTGCTCTAACTAGGATGTTAAATGCAAAGAAGAAAGGATGCTTGCTTTTCATCTATTACCTCTTATTAAGTTACTAACATGTTCTATGAACAGGATTATTTTGCTTCCCATTCCATGAATCAAACAGTGAGGTTTGTCCGGGATAAGCTTGATAAGGTGATGTATCCTACTGCATAATATGTTTTGGAATCTTTTATATGTTGAACTTTGAAACAATTTCTTCTTCTCATCCAGATTCGATCCAGTGGCGAGCATCCACAGGCTGGATCTGCGGCAAAGAAAGCACGAGTTGATAATAGGAGGAGGATTTAATAAGTCTGTAAAATTGGAAAGCCGTATGTAATTGTCATGTTCTTTTGGTCTCACCTGGTTTTGCTTTGCATCAGTGAGCTGTGTTCTTCTATGTTTTCAAGTACGTGTAATAGCTCAATCCCCAAGTCTAATGGAAATTTTGATTTCTTATCGAGTTCACTTCGACATGTGGAATATGAGGACTTAGATCCACTCAATTTTGCAAGTCTCGTCCAATTATATTGTGTATGGAGGTCAGGGTCATATACTGCGGTAGGAAGATACGTTATTTATCTAACTAACCGGTACCATACCAGCAATCCATATAGGTAACAGTACAAGAACTCTTTCAAATTCCCATTCACCATAGAAAAGTTTGATAGCTTTTTGTTCTCCAAGCCACTCCCCCTTGTAGGAAACCTTATATTGAAATCACTTGTTTGTTATTTGAATTATGGCAAATATGGTTTTCATCTTGATTAACACATTATTTGTTGAATACATGTGTGATGTGGCCACAGGTTAACTGATGATGATCCCGAGACATGGATTGAGAAACACGTGTGAGCCCCACCAAGTATTTTAATTGCCCATGTATCGTGATTTTTTATTTTTTTGGCAATGCTAATAAATGGTTGAGCGTTTTTAGTTGCCCTTGTTTAATTTTTATATTTTATTTGTTAATATTACAGTTCACATATTTCAATGAATCATATTAAATCTGAGGCGGTTGTAGTAAAATCTATTATTGTTATTCTCTAGTCTCAGCTATTCACAGTGTCACCAATAATTCTGATTTTATCTCTTGGCAACATATTTTTAGAAAAACAAATCAAGTTGCAGATGCTTTTATCAAATTTAACCTTTCTTTAGAAGTTCATGTTAGAGTTTTTGATTTTTTTCTTAGTTTCATTGTTAATGTCTTAAGGGCGGATACTTCTTGTATTTCATTTCTTAGAAACTTTTAGCCTTGTTTTGTTTGGGGTTTAAACCCTTTTTGTTCATTAAAAAAAAATATTAAATCTGAGGCTTAGACTCCGTTACAATCTTTATTTTTAAGGTAGGCTACAACCTTTTTTAATTCATTTTCAACTACACGAATTGTAGTTGATACTGACAAAAAATTGACAAGTAACATAACTTACCATATAAAGAGCACGAGTAAACAAAGGTTATATGTTTTGGAAAGAAATTCTAGTAAAAGTGAGAGAGAGAAAAGGTAATAATTTTTTTGGTATTTGCAAATAAACATTTTTGAATTTCAAGAATTTGTAAATTAGTTCCTATAAAAACTTTGAAGATTTTTTTTTTTATTTGTGTGCAAAGGAATGACAGACGTTGGTAAGAGAGTAACTGAGTTAATTTAATGTGTAACTAAGTAACTGTAATGGATGAGTGTTCTTTTATGTTACTTAATAACATAATAGGATCATGTTATGAGAAAGAAAGATACAAGTTTTGTTATATATGACTCACCAATTATTTTGTGTTTATACTTTTTATTAGGTTAAATTGGTTTTAATTCACAAAAATTTAGGCCTAAATTTTTTTTTGGTAAATAACTGATTAAACCAATCTAATACAAATCAATTTAAATTAATTTGGAATGGTTTAGTTATCACAATGTAACAAGTTCAATCTAAATCGATATAAATAATGTATACATTGTAGTCAACTACACTCACATCTCAATTATCTTCTTCAAATGATTATAATATATCACAAACTAGTGTAGTCAACTACACTCACATCCTCCTTCAAATCAATTCCACTTTCTTGACACCAATAAATGTCAATAATGTAGTCAACTACACTCAATTAATACCTAAATCAATTCCAATGCTCCAACCAATTACTTCATCAAAATGAATTATATTATTTTAGTGGCGCCATTATTTTAAACTCAAACTAAAATGTCATGCATATTTTTTATTTTAAATTAATAAAAGAATTAAAATAATTATTATAATTATATTCATGCTTATAGTATAATTAAAAATAAAGGAATAAAATAAAAGGAGGATATAAATAAATTACATGCAAACAAAAATAAATTACATAAACATATATGAAATTTTTAAATAATAAAAATAATAACTAATATTATACTATTAGACACTAATTTAGAAAATTAGGCCCCTATTTAAGCACATGATTATACAATTAGACACTAATCATAAAAATTAAACCCTTACTTAAGTACCGATTATATTATTATATACTAATCATGAATATTGGTCCCCTACTTAAACTAATATTATACTATTAGACACTAAAAATAAATATTAGGCCCTTACTTAAGCTAAGATTATACTATTAGACACTAATCTTGAATATTGAACCATTGTTAAGCATGAGTTATACTATTAAACACTAATCACGAATATTAAGTCATTATTTAAGTATAGATTATATTATTATATATTAATCATGAACATTGGATCTCTGCTTAAGTTAAGATTATAATATTAGACACTAATCAAGAATATTGGGCCTTTCCTCCCAAAGTAATCTTTCGTGACTTTGGTGTAACATTTCCTGGTTAAAGGATAACAAAATCTAAAAATCTCGTAACTTTAGGTCATCCTTATATAACCTTTCGCCCCAAACTTGTAGCATTTTTATGATTCATGGTAACTTTTTTCATCCAAAGTAACTTTTTGTGACTTGAGCATAGTTTTTCCCATAAAGTGGATAACAAAACTCAAAACCTCATAACTTTAGGTCATCCTCCTTTAACTTTTTGCCCTAACCTTGTAACATTTTCTTGGGTTGGGGTAACTTCACCCTCCCAAAGTGATTTTTCTTAACTTAGATGTAATTTTTCTCATGAATTGAGTAACAAAATCCAACATCCTCGTAAGTTTAGACTATCTTCTAGTAATTTTTTGCCCCAACCTTATAATATTTTCTTGGGGTAAGGTAACTTCACCTTCCAAAGTAATTTTTCTTGACTTGAGCATAACTTTTCCTATAAATTAGGTAACAAAATCCAAAATCCTCATAACATTATGCCATCCTCTAGTAACTTTTTGCTCCATTATTGTAACATTTTCATGGATTGAGGTAACTTCTCCTTCTTAAATTAATTTTTCTTGACTTAGGCATAACTTTCCCCATGAATTTAGTAACAAAATCCAAATTCTTAACTTTAGGTCATCCTCCAATAACTTTTTGTCTCAGTCTTGTAGCATTTTTTTTGGATTGAGGTAACTTCATCCTCCCAAGATAATTTTTCTTAACTTGGGCGTAACTTTTCTTATGAATTGGGTAACAAAACCCAAAATCCTTGTATTTAGGCCTTTCTTCAATAACCTTATGCTCTAACCTTGTAACATTTTCATCGGTTAAGGTAATTTCACCATCCCAAAGTAATTTTTCTTGACTTGAACGTAAATTTTTTCATGAATTGGGTAACAAAATTCAAAAATATCACAACTTCAGGTCATCCTCCAGTAACTTTTTGCCTCAACCATATAACATTTTCTTTAGTTGGGGTAACTTCATCCTCTCAAAGTAATTTTTCTTGACTTGTGCATAGATTTTCCCATAAATTAGGTAACAAAACCCAAAATCCTCGTAATTTTAGGTCATCATTCAATAACTGTTTTTTCCTAAACTTATAACAATTTCTTACATTGGGGTAACTTCACCCTCCCAATATAGTTTTTCTTGACTTGAGCATAACTTTTCCCATGAATTGGATAATAAAACCCAAAATCCTCATAATTTTAGGTCAACATTTAGTAACTTTTTGCCCCAACCTTATAACATTTTCATGAGTTGGGGTAACTTCTTTCACCCAAAGTAATTTTTCATAATTTGGGCATAACTTTTTCTATAAAGCGAGTAACAAAACTCAAAATCCTCGTAATTTTAAGTCATCCTCCTATAACTTTTCACCTCAAACTTGATACATTTTCATCAATTGAGGTAACTTCTCCCACCCAAATGTAATTTTCCCATAAAATGGTTAACAAAACTCAAAAATCTCATAACTTCAGTTTATCCTCCTGCAACATTTCTCCCCAAACTTGTAACAATTTCATGAATTGAGGTAACTTCTCCTTCTCAAAGTAATTTTTCGTGACTTACATGTAATTTTTTCTAGTCAAAGGGTAACAAAACTCAAAAATCTCATAACTTCAGCTCATCCTCCTGTAACTTTTCTTATTAGACTTGTAACAATTTCATGAAATTAGGTAACTTCTTCCTCCCAAAGTAATATTTCATCACTTATGCGTAATTTTTTCCAATCAGAGGGTAACAAATGATTATAGTCAACTTCACATGCCATTGTAGTCAACTGCACTCTTATTCCTATTTTCTTCAAATAATTGTAATATTTCACAGGCCATTATAGTCAACTGCACTCACACCCCTTCAAATCAATCTTGCTTTCTTGCAACCAATCAATGTCATTAATGTAGTCAACTACACTTAGAGATGACAAAACGGGTTCAAACTGTTGGGTTAACCCGCTAACCCGCTATTTTTTGGCGGGTTAGGTTCAAGATTTCAACTCACTTTTATTTTTCAACCAGCATAACCTGCCCCGCTTAACTCGCGGGTTAAGTCGGCGAAGCGAGGTTGGCCTATCGGGTTGAGTTTTTTTTTTAAAGTGTTATAAATGAGTCTTTTATTTGTATTTGTGGTATTTTTATAGGTATGATACTAATTTTATTTTATTTTTTTATTTTTTAGTCTTTATAAATTATAATTTTTCTATTTTTTTTAAATTTTATGATTTTTTTTGTTTTTTATACATTTCGTTTTTGTTTCTTAGGCAGGTTGTGGTCAACCCGTCAACCCGCCAACTCATCTTAAAACGGGGTGGATTGGCTCTTCCAAAGCCCATTTTTCCAAAATAGGTCAACCCGTCCCGTCCCGTATTTTGGAGGGTTGAAAGCAAAAGGTGGTCGAGCGGGGCGGGTTGACCGTTTTGCCACCTCTAAGTACACTTGCTTAGTACCTAATTCAGTCCCAATGCTCCAATTAATTACTTTACCAAAATGTCTTATATTATTTTAATGTGCCATTATTTTAAGGAAACTTAAGCTAAAATGTCATGCATATTTTTTATTTTAATTTAATTTAAGAAATAAAATAATTATTATAAATACATTCATGCTTATAGTATTAAAAATTAATGGAATAGAATAAAAAGGACAACATAAATAAAGTATATGAACATATATAAAGTTTTTAAATAATTAAAATGTTAACTAAAATTATACTATTAGACATTAACTAACGATATTGGACCCTTGATTATGAATGAGTTATAAATATATTCATGATTAGTATCTAATAGTATAATTTTAGCTTAAGCAGAAGTCCAATGTTCATTATCAGTGTATAATAGTATAACCTTAGCTTAAGCAAGAGCCTAATGTTCATAATTAATGTTTAATAATATAGTCCATGATTAAGTAAAGGCATTTTTGTAGTGTTGTATTCTATTATAGCTTCTTGCATCCAAACTCACAACAATATAGAGCTTCTAGTACATAACCACTGCAACAAACCCCAACAAATCCTTGAACTATTCCCACAAACAAAGCCATTAAACAACATTCAAAACTCATCGAACCACCAGGAACAAAGAATCCATAAATCATTTCATCCATCAAACACCCAACCTCACCCCCAAATATTGAAACAAGGCACTCTAACACACATTCTTCTACTTACAAGCTTCATTTTTCCCAAAAATTCACCACAAAACCAAAACCCAAAAGTTTCCAAGCACCCATGGAACTCGTCCACAACCACAAAATATGCTTCATCAATAGTCAGTCTTGTCCCCTTTATTGAAAGCCAATATGCCACCTTGTTTCATCGTCGGCTTAGGTGTGCTCCACCATCAAAGCAACAAGCTCTAGCTTTAAACATCTGCTTAATTAACAGGATGATGCGCCACAGAGAGGAGGCTCCACTCTTTGACAATGAGTTCCTCATTGTCGATAGCGGCGAAGACCATCTCCATAAACTCTACCACCTCTTCGTAGCTATTCCAAAATGGGGTTCAGTTGAATATCTGAATAAGATTGACAAATGTAGTTTCCTCTAATGCACAGTAGTTACGATGGTGGTGTGATGGTGTGGGTACATGCAAAAGATACTCTGACGCTCAAGTTAGACCATGTACAAGGTAAGTAGTGTTTGGAATTAGATTGCTTACCTTTACTACCTTGTGTGATATTTATAACAGCGTCTTAGATGATAAGAATTACGTTTAAATCTACATTAAATGTTGTTAATTAGGATAAGAATCTAGTAAGATTGTTATCTCTTATAACTATATCATCTTTTTATGAGGGGTGTAATTGATTTCCTTATCTATGAATAATTTTGTGAGAGATTTACTCCTCATAAATAAGTAAATTTACTTATCTAATAGCGCGTATAAATATCTGAAATTCAATTCTAGTGGGTCAGGTTGCTCCTGAACAGCTAATCTGAAACTCGATTCAGAACAGTAGCGCATCTTATGTTGCTCTCTATCTTAGGTTCACTTTCTCCCCTCACCCGTTTTCTTAGACAACGGATGAGACGAGGGAGATGATGGCTAGGATTGGATCTCTTTCTTTCTTCCTCACCTCTTTGTTAGGAACAAAGATGCAATCTTCCTTATTTCTCAATGGGCAAAATGCAATAAAATCATTTCTTTCCTCAATCGGTTGCTCGTTATTATATTATTTTCTCATTATTTATTTTCACTCATTATGCTATAAATATGAGACTAAGAGTGGTGCAAAAGAAATAATAGATTACAACAATTTTTAGAGATTGTACTAAAGTGTTTGCCTAAATCTAATGGCTAAGAATGTCGAGGGCATTTGCCTCACTACCCTTTGTTTTGGTACATAACCATGAACCACACGATATTTTAGCTTTGACACTATAACCTTCCACTAACACCCATTATCAAAATTTGGACTGAAAGTAGTAAATAAAGTAATTTTGACCCTTCAATTCTAAAGTTCTACAGTCTATGAAGAGAATAAAGTTTCAAAGATCGCTTGGCCCTCTTTCGCAAGGGAACCTCAACCCTTAAGGGCATATGTCTCATCCCATCTAGCCAAATAAAATTTAGGAGGATGTTCATGTGTGTCAAGATTAGACCATCCACATGAAAATGATTTGATGGAGGTAAAACAGAACAAGGTGAGTAAATACCACTATGTTCAATAGAAATTGCATTTACACATGTACCCAATTTTGTTAGAAATTCAAGTGTTGAAGTCTCACATTAGTAAAGAATGAGTAAGTTGAAGGCTATATAAGTGAAAAATACATATAGACCTAATGCATTAAGGTTTTGGGTTAAGATGTGGTGTCAAGTTCATTTATGTGGTTCTTCACTTAACTCATTGATGAAGATATCCCCTACTATTGGGCTCCCCTTATGGCCCAACAAGTGGTATCAAAGCCGATGGTTCAGCTTGGATAAGTATTGATATGGATGACAGTAGTTGGTAGATCCATGTGAAAGGTTCATTATGTCGAAAGTCTTCTTAGCGATGTGGAGGCTAGGCGGCGTGTTCAGTTGTAAATGATGGATGATGACAGTATAAGTATGGAGAAGAGCGTGTATAACCTAATCTACAGGAGATGAGGCTTCACTTAGCTCATTTATGTGGTTTCTCCTACTATTGGGCTCGCCCTATGGCCCAACAAGTAGTATTAGAGCTGATAGTTCAAGGATCTAGGTGATGATACGGTCCTTTTGGGCCCTTGTGTCGAAAGTCTTCCTGACAATAGAGGTCAAGTGACATATTTCATTATAATGACGACAGATGTGGTAGATGTGTCGAAAGTTTTCTTGACATTGAGGTCAAGCAATATGTTCCATATAACGACGGTGCAAGCACAAAGATTTTATTTGAAAATTTGGAAGATTGAGCATTATGAATGGCGGCAGGTGTTGTTGAAAGTCTTCTTGGCATGGAGGTCAAGCAGCGTGTTCCATTAATAGCGATATATTTGAAGATTTAAAGATTTGAGAGATTTGTTCATTGATGATGGAATTTGGCTCAAAGTGGATATTGTTGGGTTCGACCCAAATTCCATTAAAGATTGTTATCACTAGTTTCCTATTTTGTGAAGATATGTAAGATTTGTGAAGATTTGTGAAAATATGAAAGATATGAAGAGATATACGAATATATGTTAAAGATTTGTTAAAAGATTTGAAAAAATATGTTAGAGATTTGTGAGATATGAATAAGATTTGTGAGAGATTTGTTTACAACAGGAAACTAGAAATGATAGGTTATAAATACTTGTATTTGGGAGTTAGTATGGTTATGAGAGTGAAAATGAGAGTATGAGAGGGATTGTCTTGTAAGACTTGCAAGCTAAATTTATTTTGATAGTAGATTTGACTATTCTCATCCGTAGATGTAGACATATTAGTCGAACCACGTTAAATTTTGTGCGTGATTTGTGTGATACTTTTCCTAATTACTAATATTTATTGCATGTTTATGTAGAAAGAAATGTAGTATTCCCCAAAGAAATTGACGGAGATGTGATATTCCCCAAAAGATTGAAAGAGAGATGCAGTATTACCCCCAACAAGTGGTATTAGAGCCGATAGTTCGGCTTGGACAAGTATTGGTATGGATAATGGTAGTTAATAGATCCATGTAAAATGTTCCTTGTATTGAAAGTCTTCCTAGCGATGTGGATGCTAAGTAACGTGTTCTGTTATAGATGATGGACGAAGGCAGTACAAGTACGAAGAAGAGTGTGTGTAGTTCGATCAGGAGGAAATGAGGCTTCACTTAGCTCATTTATGTAGTTCTTCACTTATCTCATTAATAAAGATCTCTCCTACTATTAAACTCCTCTATGACTCAACAAATTTGACATCAACTAGATCGGTATCATCACCATCCTTCTCATCAATATCATGCACATCATATTCAATTTCTCTCTCTTGTTATATTGAAGCGTACAATTAAGAAAGGAAAATGTTAAATCATCTACAGCGTCAAGTCACTCAACACCATTTTTAACACCAAGCATCTTGCTCATGGTACCACTCATGAATAAAAGACCGAATTAAGCTTTTTGTTTTGTTTTTTTTTTAAGTATATGTCCATTAAGAAACACCTGCGTGGTTAACCACTTTTTGTTCTTCGTTAACCAACTTTTTCACGAACATAAACCATGTGGTAAAATCTTGTGTCATTAACCAACTTCTATACGTAATTAACCACTTTTTTTGTTTCTTCATTAACCAACTTTGTTTCTACGCCGTGAAAAAGTTAGTTAATGAAGAATAAAAAAGTAGTTAATTACGCACAAAAGTTAGTTAATGACACAAGATTTTACTACATGGTTTTTATGCTTCGTGAAATAAGTTGGTTAAGCTAACGGTAAAACAAAAAAGTGGTTAACCACGCGTAGAAGTTAAGTTAATGGACATATACTAAAAAAAAAAAAAAAGACGAAAGATGATTTGAAGATCGTTTCACGCGGGTGGCAGAACAAGAATCGACGTTAAACGGTGTGATTACTATACTGTGATAAGATTATCGGGGTTGATTAAGAAAATAGATATTATTATCCTCATCTTTATTCTCATTCATCACCAACATTCAATGCACCTAGTCATCTACTAGAACCTTCTGAGGTTAATGGTTTAGCCTGATATATGTAGTATTAAAACCACAAATTGGCACCGTGACAGGAGAGAATTCACGTGCTGAGGGAGACGGAAAAGGGACGGATTTAAGGAGGGGTGAGCATGTGTATTTCTTTGCACCAATTTTTTTTTAAATACTAATAGTATAATTTACTAAAAAATAAAAAATTAATTATACTGACCTTCTTTAATATTATTATTTATTATATTAATATTTTTCTTATTTAAAATTTTATACTTGCATACCTTATTTTATGTATTATTATTATACTTTTAACATCTTTTTTTATTTATAAAATTACATATATTTCTCATATTTTATGTATAAAAGTTAAAAAAATTAATATTTAATATGTATTTGAAATGTGATTCATAATTTTATATATATTGATATTATAATTTTAACTCAGCTTCTATTAATTTTTAATCTTTATATAATAAATATATCAACTCTTCTCATTTTCAGTTTAACTCTTTTTTCATTTTAAAATTCTATATATAAAAATTTTATTTTGTCTATGAGTCATGATGCAAATGACAGTTACTATTATGATGCATGTACTATCTAATATAAATATTTGTTTCTTTATTCTTTTTCACTTTATTTATAAGTAAGAATATATCTACTCTTAATTTAAAATAATACATATTAATTTTAACTCACTAAATTTAATAATAAATACATCTTTACTTATTTAATTTAAATATAAATTCATTTAATTTTTTTTATATTTAATAATATAATTCATAAATTTTCACACATTCATTAAACTTTTTCTAGATCCAACGTGGTGTGGAGAGGTAATAAATTTATTTGTACCAAGTCATGTGTTTGCAATGTTAAGGGTATACGGAACAGATGAACCCAGCTTCAAATTATGTGTTACAAGCATCACTGTTGATTAATATGGCTTTAAATCTCAAGTTGTGATGAACAACCATAGGAATCTATATTTCATAATTTTTAATACCCCAATTGGAAGCATGAATATAGCTGGTTCTGAATCCTCATACACTGTTCCTTCACCACCATAAACTTCGGATCCATTTGTATATGTTAAAGTAGCGGAATTTCTATGGTACATTTATGGGTTTGGTATCTATAATAAATTGTTAAATATTTATTGAATGTTAAATTTATAATAAATATTTAAAAATAATTAATAACTAATGAAATATTTGACAACTCATCATAAATATTAAATCTTGAAAAAAAAGCTAGATACCATAGAAATTCCCGTTAAGATAACCGACCTTCCTATGATACTTTAAATTAAGTTCACATACCAATAATTATATCAACAAACGAGCAAATTGACAGTGCAAAACGCATTTCTGATTAATTATAAAAAGTTTATCACTTTTTCCTAATAAAATATAATTTTTCAATAATTAATGATGAAAAACTCATAAAATATTCAAAATAATTCATAAAAATTGTTCAAAAAAATGAACATAATACTAAATTCTCAGTCCATAGCACATTTATTCTAATATTTTCAATTTTTATTAATTTTTCCATATAAATGATGGAATATTCTTATAATTCATAGAAATTGTAAAAACTAGAAGAAAATTAAGCACAAGTCACTAATACATTCACATTGGTAAAGCATTTCTTCGATCCATAAATATTTGTGTACATTGGTTCCTATTTTGTAACAATAATAAAAAATATGAAACAATTAACATTAACAAAAATATAAGATTCACAATACAAAATACATTTCTTCCATCCATATAAAAATTTTCATTTTTTTTCTCCTAATCTTTCTCATTTTTAAATAATTAATGATGAAATAGTCATAGAATGTTAAAAAAAAAAAAAAAATATAATAATCAACCGCAATATCATATTTACAGTCCAAAACTCATGCCATCCATATAACTATTTTAACTTTTTACTAGATTTTCTTTCAATAATTAATGTTGAAATGTTCAGAGTATTAAAAAAATTCATAAAAATAAAAGTAAAGGAAAATTTATCATAATAGTACATTCACAGTCCATAAGTCGGCTGAGACAGTGGTGGAGAAAGAGACGAAAGAAAAACAGAGGGTTAATAATAGACAACAAAATTGTAAAGAGCTGCTACGTTCCTTTTCTTTACATAGTAGCTGGTGCTCTCCCTTCATGAAAATAAGTTTGTTCCAATAATCTGAAAGTATAGGTAGGAGCTAGTTCATCCAACTTGTGAAGATATAACAAAGCTAATCCTATTTTGTCAATATGATGTAAAACTCTGTATAATTATTTTTAAATAAAAAAGCTAAAAATATTCCTTCTTATATGACCCAACCAAATGGCAGGGCTTAAAGATTATGCACATCCTCATTTTCTACGTTCACGTCACATCATAATAATTGATGCATCTGATCAGCAATCAGGTACAGCTCCATGAAAACGATTACAGAAAAAGGCGAGGGCTGTTAACAGAAGGCAATCTGGATATAGAATATAGGTATCCTTGGAAGTCAATTTTTATAGTGACAAGTACTTTACATGAAAATTCATAACTTAGGCAGACAAATCACACAAGGAGAACAGCGATGTATTTTCCATTTTCTTTAAATACTTACCCTTTGTAAGTTAAGACAGATACACCTGGACACTTGTAGTTTTTATCAATTGGCATGCAGGACAAACATTGATAAATCTATCACAGTCGTCACACAAGCACAGGTGCCTACAAGGCATCAACAACATGGAAACCTCCTTTGCCTTGCATGCTCTGCAAATCATATTCTCCATGCCTTGGTGGTTCTTCGAAGTAGATTTCATAGGTGCACCTGGAATGCTCAGTAAGTTATTGGGATCAATATATGAAGCATCATCATCAACCTCACTGTCTCCAAACCCTTCCTTTCCTTGTTCAACTCCTTGTGAAATCGCTTGCTGGAGATTGTTCCTTAATACATTGACAACTGATTCATTATACTTTGCTCTGTAGTGCCAGTTTTGTGCTTCAACAGAAACCTGCTTTATTTTCTCTGCTAGCTCCCTATTTTTACGGTTCATGTTCTCTATCTCAGCATCTTTTTCCCTTAGCTTCTTACTAACACCTTTCTCAATGGCGGAAAGGACAGAAGCCATGTGTTTTTGTTTCAAATCTCTCACTCCTTTTGACAATTGTTCCTTCTGTGTAGAGAGTAATTGGAACATTATCACATTAAAGTGCAATATAACCAAACCATGAATGATGTTCAAATGATGATTCAATAATCAAAGTACAACTTATATCTATGTAACTTGTAATAGAATAATACAAAAATGATAAAATCTCATAAGCAATCATTTTAAAATTTTCCATCACAGGCTCCAAAGTTCATATCCTGTGTCAGTGAGATAATAGTGTTCAACAAGCAATAATTCATCAAGAGAATAGCTACTTATAAATTACTCAATGAAAGGCCTACCAACAAAAGGAGAAAATTCTACCCAGAACGTCTGCATAATGGTATATCTGAAAAAGTAGGAAACCAGAAGAAAGTTGATAAAGCAAAATGTAAAAACATCTACCATAAAATGAAAGCATGGTGTATAACAGAAGTAACACAAAATGACAGAAGACCTCCCACAACCTACACTACAAAATGACAAAAAATAGAGCTACAACAAAATATTACCTGAAGCTTAATATACTGGTCCAGCTCTTCTTGCTGCCTATCAAGCTCAGTTCTGATATTGTCACCAAGGGATAATATGATTGAAGGTGTGGCAGTCATGCTGCCACTTGCAGAAGTAACAGATGAGTTACGCTCATCATCATCATAAGAAAGCCTCAATCCTGTTGACACAGGGTTTGGATTTGGAATGCTTGCTGATCGATCAGCTTCATCTTGACAGACATTGTAATTTAAGGAAATCTGAAGCTTTTGCTGCTTTGCTATATCTTCCACTTCTCTGCTTCGTTTATTAGTCCGAATCATGGAACTGACATGCTCATTTCCAAAGTAATTAACTGGGTCAACACTGCATCCAGCTTGTGCTGCAAGAGATATTTCAAATTCGTTAGTCAGTGATAAGGCAAAACTACACATAAACTACCAGATTTTTTTAACGAAATATAAATGAATTTAAATGATTATTTAAGGAACAGTATAAAAAAAATGTGAAACAAATAAGTAATAATTTTTATTTCAAAACACAAAATAAGAATATCACAGCTAGCAACAGCAAATATAAACAATAATCAGTTTTTATGGTGCATGATTCAAGTAAGAAGAAGGACCTCGTGTTACAAGCATTTCGGCTTACACAAATGCCATGGAAAGGGCCCATTAGAAGATTTCAAACTTTCAATATCAATATTTATTAGAGTGGATGCATGGTAAGTGCAGAAATCAGTACATACCATGTCCCATAACACAAGGCGCACACACATGCAATGCACACAAGCAAAAACATTTACACATGCAACAACAAAAAGTCATAATCCAGAATCTTGCACTCCATCCTTTTTCAGAGGAAAGGAGATGCTATCATCATGTCTGTAGCAAATATAAGGCTAAAGGAGGGCAGTATTGTTTTAAGTGCAATATGGAAAGTGCACTCGTGTAAGAATCCAGGCAAGTAAAATTATAGCAAGTAACATTATAAACAGTGAATCAGTAAAGACATACTCCAGTTAAAAAAAAAAAGCGTCAAGGAAGTTATACACTATGTAACAACCATATCAAAAATGATAAACTATGCTGTGCACAACTTCCTTATTGCATGACAAAAGGAAGGAGAAAACTCACTATTTCCAAACAACTGCAGTTGATTTGCTGCATTAGTTTGATACTGAAATTGAGTCTCATCCAAGAAAATAGGAAGCACAGGATTACCATTGTTGCCCCCCAACATTATCCCAGGAAATGTGCTTGCGTAAGTCAAATTATGTAGCTTTAGAAGAATGTTATGGAGCTGCCAATAAATATCTACAGGGAAAAAAGGATTAATTATCATTAAAATTTTAAATTATGAAAATCTAACATGAAATGTTCCAGCATCACCAATAACACTTAGTACAACAATTTAAACTACCATACTTGAGAGGGTTGGGGAGCTGGTGATCTAATGAAGCACTCTTTATCAGTTTTTTTTATAATGGGATTCTATAACATTTACAAGTAGGTTGTGGAAGCACGTTGTGATGATTCATGCCCATCATAAGAATAGCAATTTTTGTCTTGTCTTCTTGTTATTGAGTAATTTAGTGAAACAAACCTAATCAATATTGCAATGAATCTATATGTTTAAACAAAAATATGAAAATGTACAAGTTTCCTCTCAACGTAGTTGCATTGTATTATAAACTGATGTTTGGTAAGTATGAATCAGAGGCCAATTTTAAAGCTGTGAAGTGTTTGGTAAAGATAAGCTAAAACCAAATATTTGAAGAAGACCAAAATGAATATTAACTTGAAATTTTATTCCCTTTGCATCGTCTGGATAAGACATTGCAATAACTACAAAGGAACACTTTGATAGAAAACGTGAAAACCAGCAGTTTATAAAATTAACCATTAACTTGCTTGTGAAAACAAAGCACAAAGAGAAACAACTACCAAAGCGGCAATTTATAAGTTCACTAAACCCCAACAAATACTTTTCATTGCAAAAACCAGTAAATGAAATTCTTGAGAAGAATATCAAGGACAATTGTTGACTATATACAGCTTTACTTCCTTTTATTTTTTTGATAGAAAAAGAAATATTATTTGATAGGAAGGGGAAAATACAAGAGAGGATAAGGTATCTTCCAAAAGAAACCACAAAGCTGACGGACAACAGAAAGTGAAAACCTACATAAGAAACCACAAAACAAAACAAACGCAACCCAAGGATAAGACAGAAAAGGGAGCCACCACAACTGCCCTGAAAGTCCAAAACTCTCTTAGGAAACTCCATCCACAAAACACCTGCAACAAAAGGGATAAACTAATACTAAAATAAAACAAAAACAACAGCCCTTTGCCTTCAACAAAGAAGACAACTCCAAAGCTTCAAAAGAACCTAACTAAGCCTTCTAATTCCTTTAGGCCCTCCATAATTTATTGTTGTTGCTAATCTTTGAAGTTCCTTTTCTACTTTCTTCTTCGTACTATAGGTATTTGGCAAAAAGCCACCTTCCCAACAAATTAACCAACTCTATCCCCATTGAATCAAGAAGCGATTGTGGATCACGCAAATCATTTGCATTGCTTGAAGGCCTAATAGAAATAACTTGCTCATCCAATGCCCTCTCACTTTGGCCAAAAGGTTTCAGCTTTTCAACATCTGGACAAGGCAGAATTCCAATTTCAGAACCAGCATTAATAGAATGACCTCCTAGAAGACTTTTCTTGTCCTCTATAAGATCTTGACAGCCTAAACTTAAAGTGAAATTAACCTCAACACTTTGTTGTTGAAAAAGATCCTTCACTCCATATAAGTTACCATCAAAGTAAAGACACTCTTCCTAAACTCTTAAACAGTCCGAAAGTAGACCTTCAATCCTTCATCATTTTCAAAATTAATCTTGCCCTTTCTAGAATCTTGGAAGCCTAAACAAAAAGTTTCACTAGCCTCCGCACTTTCTTGTTGAAAAAGCTCCTTTACTACCTTTAAGTTACCATCAATGTCAAAACACCCTGCCTGAACATTCTGTTGATCATATTGTACACTTAATTCATCTAGAAATTCATCGTCTCCATAAAAGGAATCAAGATCATCTTCATCACATAAAAACCTGCCCACCTCAGTGCCTGCAAAAGAAGAATCTTCTTCAACCTCTTCAAAAGTTTTTAAATCTTGACAATCCTTGCAGGAAAGAATGCCGATTTTCACACAAACCCAAGTTAAGTAAAATAAATGGAAATTATTGACTACAAAACACAAATGAAAGCAGTTAAGCCTTGGGATTCCTCCGAGGTCCAACAAAAATATCCATGAATTGCTGGCATATTATTAGAACTAAACTCAGAAAGTAGCTAGGGAACTCATTTTTATGCAGAACCTATCTTTTGGCAAGTTATCTGATACAAATACACAGCAATAGTCATAAAAGGTTCCACACAATCAGTTGCAAATAAGGAAAAATAACAAGCATAGAAGAATTACTATGACACGATGAATGCCCCTTTTAAGTAGTACCGAAATTAGCACACCCCATGCTTCCATTTCAAAATGAGGCCCGTAATTGAAATGGAAGCGACAAACTTTACACATAAATCTGAAAATGTTCGTGCAAGAAATTAAAAAGAAAAAAAAAACAAAATCAAAACTGAATACTTAATCGAAAAAAATATGTTGAAGATGAGAAGTGATTGATAAATATGGAAACATTTGATCTCAAAAAACAGTGACTATAAAGGACAAACATTAAGTTTGACCAGTTCTAGATTTGATATACAAATACAAAGAAGCGAGTGATGAACAAACAAAACTAATTCATCTCCAATATTAACATCAGGACCAAGACCAAAATGGAAACAACATCGTTACCTTGATGTCTCCGAGGCCGAGGAAAATACAATGCTAACCACTCTAAACCAAGTGAAATCTGATGTTATAAACCACACCAAAACTTTGAGACATGCAACGAAATAAGAAGAACAATAATAGCAACAACAACCAGTAATATACCTTAGATGCTTTGAAACCAGAGAATCCAAGGAGAACAGAAAAAGAAAAAAAAAAAAAAGATGAAGCTGGGACGTCCAGAATGATCAGAAAATAACCCTCTACTGACAATAAGAAGAGAGAGAGAGAGAGAGAGATCTAGAGAGGTAGAGGTTATGGAATATGGATGATGCAGATGAGAATGAAGAATAGAATAGAATGAATAGAGAAAGCTAGTGCGAGGGGAGTGGATTGATACTGCAAAAATCTAGAAATTATTATAATGATTATTGTTTATTGAAATCGTTACGCAAACTACTTTCCGATCTTCTTTAACCGAAAAATAAAAATAAAAAGTTATTGCTGGATAAATTTTAGAATAAACACTCGTTTTAATCTCAAAAATGCAAGTACCATCAATTTGATTTTTTTAAAAGAAAGTTGATATCCTTCGATTATATAGCAAGTAACATTAAAATTGTCTTTTTATGTGTGAGATTAAGTTACTAAATTGATATTATTTTCAATTATTAATAGACTAAATCAATATAAATTTTCTATAGAAATTAAATTAATGTTATTTTTATTCTTTAACGTATATGTCAAATTTTTTTGATAACTAATTTAATGCTAATCTATATGTGGGATTAAAATAAGTGTTTAAGCTTACAAAAAAATATTATGAAAATATTAAGAGATATTTTTGCTTATTTCAAAAAAATTAACTTCTTACTTGTCAGATGAAATATAATCTGAAAAATTAAAAAAACAAAAATAAGTGTTTATTTTGAGTTTTAATTTGTTTTTGACAGGGAGCTTTATTTATTTTTGTTTTGGATAAAGAAATACATTTTGTCTTAAAAAAAATTACACTTTGTACTTTGTTGCATCGATATACATGTATAAGTGATATGATGATGTGCACATATCCCTGTTAATTCGTGTTGTTTAGATATAATAAATGACCAATTTTATGTTTAAAAGACTAATATAATTGTCAGCTAAAAAAAAGGATTAATATAATTGAAAACTTTTTAAAGGTCTAGTCATTTTCCTAGGCATCGGTTGTTATATACCTGTATCATTGAATTGAATATCAGCAATAAATGCTATCTTAGGAATAGAGAAAATGGTTACACAAACAAAAGGGTAGATTATAATCTTTTATGGATTTTGGCAACGTGTGACTTTAGTGATAGAAATTATTAAATAAAAAGTATAAATATTTAATATTTAAAAAAATTAATAATATGTTTTATTTATATAATATCTTATATATATATTTTATTTATATCATATTATTTTTATATTACTATCTACAGTATGAATTTATATCAAATTTATGAGAAGGATTTTAAATTACTTTAAGAATTATTAGGAGTTACCTCAAAATTATTTTTATGATTGAAGATAAGTTCACGGAACATGAATTGCGTTATAAGAATAGCAGTTTTATGTGTATTAGATTAATTTCATACTTATCTTCTTTTTTTTTTTTGACTAAAAAAGATATTTATCTTCAAAAAATCATAAAAATTCAACATGTAAAAATCGAAAAGGATGAATCTACTTAGAGATAATTAAGAGTGACCTAATACCCATACTTATATATCATGAGTGAGTTCGCAACAAGAGGCGGAAACCACCGCATGAAGACGGAAATCGCTCCAAGCTAGTGAAAAAACTACTTATTTAGATAAAAAAGAAAAAGAACGATGTAGGGAGGATTTTGAAAAAACCATACTCATTATTAAGTGAATTTCATACTTATCTTAAAATCATAAAAATTGTAAGCTACTTAGAGATAATTAAGAGTATATATCATGAGTGAGTTCGTTTTTTTATCGCTCCAAGCTAGTGGGGAGGTGAACCATACTCATTATTGTGATGCAAATCCAATATTGTTAACCCACTTTACTCGTTCGTTCTTTTATTGTTCCAAGTTAGTAGAGGTGTGGATCATACCTGGCTCCATTTTGCATAACTCAAGTGTGTCACTCAAGCCCTCTAGAAGATCCTCATATCAGCTCATCAAGGCACTCAAAAAATATTATAGTGGGAGTCAGTTACAAGAGAAAGAAAAGGAGGTCATATGACACATTTTCATAAGAGCTCATCTTAGTAACCTCATGATTGCCCAACATAAGGTGAGATCACTCATCATATCCTTATAGAAGGCCACCAACAACCATTGTTAGGGACTTTTGGACATTCATATCATGTAGAGATATTCGCATATTAGATTATATCGATTTTGAGGAAAAAAATTTTATGATCCAATTTAATTGATTATTTTTATTTTATCATTTAATTAGTTTGATTTAAAATATAAATATGATTCATTTTAATTCAATCTAAATTGGTTTAGATTTAATTGATTTTTTGATTTTTTGTTATAATTTTTTTATACATAAATTCATCAAATATATAGAAATTTAAATTCATTACAATACATCAAATATGAGTCTAAACAAATTCATTGAAGTACAATAAATATAAGTTCAAACTAATTTATCAAAATATAAATTCAAATTATAAATACAAGTTTAAATTAATTGTTAATCCTATAACCAAATTAATTGTTAATCCTACAATAAATGTCTAAATTAAAGAGAAATAATTAAGTTTGATTTGGGGAATAATAAGAAAACTCAAAATAAGTATATGTTACATAGAAACTTCCTAGGTAAAATATTGTTTTAAAAAATGTATATAAAATTTTGGTTCGGTTTAGATTGGATTGTTTTAAACTTCTTATTAATTTTTTTAATTTTTAATTTTCAATATTTCAACTCGATTTTTTCAGTTTTACTTGGATTTGTTCAATTTTGAACACCTCTAATACCAATATACCACCTACAAAGATACCCCTTATAACGACTACCATGAGCTTGAATGGAACAATGAGTGATTTTAATTTATCACTAAAAAAAATTAATTTAATTTTAATACATTATCAATATAAAAAATTTACACTTACATTAAATAAAATATTATCACATTATTGTGAGTTTAATTACACATAAAATATCATAGTGATTAAATAATATAACAACATATTATTAAATGTTAATATAAAATCTTTTAAACTGATAGTACTTCAAGATTAAACTAAAAAAAGGTAAGTTAGATTTTAGGAATAGTGTTTGTATTGAATCAGTACTTAGTGTACTTATCTTGAAATCATACAAGAAAAAGTTTATTACATTGAAATCAATTTTACTATGTGTATATAATAATCAATAGAAGTACTGGAATTTAATAATTAGTATTTTTTTATAAAAAATAATTAATATTTTTAGAACACCTTAATAGCTTCTTCTTTTTTAATTGGAATACAAAATATTATTAAGCCAGAATATTAGAACTAAGGATTAAAATCACAAAGTCTGGAGGATCTTCAACCCAAATACAAGAATCATGAGTTTTAGCCTATGAAGCATAGACACAGACATAGGCAAGAGACACAATACGGATACAGATATGATGACACATTAAATTTAAAAAATTGTAAGACACGGATACGACATATATATATATATATATGAGACATATCTAGTGAGAGAAATATTTATTGTGAGAGAGTGAGAGGAGTGAATCTTGACCATACTATTATACATGGATGGTCAAGATTAAAGTTACTTAAAGATCATGTGACCACTTAAAAAAGTCACATACATTTATATTTTAATCTTGACCATTCTTATAAAATCCAATGGTCAAGACTCACTCCTCTCACCCTCTCACAACTCTTACATGATACACTTCCATATGTATATATATATATATATATATATATATATAAAATTGTAAAATTTTAAAAAATATATTTATAATTCATTAATATTATTTCTATAAGTTTAAGATTTATAATATTTTAATATTTATAATATTTTAATATAATAAAAATATGGAGCATAATTTATATTGATATATTCTAAAAAATTTATGAAATCAACTTCTCATAATAACTAAGTAAGTCTTCATCAAAAAAAAATTAAAAATATTGGTGTGAAGCAAGATAATTTATATTGATGAGTAGGTAAAAATAGCGGATGAAAAATTTGTGAAAAGATAAAACTTAAAAGTCTAATAATGACATGTGAAAAGATAAAACTTAAAATACTAGTATGTGAAAATAATAGCTTAAAACGTCAATCATGTGATTGGGTTTGGGTAGGTTACGGACTTATCAATTAAATGTTAGTCATAAAAATTAATTTTTTTTAAAAAAATTATTAATGAGTTATGTTCAAGTCGTATCCTAGATGTGTTTAAGCGTATTTGAGACGTGTCCAAGCATGTCAGAGATGTGTCCAAATTAAAAATAATAATTTTTTTAATCAGATATATTCTGACACGTAAGATACGTGTGTCGTCACAGAAGTGTTTTTTATTTTAGTAGTAGGCGCAAAATATGTCTAAAAAACATGTTCATACTTCATAAGTTTTAGCAAGTTGAGCTAAAGAGACCACTTCTCTATTACAAGAACGGGGACAACACCCACAATCAAACCAAGCCACATATGAATAGATGTCTTGAAGAAAAGATCTATTGTAAGATAGATCATCTGCCCTTTCCTTAATACACTGAAACACACCTTAAGCATCACCTTCCTATAACCCACTTCCCAAGCAAAAAAGAGCCCTTCCCGAGCTGCCAGAAGCTCACCTCTATGAGGATGAATCACTCCACTAGACCGATGAGTCTTGGCTGTAATGAAACATCCATTTTCATCTCTAACCACAATACCTAATACAAATATCTATTTTTCATCCGATGCAACAAAATCCACATTTGTTTTGAACATCCTGCGATTTATTAATTAAATGTTAGTCATATTTAATACCTAAAACTAATTTTTGACATAAAAAATTATTTATGAAATCAACTTCCACAATAAATTAATTATGTTAAGTACATGTATCATCCAGACTTGTTGACGACGAGACGATTGGTATGAGTAGAGGTATAAATAGCATATGAAAATAGTGATGTGTGAAAAGATAAAACTTAAAAGTTTAATAGTGACATGTGAAAAGATAAAACTTAAAAAATAAAAATAATCTTGAGACGTCAATTTGATTAGATGGACATGTTACGACTTATTAATTGAACGTTAGTCAGAGAAACTAATTTTTTTTTAAAAAATAGTAATGGATCGTGTTCAAGCCGTATCTTAGACGTGTTTAAGCGTGTTCGAGACGTGTTCAAGCGTGTCAGAGACGTGTCCAAACTAAAAATAATAATCTTTTTAATCAAATATTCTAATACACGTGTAGATAACACGCAGATATGTCTAAAAAACATGTTCCTGCTTCATAAGTTTTAGCAAGTTGAGCTAAAGAGACCACTTCTCTATTACAAGAACGGGGACAATACCCACAATCAAACCAAGCCACATATGAATAGATGTCTTGAAGAAAAGATCTATTGTAAGATAGATCATCTACCTTTCCTTAATACACTGAAACACACCTTAAGCATCACCTTCCTATAACCCACTTCCCAAGCAAAAAAGAGCCCTTCCCGAGCTGCCAGAAGCTCACCTCTATGAGGATGAATCACTCCACTAGACCGATGAGTCTTGGTTGTAATGAAACATCCATTTTCATCTCTAATCACAATACCTAATACAAATATCTATTTTTCATCCGATGCAACAAAATCCACATTTGTTTTGAACATCCTGCGATTTGGCCTCTTCCATTTGGATTGGGTCATTGATACATTGTCAAGTGTGCTATGAGCATCTCTTGCACTCTTGAACGTTGATAAATTAGCTTCAACAGCAGGAAGGATCTCTAAATAAGGCTTAGGAATTTTTCATTTCCAAGTTCCTCTAGTACCAAACAGCAGACCAAATCATACAAACTTTCTCTATTTCCAGTGGTGACAAATAAGAGAAATACTTTGATACATACTGCAATGCATCATTTTGATTTATTTCAGGCCACATCAGGATGGATGGCTGGTGGAAGAGCATTCCTTGTGTATGGACACTGAAAGAAAAGGTGGATAACATTTTTTCCTTATACATAAGGTAATGGGGATTTTGAAGCCTCTTGCGTTGGGATTGATTAGGCCAAGCTCATGGACACTGAAAGAAAAGGTGGATACATCCATAAGCTCATTACATAAGGTAATGGGGATTTTGAAGCAACTCATTGTATACGTTGGGATTGATTAGGCCACAGCTTTGATTAAGACCTCCTTTCCACCCGCTGAGAGAAGCTTCTCCTTCTAACCTTTTATCCTTTTTCACACTCTATCTTTCAAAGATTGGAAAGTATGATTTTTTTTACCTTCCGTTGGAATACCCAAATATTTTTCAGTCAACGCCACCTGTTGAATATGGCTCATTTCCAAAATAATGGTTTTGATTTCCCTTCGAATATTGTGACTGAAAATGACTAAAGATTTGTCAAAATTTATTATTTGCCTAGAAGCTCTACCATAAAGATCTAGAATACTAAGAATTTTAGTCAAATCCCTCTCTATTGCTTTTGAGAAGATAAGGCTATCATTCGCAAAGAACAAATGAGAGACTATAGGAGCTGACTGTAAATTCTGACACCAAAAAACTCCTACCTGAATTCTGCTTAGTATAATAATGATGTTAAAGCCTCAGCACACAACACAAACAGATACGAGGAAAAAAGATTTCCATATCTCAAACTTCTTTGAGAATGGAAAGTATCACCAAGAATCCCATTCAAAAGAATTGCATATGAAACAGAAGAAACACAGTTCATTACAAAAGATATCCATCTTTCCGAAAATCCTATTCTCCTCATAAGTGCCTCAAGGAAATCATACGCTTTGCTCATGTCAAGTTTCATAGCCAAATATCATTCTCTGCCAAATCTCTTGTTCTTTAGAAGAAGCACCAGCTCGTAAGTAATAAGGACATTATTCATAATATTCCAATTCCAAACAAAAGTACTATGAGATTATGAAATACGAGTAGGTAAGATGACTTTCAACCTATTAGTTTTTTTTATTTGAAAGGTACTTTATTTAATGTATTGGTACTTAAGTAAGTCCCAAAAATAAAGAGGATACATGAAAGGGAGAGAGAAAGAGAGAATGAGCATACTTTTATAATTTATAATTAAGAGTAATCGGGATAAGCAATAACATTGGATTGTGACCGAGAGTGCCCGGTTAGGATGCTTTTCTCCATGTTAGGCCGTACAAACCAAGGTATTGGGCTGCCAAGCGAGGTAAAGAAGATAGGAATTTCATGTTGACAAAATATTAATTCTATTCTTTTGAGAGGATCAAAGATCGAATTATATATAATTCTTTTAAAAATATTAAAAAAAATTAATGGATGTTCAAGAAATTCTTTCACCCCGCTTGCTCCACCCACGATAGTCAACTCGTACACTATACAAACGATTTCTTGTTAACTATTCCACCTATTCTTTTTTATATGCCATTAAAAGTAGTTGAATAATAATTAAGAAAGTCATTAAATATATTCAATTATAAGTAAAAATAATTATATTTGATTAAATTATCTTATATTAAAATACTTAAAATATTATTATTACTGTATTGATTTTTTCTTTCACTTATTAATACTAAGAATAGTTAAAAAAATAATGAATACTTCATTGATTTTTTAAAACGATAAATAAAATAAAACATTTTTCTCAAAAGCGGCAGATAAAAAAGCAACATACGGAGTACTAATTCTTCTATTGTAGCATATTAAAAAACTTTCATACTAATAATTTTTTAATATAAATTAACAATTCGGTTATTTTTAAAATTGATAAGACTAATTATCAAAATTTAAAATAAATTAACCCTTAATATTACTCTATGTTGGGTATTATCCCGAATTATTGAAGATAGCTGGCAACGATTGGTAGGAGATCAAAGGTGACCAAATACCAGAACAAAACCTACTCTATTCATTTTTGTCTATTTTTCTTCTTCTTTTAAGGTATCTTTAAGTCGAATTCTGCATTAAGATAAAAAAAATAATCAATTTTTTAGTTATTTAAGTTAACTAAATTTTTCTCAAACATTTTAATTACCTACACGAATTAATTATGTTAATATAAATTTGAAATAAATTAAAGCAAACTAACATATAACTATAAACAACAAATTTAAGCATGCTGATGATAACTGAAGATATAAAGATTCAGTGTTGCATTATATATAAAGATTCCGACAGCCTAATATTCTATTAAAATTTTAGTTATTTTTTCTCAGTGTTGCATTATATTTTTTATTTGGAATGCTGGTTATGCTGCTTTGGCCGGAGCACACTTCCCTGCTGCTATGCTCACTGACTATTATGGTGGACCCTACCATTTTTTTATTTCTGTTGTTGTCGTCGTGTGATGTGTCGTGTTGTGGATAATTTTGGCGGGTAACCATTAACCGGTGCCTCCACTAGTTCGCGGAATTTTAGGTGCAACACCTAACACACACCATAACAAATAATAATAATAATATTTGCATGATTTTTTAATTCAGTCATTCTCTCTTATATAATGTTGTCTTTCTATTATCTTTTTCATAAAAGATTGTAACTACCAAAATAATACAAATCTCATGATCTCTAATAAAAAAAAATGTTTTTTATTTCAAAAATTTAAAGTAAGGAGATAATTGGACCGGTGAGGATCAATATATGCTTCTAAACTTAATGAGTAACTACACTAGACTTATAAATAACCCATTTCAGAAAAATAAGAGACCCATTATTTGAATCTAAACCATGCGTTTGTTATGAAGCAAAAGAATCCCATGACCTATACCAAAGTATTCAACTAGTGGGGTTCAGCTACATAAAAAGTCAATTTTTACAATTTTATAGAAATCATGAGTGATTATGAGTCGGCTTTTGTTAGTTTTGAAAACCAAATAATAATGATTAAAGATTAAACTGATTAACATTAATCAGGTTGGATTATGGTGGTAAGAGAAATTTTTTTATCAACCCAACCCAGGTGACTGAGCTAATATTTATTCAATTTTTTATTTTGAAGAAATTCTATCAAAATAACATTTAATTAATTTTTTTCAAAAATTATCAAATGATATTGTTTTATATTAAAATTTATTTAAACATTTAAATTATTGATTAGGTTAATTCGAGTTTGATCTAGTTAAAAAAAAATCAATACATGAATCAATTGAAGTTAGATTAGTTGAATTAAATCAAAATTAATCAGACTACCCAACCTAATCTTATATTTTATAAATGACTTAAATATATTTTTAGTTCTTAAAAATATAATATTATTTTATCAAGTTTCTATAAATTTTTTTTTTTAAATTTTGGTCTCAGTTTTTTTAAATATTTTTTGTTTTAATTCTCAATGTTAATGAGTTTTTGTTAAGCATTTATGTGACAAACGGAAGTCTCACTCACTAATGTCATCTATCAATTACTCCATTTAGCAAGTAAACACTTAAAGAAACTCACTAACAACAGAAAATATTTGAAAAACTAAGATCAAAACTAAAAATAAAATAAAATTAATAGGGACTTAAATAAAAAAATACTATATTTTCATATACCAAAAATATGTTTAAACCTTTATAAATTTATTCGTTCAAACTATGTGGTTAAACTACACCTATGATCACCAATACGAATGTAAATAATCTATGCGTAAATTATTCCGGTCCAAAAAAAAATTTATGTTCTCAAATTATATCTATTCTATTTCAAACTAGCTTTACTTATCAACATTTACCTTTGTTTTATGTGAATGACTCTCATGATTGATGACATTTTTCTTACCGATATAGCTTGAATAGTTGAGTTGGAAATAGTACAAAATCTCATTGCACCGTTTTTAAAAGAAAAATGATAATAAACTAGTCACAAATTCTCATATAATCTATTGAATAACACGTTAGTTTTACTAAAACATTTTGTATGATGATCTAGATGAGTTTAATTTTTTTTATTAGATTAGGTAATATTTAAATCAACTTATGTACACCTCAATTAATCTATATCTCTGATTTAGTCAAAAGCAAGAAGTTATCCATACCAAAATTAAGAGATTTACAAAAACATAAACATATGACATTACGCTTACTCACAATCATATATTTGTCTACCTCTAGGCAAATCCTTTAAGGTTTGATGAGTTTATTTTTTGTGAGAATAAAATATTATACAAGTATCATCTTTCTTTTAAAAAAAGTATCCAAAATTGACCTCAAAAAAATCCAAAATTGACACCTAAAACATAGTTATTATTAAGCTCCCTAAAGATTGTAACAATTAATAATTTTAAGTGTACATAAAATTGAGATGAAATTAGAATAAAATTAATGGAGTTTGATTTTTTTTTTTAAAAAAAGGATTTTACTAACAAGCGTCCTTACTTGTTAAGGAAATCAAACTAAAAAATTTTAGATAAAAATAAGACATTAAATACATTAAAAATTAAAAAAAATTATTTATCTTATTTATTTTAACTTTCTTAACAAGTATCTAACAAAATAAAAATAAAATAACTTAAAAGTGTAAACATCCACACCAAAATGTAGGAACAATGTTTTAATTTTTCAAAGGAAGTCTTAAATTTTATTAAATTTCATTTTCCCAAAGCTAAATTTTGAAACATTTATATAGATTAATCTCAATTGACAAGTCCAGATTTTCTTGGAAGCATCAAGCATCTCTCCCTAATTTGAAACTAAACCGTGTTGACCAACGTCATGTATTACTCCAAAGCCGTGTAAGGAATAGAAAATAGATCCATTATTTGTGCAATTAACGTATGGGATTGTCAATCGCCATCGTCTAATCTTTTGAGTTGAAGGATTCTATTTATCACAAATGAAAAATGATTTATCCTCTTATCCAATCTTTTTATTAATTTTTAAATTATTAAATAAAAAAATATTAAATATTTTTTATGTTTTAAAATTCGAATACGGGTGAGGTGCTTTTTATAGATGAGTGGTTATGAGTTAGGTGATGTAAATGGTGGTGAAGGAGGTTAGATGAGTGGGAGGAGGCGATGAGAAAGATTGAAAGGAAATGAAGAATGAAGAGCCCCTGTGCTTACGTGAGAATTGTGTGGGAATGAAAGAAGAAAAAGAAAGAATCTAGATGTATTTATTTTTTTATTTAATATTTTTTTATTTAATATTAAGATAATTATTAAGATGATTGAAGTAGGAGGATATAACATTATTTATCGTAAGTAAATAAAAAGAAAGTAATATTATATCTTCTTACCTAATCATCCTAATACTAATTGAAGAAAGTATTAAATGAAAATAAATACATCTAATATCTTGAGAAAATAAAAAATATTCAATATTTTTTTCATTTAATAATTAAGAAGATTAGTAGAAAGATTAGGTAAGAAGATAAATCTTTCTCCAAATAAAATACCCCAATTACTTGGCTCACACCAAATCGCAAACAGGGGTGTGTTGAGAGGGGAGTGGTCAAATGGTTTGCGAGTCTTCCTAAGAATAATTCTGGCTTTTCGTTTTGTGCAGAGGCTGCTGAATGTTTCAAATTGAAGCATTAACACAGTCTCATTCCCCTTACGTTTTTGCACTAAATGCAAATCATGGTCCTTCAATGCCTCTAGAAATGGAGAGAACAAACATAGCAACAAAACAGAAAATTTAATTTGACTATGATTATTGATTAAGAAAGTGGTATTTTTGTTTGTCTTAGCTAATTTGTCTATAAAATAAGCTAACAAATACTATCAGGGCCGGCTGAAGAATAAGACTGGTAAAGCCCTTGCCTTAGGTCCTAACTTATTTTAGGTTCCATAATTCATTTTAATGTTATATTAACTATATATTATATTTATATATTTTAAAAAATAAAATTATATTTTTTAATGATAAAATCTAACTTAAGGCCGTATATATTTTTAGACTTTCTTGACTCCTAATTAATTTATTTTATTATCTACACTCCCTCTTTCTTATGAATCAACTACTACTTATAATAATTGTTTCTTATAATTTTTATTTTTTCCTTCTCATTTATTTCTTTACAATTTATCATCAAATTCTCTTTTATTTCTTGCCAAATGGTATTCTTTGGCTTATAGACATAGAGTTGCGCAAACTATTAACTTTTTTCGATAAAATCATTTAAACAAAATTAGCATCTAGTCACTTATTCGTTTTGCTATTCTTGTTACGTTTTTTTATTAAAAAAAAAAAACTCTCGCATATATGTTGCTTTCATATTTAATTCTCAAAATAAAATTTTTTTTGAAGCAATTTCAATTGCACTCATACAAATTGTTCGTCATCAATTTTAAAATATGGTTATATTTATTATTATATTAAAATTCAAGCTCCCCAAGCCTTACTGGTGCTGCTTTGGCAAGACTACTATGGCTAGACTAGTTGTGTAGTTTTTTTGGGGTCGTGCCTCGTCTTGTTATTAAAAAAAAATCACAGTTTTTTTATATCCGAAATAAACTAGAACCTATATTTCTTAATAAACGTATTTACAAAAAAATATGATGAAAATGTTGATAATAGAATAATAAAATTTAAGAAATTAATTAATAATCTTATATATAAAAATTAGAAAACTAAGTTTTATTGAAATATTATTATATTTAATAAGTAAAAAAAAAAAAAGCCTTATTTTATAATTTGGTTTTAGGCCCCAAACACCTTAAGCCGCCTGTGAATACTATGTTATTTACATGAAAAGGAACAAATAAATAATGTTAAGGTTTTAAGAATTTTAAAATATAAAATTTTAAATGAAAATGAAAAGGTTTTTCAATTTTTAATGTATTGAATACCTTATTTTTATTTAAAACTTCTTATTTTAACTGCCTTAACAAGTGTTAATAAAACCTATATGACCTATTTAGATGTCAGTATTAAACATTGATAAGATAAATTAATACAATATATTATAATCTTAATCTTATTAGTTGTTTGGTGTGAATAATTGTATTATATAAATTTATCTATTAAACATTTTTTATACATTAAAATAATAAATAATTTAATTATGCTTTGGAGGGTGAAATTAGACTTGATTAAGTATAGATGTATAAGTTCTTATAAAAACTTTTTTATTATAACTCTAACACATTGATATTTCTAACCCTTTTCTATCAAGTTTTATATTATCAGATCTATAATATCAAATTTTATATTATCAAATTTAATACCATCAGACTTATATCTTATTATGCATATCAAATGAGCCCAAAATTTTATAGGACCCAACTAGTCGGCCATGCTCATTCATAAAGATGCATTTGAGAAACTTTCACGCTTCATTCAACAAGAATTATTGTATCGCAAAATTTTTTTCAGGTTGTGTTAATATAGCAATGTTCAAATGAAAAATAGAATTGTCATTGACAATATTAGGAACTAGTAACTATCCATGCAATGTACGTAATTTTTAAACTAAAATATAATTTAAAAAATTTAGATTAAAATAAGAAAATTATTTAAAATTAAAAAAACGATATGCATAATATTTAGATTGAAAGAAGGAAAGAAATAAAAAAGAAATTGAATTTAAAATTCAAAAAAGTAAAAGATAATTTAAGAATTACACTATCACTCTTTGAAGAAAAATATAATAATAAATTTAACCACTCTAAAAAAAATATACACTAATTTAATATGTAATATATAGGGTGGATAATTATTTCGTATCATTTTACATTTCTTGATGAATTAACACCCAACTAAATGGAGTATTTATCATCAAATTCAAAATTATGGAATTAGGTTACATGAACTTGACTAATAATCAACAACGTCCATTCATGTATAGCTTAAGCTTTAAGGCTCTTCATTCATCATTTCAAATTAATTCATTAATGTAATGAAATTATAGGCCTAGTTGATCCAATGAATGTTGATGATTATTTAATCCAATTCAACGAACATACCTTGTTACCTCCGTTGGTCAAAGTTCCTTTCTTGGCTTCATCCACAAAAGCATGACCAATGGCAGCAATGGTTATGCCTGCAACAATTGACTGCTTTATGTGGCGTGTGGTAGGAAATGACAGAGAAAATACCTTGATTCTTTTTGCTGTTGTTGTTTTTTTTTTTTTTTATAAACAGAAAGTACCTTGATGTAAATTAGGGCTGCACAAACTCGACCCGTGACTCGTGAACTCGATCAACCTGACTTGATCTAAAATATTTAGATTGGTTTGGATCGTCAGATTTGTTTGGGTATAAATCGTTCAACCCGACTACTTATTAGTTCGGGTGACAGGTTTAAAAAATAAACTTGATGATCAGACCCGATAACCTGATTAAAACGATGTCGTTTTGCCAATAATTTCTTCATTCCTTCATTTTCTTACCCGAGCATCAACTTATTTTTTCACAATTTCTCTTTTCATCCTTCTTCGTTTCTTAGTTTCTCTACAAATCAAAATTCCCAAATTGAAACCCTAAGCCCCATCTTCAATTCTTCATCTTCACCCTCAGGCTCCATCTTGGCATCTTCAATCAGTCAATCTCAAGCTCCAGCTCGCACCCTCCAGGCTCAATCTTCAATTCTTCATCTTCACTCACCCTCAGGCTCCATTTTCATCTTCACTTGTCTCTACCAATCTCTCTCTCTAACTCTCACTTTCTCTCTCTAAAACCTTCTTTCTTGTATAGCTCACTCACCTCTCCTTCTCCGTCCATGTCTTCTGCCACTGGCTACACTCGCTCCTCCCAAAGAGCCTTCTCCACTGTCTCCCTGCTCCGTCATCTTCTTCGACCTCGTCGAGGCCTTCGCCGAAGTTGTCTGTCTCCCCTGTAGCAACCACCTCGTCTAACGTCAGCAAGGCGAAGGAGAATATCACTGTCACCGTCCAGTTTCGACCCCTCAGGCTCCTTCTTCTGCTTCCTTCTACCAGATTTGGGTTTCGACCGACGTAGCCCCGACTAGAAAACACTGTCACTATCACCTTCTTCTGCTTTCTCAGATCTAGGTTCGCCGTCATACCCCCCGCCAGAACCACCATACCAGAAAACAGATCTGACTACCGTGAACCCAGATCTGGCCACCGCGAACCCAGATCTGGTTACCGCGAGATGGTCCTCTCTCTTCTCTTTTTTTTAAATTCTTTTTCTGGTTGATTTAGTCATTCTAGTGTTAATGGTGATGTGGGGTTGTGACGCGGTGGCTGGCTCGAGGTGGAGGAAGGAAATGGTGGTAGTTCATGGGCTCACAGGAGTGGCATTTCATGGTGGTCATTCTGTAAGGAGGAATTTTTAACTCGATTACCCGACCCGAACCGAAGGTTCGGGTTACTTGAAATTTTTTTTAAAAATTGATCCAACCCAATCCGACCTTTAGTGATTGGTTTAAATTATTTTTCTCTTTAAACTCGAACCAACCCGACCTATGTGCAACCCTAATGTAAACTCAAAGGAAACACCCTTCCACCGGAATGTTATTATTGGCTAAAGAGTAGTATAGTGGTAATATGAAGCCTCGTAAACTCACAATTCTCATGTAAGTATATATATATATATATATATATATATATATATATATATATATATATATATATATATATATATATATATATTCAAGGAAAGGAGAATCTAGACTGTTTTGAGTTGCAAAAAGTTTAGAATGAGAAAAAAATTTCTTCATTTTAATGTTAAAGTAAATCACTCACTTAAATGAGAATTTATAATAAAATTACAAATTACCTATCAACCCAAGTTATCACTCAAGTAGATAGATAATTCAAGCCATTATTATACATTTATACTTGATAAATTGATTATTAGTTATCAAAACCAACAATCAATAATAAATATTTAACAATTTGTCTAAAAATGTGATAACGCAACAACTTCATTACTTGAACCAGAAATTGTTGAACCGTAGACCATTGATAGCACAAATGACGCTTATTAAACCAAGCTTAAATTAAATAAGCCTTTATAACTTCACCTCTTTTAGATTTCAGTTCTTTTAAGTCTTTTATGGATACTGTTTCCTTACTTTTCACCTTTTTTTCCTGTTATTATAATATTGATCCTTATTTTTTTTTTTACTTATTTAAATTTTAACCTTTATAATTTTTACTTATTAAGGTATTAGTTCTTATTTTCTATTAAAATTTAGTTCTTAAAATTTCAAATTATTAAGTTATGGTCCCTATCTCCCTGAGTGACCAAAATCTAAATTATTAAATATGGATTGTTTTCTCTAGATGGAAGGGATTATTTTCTCTGCGCAAGTACCTCCGGTTGTGCATTACCTCTGGTTGTGCCTCCACCATCTAAACTGTCGGATGGAAGTGGCACTTCGGGGGCTAAAGATAATTCTGGAAGGGTGGTCGAAGGTAACTTGAAGAAGGAAGTGTCCTTTAAAGACAAGGTTTTGGGGAAAGCTCCTCTTAAGCCTAGAGTTACTACAAATTTGCTTGCTGCTAATATTTTCCATATAGAATTGGAGGATGGAGATCGTTTGAGGCCTAAGGCTGATAACGTAATAGAACAGAAAAGAGAGTATGAGAAATATGTTTCTCTGTTATTCAAAACAAATGATTTCATGCCTATTAAATAGGCTAGTACATAACAAAATATCATGAAAAATAGGAAACAAACTCACGTACTGCATAAACTGAAACTAAACTCCTAACGTTCAAAAACAACTAAGCTACTGGAGTAAAACTCTCCTTAAGACTAGGATAACAACTAAACTACATTAAACAAATATTATTTATTTTCTTAACAATCCCTCCCTTAAACTGAACACTGCAGTGCTTCAGTTTAATTTTGCAGCTTAAGCATTAACATCCTTCAAAGTGCAGACCCCCATCAACTTCCTCAAATTTTGGAAAGGTGAAATTTTGAGAGATTTTGTGAATATATCAGCTATCTGATCCTCACTCTTACAATACTGTAGATCAATGGTGCCATCATTGTTGAGTTCTCTTAAAAAATAGTATTTCACGTCTATATGCTTGCTTCTTCTGTGTAGCACAGCATTCTTGGACAATTTAATAGCTGAGTTATTGTCACAGAATATTGTGGTTGCACCTGGTTGTTTGAACTTCAATTCTTCAAGAATTCTCCTTAGCCAAATTGCTTGACAAACACAAGCTCTAGCAAAGAACAAATTCAGCTCGCAAACAGGGTGTGTAAGAGAGGGGAGTGGTCAAATGGGTGTTTGCTTGACAAAGTAACAATGGGTTGTTTCTTGGATGACCACAAAATGGCACTTGTTCCTAACATAAAGACATAACCAGAAGTTCTCCTTCTATCATCTTGTCTCCTGCATAATCATTATCAGTAAAACCCAATAAATTAGATTTTTCACTCCTCTTATAAAATAGCCCAAATTCTCTGGTTCCTTGCAAGTAACGAAGGATCCTTTTAGCAGCCAAAAAATGTATTTATGTAGGTTTCTCCATATATCTACTAATCATACTTACAGAATACATTATGTTTGGTCTCGTCGCAGTTAAATACATCAAATTGCCAACAATTTGTTTGTAAAGTTTGCTGTCAACCTTCTTCCCTTTAAGATCCTTGTGAAGCTTTAAACCAAACTCCGATGGAGTGTTTACTGGATTGCAATCCTTCATCTGAAACCTATTCAAAACTTCTCCCACATATTTATTTTGACAAATAAAGATTCCATCAGCTGTTTGAGTCACTTCTATGCTAAGAAAGTAATGCATCATACCAAGATCAGTCATTTCAAACTCATCCATCATAGATTTCTTAAAGTCTTTAAACATGACATTACAATTTCCAGTAAAAATAAGATCATCAACGTACAAGCAAACAATAAGCATTTTACCTTTATCTCTAGTTTTAACAAAGAGTTTATGCTCATAAGGACATTTTGCGAAACCAACTTTAAGAAAGTAAGTTTCGATGCGACTATACCATGCTTGTGGGGCTTGTTTCAGCCCGTAAAGGGCTTTCTTCAGTTTGTATACTTTATGCTCACTTCCAATCTTGACATATCCTAGTGGTTATTCAATAAAGACTTGCTCCTTCAAGTACCCATGTAGGAATGTTGATTTGACATCTAGTTGGTACAAGGGCCATGAATTTTGTGCTACTAAAGCAACCATCAATCTGACCATGTCATGTCTCGCAACTGGAGAAAAAACTTCTATATAGTCGATCCCATACTGTTGCTTGTATCCTTTCGCCACCAAACGTGCCTTATACTTGTCAACTTCACCATTTTCCTTCAACTTTGTTTTAAAGACCCATTTTACACCAATGGTTTTGTGTTCTTTAGGAAGATCACATAATTCCCAAGTATCATTTCTTTCAATGGCATCAATTTCATCATCCATTGCTTTTCGCCATTTCTGTTCCTTGACAGTACTCTCAAAAGTTGTAGGATCACAATCTGAAAACAAAGCAAAGTGAGTAATTTGATCCAGAATTCTAGTTACCTCAAAATCTTCCATCCAAGCTGGCCCTCTTCTAATATGAGGAGGTGATGGGACTTCTTCTTCATCATTGTTTGTTGAAGAAGTTTCAACGACTATTGGAGTTGTTCTTTCAGATGTACAAGAAACTGAAGTTTGTTCTTTCTCATCATTTTCATCAAGCAATACTTGGGTAGGCTGCTGCCTATTCCAATCCTAAGTGTTTTCTTCATAAAAAACAACATCCCTACTAGTAACAATATTCTTTGTATAGGGATTAAACAATTTGTATGCTTTAGATGTTTCACTTACACCAAGAAGCAAACATTTTTTAGCTTTGTCATCAAGTTTCTTCCTTTTCTGATCAGGAACATGGGCAAAAGCGATGCATTCGAAAATTCTAAAGTGATCCACATCAGGTTTTCTCCCGCTCCAAGCTTCTTCAGGTTCATATTTTGAACAGCAAAAGTAGGACTCCTATTCAAAATATGAACACTCCAATTTACTACTTCTGGCAAAAAATTCTTTGGAACACTTCCTCATGTCAATAAGCTCCTCACCATATTGAGAATCGTTTTGTTCTTCCTTTCTGATACACCGTTTTGTTATGGTGTATAGGTTGTTATGAGTTCTCTTCGTATGCCATGCTCTGCACAAAAAACTTCAAAACCTTTTGAGCAATATTCACCGCCACGATCTGTACGAAGGGTTTTGATGTTTTTTCCAGCCTTATTTTCAACTCAAGCTTTAAAAATCTTGAATGCAGAAAATGCTTCAAATTTAGCCTGCAAAAAATGGACACAAGTTTTCCTTGAAAAATCGTTAGTAAAGGTAATTAAATAACTTTTACCTTCATTAGAAGATGGACTTATTGGACCGCATATATCTGAATGTACCAGCTTTAAAACATCCTTTGCTTTCCATGACTTGTTATTAGGAAACTGAGAACGATGTTGTTTGCTAACAACACAATCTTCACACACTTGGGAAAGGGCTGTAATTGGAGGAAGTCCTGTCACCATGTTCTTCTGGTTGACAGTCTTTAGTCCACCAAAACTCAAGTGGCCATAACGAAAATGCCATAACTATGAAGGGTTTTTGATTTCAGCCGCCAAGCAAGACTGAATAGTTTCAATCTTCAATGGAAACAACCTGTTGGAACTCATTTGTACAACATCAATTGCACCTCTAACAGAATCATAAATTTCACAAGCACCTTGTTTAATGGTAATGACATAACCCTTTTCTTGTAACTCACCAGCACTCAACAAGTTACTTTTTAAATCAGGAACATACAATACATTAGATATTGTTTCCACAAAACCATTCTTGGTGTCGCTACCGAGATCGCGGAGGGATAACGACTTAAATTACAAAAATTAAGGGAGTCACTACTAATTTTATTTTTACTAGGAAAAATTGAAAAACCTAAAAAAGATTGTCTATGTTTAAAGATTCAGATTCAGGAATCTAATTATGCACAGGGAAGGGTGGAGACTTAACCCCACAGCACCCCTAATATATCCGCCCTAAGACGGTTACCTTAAATCAGTTGTGCAAATTTTTATAACTCTTAAAAAATATTTATTTTACCAATTTATTAAAAAACTAAACAAACAAATAAATTATGAAAATTTAATTTTAAAAAAAACTATCTTGAAAATTCATTTGATTTTTTATTTTTTTATTTCTTTTTTTTAAAAAAAAAAGAAATCAAGTCATTCACAACTTAGATGATTTAAAACAAAATAAAAAATATAGGATTAACAAGTTCATGCATTTCAATTACAACTCGCCTAATCATATTTGCTCTTTCTTTACAAGGTTCAATTATTTTTTTTATATATATTTTTTATTTTATTGTTTTTATCATTTTTAATTTTTGTTTTCTACCCTTTTTTATTTAAAAAAAAACACTAACAAAAAAAAAAAGAAAAAAAAACTAACTAAAGGGAAAATAATAAACTATTAAAAAAGAAAAGGAAAGTTGATACTCACATAAAGCACCTCACGTGGATTACTATCATGGTTCCTATCACCTTTATTACTTGCCAATTTATTCAATCTTGCTTATTTTCTTATGGTTGTTTCCTTTGTTTCGATTCAAAATGATTTGACCCTTTCTTTTCTATATAGAAACACGTTAGGCACACATATAAGGCACCTGTACAATCCTAATTGCAACAGGTTATCCAGTTAGAAATCATTATTAACTTAGAATTGAACAAAACAAATAGTAGCTAAACTAGTGCACCACAAACAAACGCAGACCCACATGATTCCACTATTTCGTTATTCCCTTTACTCATGAATTAGATCCTACACCCACAATTTGTCATGATTGGTTTGTACACCATTTATTCCCTAATATCATGATTTGTACACATCTCAGCACCACAGCTTCCAAAAGCAAAAATACAACTGAATTTCAACGTTTAAAACCAGCAATCAACTCTCCATTTAAAAGACTTTGCATCAAAAGAAGCTTGAGGAATTACACCTCATTAGAAATCTGCAATCTGTGCAAGTTCTCCCATGATTTACAACTAGAAAATATATATTTATATGCACCATATCAATTCTCTAGCACCAAATGGTTAAAAATTGAGAATGGATTGTAGGATAAAAAAATGCATCTTGTCATGAGGATAAGCATTACCTTGAACATTTAAGACCCAAAAGAAAACATTTTAATATCCACTTATTCAAGGAAACAAAAGGCAGAAAACTAAAAAAGAACACAGGACATCACAGAGCAACAACTTTCAAGAAATAAACCCAAAGAATGCTCTACATGACAACCACTACACACCGCAAGCATAAACTGAGCAAAATATTCACCCACCACTTGATCAAGTTACAAATGTCTGACGATGAAATGAACAGATCTTAAAAATCCCATCTTAGTTTCAATAAGCTAGACCACAACATGCCATCCGAATTCCTTTAGGCATAAAAAGTAGTGAAGAAAAATTATCACCTATGACTACTTGCATATGATTTTCACAGTCCCACGAACAACTGAGTTTTCATTCTCAAATGCATATATTCGTTCACCAAGTGCAATTCACATGAGTATCATAATTCAAAATGACATCAAAAGGTTTTTAGTCATGTTTTACATCACACCAATTGCATACATTCTCTGATTACACACATGTTCGAAACCCAAATTGGATTAGTAGACACACTAAGCAATCAAATGACTCACAACACAAATATAAACCCAACAATTCAGATCAGGCCAAGAAAATATAGCTTAACAGAAACACAAACTCACAGAAATACAGGGGATTAAACACACGGTATCAGATGGTCATTTCATCAAACAAGTAGCAAGCAATATAAAAAAAAGAAGCTAAATAAAATAAGAAACGAAATGAACCAACCCGCCATATTCAATCAGGATATCAAAGCAGACTAATAACAGAATATTATAATTCTCATTCATAATATTCTCAATACAACCATGGCAGAAGAAAAAAAATGAAATTATCAAATGAAGATCTTTCCAAATAGTCGAGTAAAATCGTTCCTAATTCTTTAGTATCTCACTCAACAAAATAACAAATTTCTTGTCTTCCAAGTAACTCCCAAAACACATGAAGAATTCTCTCAAAAAATTTACACAATTTTCTCAAGTTTTCTCTCAGAATAACCTTTCTCCAACTTAGCTCTCAGAGAAATAAAAACACCCCAAAAAAAGAAGAAGAAGAAGAGAAGAACCCTTTTCTGATTTTCGTCCTCTGTATTTATAGTAGATGGTTGGGTGAAAATTAGTGGTTGCTTGTGGTTCTCGTGTTGTAGAGCTCTAGTCTTCTCAAATCCTCCATTTTTGTGCGTCTTTTCTATGCTCCACGCAAGATCCAACTACCCAAAAATGGCATCCTCGCGCCTTGAGCTTCGTCAGAACGGGAGTGGCAGTTGCTTGTGGCTCTTGTGTTGTAAAGCTCGAATCCCCCTCAAATCTTCCATTTTTATGCATCTTTGCTATACTCCACCCAAAATCCAGCTTCTAATCAACCCAAAAATGGTATCCTCGCGCCTTGAGCTCTATCAGAACAAGTGTAGAGCTCAGAGATCCTCAGGATAAAGCGAATCCAGGGGGGAAGGACCGTATGGCCATTGCTCTCCACGTTAGGGTTGTGAACGCAGCAGCCATGGTGCGTTGGAGCTCGTGATGGGGGCTACACCAATTGGTTGCGTGAGGGAGTGATTTGTCGCCCGGTCTCCGTCATGGAGGCTGTCGTAGAAGCTAGGATAGGGAGAAGGAGCTGCTGTAGGTGTGGCTGCTAGGGTTTGGTGGAGGTGAGCAGCAAAAATGAATGTTGGGTCATGGGTGAATCCAGGTTTAGTGGTCATGGGTGAATCCCGATTTAGTGGATCCGGGTCATGGGTGGAGTAAGTTTAATAGAGATAGATCAGGCCCAAACTTTTTTTCTATTTGTAATTTTTTTTTTAACTTGTTCCTCATCATTTTTTTTTTCAAAACAAAAAAAATTATTTATTTATTTATTATTTTTTTATTATCACTTTTTATTTTATTTTATTAATAGAAGCAAAGTTAACAAAATCTTTTTCTTCTTTGATTATCCATAACCATTTTTTTTATCCAGATAAAATTGGGTGTTCACACTTGGTTTTTATTTTAATATCACCTTTACCCCTCACTTCTACAGAAGAAGAATCACCAAAACTAACAGTAGAATGAAAATCTTCATTTAGATAAGAAAAAAAAGACTTACTTCCACTCATGCGATTACTGCAGCCTGTATCCACATACCAAATATCTGATTTGGGTTCCTCACTATTTTGAATAGCCATCAACAACGTTTCAACATCTTCCTTTTCAACGAACTTTGAACTCTCTCCCTTTTCTTTATCGTGTGGCAGCTTAGTATAACATTGAGAACGATAATGGCCAAACTTGTGACATTGATAACACTCAATCTTAGATTTATCAAATTGTTGATTCTGTCCTCTACGTCTGCCATTATTGTTGTTATGATCTCCCCTTCCCCTGCCTCTACCATTTCTCCCTGTGCCTCTACCTCTACCTCTACCTCTTGAATTTGAGAAAGAAACAGAGGTAGATGCTTTCAAAGCTTGTTCATCTGCAATTGAACTTCGGTTCATTTTCTGTTCATGGACCAACAACGAGCTCTACAGCTCATCAAGAAAGAGGATATTTATGTCTTTCGACTCCTCAATTGAGCAAACAATATAGTTAAATTCTTGCGTCATGGAACGCAGAATTTTTTCTACTATGGTAGCATCTTCAAATTTTTCTCCATGGCATCACATTTTGTTAGCAATCTCCATAGTCCTCCCAAAAAAGCTGGTAACAGATTCTCCATCCTTCATCTGTAGAATTTCAAAATCCCTCCTCAAGGTTTGAAGTTGTGCACGCTTTACTCTTGAAGAGCCTTGATATTTTTTCTTCATTGAATCCCAAATATCCTTGGAAGTATCTTTGCAAAGAATAGTCTCCAAGATCGGACGATCAATAGCTTGGAAAAGATAATTTTTTGCTTTCAGGTCTTTGAGTTTTCTAACCTCAAATTCTACTTTCTGTGCATCTGTCACAGCTGCTAGTGGTGGCTCCTGAATTCCATATTAGACAACTGGCCAGTATTCTTTTGACCATAAAAAGTTCTCCATAAGCATGCTCTAATGGTCATAGTGACCATCAAAACGAGGAATGGCAGCTTGTACAAAATTGGAATCAGTGGCCATTGGGTATGATAATAGGAAGGAAGAGAATGGATGAAGGTTGCCTCACGTGTTTTGCTCTTAGGTCTCACAGGCTCTTAAGGCTCTGGATACCACTGATAACGTAATAGAACATAAAAGAGATTATAAGAAATGTGTTTCTCTGTTATTCAAAACAAATGATTTCATGCCTATTAAATAGGCTAGTGCATAACAAAATATCATAAAAAATAGGAAACAAACCTATGTACTGCATAAACTAAAACTAAACTCCTAACGTTCAAAAACATCTAAGCTACTGGAGTAAAACTCTCCTTAAGACTAGGATAACAACTGAACTACATAAAACAAATATTATTTATTTTCTTAACAAAGGCTTATCTAAATGATAAGATTTTCTCTGAACTTTGTGAACCTTGGGAGGATGCCATCATTGTTAAGCTGCTTGGGAAGGACTTGGGCTTCCATATGATAAGGGACTGCTTGAAGGCAGTTTGGAAACTAGCAAGTGGTTTTGATATTCGCGATGTGAGTAATGGATTTTTTTATGATAAAGTTTGATTTGCCAGAAGATAGATGGAAGGTCATTTTGTGAAGACCCCTGGATGGTTTTTTATCACTACTTGTGTGTTAGAACATGGTCTCCTAATTTTGCAGCATAAGCCTCTTAAATTGAGATAACATAGTCTGGATTCGGTTCCCTAGTCTCAATATGGTATTGTCGTAACCGAAATCGCGGCGAAATAGTAACTTACAAGATTTTTAAAACTGAAAATGGAGTTGCCACCAATTTTATTCAAATTAGAAAAAATTGAAAAAACATTTCTTAGAAAATAGATAGTCTTTGAAAACTAAATCGGATTCGGGAGTCAATTATGGATAGAGAATGGTGGAAACTTAATCCCATAGCACCCCTAACACACTCGTCCTGAGACGGTACCTTAAGTCAGTTGTGCAAAATTTGATAATTTCAAACATATTTATTTACTCCTCTTAAAAAATATTGTAACTATTTATTTTTTTATTTTTTTATTTTAGAAGACAAAAAAAAATTAGCTAAATTGTGAAAATTTAATTTTTGGCTTGATGGAATAAGAGTTTCACTCTTACGTATCCCTAGATGCAATGAGGAACTCAAAGTCACGTAATTCTTTAGAAAATAAATGTGAGTTGATCAATTTTAATTAAAAAAGAAACTTAGAGCTTTTGAATCAAATTGCCAACAATGAATTAATTCAAGCAACATATCAAAAGGCATAAAAATGAGGCACAATTCACAAATAGACAAGATAATCAAATTAAAAACACTCAACCCACAAATTTTTTTTTTTAATCACCTTTTGGCCTTTTTTATCATTTTTTTTTTACTTTTTTTTTATTTTGGAATTTTTTCATTTTTTTTATTTTTTGAGTATTTTTTATTATTATCTAATCCTATGTATTTTGTCCTTACATTTTTCAAATTTTTTTAAAATTTTTTTATTTTATAAATTAATCTAACATAAACAAACTCATGTAAAAAGAACTTCAGCCCACTAAACAATAAGAAGAATCCTAACCTAAGTTATGCTCAACTAGCCCATACTCATTTTATATTTTTTTATATTTTTTATTTTTTAAATAAAAAAACAACAGGGCCTAGCCCACAAACTTAAGTCCCACAAAGCTGCTCTAAACCTAGCAGCTTGCAAATCTCAGAATTGAAAAGTAAAATAAGGAAAGAGACGCGCGATGAGACGACGCTTTAGGTGCTGCGACGATGCAGTAGTGACCCGAGGTGGCTGGTTTGATGGTGGGAGCAGGCTCGCACGGTGGACGACGGCTGAAGAGCGGTGGTGAATGGGTTGCAGTCGGATTTGGTCTTTCTGGCTCGGGCTACGGTGACTCGCGGCTGCGGGTTGCGGTGGAGAAGCGACGGATCTGGTCCGGCTCCTGCTCGGTGCAGCGGCGACGGTAGGCTTGGATCTGGTGCTGGCCAGGTGTTGGACTCGAGGTGTCGGTGTGGATCTAGTCTGGTTCGACGGTCTGGTGATGTTCCGGCTATGGCGGGATCGGATCTGGCTAGCGAGCTAGGCGGAATAGGTCGACAACTACAGTTTTCAACCTCTGGTTCGTGGCGTCGTCGGCCTGCTTCGAGTGTGGGGATGCCGGGTCGGAGTGCTAGGTGAGGACGGAGCTGAAGGTGATGGGTTGTTTTCTGTTAGCTATGAGTTGTTAATGGTTGTTGTTAATGGTGGTGATGAAGGTGGGCGAAGGTTGTTAATGGTGGACGATGAAGGTTGATGATGGTGAATGAAGAAGGTTGATGATGGAGGTGGTGGTTGTGGGTGGTTGTTTGGAGGTTTGGATGGAAGTTGATGGTGGGTTGAAGATGGATGGTTAATGGTTGTTTGAGGATAGAGGTTGAAGATTGATGGTTAATGGTTGTTTAAGGAAGGTTGATAGTGGTTTATGGTTATTGGTGAAGGTTGATAGTGGTTTATGGTTATTGGTGAAGGTTGATGGTGGTTTGTGATGGTGGTGGGTGATAATGGGTTTGATGGAGGTGGCCTCACGGTTCTGTTTGGTGCATGATGGTGATGGCCGTCACAATGGTTTGTGGCTCTTGATGAGTGGTGAGAATGGAAGGTTGAAGGTGATTGTTGATGGTGGGAAAATGGTTCTCTGAAGAAATTGTTGAAACTCCAGCCCCCTTGTCTTCACGTTTTCCCCCTCTTGTAAGCAGAGATGCTTTTCTATAACCCTAAGAAAGCAACTTAGGCAGCAGATAAAGTGGTTGGTGCAGCGTAGCTGAGCTTTTTCATTGTCACCTTCTCTTGCCTGCTAATTTCTGCTAAATTTGACATTTTTTGCTCCTCTTGAGCCTTGTGTTTGCAGCTATTTGCAGACAGGTAATGTGAAATAAGTTGCAAAACCTTTTCTTTTCTTTTTTGTTAAACCGAGATCAAACATCCTTTTTTTTTTTTTTTTCCTTTTTTCTTTTTTTTTTAATTTTATTTTTATTATTATTTAATTTTTTTTTACATTCAAAAATAAAATAAGACAAAATAATAAAATAAATGAGCTAAGATATGACTAGAAGATTTGATAAAAAAAAGTGGACAATTATTAATTTAATTTTTTTCTCTTTTTTTTTCTTCTTATTTTTTTTTGTGGCCCAAGCAAAATTGAGTGTTCAGAGGTATACTATGATGAGAGTGTTATTCTAGCCTTGGCTTCTGCTGTGGGTCACCCTATCAAGGTCAACACGAACACTTTACAAGTTACTTGCAAAAGGTTTACCTGTGTTTGCGTTGATATAGATCTTACTCAACTTGTAGTAGGCAAAGTTTTGCTTAGGGGCCATTGGTACCAAATTGAATATGAGGACTTACATCTCATTTGTAGTTCTTGTGGTTGCTATGGCCATTTGAGCAAAGATTGTATAAAAACAGACCATTTTTCTAATGGTGGTGTGAACTCAGGTGGTGACAAGATGGTGGTGGTTGAAGGTGGCTTACTTTCTTAGAAGGTGGTGGAGAATTCTGTCATAGCCAATGATGGCCATCCAGTATAGGAAACTTCCAATTAAGCCATTATGGATTCACAATCACTGCATGGTGATTAGCTAAGCATGTAGAGGAGAAGGCTAAGACAATCTCAACGTAATCAGCAAGGAGAGAAAGTTAAGGCAACCAAGGCTAAGATAATCATTATGCAAGTGAATAATGAGATTGCTCCCCATCACATAGCCAACATCTAGAAAGACAATCCTGCCCTTTCTAAGAATTAGGTTAAGAATAAAAGACATAGGAAGGAAGAACAAACCCATGCTGAACCTTTTAGTGGCCCAAACATAGTTAAACCTAGGAGAACCTAAGACACTTCTAAAAGGACCAAAGGAGCAGCCCATATGGCGAGTGTGACTCAGTTGGTTCGTAATAGTGGCATTGGTGCTATTTCTGGACCTAAAAGGCAAGGAAGTCCCAAACTCGCATCTAAGGTTGGTGTCAAACCCTTACCTAGTCCCATGGATAACGACATAGAATGTGGTGTATGTGAGTCCATGTAGGTTTCGATTCATTGATGAGGAAGAGCCAATCCCTCCAAACCTTGAAAAAAAACCTCATGGTCTTATGTAGGAGAATGACGTTAGTCATGCTATTGACTCAATGGAGGATAACGTCCCAGATAGCTAGGTTGGTATCAACTGTGATTCAAATGTTGTTTTTATTGCTATGTTAGATGACTAGGAGGGCATGCATGTTGAAGCGACCTGCTCTTAGTAGTGTTGGTTACTTGTTCACCTTTCATCCTTGAGTTTCTATGATAGAGTTTTTAAATTTTAATATTTTATCATGGAACATTTGTGGGGCTATTGATAGCTGAGGAAAAAGAAGAATGAATGAGCTTGTTAGGTCTTGGAACCCTTCTTTGTTTTTGGTTATGGAGACTCACACTCAGTTTCAACATGCCAATTCTTTTAGGAGAGGATAGATTTTTCTGCGGTTGGGGTGGTCGAAGCTCAAGGTCACTCTGGCAGTATCTGGGCTTTTAGTGGGGCTGGAAACTATTATGTTATAGTGATCCATACTTTCTAGCAGTGTATAACTATGGAGATTTCAAGCAGTGGTAGGAAGTGGTCGAAGCTCAAGGTCACTCTAGTTGTATCTAGGCTTGTAGTGCTATCTATTCCATTACAGTGATCCATACTTTCTAATAGTGTATAATTATGAAAATAATTGTAGTCTGGTTAATTTTAATTATGAAAGGGATTTTTGAAAAGAAATTGTGTTTAAAAACATATCAACTTTTGCATAGGGTTCAAGTTAATACTAGGCTACTCAGTAAGCCCTTATGATCCAAATAATATTGAAAATAATATCTATTATTCAACTATTATCATTAGTCATTGTGTGGATTAAAAGATTTTTTTTTAAGAAAAACACCAGAATCATGGACCATTCAATTCATGTAATCAAACAAGATAAGAGGTATTTAAACAAAACTAATAATAAAATCATACAATAATAATAAACAATAACATAAGGATAGAAAGAAAATTAAATATACTTCTATTTTTTTTAAGGAAAAAATGCAATTTAGTCCCCTGAAATTAGGCACATATGCACTTTTTAGTCCTTAATGTTTAAAAAAGTCCAACCCAATCCTGAAAGTTTCTAGAATGTGTAAATCCATGCTTCCATCCAAATTTTCTATAATTGCTAATGGAACTAGTCACATGCGGCTCACATACCTACTTTTGAGACCAAATTACCCTTAAGTGAAGCATATGCTACTCACATTGCTCTCCTCCCACTTCTAACCCTAAGATCCTTTCCCACCAAAATCATTTGGATCCCTAATCCTAATTCCCTTCCTATTAGAATTATATCATAACAATCATCAACCCTAACCCCAACAATCATTCAACCAATTTAGAAGTCCCAATACACCTATCAACAAAGCCCATCTCTGTTTCACCATAAAATTGTCCTTTTCTCATACAAACTCCACCATCAAGCTCATAATTCAAGCAACCATCAACCCCAACCTTGCCTGAACTAGGATTTGGGCCACTGCTCCTCCATAGCCAGCACCGCCATGAGTCACCGATGACCCAATCAATGTCCTATGCCTCATGCTCTCAATCACCGCGAACCTTGCCTGAAACTGCCACGAGTTCTGATACCTACAACCCACATCAGATTCACGACCAAGCCCAATAAATCAGAGTCGCTACCTTGTCTGTCTGAGCCCAAACAACCATCACCTTCTCCTACTACTAATGGTACCATAAGAACACAACCCCCTGCTTATTTTTCCCTATCTTTGAAAACACAGATCACTCTTCTTCCTCGTTTGAACTTGGGAAAGGGGAAGGGAATTGGCATTAGGGTTGATGATTGTTAGAGTTTAATTTTGATGGGGAGGGAATTGGGGTTAGGGTTCCAAATGGGAAATGGTCTTAGGGTTAGAAGATAGAGGAGAGACATATGAGTGACAGATGCTTCAATTAAGGGTAATTTGGTCTAATAAAAAGACATATGACCAATTCCGTTAGCAACTGACAAAAATTTAGACGGAAGAGTTAATTTGCACATTCTAGAAAATTTGCGGATCATGTTATACTTTTTTAAACATTAGGGTCTAAAATGTACATGGACATAAGTTCAGAGGGTTAAAATACATTTTTTTAATTTGTTACTGCTAAATAAATCCATTATTTTTATCCATATTTTTAGGGTTTTTTAATATTTTTATCCTTGTTTTTATCTTTTTATTTATTTATTTATTTATTTATTTATTTATTTATTATTATTATTATTATTTTGGGTTGCTTTTTTTTTTTCCCCTTAAGCTAGGCCCAAACCAAAATGATGTAGTTGAAGGCCAAATGGACACAAAAACTTCAGCCCACTATAAGGACTCCCTTCTAAGCCCCAATCATTTTTACTTACTTTTATTAGATTCCTCCTAACACAAATTGGCCCAACATTAAAAACCCAATCTGATTAAAACCTAAGTTGATTAAAGCTTTTAAAAACCTAAACTAATTAAAGAAAAGGTTAAAATTTAGGTGAAGTTTATAATATGTATCTTATTTTTTAATAAAAATATATCATGCATCTTATTTTTTAGTCACTTCATAATTTTTTTTTTTAAGTTTTTATTGATGAGATATATAAATATATATATATGTCATGTTTTTATTAGAAAAAATTGCCCCAAATACTTAAAGAACTTTATAAAAGTTTTGTCCTTTAGCTAAGTTCCTTATATTCTTTTTATTCAGTTCTCAAATTAAACATGACACGTAAATTTTTTTTTTTTCAAATCAAACAAGGAGTGATGAGAGATGTAGAATGGAAATGGATAAAAGAAAATTTACATATCATTATTTGATTTGAGAACTGAATAGAAAAAATATTAATCACTTGAATTAAATTTTGTCCCTTCAAAAACCAAATTTGATATCGAATCTAATTATAACCTAAAACTGAAAAAAGGCTACTGTGTTGTGTTGGATGAGTGGAGCCGTCAAAATGAGTCAAGCTCGATGGGTTGACCCGAATAGCCCGACAAAATGGACAAGCTGGACTAACAAAATGTCAATCAAAAACTAAAAATAGCCCTAATTAGCCTGGCCTGTTTACATTACATAAGGATGGATTGAGCTAAAAAAATGTCATCCTGAAATTCACATAGCCTGATTTGGCCCAGCTCGAATAGCCTGACAAAATGGGTGAGCTTGGCTAACAAAATGCCAGTCTGAAACTAAAAATATCCCGAATTAGCCCGACCCGACCTGTTTACATTACATAAGGACAGACTGAGCTAAAAAAATGTCATATCGAAACTCACATAGCCTGATCTGGCCAGACTCAAAAATAGTCAGGGTTGGGCCTACCCATTTTGACAGCTATATGGGTGAGGGATGATCAGGGCAATGCCAAATTGATGAGGACAAAGGTGAAGGAGCTCAAGCAACAGTGAAGGAGCACGCGGTGGCTGCTGGTCAATGGCGTGGAGAACTCACTAGAACTGGTGTCGCGACAGAGGCAAGGTGAAATGATTACTATAAGGCAGCCACTCTTCGAGCTCGGTGTGCATAGGGAGCATCACTAGGTTTCTATTCTGGGTTTCGAGGTGCACGTTTTCGAAGGTCCTGGACGATGGTTGTTTGGTGGCCATGGCTAGGCTTGAGCGATAATTTGGTTGGTGATGAACTGTTGGATTGCTAAGTAGGTGGCGGTGGTGGTGATCTGGTTGTGGAAGGCTGCTAGTTCTGGTTCGCGGGTCGCTGGCGACTAGGTTTTAGGTAGTGGTTGGGGTTGCATTTTAGTGAGGTCAAATGTTGGTTGGTGGCGGAGCAAAGGGGTGACTAGGTGGTGGTGGTCACAATCATGGTTTTAAATTGCGATCTGTAACCGCAATTGCAACCGCAATATTATAGTTTTAGTAGTTTCTACAACGTATCACGACTGCAATTGTGGTCACATTGACTGCATTTACTGAAAATTGTTTGCAATTTTGATAAACGTAATGTAACTGCAACTGCAATTTAAAACCATTGTTACAATCGAGCATAGTTAGTGCGAGGTTTTGTTAGAGGGTTACGTTTTCAGACGAGGGCTGGCGTGGTGAGGTGGTTGCAAGGGTGAGCTTATGGCTAGAAGATATAGTGGTTCATGGGTTTGGGAATGCCGGTTCGTTGGGTTTCGTAGTGTGAGTTGGCTGGCAGGTTCTTATGGAGATACAGGTGTTTGAAGAGAGTGTTGAGTTTTACGGGTGTGGTGGGGAGTCAGAAAAACGTGTGGAGATAGTGCATAAACTAAAATAACAGCTGAACCATGTTTATCTACAAATTGATCTGACAGAAAAGGAGAGATTTGCATTTGTTTTTTTACCATCATGGCCTGTTAAGGAAATTAAAGAACAGGAGAGATTTACCTGTTTAAGCTCAAAAACAAGAAGCCAGAAGCAAATATTCCCTCCTCGAGTCCTGATGGTACGACGTGGCATTTCTAAAGTAAAACGTATATGAGGTATAAAAATAATTATCTTACTATTTTTTTATATCATTTTTTTTAGAAAAAGAGTTTAGAAATTCTTTAAATTTTGATCTTTTTACAAATCATTAGTACGAACTTTAAAATTTTTTTAATTAAGTCCTTAAATTTTAATTAATGTTATAATAGATCTTTATGTTTAATTTGTATCTATTAATTCATTAATGATAATACTACATGTATTATTTTATTTGTATTAATATTAATTAAAAAATATTTATTAATTTATTTATTAAAATTTAATTTTAAATATATTTTTTACCTTATAAAATAAATAAAAAACAAATTTATTTTAAAACAAAATTTTTATTTATTTATTTTGTAATAACAAAATGTATTTATAATCAAATTTTAATAAATAAATTAAGAAACAATCTAAAAAATGTTAATACGGATAAGATATTATTACACAATATCATCATTAATGAATTAATAGATTTAAATTAAATAAAATAATCTATTAAGATATTAATTAAAATTTACGACTAATTGAAAATACTTTAAAGTTCATGATAATAATTTGTAAAAATGTTAAAGTTCAAGGGGTTGCACACTTTTTTTCTTTTCTTTTCATATCACTTTTGACAATGATTAATAAAGTACAAATTCATAATTAATCATGTATATTAGTTAGTTAACAGAAATTATGTGTATTGATTAATTAATAAGATATTTATTAATTAATTTATATACATAATTAATTACTTAATTTATACTTTATTAATCAATATAAAAATTAGTATAAAAAATGATATAAAAAAATTGAGGTTATATGAAGTATGAGTATATGATGCTTTACCATATCACTGCACCAATTGTGTTATATTTATATTTGCGTATGTAACTTTTTTTTTTTTTGAGCTGATTGGCACAAGGAACCTCTATTAATTATTGTAAATTCTTTTTTTATTAAATAAATATTATTATTTAAAAGTAATATTATATAAATTTTACCAAACATATATTATTTATATTTAGAAAAATGGAATATTAATATTTATTTTTATAAATTTTTTGGTTAAGTAATACTATCTATATTTTTCCACAATCGTCATTTTGAGGAAATATTTTATTTTTACAGTGAGCATAAATGGATATATTCATTCTAAAGTATAATATGATCTTAACTCATTAAAATTTAATAGTATATATACTTTTATGTTAAGTATTGTCTTACATAAAAATATACCAATTTTTTTAATATAAATTAATATATAATTTAAAGAATTGTACACTTTCTTTAATTATTTTTATATTATTATTAAAATTCTACTATTTAAAGCAAGAAAAATTCTCTAAGTTATGTTATAGATACATTATGATATTGATAAATCATTGGAAATTTAGCCATGCTAATTGTGCTTTGCTCGGTAATATTGAGAGTATATCTTCTTGCTATCAATTTTATTAAAAAAGAAAAGCATCGAGAATGATCCTGATCAATAATAAAATATTTAAAATAAATTTATAAATTTTGAAATAATGCAAACTTAAATAAATAAAATTATAAAATCATGAAAAAAATACATAATAAAATTTTATAACATATGACAAAGAATTAGAGCAAGTATTACAAAATATTTGAGCTAGTTAATAAAATATGAAGCATGTGAAAACTTCCTCCACCGTTGTGCTATTACTGTTGATATGCATCTTTCCTTCTCTTATGCTATTAATCTAGTATAGAAATGATAAAAAAATATTAAATAAATGTCGTAATTGGGATCGCGACTTTGACGGAACCGAAAAAGATTAAGATTTTGAAAATTAATGGAGTCGCTGTGAACACCCAATTTTGTCCGAGATATTTTGTAAATAAATAAATAAAAAGATTCATCTTTGACTCATTATTCAACCCATGACCCATTTAATCACCCATGACCCACTAACCCATAACTTGACCCATTTACCTATCTCACAACCCTCATTGCTAGCACTTATCCTAAACCAACTCCAACACTCATCCTAAACAAACTAATCCTTATCCAACTACAACTCAAACTCATCCTAAATCAACTAACACTCATCCTAAACAGATCCCAACTCATCATCCTAAATCAATTCTAATCATATTCTAATTCAAACACCTTAACCTAATCTCTTTCTATAAAATCTATAACCTATTCACAGACTAGGGACCCTTCAGCTTAATAACTTTTGACCAGACTTTAGCTTTAACACATACCCAAACCTTAATTTTTTCGTAGCCTTTTTTTAGCAAAGCACTTCACGTCCATCATCTTCCTTAAGCTTCTGCAACAAAGACCCATCATTCCCAACCTCACCAAACAGAAACCATTGTCATCACTGCCACAAACACCACCTTCGTTTTCTCCAAACCGCGGCTCACTATCTCATTCACCAACAAGCTTTAGCACCACCTTATCATATCACCATTATTCATCATCTTCTCCAACCCACCCCACTAACCTTCATTCTTCATCACCCAACTACACCAAACAGAAAAACACAACCAAGAAACCACAACCCAAAACCAAACCACCAAAACCTAATAACCCAAGATAGACCCGAAACCTACTAGACTGTCGCTGAACCAGACTGCGACGTGCACCGATCCGCGACGCCACTCCCCAGCCGCCGAGCCGCACCATCTGACCCAGTCCAGAATCCGATGAACCTGATCCCACACCGCCAACCGCGAGCCGCGATCGCGTCGATCTGCCGTCTGCTCTACTTCAGTTCGTCGGCTCGTGCTCCGCAAACCCCGTGCAGCCGTGGTTCTGCCGAGCCTGACGGAACCCGTCGTCCCGAAACCGCCGCACCAGGACCCATGCCGACGAAACCGCACCTCGCACCAGAGCCCGCCATATCTGAGACCGCGACTCGCCGCCGTCTCCGGCAACCGAACCCATGTCGCCGGTGTTCCACCCAAACTGCCGCTCCACCCGATCCGTCACCCCTGTGTTTTCTTCTTCCTTTACCCGCCAAATACCCAAAAGAAGAAGACCCCCCCCCCCCGCGCAGTTTTTCGTTTTTTCCGTAAGCCCCCATTAAATTTTTTTTGTTTTTTGTTTTTTTTTATATTTACTTTTTTTTTAATTCCTGTTTTTTTTTTTTTTTTTATTTTTTAGGTTCTAATTAGTTGTTCTTTAGTTTTAGTTTAGTTTAGTTTTTTTTTTTTGGATGTGGGCTTAAATAATATGGGCTAAACTAAAAAGGGATAAAAGGAAAATCAAAACAAGGATTAGAAAATGATGATAAAATTAAAAAAAGGGTAATAGTTAAAAATAATAATTATACATTTTTCTAAAAAAAAAAAGATTAACCGAGTTGTGACAGGTTTGTTAATCTTGTAACTATTTTGGATCATCTGAGTTGTGACAACCTAATGATTCAAATTATTTTAAAAATAAATCATTATTTAATAAATACTCAAAATTCATGTTTTTTTAATAAAAAATCTCATTTAATAACGATAAATTCAATAATCAGCGGGTGATGTCTCTAGCGTGACGCGAGTTTCACCTATTCAAATCCTAATTTGATTAATAGAGTCGCGACGACCTGTTAATTCAAATTTTTTTCTTTAAAATAAAATCAACTAATCCACATTTATTTTTTAAAGAACTACGTGACTTTGAGTTCCTTATTGCACCTGAGGATACGTAGGAGCATAATTTTTATTCTGTCAAGCCAAATTTTAAATTTTCATAAATTGTTTATTTTTTTTAGTTTTTTAAAAAAGGGTAAAACAAATATATTTTGAGATTATTAAGTTTTTGCATAACTAATTTTAGGGTAACCATTTTTAAAACGGATGTATTAGAGGTGCTGTGGGGTTAAGTCTCTATCATTCCCTATGCATAACCGACTCCCGAATCCAACCTGGTTCCAAAGACCATTTTTTTGAAAAAGGTTTTCCAATTTTTTCTAATTTAAATAAAATTGACGGCGACTCCTAACCTATTTATTTTGTTCGCTGCTCCCGCTGCGATCTTCGGTCGTAACAGATGGCGACTCCACTGGGGATACTTGAGAGTCAAGCCCATATAAGTTTGTTGTGCAAAATTTTGTAATCTTTATATATTTGTTTTACCTTTTTTTCCTTTTTAATTATTTTTGTTATTAAAACCTTAGGATAGAGAATTTCTCTTGGAATTTTTGTTTCTTTTTGTTTTGTAGGATGTAGGTAGTCTTTAGGATAATGAAGGTTTGTAAGCTCCCTACACCCACTACACCTACACATTTATCACACACATTCGAGTAGGACCCTATACCTGGATCTGAGTGAAGCCTAAGTTAAGAAGAAGTTGTGTAGTGATAGCCATTTTGGATGTACATCCTGTTTGGGTATTGCGAAAACCTCATCTAGAGTACGCCTTTTTCACGAATGTCCCACACCTAGTGGTTTACCCACTATTTCATGGTTAATATTTTGAAATTGGACTTGGCTCTAGAGACCTTTAGAATAGAAGAGCCACTTAACGAAAGTTTTCACGATTCAGTAAAGACCCATAGATCCTCAGGATAGAAATTCCCAAGTTAGGAAAATCCCATTAGGACACAAAGGGAGCGTACTTTTCATTATCTTTTGACTTATCTGTATGTCTTGTGAGTTGTTTAGTCCCTTAATGTGATGAACCATACTGGTGTCCTTAATAAAAAATAAAAAAAAAGTTTTTCTCAAAAAGAAAAAGAGGCGAATCACTTTTAAAGGACCAACAACTCACTCATTATTAAATTGTAAAATCATTTTTTTAAAACCATACATTGATAATTCTTCATCCCCAGGTTTGTTAGAGAACCATTTGAAATTCAGTGCCTAAGGACTAGCGGTGAGTATCTTTGATTAAAAATGGAAGGTGTCATGGGATCAGATCACAATGAGGCAATTCTGAAAAAGACCTTGCAACTTAAGGCCAAGAAAGTGGATACAGAGAGCCTAGTGGGTTTGGGCCGAATGCTCAAAAAGACACAGCGTTTGACCTTCATCGCAAGATATAGGAAAATTTTGAATTTATTAGAAGTGGATATGCAAACAGAAGCTATCACTGCGCTAGCCCAATATTATGATCCACCATTACGTTGTTTCACATTTCAAGATTTTTAGTTAGCCCCCACATTAGAGGAGTTTGAGCAGATCTTGGGCTTATCATTGGAAAAGGAAAAGACATACCAATATAAGGATCACTATGCATCATTGCCAACCATAGCAGAGGTCTTGAAGCTTCATGTAAAGGATTTACAAAAAGCAAAGCAAAACAGGAAAGGAATAGAAGGATTCCCAAGTAGATACTTGGAAGAGCACATGCACCACCTAACCAAGGTTGAAGACTGAAATACCTTTATGGATGTACTAGCCCTCACCATTTATGGTGGCATCATATTCCCAAATAGTAAAGACTTGGTAAGTTTCGCAGCAATTGATGTGTTCCTCGCTCGACGAAATGATACCGCTAATCCTATTCCTGCCATTCTCGCTGATGTCTACTACACCTTGAATTTATGCCATGAAAAGAAGGGTAAACGAATCTTATGTTGTCTACTGATGTTGTTCGTATAGCTAACGTCTCACATGTTCAAGATGGGGTACGAGGATCCATGTCCCATTAGAAGTCTCAAGATGCTCCAGTTGAAGACCAAGAACAGCCGTGAAAGGGCCAAGGAGTTGACCAAGCTTGAAGATGGAAAAATCATATGGTACCCATGGCGCAAAGAGGGGCAAACGGTGATTTATCAGTGTGAGGGTTTTCCTAACGTTCCTCTAATGGGTACTCAGGGGTGCATTAACTACAACCCTACTTTGACATTGCGACAACTTGGCTATCCCATGATGGGACCGCCCTCGGAATCAGAGACCACTCCTTTTATTTATGATATGCAGACGGGGTGTATTGAGACATTTAGGAAAGTGCGAAACGCTTGGAGAAAAGTCATCAGAAAGGGTAGAGAACTTGGAATCAGAAGTTGTGGAGTCAAAGAAAACTACAGGCAGTGGGTCAAGGACCGGGCTCAAGAAGTCAAGTTACCCTTTAAAATTTTAACTAGTAAATCTTTGCCTCTGGCTCCGATAGAAGATGAAGAAGTAAAGGAAAAGCTAGTAAAGGCCATTGAACAAAAAAGAAAATTAGAGGCAGAATAAGAAAGGGCTCGTCAAGCATATGCAGTCTTAAAGCGTGAAAATGCTGAAAAAAGTCACGCTCTTGAAAGAGCTAACAAGAGGCTAAAAATAGAGCAAGAACATATGTCAAGGACCAGAAGATGCTTGGAAGCTGCAAACAAGGAACTAGGACTCCGAGGGCAAGAGAGAGATAGGGCACTAGCCGAAAATCAACAACTTAAAGAGTTGCTCGCGAATGCCAAAACAACGCAGAATGATGCTCTTCAGCAAGTGGATAGGATGAAGCAACAAATGAAAGAGGTGTCAGCAAGATACGAAGATACAATCAAGATTGAAAGGTTACACATTGAAAAGACGATTGCATGGCTTAAAGCAGCGTTACAATAGGGACAAGAAGACTTGCAGAATCTGATGCATCAGGTGAAACAACAAGGTAAAGACATCAATGAACGGAAAGAGGAAACCCAATTTTGGATGGACTGCTTTGTGAAACTAGTATGCCTAGCCAACGCAGCAATTGCAGACGTCCCATGTTATTTGAGGGTGGCTGATAAGATGGTCAATCCTCTTAGGACACCGACAAAGATTATTGACTTCATTGAATATTGCAAGAGCCTTGTTAGACAAATGAAGCAGATGATCAAGGCCCACTCGGTTGAGAATGATGAATTAGACTAGACAATGATGTACTGCTCTCAAATGATGTTGATGACTTTTTTTCGGTTGAATAAAGTATGCGTTATTATTGTTCTGATCCTATGTTTAATTAGAGATCCATTTCTTTTGAACAAGACGTTCTAAGAAATGTTCATGACAAACAACTTTTGAACGAGACGTTCTAAGAAATAGTCATGACCAAAGAAAAGATTAAAGATACTCACTCAAGTCCATTCGGCGTAAATTAATAATGGTCTTCTAACAAACAAATAATAATCATGGTGGTTTCTAATAAATTGTTCCTGAATTGTTCACAGGAAACTTGGAACTATTGCGCGACCAAGGAAAAAAGACACCAATCAAACCTGAGTTCATAACATAAGGGCTCGAACAAAGCTTGTGGTAATGGTAGCCGAAAACAAATGAAGGAATCTAAGTATGGAAGTAGAAGAAGTGAAAGGAAGGGTGAATGAGATTACAGAGTCTCAAAGAAGAATGGAAGAGATGTTGCTAGCCATGAGGGAAACCCTCACCTTGATGGGGGCAGCCGGAGTTACAGGAGCAACTGGGACACATTTACATAACACTTCTATGAGAACAAACCCTGCAGTCACTGTTGCGATACCCGTTGTGGGAGGAACATCAAATGCTGCATCACTAGTACTTCCTATTGAAGAAGGATATCATTCTTTAGAAGGAACTCAAAATGGGGTTCATGGTAACACCGAGTTCACATGGGAACCATCACATATGTCCATCCCGATGCCGACAGGATTTTCTGCTGGTACTGGACATGCAACTGCTCAGAACAATAACATAAAAGAAGAGTGGATGGAAAAAATAGAGGAGCAAATCAAGGCGATCAAGGGTCCTAGCACATATGGTCCCCTTGGGATAGAAGAGTTGTGTCCTACTTTTAACGCCATCATCCCCAAGGATTTTAAGATCCCGGAATTTGACAAATATGATGGGAGCTCCAATCCTTTTTTCCATCTAAAAACTTATATTACCAAAATGTCCATTTGGTCAAAGGATTGGAAGTTCCTCGTCAGTTTCTTTCATGAAAGTTTGACTGAGCCTGCTTTGGAATGGTACATCCAACAAGACCTTTCCAAGATCTCCTCATGGGACGACTAGGAAAACTTGTTCATGGGACAATATCAGTTTAATCTTGATATGACCCCAACCCGAGAGCAGTTGGGAACACTGCAAAAGAAAAATGAAGAGACATTCAAGCAGTATGCCCAGAGATGGAGGGCTCTAGCTGCATAAGTGCAACCGCCGTTGACTCTGACGGAAATGTGCTCATACTTTTTGGGGACTTTAGGAGCTCCCTATGTTGGGACAATGGCGGGCGCCGTTTACTGAGACTTTATTGATTTAATTGCAGTTGGAGAAAGGATTGAAATTCTGGTAAGTGCTGGAAAATTGCTAACTAGCAATAATGAAAGTGGTTTGAAGAAAGGATTTCCCCCTAAGAAAAAGGAGCCAGAAGTGAGCTACGTGCAAAATCTGCAACCTTTATAACCCCGATATTCGCCATCCTACCCCATATATCGAGCATCCCCATATAACCCATACACTTACCCTTCCTATCAGACATCTGTGTCGTCTCATCTACCTAGCCTAACCACCCCTTCCACAAATGCACCTCAAACCCAACCACTCCAAATCAACAATGTTCTTGTACCTCAACCATATGAATCAACTCGCCCAATCTACACTCAGTACCCACCTCCACCTCTGCAAACTTTCCCAAGCTACCCACAGCCTCGACCAAACTTCCAAAATCAAGGTCGTTTCCGTCCCCAAAACCTACCCCTTTTCCCAAAATTGTCCATTCCAAATGCAGATTTATTTCAAAGGTTGTTTGATGCTCACCTAATCTCAAGGAATCCTGTTCGTCCCCTACAACCACCATTTCCAGTATGGTATAACCCGAATCTAACTTACAAGTACCATATAGATATCCCAGGCACTCAATTGAAGACTGTGAATCTTTTAAAACCGCAGTAAGGAAGCTTATTGCTTATAGAAAATTGGATATTCAAGAGGAGGCTGGACCTAGTATCGTTAACAACCTAATCCCTAACCATGGTGGAAGGAATGAGGTGAATGCTTTAGAAATTGAAGGACCACCAATAAGAAAGATCATGAGCCTGCGTACACCGATGACTCAGATATTTGAGGGATTGAAGAAAGTAGGATATGTTATCACTGCATCAGCCTCGTCAATGAAGGATGAGGAGAAGTATGATAAAGAGTCATTGTGTGTTTACCATTGTGGGGAAATCATACATGACATTGAGAAATGTTAGGACTTTAAGGTTCGAGTCTAAGGATTACTCACTTTGGGAGTAATACAGGCCAGACAAGGGGTAACTTACTCTGAAGAGGTCAGTGTAGTAGAACGTTTTATGCTGAAGGTGTCACCTTTCAACCAAGCCCGACACCAGGGAAAGTAATTGTGACAGTTAAAAAGCCAGCGCCATTTGCTTATAATGATACTCATTCAGTGCCGTAGAATTATGAAGCTAAGGTGGAAACGAAGGGAATCAAGGAAGAGACTTCAAAGGCCCAGGTTGCTGAAATACTCCAGGATGAAGGGTGTGTGACTAATATAGTTACAAGGAGTGGGCGATGCTATGGCCCAATGGAAGTAGAGAAGAAGTAGAATATTAAAGAATGGAATAAGGAGGAGACCCCAAGAGAAGAGGAGAAAAAGAAATAAGATGAGGAGGAATTCTTGAAGATTATGAAACAAAGTGAATATGATGTGGTAGAACAGTTGAAGAAGACTCCGGCCAGGATATCTTTATTGTTGTCAGCATGGTAGATCCGGTGAAGCATGTCAACATGATTATATTTATGGATGAAGAAATCACCTCTCGGTCTGAGAAAAATCCACGGGCTTTGCACATAACCCTCAAATGTAACAGGCATATAATTGTAAAAGACCTGATCGATGGGGGATCTGCACTGAATATCCTACCGAAGTCAACTCTAACCTCATTGTCAATTAGTGAGGAAGAACTCTCTCCTTGAGAAATGGTGGTGCGAGCCTTTGATGGAAATAGGAGAGACATTTTAGGAGAGATAACCTTGCCGTTAGAGATTGGCCCAAGTAATTTTCAAGTACTATTCCAAGTCATAGATATTAAGTCTGGCTACACTATGCTCCTGGGAAGACCATGGATCCACGCTGCAGGTGCTGTACCTTCTACACTGCACCAGAGTATTAAATACATTGAAAATGGGTCGGTCATTACCATATACAGAGAAGAAGAAATCATGTTGACAAAACCAGTTTCAGTGCCATATGTGGAAAGTACAGGGAAAGATTAGGAGAATTTGTGGCACAGCTTTGAGGTAATCGAGGCTGGACTCGGTGAGAATGAACCTTCGATGCTAACTGTGAATCAGGTGGTGGCCCGAATTATGACCAATAATGGGTACTAGAAAAGAAAAGGCTTGGGCTCAAAATTGCAAGGTACTCGGACACCGGTCTCATTTTCAGAAAAGCTAGACAAGTTCGGGTTGGGGTACAAAGCACCTCTGGAAGATAGAATAGAGAATATGACTCTGGGAAAAAGTAGTGATAAAGGCAAAATGAAGCACATTCCTCATTTAATTGAGACGTTTCTGACACCAGCTGAGGTAATCATGCCCGAAGAAGTCCTTTGTCCCTAATACCGTCTCACCATTAATGCACTGCATGAAGAAGGCCTAGAAGAGTGCAAAGCAATCCGTCCTTTTACTGATGAGGAGCCACTGAAGAACTGGCAATCTGAACTAATGATTGATGTTATTGTTGCCAAGTAATTGTCTAGTCATACTGTAATGGGCAGATATTTGAATCTAGCTATGTTTTGAGCTTATATTTATGTTATTTAAGACATTAACTAAATAAAGTTACATGTTTATTTAGCATTCTCCCTTGTCACACTTTGGCTTATTTTCTTTGCATTTGTTAGTTTTCTTTCTATATTTCCGCAAAATAAAAAAAGAACAAAATTCTCTTGCTTTTGTTTTGTTATTCCTATTCTTTTTGCCTTTCCAACTCTACACAAATTGCTTTGCAGGGATTTGAGTCTTGTAGAAGGTCCGCCTCATGAAAGAGACCTTGAAAACTTGTCAATTGATTTCCCTGTAACATTTGATGAAGAAAACCCTGGATCTAATGAAGAGGAAGAAATGGTTGAAAATTTTGAAAAGATACTAGAATACTCAGAAAGAAAATTTGATGTGGATAATGAGGTAATTGAAGTGATTAACATGAGAACCGAAGAAGACAAGAAAGAGTTGAAAATAGTAGATAATCCTGAGCGCATGGAAATGATGGCGCTACTTAGGGAATACCTGGACGTGTTTGCATGGTCCTACAGAGATATGCCTGGATTAGACCCTGAGATAGTGTCGCATAAAATCTCATTATATCTAGATGCAGAAGCAAAGAGACAAAAGCTTAGAAGGATGCATCCTGACATGTCACTAAAGATCAAGGAAGAAGTGACTAAGCAATTAGAAGCCGGATTCATAGAGGTGTCGAGACACCAAGAATGGGTAGCTAATATTGTGCCAGTACCCAAGAAGGATGGGAAGGTCAGGATGTGCGTGGATTATAGGGATCTAAATAAGGCCAGTCTGAAAGATGATTTCCCGCTCCCTCATATTGATGTTCTTGTTGACAATACAACAGGAAATCATAGGTTCTCATTTATGGATGGTTATTGTGGGTACAATCAGATTCCCATGGATGTCGATGACAAAGAAAAGATGACTTTTATTACCCCTTGAGGAACTTTTTGTTACACAGTAATGTCTTTTAGATTAAAGAATGCTGGGGCTACATATCAACGTGCTATGGTTGCATTATTTCATGATATGATGCACAAAGAAATTGAGGTTTATGTGGATGATATGGTGGCGAAATCTAAAGAAGGGGAAAGTCACGTGGAGGTCTTGTGGAGGTTGTTTGAAAGACTCAGAAAGTATAAGTTGAGACTCAATCCTACTAAATGTGTCTTTGGAGCATCTACTAGAAAATTACTCGGGTTCATCGTTAGTAGAGAAGGAATAAAAGTGGACCCGGATAAGGCGAAAGTAATACAAGAGATGCCTCCTCCTAAGACTGAGCGTGAGGTGAGAAGTTTTCTTGGGAGACTCAATTACATTGCTAGGTTCATTGTTAACTTGACCAGTACTTGTGAATCTATATTCAAACTATTGAAGAAGCATCAGCCTAGAGAATGGAATGAAGAATGTCAAGGAGCTTTTGACAAGATAAAAGCTTATTTAATGAATCCTCCAGTATTGGTACCCCCTACGGCAGGTCATCCTCTGATATTATACCTAACCGTACTGCCAACTGCGATGGGGGCAATGTTGGGACAGCATGATGAATCTGGAAAGAAAGAGCAGGCAATTTATTATCTGAGCAAGAAGTTTAATAACTATGAAGCCCGATACATGGCCTTGGAAAAAACATGTTGTGCCCTAGTATGGACCTCAAAACGGCTAAGACAGTATATGCTCTATTACACTACTTGGCTGATCTCCCGAATGGACCATCTGAAGTACGTATTTGAAAGCCCTCATGTCTCATTAAGAGTCTCAAAATGGCAAATGATATTATCGGGGTTTGATATCAAGTACATGACTCATAAATCCATCAAAGGAAGTGCAATCGCAGACCATTTAGCTGAAAACCCTCTCGAGGGTGGACAACTAATAATGTCTGAGTTCCCGAATGGAGAAATGTTGATGGCAGAAGGAGAAGAAGAATGAGAGAAGTCTATGTGGAAGATATATTTTGATAGGGTAGTCAATATGTATGGTAGTGGCATAGGAGCCGTTGTTGTTTCGCTAACTGGAAAATAATACCCAATCGCTATCAAGCTAGATTTTGAATGCACCAATAATGTTGCAGAATACGAGGCCTGTGCTAGTGGTTTACAAGTGGCAATTGATTTGGGGATCAAGCAGTTAAAAGTATTCAGAGATTCGACACTTATCATTTATCAAGTGAACAGTGAATGGCAAACTAAAGACCGAAAGTTAGTGCCTTATCAAAAGTATTTGACCAAGTTGACCGAAAAGTTTGAAAAGGTGACCTTCTCCCATCTGGCTCGAGACATGAATCAGTTTACAGATGCTTTGGCCACTTTAGCTGTAATGACCAAGTTGGATATCCACAATAATGTCCAACCCATCCAAGTAAAGATACATAATGAGCCTGTATATTGTGCCAATGTGGAGGGTGAGCCAGACGGTAAACCTTGATATCATGATATCAAGTAGTATATCCAGCATAGAGAATGCCCAACTGGGGCAAGTGAGGCTAATAAAAAGACTATCCGCCGGTTGGCAATGACATTTTTTCTGAACGGGGAGGTTTTATACAAAAGAAGCAATGATGGCACCTTGCTCAGATGCGTGGATGCTTGTGAAGCTCGTTTAATCATGACTGAAATCCATGAAGAAATTTGTGGGACTCATGCTAATGGTCATATGATGGCGTGAAAAATTCTAAGGAGTGGTTATTATTAGTCCACCATGGAAACAGGCTGCATAGAGTATGTTCGAAAGTGTCATAAATGTCAGATATATGTAGATCGAGTCAATGCACCTCCATTCTCCTTGCATAATATAGTATCTCTATGGCCTTTCTCAATGTGGGGAATAGATGTCATTGGACCAATTAACCCCAAAGCTTCCAACAGTCATCGCTTCATCTTGGTGGCAATTGACTATTTCACCAAGTGGGTAGAAGCATCCTCATATGCCACTATCACTCAAAAAGTGTTTCTGAAATTCTTCAAGAGGGACATTGTCTGCAGATATGGAATCCCAGAAAGGATAATCACGAATAATGCTGCTAATCTCAATGGTGCTGAGATTCAGAAGTTTTGTGAAGGTTTCAAAATCAAGCATCATAACTCAGCTCCCTATAGACCTCAAATGAATGGTGCATCGAGGCAACAAATAAGAATGTTAAGAACATTGTGGCTAACATGGTGGTGAACTATAAGGACTGGCACGAAATGTTACCCTATGCTTTGCGCACATATTGTACTAATATACGATCAAGCACTGGGGCAACACCTTTCTCTTTGGTGTATGGAATGAAAGCTGTTTCTCCCATAGAAATGGAGATACCTTCTTTGAGGGTTTTGATGAAGGAAGAACTAGAGGAATCTGAATGGGTAAAGACTCGGTATGAGCAGTTGAATATGATAGAAGAGAAAAGACTGGTAGCTATTTGTCACGGGCAGTTGTATCAAAGTAGAATGGCTAGAGCCTTTAACAAAAAAGTTCGTCCTAGAGAATTATGTTCCGGAGATTTGGTTTTGAAAAAGATTCTCCCTAATCAAGAGGACGCCAGAGGAAAATGGGCTCCGAGTTATGAAAGCCCTTACATAGTCAAGCATGCATTTTTAAGAGGGGCATTAATCTTGCAGAACATGGATGGAGAAGAATTGCCAAGGCTCGTAAACACTGATGCCGTCAAGAGATTTTATGCCTAAAAAAAAAACTCGTTAGGTTGAAAACCCGAAGGACGGCCAAAGCAAAAGTTAGAGCAATATTAAAAAAAAAGAAAAAAGAAAAAAAGAGCCCGTTAGGTTGAAAACCCAAAAGGGTGACCTAACCAAAAGTGAGGGCAAATAAATGGGCAAAATCTCAAAGAAAGAAGGTCGGACGCTCCTTGAAATAATCACCAAGGGAAAAATGCGCTGAAGAAAGTAGCAACAGAGACAGTGGTCGAATTATCAAACGATTGCAGGAAATCAATTGAATGAGGAACAAGGAACTAATATTGGGGCAAATTTTCTTTTCCTTGCAATTTTATTTTGTTTCTATGCTTTCATCCTCCAAGCATGTGTCTTACTTGATACTCATGTACAATTGATTACTAGAGAAATAAAAAGAAGTTTGTTCATTCAACGAATTTCTATCCATTCATGAATGCATATTTAACTCATTAAGTTATGTCTCAAATAACATAAATTTAAAGTCAACAGTTTGATTTGGACAATTCTACAGCAATGTTTCAATGATTGAGTCAGATTAAAAGATCTCGGTAGTTCAAAAGTGCAGATTGCAATATGTCATTTGCTGGAAATGGTTTCAATACTTCTCGTGTAAGCTTTTGTTGATAAGAAGAAAAAGGGTCACGAGGATTCCAAGTCAACCAAAGAGTCTGATGAAAAAAAGCATGTGAACAAGGGTTTGATTGGTTAAAGCTTTCCAAAGTTTGTCGCTGGTTTGAATGATTAAAAGAAAAAAAAAAGAAAAAAAAAGAAGATTGTCTAATTGTCACAGATGTTTTCATGGTATTTCATTTTTGAGTGCTTCAGCTCTTTCCATTTTAAAGTGTTGAGCGCATCGGCTCATTGCATTTTAAGTTTTGAGCGCATCGGCTCCTTGCATTTTAAGTTTCGAGCACATCGGCTCATTGCATTTTAAGTTTCGAGCGCATAAGCTCATTTCATTTTCGAGCGCATCGGCTCATTGTATTTTAAGTTTTGAGCGCATCGGCTCATTGCATGTTTAATTTGAGCGCATCGGTTCATTGCATTTTAAGTTTTGAGTGCATCGGCTCCTTGCATTTTAAGTTTTGAGCGCATCGGCTCATTGCATTTTAAGTTTTGAGCACATCAGCTCATTGTATTTGCATTTCAAGTTTTGAGCGCATCGGCTCATTGCATGTTTAATTTGAGTGCATCGGCTCATTGCATTTTAAGTTTTGAGCACATTGGCTCATTGAATTTTTAGTTTTGAGCGCATCGGCTCCTTCATTTTAAGTTTTGAGCGCATCGGCTCGTTGCATTTTTAGTGTTGAGTGTATCTGCACATTGCATTTGCATTTTAAGTTTTGAGCGTATCGGCTCGTTGCATTTTAATTCTTAAGCGCATCGCTCTTTGCATTTGTTCTCACATTGTTTTTTATTTCTCCCGAATAAAATTTGGGTTCATTTCTTTTCTCGTTCCTTACTATGATAAAATGAAAAACTGCGGTTATTCTTTTTATCTAGTAAGAAATAAGTAAAGATGAGTAACTATGAACACTCAATTTTGTCTGGGACATTTTGTAAATAAAAAAAAAAGATTCATCATTGGCCTATTAACCAACCCATGACTCATTTAATCACCTATGACCCACTAACCCATAACTTGACCCATTTACCTATCTCACAACCCACATTACTAGCACTTATCCTAAACTAACCCCAACACTCATCCTAAACAAACTAATCCTTATCCAACTATAACTCAAACTCATCCTAAATCAACTAACACTCATCCTAAACAGATCCCAATTCAACATCCTAAACTAATTCTAATCACACACTAACTCAAACACCTTAACCTAATCTTTTTCTATAAAATCTATAACCTATTCACATACTAGGGACCCTTGACTTAATAACTTTGACCGGACTTTAGCTTTAACACATACCCAAACCTTAGTTTTTTCATAGCCTTTTTTTAGCAAAGCACTTCACGTCCATCATCTTCCTTAAGCTTTTGCAACAAAGACCCATCATTCCCAACCTCACCAAATAGACACCATAGTTATCACTACCACAAACACCACCTTCGTTTTCTCCAAACCGCGGCTCACTATCTCATTCACCAATAAGCTTCAAAGACCACCTTATCATATCACCATTATTCATCATCTTCTCCAACCTACACCACTAACCTCCATTCTTCATCACCCAACTACACCAAACGAGAAAAACACAACCAAGAAACCACAACCCAAAACCAAACCACCAAAACCCATTAACCCAAGGTAGACCCGGAACCTACCAGACTGTTGTTGAACCAGATGACGACGTGCACCGATCCGCGATGCCGCTCCCCAACCGCCAAGCCACACCATCTGACCCAGTCCAGAATCTGACGAACTTGATCCCCCACCACCAACCGCGAGCCGCGATCGCGTCGATTCACCGTCTGTTCTACTCCAGTTCGCCGGCTCATGCTCCGTGAACCCCGTGTAGTCGTCGTTCCGCAGAGCCTGATGGAACCCGTCGTCCCGAAACCGCCACTTGAAGCCGCACCAGGACCCGTGTCAACGAAACCGCACCTCGCACCAGAGCCCGCCAGATCTGATACCGCGACCCGCTGCAGTCTCCAGCAACCGGACCCGCGTCGCTGGTGTTCCACCTGAATTGCCGCTCCACCCGAACCATCACCCCTCTGTTTTCTTCTTCCTTTACCCGCCAAATACCCAAAAGAAGAAGACCCTCCTCGCTTTGTCATTTTTTCAAGTAAGCCCCCATTAGATTTTTTGTTGTTTTTGTTTTTTTTTTTTACATTTACTTTTTTTTAATTCCTGTTTTTTTTTTTGTTTTTTTATTTTTTTTATTTTTTAGGTTTTGATTAGTTGTTCTTTAGTTTTAGTTTAGTTTAGTTTTTTTTTTTTTTTGGATGTGGGCTTAAATAATATGGGCTAAACTAAAAAGGGATAAAAGGAAAATCAAAACAAGGATTAGAAAATGATGATAAAATTAAAAAAAGGGTAATAATTAAAAATAATAATTAAACATTTTTCTAAAAAAAACAGGATTAATCGAGTTGTGACAGCTTGTTAATCTTGTAACTATTTTGGATCATCTGAGTTGTGACAACCTAATGATTCAAATTATTTTAAAAATAAATTATTATTTAATAAATACTCAAAATTTGTGTTTTTTTAATAAAAAATCTCATTTAATAACGATAAATTCAATAATCAGTGGATGATGTCTCTAGCGTGACGTGAGCTTCACCTATTCAAATCCTAATTTGATTAATAGAGTCGCGACGACCTGTTAATTCAAATTTTTTTCTTTAAAATAAAATCAACTAATCCACATTAATTTTTTAAAGAACTACGTGACTTTGAGTTTCTCATTGCACCTGAGGATACGTAAGAGCAGAATTTTTATTCTGTCAAGCCAAATTTTAAATTTTCATAAATTGTTTGTTTTTTTTAGTTTTTTAAAAAAAGGTAAAATAAATATATTTTGAGATTATTAAGTTTTTGCAAAACTAATTTTAGGGTAACCATTTTTAAAACAGATGTATTAGGGGTGCTGTGGGGTTAAGTTTCCACCCTTCCCTATGCATAATTGACTCCCGAATCCAATCTGGTTCCAAAGACCATTTTTTTGAAAAGGGTTTTCTAATTTTTCTTAATTTAAATAAAATTGGTAGCGACTTCTAACCAATTTATTTTGTTCGTCGCTCCCGCCGCGATCTTTGGTCGCAACAGTCGCCACTAATGTTTATTTTAATTGTGAAAACATTAGAAAAATCTTTTAATTAGAAAAATTGGTCTTTTAGAAAATGAGTTTGAGTTCGGGAGTCGATTATAGGTCGGGAATGTGTTAGCACCCTACACTGCCCGTTCTAAGAACGGTACCTTAAGTTAGTTGTGTAAATTTTAATGATCACAAATGTATTTATTTTACCCCTTTTAAAAAAGAAAAGAAATAACTAAATTATGAAAATTTATTTTTTTGGCTTGACAAAATAGAGATTCTGTTGCTACGTATCCTCGGGTGCAATGAGCAACTCAAAGTCACATAGTTCTGTAAAAAATGAGTGCGAGTTGATTGATTTTAATTAAAAGAAATTTGAAACTTTTAAATTAAATTTGTCAATAATAAATTAGTTCAAACAACACATCAATAAGCATAAAAGTGAAGCTCAACCCACAAACAGAAAAAATAATCAAATTAGCCTAATCCCACAAATTCACTTTCATTGCTTTTTTTATATTTCTTAGCTTTTTTATTTTTTTATTTTTATTTTTTATTACCATTTTTTTATCACTTCTATTCTCTTTTCTCTTACATCTTTTTTTATTATTTCAAAGACCAAAGTTAAACTGAATCACGTATGTGGGCTGGTGTTTCAGTAGCTCATTTTTTATTTATTATTATTATTATTATTTTTTTAGGGGGAGATTTTCAAAAATAAAAATAAAAAAATAAGATCTATAATATCAAAACAGCACAGTAAAGTTTTTTGAAAGTGTTACCTTTTTGTTCTTTTTGAATATGGTTGCAGGAGCTTGAGACAAGAGGAGCAGCGGAGCAACAGCGGTGCGGTGGAACAATGATGGGTTGTTCAGCGGTTCCAGCTACGCGGCGGTGAGACCTGCGACAGGGTTAATGTGCTCGACAAAGTGGCGTGGGTGGCTTCGATTTCGGCAGATGAGCGAGTCGCGGTGGCTATGGATCACGCGGTACGGTTGTCAGCGGTTTGATCTGGTGCTGGCCGGTGAGTACGGCTACTGGTCGGAACGGGTAGACGGCGTGCAGCTACGGTGGCGGCGTCTGGTACGGATCAGAGTCAGCAGGGCGTGGGTGGCAGCGACGGGTGCAGAGCTGGAGCCTTCACGGTGGTGGTTTGAGTTGTTTCTTCCTCTTTCTTTTTTCGTTTTTGGTTATTGGGTTGTTTGGTATTTATTGATGGTGGTTTGATTAGTTGTGGAGATTGGTTGTTGAAGGTGTGGAGGAAGGTTGAAGGAGATGAATAGTGAGAATGGTGAGTGGTTGTTGGAGGTGGTGAGAATGGTGGTTTGTGAGTGGTTGGGGATGGTGGGTTGATAATGTGAGGGTGAGGAAAAAGAAGTTTATGGTGGCTTGGATGATGGTGAAGTTTGTTGTAAGGTAGTGAAAATGAGAGGTTGATAGAGATGAAACAGATGAAGATGATGAAGTTTGTGGGAGGTGACTGTAGGTAGGAGATTGTGGGTGTGTGATATTATTTATTCGGGTGAGTGATTGTGTGTCGTGTGTATATTCTCTACGTGAGAGGAAAACAAGCAAAGTGAGTAGGTGAGTGATTGTGCATGCGTAGTGGAGAAAGTAAGAGTGAGTGGGGAGTGGTTGTACATTGATTGGGAAAAAGTGAGAGTGAGTAGGGAGTGGTTGTGCCTTGATTGGGAGTGGGTTGAGTTTTTTTTTGTTTTTATTTTATTTTATTTATTTTTTAATTATAAATATTTTTTCATTTTATTATTTATATTTTTTTGTTTTTTACCAATAATTCAAATAAGATATAGGTAAATAAAACCTAAAAAATGTGTTTAGTGTATTGCACTAAAGCATCATTTAACACGATTATTAATCCTTGATTAAGTAACACAAATAAAAATTTTATGGATAAAATTGAGTATCAACGACTGCCCCATTTTACTTTACATTTAGAATAAATGAAAAGCAAATGAATTAATTAAATTTTATCTATGAAAATTCCTGTGTGGATCAATGGGTATATGGACCCAGAGACTTAAAAGAAATAGGTACGGGGACTCGTTGTAATTTGATAAAAAGATAAAAACTTACGAAATCAGGTATCCGTCGAAGTTTGACAGGAACATGGTAAAAAGCTTGTGGAGTCAGGTATCCTCCAAAGCTTAACAGGAACAAGGTAGGAAGCTTACGGAGTCGGGTATCCATCAAAGCTTAACAGAAGGGCAAGAAAGCTTGTGGAACTGGGTATCCATCGAAGCTTAACGGAAAACCTAAAGGCAATGGGTATGGGGACCCAGAAAAGTTTAAGGCAATGGGTACGAGGACCCTAAAACTAAAGACAATGGTTATGAGGAATCAGAAATTAAAAAGGTAATGGGCATAAGGCCTAGGAGAGAAAGGCAATGAGCATAAGACTCTGACTTGCCGTAGAAGTTAAAAGCATGGGTACGGGGACCCGAAAAGGAAATGACAATGAGCATAAGGCCCTGACTTACCGTGAAGGAAATGACAATGAGCATAAGGCCCTGACTTGCTGTGGAAGCTAAAAGAGATGAGTGTAAGGACCTCAAAAGGAAATGGCAATGAGCATAAAGCCCTGACTTGCCGTGAAAACGTCTGGTACATGGACCCAAAAATTAAAGGCAATGGGCATAAGGCCCTAGCTTGCCTGGAAACTCTTGCCGTGGAAGCGTCGGGTACGTGGACCTAAAAATTAAAGGCAATGGGCATAAGGCTCTGGCTTGCCTGGAAACTCTTGCCGTGGACGCGTCGGGTACGTGGACCTAAAAATTAAAGGTAATGGGCATAAGGCCCTGGCTTGCCGTGGAAGCTAAAAACAATCGGTGTGGGGACTTGGAAAAGAAAATGGTAATGGATACAAGAACCCTGAAACTAAAGACATTAGGTATGGGGACCAGAAATTAAAGGCAATAGGCATAAGACCCTGGTTTAACTGAAAACAGCATGTTGGACCTTAATAGGTCAAGACTTAGCAAATCAAAACAATGCATTATGTAATGCATGCCTCAGATGTATGAGAATATGAAAAACTTTTTATCTTTTTTTGTTTTTTGTTGTTTTTTACTTTTTTTGTTTTTGTATCTCTACAACCCCTGAGGACATGATCGCAATCATTTTCAAAGGTGAACTAGAAAAGGATCTATTGGCAATCCTTCATTTATCTATTCAGCTAATGGTTTAAATGTCCAACTGAGATGACCCTTAAGGTGCGCATTAGAAGTGATAGTGACCTAGTTATTCCCTTTCTCTTTTTCCTTTTTCTCTATTTTTTTGACATTATTGGGATTTTATTGTGCTCTTAATACCTTTCAAGTCATTAGCAATTCTCAGTGCTCTAGTAACAATATCACACATTTCACATTCCAATATATGTTTATTAGAAAAATGCATATTGAGTCAAATAAGAGGTGGAGGTGAAAACATGACAACATTGCATTGAAATAGAAATGGTAAAAAGAAAGTGATATTGTGGTTATCAATAAGATGGTGAGAGCAAAGGTTTTCAGTGTTTCTAGTGAAACTCTTCAACGTAATCATCGTCAATCCTCCGCATACCAAATTTTGAACACTCATTAACCAAACTTTGAGGACTTTAACTACCCCCAGTTGGGAGTATTTGGCCTGCCCCAGTATTGACTCAGTTTGTTCTAGTTTAGAGATTTGGTCCACCCTATCGTGGAAACTTAGTTGTTTAAGTCTTACTTCTTTAAGCACTATTGTCTTTTCATTTTGGACTTTAACTTTTGCCTAGGTTGCTTTTTCGAATTTTCAACCTACCAGATCGCTTTAACTTTTGCCTAGGTAGCTTTTCCAGGTTTTTCACCTAGCGAGCCATCTTTTTTCATCTTTTTTTTTTACAAGTAGCGCTTCTACGCGTAATATTTCTTGATCGTGTCTGAATTTATAGGAAGTGGTAGATCTTCACCGTCCATTTTTGTGAGAATCAAGGATCCTCTGAGAAAGCTTTTTTCACGATATAAGGTCCCTCATAGTTTGGAGTCCATTTTCCGCGGTGATCTTTTTGAATTGGCAAAATCTTCTTGAGTACTAAGTCTCCTTCTTGGAATTATCGAGGATGCACTTTTTTTCGCTTAAGCTTTCATAAGCCTCTGTTGATATAATTGGTCATGACACAGTTCAGTTAACATTTTTCCTTCGATAAGATTCAACTGATCTAGTCGTGCTTGGACCCATTCGGCCTCTTCCAATTTTGCCTCCATCAGTACTCTCAATGAAAGAATCTTTACTTCAATAGGGAGTACCGCTTCCATTCCGTAAACTAAAGAGAAATGGGTTGCCCCAGTTGAGGTACGGACAGACGTGCGATAACCATGCAAAGCAAAGGGAAGCATCTCATGCCAATCTTTATATGTTACAACCATTTTCTGGATGATCTTCTTGATGTTTTTGTTTATTACCTCCACAGCCCCATTGATCTTTGGACAGTATGGCAAGGAGTTATGGTGTTGGATCTTGAAATTCTCGCACATCTCTTTCATCATTTTGTTATTCAAGTTAGTTGCATTGTCGGTGATGATCTTGTTTGGTAAACCATAACGACATATCAACTCTCTTTTGATGAACTTTATCACCACATTCCTGGTCACATTGGCGTAAAAAGCAGCATCAACCCATTTGGTGAAGTAGTCAATCCCAACAAAGATAAAACAATGCCCATTTGAGACATTTGGTTCAATAGGTCCTATGACATCCATACCTCATATGGAGAATGGCCAAGGTGCTGCTAGGACATTTAAGGGAATTGGCGGCGCATTGATCTTATCAGCATATGTTTGGCACTTATGACATTTCCTCACATGATTGAAACAGTCAATCTCCATGGTCAACTAGTAATAACCCGATCTGAGGATTTTTCTTGCCATCACATGTCCATTGGCGTGAGTTCCGAAGGAACCCTCATGTATTTCTTCAATAATCTTCTCCACTTCTACTGCATCAACGTATATTAAAAGTATTATATCATGGTTTCTCTTGTAAAGTATTTCTCCATTTAGAAAGTAACCCATCGCAAGTCTCCTTAGGGTCCTTTTGTCATTTTCTGAAGCGCCTGCAGGGTAATCCTTATTCTTAATAAAACATTTGATGTCATGGTACCACGACTTCCCATTAGGCTCACCTTCAACCAGTTGACAATATGCAGGGAACCACGATTTTCCATTTTTATCAGCGGTAGGTCTTTTTCATGACTTACTTGGAATATTGATACTAGTGTGGCCAAATTATCAGCCAATTGGTTCTTCACTCGAGGAACGTGATGAAAAGTGACTTCATTAAATTGCTCAATCAATTCTTTGATGTAAGCATGATAGGGGATCAACTTGGCATCACAAGTCTCCCATTCTCCTTTTAATTGATGAATGACCAAGGCGGAGTCCCCGTATACTTCAAGGATCTATGCTTTTGATTCCATTGCCGCTTGAATACCCAAGGCGCATGCTTCATACTCTGCTATATTATTAGTACAGTCAAAACACAACCTTGCTGTGATTGGGATGAAATTATCTTCAGGGGAGATTAAAATGGCTCCAATACCATGCCCTAGTGCATTAGAGGCTCCGTCAAACCACATAGTCCATTTTTATTTTTCAGTGGATTTCTCATCCTTAAATAGAGCCATTATATCTTCATCAGGGAACTCACATTGCATCAACCCATAATCCTCCACAGGTTGACTAGCTAGAAATTCTGAAAGAGCGCTGCTTTTTATTACTTTTTGGGAGACATAGACAATGTCATATTCCGATAAGAAAACTTGCCATTGTGCACTCCTCCCAATGAGAGCAAGCTTTTTCGAAGATGTACTTGATTGGGTCCATTTTAGACACTAACCAAGTGGTGTAACATAACATGTACTGTCTCAAACGATGAGTCGCCCATGCCAGGGCACAACATGTGCGTTCCAACAATGAGTATTTTGCCTCATAGTTGGTGAACTTCTTACTCAAGTAATAGATGGCCTGCTCCTTTTTACCAGTTTCATCATCTTGTCCTAGTTTACAACTCATATATTCATCCAACACAGTCAAGTACATGATGAGAGGCCTTCCTAGCACTGGAGGCACCAAAACTAGAGGGTCTTGTAAATACTATTTAATCTTTTCAAATGATGTCTGACAATCTTCATTCCATTCTACTGTCTGGTTTTTACGAAGCAACTTGAAAATTGGCTCGCACGTCGTAGTCAACTGGGATATAAATCTAGCAATATAATTCAGCCTTCCCAAAAACCCACAAACTTCTCTTTCAGTGTAAGGAGCTGGCATCTCTATGATTGCTCGAACTTTGTCTGGGTCAACTTCTATCCCTTTATGGCTAACTACAAACCCCAAAAGCTTGCCTGATTTTACACCAAAAATGCATTTGGCAGGATTCATTCTGAGCTTAAACTTTCTCAGCCGCTCAAAAAGCTTTTGTAAATCAACAACACGGTCCTCTTCTGTTCTAGACTTTGCAATCATGTCGTCTACATAAACTTCTATTTCTTTATGCATCATGTCATGGAATAATGTCACCATCGCTCTCTGATACGTTTCCCCATCATTTTTTAAACTGAATGGCATCATCTTATAACAAAAGGTTCCCCATAAAGTGATGAAAGTGGTCTTCTCCATGTCTTCAGGAGCCATCTTGATTTGATTATATCTAGAGAAGCCATCCATGAAAGAGAAGAAAGCATATTGGGTAGTATTATCCACCAAGACATCGATGTGAGGTAATGAGAAGTTGTCTTTAAGGCTAGCCCTATTTAAGTCTCGATAGTCAATGCAAATTCGAACTTTTTCGTCTTTCTTTGGGACTAGCACAATGTTGGCAACCCATTGTGGGTATTTTGCAACTGTAAGAAATCCAGCATCAAACTGCCTTTTTACTTCATCTTTGATTTTTAACGACATATCGGCTTTTATTCGTCTCAATTTTTGCTTAATCGGAGGGTATGCAGGCTTTAGTGGCAATTTATGCTCAACTATGTCAGTATTTAATCCAGGCATATCTTGGTACGACCATGCAAAGATGTCACTATAATTAAACAAGAGTTTAATTAACATGTTGCGCTCATTTTCTTTCATCGAGGTACCAATTTTGACTTCTTTCTTATCATTTTCAGACCCCAAGTTAATTACTTCAATTGGTTCCTCATGGGGTTGGATTTCTTTAGCTTCTTGTTCTAGTAACCTCATTAGCTCAGGCGAAGTTTCCCAATCATCCTCATTATCCTCATCAGCATGATTAACGGGGTGTTCAAAATTATATGATGAGATACTGACACTGCCACTTTCAAGAGAGTCACTTTCAGATCTGCATTAAACGATGTTAACACAAGAAAGATGAAATGAATAGAAGGCCATTATAATGATGGGATAAAGGCTATGAAATGAGAAATTAGAAAACTTAGAATGCATTTTATTAATAATAATTATTGGAAAGGAAACATGTAAGCCTTTTTACAAAAGATCATCCTAAAGCCTTGGGCAAAGCTAAAGGAATGAAACTACAGAATTACTTTGAAAGTGACTCCAAGATTATGGGAAGCTCGATGATCTCCCAATTGTCTAGTCTTGTATTTGAAGAACATGTATAAACCAGGTCTGTCTCATGACTGACGAAGTTATCATCTTCAGCAATGGTCACTTGGACTATGAACACCACTCCCGCGCTCTGAAATCTTTGTCGTATGTCACAGCTGGGGACCCGCTCCAATTTAGGTTCTCGATTTTCCAACCGAGTCAGCCTCTTCTCTTTTTTCTCTTCCATGATACTCTTTTGGTCAGCCTTGATGGGTTTATATCCTAACTCGAACCTGTCTTTGTTTTCCAAGGGTTGTAAAAATCTCGTGTCACTTTGTTGTTTCTTACCTAGCCCATTTCCATGCTGATAACCTCCTTCTAACATGACTTTAGCCATCATTATAGATGCAACAAAGGGTTATGGTTTTGGAATTGGAGCTCCTTCCCTTATATAAGTGGCATTGACCCTCTCAAATGCTTGAAAGGTGGTCTCGAGAGTCTCTTCTGCAGCTTCAATATAAGGAGTGTCTAGTGGCTTGCTCACCAACAAGTCCTCTTCACCAAAGACAATAATCATCTTATTGTCAATTATGAATTTTACTTTTTGGTGCAAGGTAGAAGGCACAACTCTAGTAGAGTGAATCTATGGTCATTCTAAGAGATAACTATGGGATGGTGCAATGTCCATCACTTGGAAGAGAATATTGAAGTGAAGGGACCAACTTGAACTGGTATTTCGATTTCCCCTATGACCTCTCTCCTTGTGTTCTTAAATGCCCTTACTATCATCGTACTTAGTCTCATATATGATCCATCAAAAGGCAATTTGGAGAATGTTGACTTTGGCATCACATTCAAAGAAAAGACATTATCTATCAGTGTTCTAGCCATGATATGATCTTTACATTTTACTAAGATGTGGAGGGCCTTATTATGCCCCTTCCTTCAATGGGTACTTCATCATAGATGAAAGTGATGTAATTATCTACTATGATGTTACTGATAATGCCATCCAACTTGTCAACTGTGATGTCGTGAGAAATATGTGCTTGATTAAGTACTTTTATCAGCACCTTCCTGTGTGGCTCATAGTTCATTAATAAAGATAAGAGTGATATTCTTGCAGGGGTATGGTTTAGTTGATCCACCACCCTGTACTTACTTTGCTTTATGAATTTTAAGAACTCACAGGCTTCTTCCTTAGTCACTTTTTTTTTATAACCTTTATGCTTTGTCGTTTTTGGTTCTTCTTTCCCTTTCAAGGTTTCTTCGGTAGAAGTTTCTCATATTTTGCTTTTCCTTTTTTGAGTTTTTTCTACTTCCTCCACTTTTTATTTTTGCAAATCCTCAGGTGTATATATATGACCACTTTGATTCTTTCCACCAATCCCAAATATACTAAAGATAGCAGATGGGATTTTCATTTGATTATCCTAGAAATCATTCACAATGACTTGCATATCATATTTCCAAGGTACATCTTTGGTATCCTTGTAGGAAAAAAGGGTCGGCACTTGAATAGTGATAGGACTTCGACCGAGAGGGGCTTGTGGAGACTTCCATTTGGTGTAATGACGGCCTTGGTATACCTGGAGCTTGCTCAATGATCAGTTACGTTGCATAAGCATTAGCAGCCTCTTAAACTGGTGGAAGTGTAGTTTCTTTGACCATGTATATATCACCATTATCATACTGATCACTTATTTGCACTAGGTGGCTGTCCATTAAACTTTGAAGGAACTGCTTGAATTCATCATATTCTTCAATAGAGTGCCCTACTTCTCCATGGATATTACATACTATTTTATCTTCCTAGACCTTTTTTTATCTCAACTTGATTTTGTATCAACCCAATTTTGTAAAACTCTTTAAAAATAATTCTCATGGGAGTTTTTACACCAGCTACCCTGCTTATGAGGCATTGACTAGAAGACCTCTCTATGACATTAACTCCAGAATCTCTATGATTGGGCAAGGGATTGCAGCCTACATTGGGAGTTTTTTCTTTGAAGTTCAACCATTTGACGTTGATCAGGTCTTGCACTTTGAACTTTAAGGCTCTGTAATCTTCTGTTGAGTGGCCTACAGCCCCAGCATGGTAGTCACACTTACCGTTTTGGTCAAATCCTCTTGGGTATGGAGGTTCCACTGGTTTCATTGGGCAAAGGACCAACAAGGAATTACAAAAAAGTTGCGGTAACAGCTCAGTGTAGGTCATGCGAATTGGGTCAAATTGAATGGATTTCTTTTCTTGATTGGGTGGCGGTCTTCTTTGGTTTGTGTTTGGATTTTGGGTCCATGGTTAGGTTGGTTGATATGACATGGTAATGAGTGTTTGGTTTGGGATGAGAGATGGTACACGATAAGGGATCATTGGGTGATAAAGTTGAGGGTATGAAGCTTGGGAGACATTTGCAATGTATGGGTTATAGGGTATGTAGGGATGTTGGAAGGATGGTTGAGGGTTGATAGGTACTTAGGTATGTTTCCTTTAGGTAAAACTTCTCTGATCGAAAGTAACTGCATGAGCTTCTCCTTCTCTTTTCTTCCCCATTGGGGGCTTTCTGGTGCTAATCGTCCTTGTTGAACTCTCAACAATCTTCCCACTTCTCATTCCTCCCTCGACTATTTCCCCGATGATGACCATATCTAAGAAATTTGACGACACACTCTTTATCATCTTGTCATAGAAGAATGATTGAAGAATATCAATGAACGTGGCCACCATTTCTCTCTCTCTCTTACTGGGAGTTCTACCTGAGCAGTTATTTCTCTCCACTACTGAGTGTATTCCTTAAAGGTTTCAGCTTTTTTCTTACCCATATTATGTAATTGCAACCTATCTGGTGCCATATCGATGTTATATTTATATTGCTTTAAGAAAGCATTAGCCAAATCCTTGAAACATCGTATATGGGCACATTTGAGGTGTGTATACCAATTAGACGTTGCCCCTGCTAAGATGTCTTGACAGAAATGGATCAACAACTTGTCATCGTGAGCATGCAAGGCTATCTTGCGGATGTACATGGTCAAATGGTTCTTCGGGTAAGTGATTCCTTTATATTTGTCAAAATCTGGGACTTTAAACTTTGGTGGAATCACTACATCAAGGACAAGACAGAGCTCTGAGGCATCTAGAAGACCATAGCTACTTGCTCCCTCTATGGTTCGTAATCTCTCTTCAAGAATTTTCAGTTTCTCCTTAGATTGAGGACCTTCCGCTGAAGAGTTTAGTGGAGAGTTACCAGTAATCTTATAGGGGAAGTATTATGGCATGTAAAGAGGGATATAGTGTTATATGGATGAGGTCCCATTAGCACCAAGGTGAAAAGGTTGGGCTGGAGTAGAACTTTGGGGCCCTGAAGTAGGCATTACTAATGGTGTGCCACTCTTAGGAGGGTTAAACACGAAACTCGGGGGAAGACCATATGGTGGCATGAACATAGGGAATGTCATTTGTGGTTAAGGAACCTCATTGGTATTTGATTGATATCCTTGTGTTTGGATAGTGTTTGGCGGGTTTGAAGTTGTTGGGACTGCCGGTGCACTATCTTCAGGGGTACTGGCAGCTAATGGTGGCATATAGCCAGGTGGAAGGTCATATGGTGGGAATGAAGATGCATGAGTTTCTTGATTATTGGTAACAGGGTTTTGTGTATTTGGGTAGATGGTGAGTGGCGTCATGACCCCTTGAAAAGTAACGTCGGGATGTTACCAAGGAATTAGTGTAAAGCCAGGCGGGTGAGCAGGCGTGACTAGAGGACCATCATTTGCTTCTGAAGGAGTCCCCTCTGTGTTTTTTGTTCTTTCCAAAGCTTGCACGACTTCTAAGATCTTAGCTATTTGTCCCTTCAATTGGCTTACTTCATCCCTCAGTTCTTCTTGCGACTGCCCCAATTCATCCATGACCTTTGATTGGGAGCGAGTCCTATAAGAGTGTCGTAGAGACAATTTTTCTGTATTCATTTTATTATTATTATTAGGAATATGATAAAAAAATGCAAACAAAAGTAAAAATGCATGCAAAGACATGATCCAATGAAGCAAACGATATCGATAAACCTCGTTCATTCAAAGATAAAAGTTTTGTGGTCATAGAGAGTTAGCCTTTACATCATATTGATCATGCTACTCCTTAAGTCTAACTTGCCCTTATTTGTTTAGAGATAGAAGAACAAGATAGAATGAACCAGACCATTCTCAATTTTCAAAGAGCCAAGGAAAATACATCAGTACTCTTAAAGAGTGAAAATAAAAAGACTAATTTTGGTGATTTTCTTTAGTGAAATTTGCCAAGGAAATTGAGGTCCATCCTAACCCGGGTCAGAAGCTCCTGGGTTTCTCCTAGTATCTACTTAGCTTTTACTTTGAGAATCTCTCTTGCCCTTTTTCTTAAACTGTTGGAGATCTCCCTTACATTATCAATCACCACTTTAGCTCTCCGCTTCATGTCTTGACTTATATTTAGGTAGAAATCTTTTTCATTAGTCAAAAGAGTAACATCATTTTCCAGCTTATTCTTCTTATTCTCCAAGAAAGCAGACAATTCAACATGTGTTTTCAATTGCTAATTCAAGATTTCAACTTTAGCCTTGTAACCTTCAAGTTGACCATCTTTCCCTTGAATGATTGCCTTAAGGACTTGACAAGCCTCTCTTACCTTCTCTATTTCAATTTCCTTAGAGACTATTTTCTGTTCTTGACTTTGGATTCTCCCTCTTGCGGTGTCAAGTTGAGTCTTCAAAGATCTTTTATCAGTGGCCCACTGTTGACAAATGATTTTATACCGGCCCTCTGCTTCAGCATGGTAGTCAATAGGTTCATTAAACTGGTGCATGGGTGGCTCAGGGCCCTGTACCTTAGAACCAAGAAACCCTTTCTTCCTATTAGCTTGCTAAATTGGGTAGTTTTCTGTTGTTTTGGACGAGGGGAGACCAGGCTTTATACTTCTTACATCTTTCCAATCTCTAATGACCTTTTTGACCTTATGGTCGATTCCTTCATCATCATGTGAGAATTCATATTTTGACAACCCATGAGTCATAAGAATGAATTACAGGGATGCCATCTGTCTTCAGACCATTGCCGGAGCATAGCTCACTACTCCTCATGGGCCAATAAGTGGAATCCAAGGCTTACTCCTACATCTGTATATGGTGTATGTAAGAGGAAACCACTTAGCTCTCCAAACCACTTCCTTTATTTCCATGAAAAAACTGGTCCACTGTCCCATCATCGGAGTTCGGGAAGGTCAATTATCACGACCATATAGCGAGAGTGGGTGTTTAGGTATGACAATATGCTTAAGATCAATCTCTAGGTGACCAAAGCATTTCAAGGTTGGTAGATGACTAAGCATCCATACTGCTAGCAATGATGCACATCCCCAAAATCTTCCCTTCTGATGAACTTGACAGTAATTCAAAGATCGAATTGTCTCTGCTTAGATTGGTGGGGCTAGGTGTACCCCGTTGTCGATCTACTCAAACAAATTGATTACATGTCCATCTATCTGATTCTTCACTCTTGGGAATATTACCAACCCGTAAATAGCTAGAGCTAGTGCTACCAAACCAAGACTTTGATCAACCTGAGCTTCAACAACCCTAAGCAGAAACTCAGAATCCAGACTTCGTTCTCTATCCTTCATGTACTTACTCAATTCACTTGCCTGAACTCCTATGAGTTTGGACAACGTCCTTTTTGGCGTCTTCTTAGGGTCGTGTGAGTATACTTTATCCTTGGGCATATTATCTTTATTGAGCAATTTAGCATACTCCTTAATTGTTGGTACCAGGTCAAACTCTTGAAAAGTGAAGCATCGATATGAGGGGTCCCAAAAGCGAAGCATGGCTTTCAATATTTGGGTATCAGGAGTGATGAACATAAGAGCTACAATATCTCCATATTTGCCATTGAACTCTTCTCGTCTTTCCATATTATACCACACATTACGGAACCTCCTAATGTCATTTTGCTCAAAGTCATGGCCTCCCATTAGAGGTGGTAAAGGAGTATCCCCATAGTGCAAACTGTTTCCTTCCTTTGCTTGAACCCTTGTAGACTCTTCAATGACAGCCCATATACTCTCAGCAGCCTCAAACATTAGAGCTTTTTTTCCTTTATCCATGTTCGAGGTTTACCGATATCTTTACAAGATTGGACCACATATGCAAATGCAAGATAAAAAATAACAAAAAGAGAATTAGTATCTATCAAAATGAAATAAAAGAAAAGAATATAGACAAAAAGAATTTTCTCATGTGTTAAAGGAAAATGATAGTCTAGGCTTGGTACCTGTCTTAAAAAAAGGGGTTCTATGGACCATGGTAGCTCTAAGGGTATTTCAACACGTGATAACTTTGGTTCTAGACCCCTATCAGACAAAAAGTCCCTAAATTGTCCTTTATTGTCACCAACACTTTGGCTAGCAAGAGTCCTCAATCCTCACCCATGATAGGTTACAAGCGGAAAGAGTTCAATTTGAGTGAGAGATTTTCATGTGCCTGTTCGGAGACCAAAGGTCTCTCAAAGCAACACTACTTCGCCCTCTATCTAATCCTACAAGGTATTGAGCTCGAGTATAGAGCTTGTGTGTGAGGTAAGTGATAGTGACGTGTGTGAGAGAGCATACAAACCTGCACCAAAATTTAAAAAGACCAAATTACCCCTAACATGCAAAAGCATATATACAATAACCAGACAGCAATCATCTACCTTAAGGTTTCAACAATTAAGCTCAAAATATATATACAAGTATGTCATGTCAAAATGGATACAAAATAATGCTAGCAAATATTTACATAAAAGTATCATATAAAATTTATTCACTAACAAATAAGAAAACAAAAATAAAGACAAAAATGGGTAAAATAAATAAAATAAAAATTATTAATAATTTGCACAACTAACGACAACAAGCCTGACTCTTCAAGTGTCTCCAGTGGAGTCGATAGCTGTCACAACCGGGATCGCGACGGGACGACTGAAAAAAGATTAAGATTTTGAAAATCAATGGAGTCGCTACCAATGTTTATTTTAATTGGAAAAGCATTAGAAAAATCCTTTAATTAGAAAAACTGGTCTTTTAGAAAATGAGTTTGGGTTTAGGAGTAGATTACAGGTAAGGAAGGTGTTAGTACCTTACATTGTCCGTTCCAAGAATGGTACCTTAAATTAGTTGTGCAAATTTTAATAATCACAAATGTATTTATTTTACCCCTTTTAAAAAAGAAAAGAAACAACTAAATTATGAAAATTTATTTTTTTTAGTTTGATAGAATAGAGATTTTGCTCCTACGTATCCTCAGGTGCAATGAGGAACTCAAAGTCACGTAGTTTTATAAAATATGAGTATGGGTTGATTGATTTTAATTAAAAGAAACTTAAAACTTTTAAATCAAATTTATCAATAATGGATTAATTCAAACAACACATCAATAAGCATAAAAGTGAAGCTCAACCCACAAACAGAAAAAATAATCAAATTAGCCCAATCCCACAAATTCACTTTCATTGTTTCTTTTATATTTCTTAGCTTTTTTCTTTTTTTATATTTTTATTTGTTATTACCATTTTTTTATCACTTCTATTCTCTTTTCTCTTACATCTTTTTTTATCATTTCAAAGACCAAAGTTAAACCGAATCATGTATGTGGGCTGGTGTTTCAGTAGCCCATTTTTTATTTTTTGTTATTATTATTTTTTTAGGGGGAGCTTTAAAAATAAATAAAATCAGATCTATAATATCAAAACAACACAGTAAAGTTTTATGAAAGTGTTGCTTTTTCGTTCTTTTTGAATATGGTTGCAGGAGCTTGAGACAAGAGGAGCAGCAGAGCAACGGCGGTGCGGTGGAACAGTGATGGGCTGTTCGACGATTATAGGTACGCGGCAGTGAGAGCTGCGACTGGGTCGGTGTGCTCGACGGAGCGGCGCGGGTGGCTCTGAGTTCGGCAGATGAGCGAGTCGTGGTGGCTATGGGTCATGCAGTACGATTGCTAGTGGTTTGATCTGGTGCTGGCTGGTGAGTGCGGCTACTAGTCGGAACGGGTAGACGCCTGCAGCTGCTGTGGTGGCGTCCGGTGTGGATCGGAGTCGGTAAGGCATGGGCGGTAGCGGCGGTGCAAAGTGGAGCCTTCACGGTGGTGGTCCGAGTTGTTTCTTCCTCTTTCTTTTTTCGTTTTTGGTTATTGGGTTGTTTGGTATTTGTTGATGGTGGTTTGGTTGGTTGTGGTGATTGGTTGTTGAAGGTGTGGAGGAAGGTTGAAGGAAATGAATAGTGAGAGTGATGAGTGGTTGTTGGAGGTGGTGAGAATGGTGGTTTGTGAGTGGTTGGGGATGATGGGTTGATAATGTAAGGGTGAGGAAGAAGAAGTTGATGGTGGCTTGGATGATAGTGAAGTTTGCTATAAGGTAGCGAAAATGAGAGGTTGGTAGAGACGAAACAGATGAAGATGATGAAGTTTGTGGGAGGTGACTGCAGGTAGGAGATTGTGGGTGTGTGATATTATTTATCCAGGTGAGATGAGTGTGTGCTGTGTATATTCTCTACGTGAGGGGAAAACAAACAAAGTGAGTGGGTGAGTGATTTGTTAGTCATGGTAACCATTACCCAAGAGGGGGGTGAATTGGGTGATGACTAGTTTTAATGCAACTTTGACAAATTATGCATTTTAAAACACTCAATAAATAAATGCAGCGGAATATGCACAATAAATGTACAACTATTATAGATTACTCAACTGCAACTTGAGATATATGATAAATCAAGCAAATAAGCTAAATATCAAGTTCAACTCAAGCATATATAATTAAGGTGCAAATGTAAAGAGATAGAGTTTAGAAGATCAAACACAATAGTTTATCCTGGTTCGATCACCAATCCACTTGTGATCTACGTCCAGTCCTCAAGCAATTGCTAGAGATTTTCCACTATCTTCAAGCTTCAACAGGTGCTTGATAACCTTTACAATTGAGAGCACTCAACACACCTTGGGATACCTCACCCTTGTGCTTGAGCCTCAAATAGGGATACCTCACCCTTTACAACTTTTGAGGGATTCCTCACCCTCAAGGGATACCTCACCCTTTACTAACTTTGAGAGATGCCTCACTCTCTAGGGATACCTCACCCTCTCTTTATATATTACACAAAGTGTAGAAGATAGAAACTCTCTTGAAGAGTAAATAATACAACTTGAAGCTTATGGGTATAAAGGATTTACACACTTCGCTCAAAACAAAGATTTGGAGAAAAAGATGATGAAATTCGTTTTCAATACTCAAGGGTAATTTTCATAATGTTCTCCAACTTTTCTTTGATGCCCAATAACTTGTATTTATAGCCAAAACAAATTTAGAGCCGTTTGGTAGTGGATGGGGGTATTTAATGCTCAATAGAGCCGTTGGAGCGTGTTTTTTTGGTTTTGATAACTTAGATTAGAGGTTCCTCCTAATCGGTTAGACAGTATATAAAATTGTTCTTGAGTTTTGTTTTAGAGAATAACCGATTAGCAAAGCTTGCCTAATCGGTTAGGCATTCAGAAATTAGTTCTCGTAGCATTTAAAAGATATACTAACCGATTAGTAAAAGTCACTAATCAGTTAGGACATTTCACAATTCCTTTCCAGTGACATTTAGAAACATACTAACCAATTAGCGAAAGTCTCTAATCGGTTAGGACACTTTAGAAATGGATTCTGAGTTCTCAAATAATCAATTAGCAAGTTGTTCTAATCGGTTAGGTCCTTTTACAAAATATTTCCTGTGACATTTTAAAGCACACTAACCAATTAGCAAACATGCCTAATCGGTTAGGCAATTAAAAAAGGTGGTTCACGTAGCTTTTATAACAAATGCTAATCAGTTAGTAAAATAGCTTAATCGGTTAGAAGCTTTTAAGATTAGCTTCTGAGTTGTCAATTAATCAATTAGAGAAATGTCTTAATCGGTTAGAAGCATTTAAAATAACCAATACGTTTTCTCTAGGAACTACACTAACCAATTAGCACAATCCATTAATCGGTTAACATCATTATAAAAGAAGAGGTAATGCCTCTGTTTTGATAGATAACCGATTAGCCCCTTTTCCTAATTGGTTAGGACATTTCTAAAAACACATTCTGACTTGATCAATAACCAATTAGGTGGAGTTCATAATTGGTTATGAGCTCTTAAAAAGATTTAGTATTTTGTTCTTGATCAAGTCACTAACATGTTATCCCATTAAAACATTTTAGCTCAAACATAAACCAATTTTTCACAAGTTTGAAACATGATTTTGTAAAGCCATTTAAGTCAAGTGAAAAACCATTTGAATGAGCTTTGGAGTGAATCCTAAATACCTTAACATAATATCTAAGCCCTATGTGCTATTCTTGAAGAACCTTGGGACTTAATCTTTGCACTTTCAATCCTTTGGCTTCTTGATATAATCCAAGCTTCTGAAATTTTCTTCTCTTCATGTCTTGCACAAGCTTGGAACATATTTATTATTTTCATCCTTCTTGAGTTGAGCATAGTTGTGATCTTTTTACTTTCTTGTTGTAATGCTCACTCTTGGTACTTGGACTATCCCATAAAATATTGCTCACTTAACCAAACATAGTTAGTCCAAATTCATAACTCAATATCTTCATATGCATGATTCATAAAAGTATAACTCTAGTAAGTCTAACATGCATACAAGACTTTCATAGACATATCCAATATTAATTCATTTATAACTCATATAAAATATTATTGGATATATTATATGATGAATGTTATATATATCTCTTTAAGCACATTTATGTAATATGATCAATATTCTTTTGTGATGCAATTGTCATCTATAAAGTACATCTATCAAGCATATGCATCATTCTTTTTGTCTTGTATTTGTCATCATCAAAACTTAATATATTAAACCATTTGGGGCAAGCTTATTTCCACATGATTGTGCATGCATAGTGGAGAAAGTGAGAGTGAGTGGGGGAGTGGTTGTGCATTGATTAGGAAAAAGTAAGAGTGAGTGGTTGTGCATTGATTGGGAGTGGGTTGAGTTTTTTTGTTTTTTAATTTTATTTTATTTATTTTTTAATTATAAATATTTTTTTATTTTTATTATTTATATTTTTTTGTTTTTTACTAATAATTCAAATAAGATATAAGTAAATAAAACCTAAAAAAATGTGTTTAGTGAATTGCACTAAAACATCATTTAACACGATTATTAATCATTGATTAAGTAATACAAATAAAAATTTTATGGACAAAATTGAATATTAACAATAAATAAGTTAAATATTATAATTGATAAAAAAAGTAAACACATAAATGATTCAAAATACGTATTTTGGTCATATTTGATGATTCAATAGAATGACAATCTCTTGTAATTGGCAATTCTTTGGCATCTATGGTAAATAAATATTAAAAAAAATTGAGCATATAAATTTTGTATTTTGAAAGATTAACATAAGAATTTCAAAAATTATAAATTTCATTTGAGATGATAAAAGTTCTACCTTTTCTTTTTTTACTAACTTGTTTCTTCTCAAAAAATTATTTTTTTTCCCTTCCAAACCGCCCTTTGCCTTTTTTTGATGAGTAGATATTGAATTGTAATATGACATTGCATCTGTGATTGAATTTCAAGAAGTTGAGTTGACTTTTTTTTTTTTTCTATATTCTCAAGGTATTAGACCTTGCTTCTTCATTGCAATCTGAACCTCGTTTTTTGCTTTTCGCAACCAATATAATTCTACTTTATATACTTCAATAGATAGAGAATCTCATGTTTAACTTCTATTGCTTCATGGCAAAGATTACTATTTCATTGAGTTAAATGATGCTCACAATCTTCTTGTATTTATTTTCTCTTTTCATCAATAAGTGCTCCAAGTTTAGCATTTCTTGTCCAATCCTTAAGAACATATTCTTTTTTTTTTTTTAGATTTTGAATATTCATTATGATGAATCACTTCAAAATGTGTCTACACAAAATTCCCATGAATTCAAATTTGCGACAACTACATTATATCATAGAGTCAAGTGAAGAAATTTTGGCAATGCAAGGCTTAGCTTCTAGTCCATTTATCCACAATCAATAAGATGTTGTACTTCCTTCTTCTTCATATTTTATGCACCTATAACGTAAACTACTAATTAATTCTTCTTAAAACTTTTGTAACAATATTGGTGTGTACAATGCAACCGCCTCTTCCTCAATTTGCATATTTACTACTAAAGGAGGCAACACTTGATTCATATTGAATTCAGCTTTTATTTTCTTTTCACATCGACTAGTAATTGTTTTATTGACACATTGAACAAAGTCTAAAAGAAACATATTTCTATTAAAAAATCTCTTTTATACTCTCATTTCTTTGAGTTGTAGATATATCTGCACACAAGTAATCACACGAGTGCACAGAAATCCACATTTCCCTCTTATTATACATTCGTTGCATTCAATCATTTTCTTGTAGTTTGTATCTATTTAGTAATGTTATCCAACCTGTTTCAAATTCTTAAACTTGTCTCAAATCCCTTAACACAATTGGAGAAATCTTTGCCAAAATTTCCATACTTTCAGCATTTTGAAACATATACCATAAGCAAATTCGATGAACTATAGTATAGGCAAAACACATGCAATTGCCCCAATGATTGTAGAATCTTGATCAGTAAGAATCATTTTTGGATGATTTCTTTGTATTGCTTTCATCCGCATTTCAAGCACCCACACAAAAGAAGCCTCTGTTTCATCTAAGACTAATGCACACCCAAATAAAATTGTTTGTACATGGTGGTTTACACCAACAAAAGGAATAAAAGGCATTCCATATTTATTAATTCCACAAGTAGGATCAAAACACACCATATCTCTAAAATAATTATAATCTAATCTTGATCTTGCATTAGCCCAAAAAGAGTTGGTCAACTTTCCTTCCACATCAAGCTGAATTGCATAAAAAAGTGAGAATTTTTTACCTGCGTATCATTTAAGTAGTTCAATGGACTTTGAGAATCTTCCACAGAGAAATCTTTCATTCTTTTAATATGCAAAAAAAATTCTAGCATCTCTCTATGTAAATCCAACATTTTGTCTTCCATGAGTTTCACTAGAGAAGTAATGCATCATTAGATTCATTTTAATCCCTGCTTTGCTCATTTTTTGCATTATATCTCCTTGATTTTTAGTGATACTTATGTGAAAGTAACAAATGAGATTTTTTTTCGAGTCACACATTCATGGTTATGATTCTCTTCAAAAAGAGAAACTATCCAACTTCCATTCTCAGATTTATTTACAAAATGTCTTGCATGGCAACTAACTCTTATCTCCCCATGATGCCTTTTTTTCTTCTCTTCTTTAGTCTTGAATCTTTCTTCTTTAAATCCTTCCTTTAAGTATAATATCTTGCGTCCAATAATAATTCTATCTTTTAACGATCTTTTGGTAAGTCCTTTTTCACACTAAACCCAACTTGTCTTACATAAATATTGTAATATTTATATCTACACCACATAATCAAATAATCTCATACCCACGTACGGATTTGAAATAACTTCATCAATGACTTCTTAAACATTACGTTTTTTAGATTCCAAACGTATATGATCAGCCTTGTCTTGGTCACATTGAAAACATGTTTGACCATTCCCATCTTAGTCACATTCTAAATTAATTTGATTATCCTCATCTTGCACAAATTCCAAATCTATTTGATGACAATCGCCTTTTTGTTATCTTGACATTCTTCAAATATATTTCTATTAGTACGAGATTCATCTTCATAGTCTCCATCCAATTCAAACTCATCAATATCAAAATTACAATTATTATTCATCCATATGAATAATTATGACTTTTCATTATCCATCTCCTACGTATTAAAAATATAAATAAATATTATAAAATACAAGTAATGAACTCAACACTCACAATAAACTAATAACATTAATCAAAAGACTCTTCCGGTCACTAATAAATACATATGTCAATTTAAAACAATAAGTTTACAAGCTATTGACAAATGAGTAAAGCTACTCACACATACTTCTACTCATATTATATAATTGTATAATTTTTATTATTTAATTATAACTGATTTTACTTAAACTTTTACACATCTATATTTTAATTTGTTACATATATAAAAATGTGATTTATATGTATCCAAATGGGTGTAACTAGCATTTTTCGTTGAGAAATACATATTGCTATATGCCTTAAAAGTTGACTTACTATTGCTTGTACTTATCAATTAATTTACCTTCCAATAAAAAAAGATCCCATGGCTACTGATATTAGGGGTGTTCACGGGTCGGGTTGGTTCGAGTTTAGGGAGAAAAAATGTCCAAACGAATTAGGTGAGGTCGGGTTGGGTTGGATCGGGTTTGAGAAAAAAAATTTGGGTAACCCGAACTAAACCAACCCGATTACAATCGGGTTGGTTCAGATCTGGTAGTCGGGTTGGATGCACTTTCTGACTTTGGGTCCATGGACCACGAAACCACAACCTTCTTTCTGCTGCCAGACACCATGAACCGCCGCACAGGCCTTCGTCCAGTCACTGGTCTTGCCCTCCACCATCGTACCTCTACTCCATTCTGGTAATGTCATCCACTCCGGCCAGGCAAGCACCTCCAAAGTGGTTTCGCACAATCTTGTTATGAGATTTGGTTCAAGAAAGGGTTCTACGATGGGGTAGTGGTCGTTCTGAGGCTCGCGGCGGTGGCGGTGGTAGGTGTGGCTCTGAGATCTCGTGGGTGATGTTGTGTGGTTCCCAGATCTGGTGTGTGGTTCTGAGATCTGGTACGTGCTTGCGTGGTTCTGAGATTTGGTTTCACCATGTGGGTGGCGCTGCGTGGTTCCGAAATGGCGAGATCTAGTCGTGGCTCTGTGTGGTGCTGCAGAGGCGGTTGATGAGGCCGTCTTTGCCTACGCCGCTGGGCCCGCTGATGATAATGATAAGTGGGTTTGGGTTAGGGCAAAGGGGGTCGGAGCTGAAGAGAAGTGGACGGTGAAGGTGAAGGTGAAGGGGAAGTGGAAGGTGAAGGGGGGAGAAGGGGAAGGTGAAGGGGAAGGTGAAGGGAAGTGGAAGGTGAAGTGTGAAGAGGGAGAAGGGGAAGGTGAAGGGGAAGTGAATGCTGGACGGTGAAGGGGAAGGGGTTTGGGAATTTAGAAAAAGAGAAATAGAGAACTAGAAGCTTCCAGATCAGAAAGAAAAGAAAATCAAGCAAAAAACGACGTCGTTTTAATTCGGGTGGTCGGGTTATCGAGTCGGGTCATTAGGTCGGATTATTCAACCCGTCACCCGAACCAATTAGTGGACGGGTTGATCGGGTCCAACCCAAACTAACCCGATGACCCGAACCAATCCGAATATATTATATCGGATCGGTTCGGGTTGGTCGGATTCGCAGATCGAACCGGACTCGTAAACACCCCTAACTAATATTGAGATTTTCCAGCTCACACCATACGAAATGAATATGACAAAACACTCTAGATGAAGAACGAATAAAGATTCAGAAGTAAAAAACCGTCTCCTCAAAAAGCAACTTGACTAAATGTGGATTTTGGTAATAATTATGAAATCTCTTAAGGCCACTAACTCTTAAATAATAGGCATAGAAAAAGTGCCTACCCATGAAACATATTATGCAAGATATATAACTTACAAATCCATTGTAAAGTCTACATATGGAAACTATAAACTATCACTAGCCTATCTTAGTTATCCAAACCAAGACCATGAGTGTTATGTTCAAATATCAAGTCACTGCGGCTTTGTCCTGCCCATGATTTTTTCTATTCCATATTACATAGCTAACATTGTACAAGCATCTGCTTTTATTATTTCAAAACATCAAATTTGTTTACATGTTGCATATATAGCATTTTACAAACGCAACTGCTTTTATTAATGCCAAACATGAAAGCATTCAAACACACAAGATAACCATACATAGGTGGATGAAGGAATATGAATTCCTTCTCTTGTACCTTTTATTCAAAGCCATAATACCAAGGAATCATAGACCTCTTCATATAGATATACTGTTGAGGATTCCTCTAAAAGTCAATTCTTCTTCACTTAAGGCTTTTACAATGTGCATCAATGCACCTTAAAAATGAACTAAAATAATAAGTCACAACTAATTTATTAATTATTATATTTTAACCTATAAATTTATTATATTACATTTTAATTTTGTTTTTATTATAATTTAACTTCGTCTATTAATATTATTTATTTTTTAATCTTTCTTCTTCTTCCTTCTTAGAACCAACATAGACTTCCACCATCATGGAATTTTAACGTTCCACCACAACTACTAACATGGACGTAGAAGTACCTCACCTCTTCTAGAAGGCCGAACATCACCAGCCATTGTCGCTTGCCCCCAACTTCCTCAAGCCCTTGTTGCAGATCGCCGTCCTACTCCAACGCTTATCGCTGCCCTTCGTCCACCTCGCCCTCCTCCTAGTGTTGTAGCCCTACTTACCATCACTATCGAACTCTTATGCCACTGTTGGTACAGAAATATGGTGGTCGTGATTGAACCACAAATTAAAAGGTATAACACTTTTTTGAGTTTTTCCATTATAATAATTCATTTTCAATTTCATTTTATTATTATTATATGCTTATCTATATTATCAAATCAAATCTAATCTTTTCTAGAGATATCACTGCAACTTTTATTATCTTACACACCATCACCGGTTATCGAGGTTGAAGGTTAACAATCACAACCGTTCAACTTTTTAACTTATATATCTATGGTGCTGGAGTGGTTGAGCATCCATGCCCCAAAAGTTTCAGGAGCATGGAAAACGCCACCTTTCTTCACTAGAAGGAAACAACAAAGTATAGGGCAAATTAACAGGTCCATAACGATTTCATATATTAACAGATCATGCAAGATATGTAACTTACAAACCCAATGTGAAGTCCGCATCAGGAATCTATAAACTACCACTAGCCTATCTCAGTTATGAACTTTAGAATTGTAATAGAACCTTGATACTGGCATATTTTGTAATGAATCAGAAACAAGTGAGGAGGAACACACTCCTTTAAGATGAAAGGAGGCAGGAAGCACTGAAGCAACATGAGTCTTAGTAAGTGTATAAAGATGTAGGAGGCGATCGTTCTCTTCTGGATTTAATTTGTAAGGGCATAAGAATAATTTAATAATTATATAAATAAACAATGCGTTAGTTCCATCCCATTCTCCCAAAATGGGAGAAGAAAACTAGGGGCATTGGATAGAATGGGATTGAATAGATCTTACCAAATATTATTTCGTTCTATCCTGATTTTAATAATTCAAACAAAGATAATTAATGCTATTATATTTTATAATTTTATTCCGTTCTATTCCGTCTTTTTCTACTATCCAAATATAATTTTAGGAGTTTTATAAAAAAAGGAAATAAGGTGACTCTTAATAGGATAAAATAAAAAAATAAAAATTTGAAATAGAATAAAATATATCATTGTATTATTTAAATATTTAATAAATTTTAAAAAAAGATAATTCATGTCATTTTCTTCTTAATTTCACAATTTAAAAAATAAAAATATAAGATTTTAAGTGACAAAAAATAAACTAAATGTTACTCCAATATTATTTTACTCACCCTTATTAAATAACTCTCAAATATACATCTTTTAAGTTTAACAATTCTATTCCCTGTAATTTTCTTTATTCTCATCATTCGAAACATAATTCCCATGCATTTAAACATAATTTTAGTTTTTTTTGTTCATTCTAAAAAAAAAAAGATAGTCATACATTATTTTTAATGATATATATATTATTTATAATATTTTTAAAAGATGTAATTAAATAAAAAAAAATAAAAAAAATATATAATAAATAATATTAAATAAAATATATAAAAAAAATATAAATTGTTTGGTATAATAATATAAAAATTAAGAATATATAAGAGTTTATTCTCAAATTCCAACACCCCACTTCAACTCTCTGTATAAAACTAAATGCAAAGAAGGCTTTCTTGTGGAGAACACAGGACAGGGCAGACCTAGAAAGAAAAGAACCTGCGAAAGTTGAGTGCTGCAGAGGAAGATGATTATCCCCGTTCGTTGTTTTACATGTGGAAAGGTACCTTTACCACACCTTAACTTCCATTCCCAGCACTCTATTTCTTCCTCTTTTCACTGCCACTAAACCAAAAAGTTTGCACCTTTTCAAGGTTTTGAGACACAGGGTTTAGGGTTTTTGGCTAATCGATGCCCTATTTGTTTTCTCCCATTTAGGTCATTGGAAACAAATGGGATCCTTATCTGGACCTTCTCCAGGCAGACTACAGTGAAGGGTCGGTATCTCAAGTCTTAACCCTTCTCTTTTCCAATTTCTGTGCTTTATTATTATTTTTTAAAAAAATTGAGATTTTAATCTAAAGTTTCAAATTTTAACTTTTTGTTTTGGGGTTTCTTCTATTTGGGTAAGCATTTATGTCTTCTATTTTCGTTGGCTTGTTGGGTTTGTTACATAACCGTCATTGATTCTTACTAGCTATATTGTGATTGCTGAAATTGAGTATGTGGTTGGGGTTGCAGAGATTGAGTAGTTTAATGGGTTTTTAATTGTTCATATTATCTGATTAAGTGATTATCCTTTTTATAGTAATGTTAGACCTATAATTTGTTCCTGTGGTTTGTGCGAGAGGTGTGCTAAGACCTTGTTTTGCTTGTGGAGCTGTTGGTAAACGTGCTTGGTAGGTCTGATAGAATAAGGCCTGATAGTGTAGTGTAAGTTATACACTTTATAAGTTTTTATACTATCCAACTTTTGGTGAGCCATGCATATATAATTCTAAAAAATTATTTGTGTGTTAAATAGAGTTAAAAATTTATTTCTACAACAAAAATTATTAAAATTAATTAAAAAATTGGATCTAAAATTCTTTGTAGCTTTGAACACCTCTGGTTCTCAAACTATCACTCCTAAGCCTCATTGTTGAAACTCTAAACCTGAGCATCATAAGGTACTGTCTTTGGCCTCAAAAATGCCTTAAAGGCGCACTCTTGAAAAACAACATCAAGGGTGCGTGATGAGATGCAAGCATTAGGTGGAGGTTGAGCACTTGGAAATGGTTGATGCCAATTGCAAAAGAAAAGTTGTAGAAACCCCACTTCAAGAAAACAAAATCAGATCTTTCAAGACCAATGTTTTGTGATGGGTTGATGGGAAAATCTTGAATTTCTAATCAAAAAGCAAAACCAGATCTGTTCGTTATTTTGAAAAGGAAAATGGAAAAAAAGAAAACAACAACAACAATTAAGCCTTTTCCCACTAGGTGGGATCGGCTACATGGATCAAACGATGCCATTGTGTTTTATCATAAATCAAATCTTCAGAAATATCATTTAAATCTAAATCTTTTTTAATTGTTTCACCTATAGTTTTTTTTGGTCTCCTCTTTTTTTTGGTCTCCCTCTACTTGGCTAGCTATTGGACTATCCTCATTTTGATCTACTCTTCTTACACCAAGGTGTTGTTAATTGCAAGGGGCTGGCCAGACGCATGATTAGATTTGGCTGAAAAGGGTCTTCTCCTTATGTGTCCATACTACCTAAAGTGAGATTCTACCATCTTTTTCACAATAGGTGCTACTCAAGAATAATAAAATTAGAAATATATTTCTCTCTAATGCATTCATTCTTAATCCTATCTTGTCTTAAGTATGGCCACACATCCATACGCAACATCCTCATCTCCGTGACACCGATCTTATGCTCTTGTTGGCTTTTTACCGCCCAACATTGAATGAGAATGACAGAACAATGAACAAACAGTCTAAGTTTGAGAAAATACAACATTGAAGAAAGAAGAAAAAGTGAGGGTGAGAAGTGAGAAAGAGAGAGACAAGGAGGTCTTATACCTCGCGGGGAAATGCGTCGACCGCCGGTGCGGTAAAATTTACCTTTAAGCTTGAAAGGCACTTTTCTATCACAAAATACAAATTACTCTTGAAGCACTTTTCCATTTCATCCATCCAGCTTGAATCTTATGATTTACATCTCCCTCTATCTCTTCATCATTTTGTATGATAGATTAAAGATACCTAAACCGTGTGACTTGTGGTATGGTGTGGTCCTCAACCGTGTGACTTGTGGTATGGTGTGGTCCTCAATTTTCACCGCTAATCTAGTATTAGCACGCTTTTTACTAAACTTATGTTTCATATACTCCGTCTTACACCTGCTTAGGCATGGTAGGAGGCAGTTTGGTCGGCCGTTGGAGGGATTTGGAGGTCGGCATTGGTTGGGGCTGAGGCAAGTTAGTGACTGCAGCTTGTGAGAGGAGAACAGAGGGCTAGTGTTGATTTGCAATTAAAGTATCGTATTTTCATCCTACCTGATACAAAATAATCATATTAGGTCTTATCAGGCCAGTGGCCTTTAAAGTTTATCCTATAATCATTGGATAAAAATGGGTAGACTGGATAACTTTATCCTATTTGATGCCACACTAAACATGATAAAAATGGACCATATAGTATAAACTTATACTATCATGCCTTATACTATGTATCAAACAGGGCTTAATATCATTATATTTGTTATTTTTTAGGTCACCATCTTGTATTTTTAAATTGTGTTTGGCATGCTTTGGCCAACCAACATTATCTGAGTTTAGGGTTTAGCATGATTTGTCTCTGGTCTGTGGTCGTGGTTATGAACATATAATCAGTTGGTGCTTATCCTTAAATGCACTTTGTGTAATAGATATTGTGGGATGGTTCCCTGTAAATTGTTGATTTTTCTGGAACCATTCGTTTTAGGCATGGAGGGAAAACAAATTTGTCTAGAAACATGTCTAGTCTATTCAGATTTCAGAAGTTATCTGCTTGTATGATTGTGTTGCAATTGTGCCTCAGTGGTCATAACTTAAATTGCTAGCCTGCTATATACGTTACTCTAGTGATGGAGTACATATTCATTACCATCTCAATTTTTTCTTCAACATGCATGTATATACGACAACAGCAACCAAACCTTTTCCCACTAGGTGAGGTCGTCTACATGGATCAAATGACGTCATTGTTGCATGTATATACACACGCAACAAATCTGATTTAGTTGCAAATAAACTTGTTGGGACTTGCCGCTGAGGTCATAGTTCACGTGGCACCAACCCTGATTTAAAGATCAAGGTGTGCTTGATATCATGTGTTTGATACCTGGTTCCTTTTCTACTCCTTATATAACCCAAAAAAACAAATTGTTGGAACTTAAGAATTTTAAGCATGGATGTTGGAGGTCCTGCTAGTGCTTGTTGCAAATTTTTTTTGAGGTTAAAAAATGGTCTTTGTTATTGAGAAATGAGAATAAATTTATTGGCATTTGGCAAAACTTTTTAAAAAGGATTATGACATACAAATACAATATTCCTTTTCTCCAACTGCATACCTTAATGGATATTAGTTAGCATTATATCAATACTTGAATCCTTGGCGACATTTTAGTGTCTTGCTCCTGGTAGATATTAGTTTTCATATTACAGTATTAACATTTAACATATAATGATATGATGCAGAGATGCACTGGATGCTTTGGGGTTGGTTCGTTATTGCTGTAGACGCATGCTTATGACCCATGTTGACCTCATTGAGAAGCTTTTGAATTACAATAGTAATCTCTGTCTCTCTCTGTTATTCTTTTTACATATGTGTATGTGTGTGTATTGGTTTCTAGTATCATTTGGTTTGCACTGATGGTACATTTGGTTTCAGCGTTGGACAAGTCTGATCCCAGTTAAGAAGGCTTCTGGAATTATCAATGACCAAGATATCAGTTACACTGCATGTCCTCTGGCCACATGTCAATGTTTTTTTCCCTGTTCTTCATATTGTTTTACTTCAAGCAGATCTAGTTTGTGTTTGTTCAGATCGATTGTGGTTGTATCTAGTTATTAAGAGTGGCTATGATAAGCTGCAGCTTATGTTAATTACTTTTTTTTAGTCATTGCTTGTAGAACTGTCTTTGATAGTAATGGATAATACAAAGATTTGAGTGACTAAAATGTAGAAAACTTGTGGTAGGCAGTTATAAGAAATTTTGATTATTTATGAGAGTCAAAATTGATACTAATGCATCTTATGGATGTGTATTTAGGAATATAGCTTCCTCTGCTTGTTGCAATTCACACTGTTTATACAAGAATTGCAACATATGTTTAAGGAAGGATGACCTCTGATCACGGGTTTAACTCATTGGGTCAGGGATGGATGATGAAAGTCTCTACTCTCTAAAGGGGTGTTCTTAGAAACTATTTCATTTGATTGCTGAGTTGCGGGTGAGTTGAATTTACCATACCTCTAGGAAGCTTGCAGGGATTACATTTCAAGAGAGGATTCTCTCTTTGCTGATGGCTGTATTTGTGTTCAGAGGCTTCTAAAGCTCTGGTCTTGAGAGAATTGCTAGGATTATTGATCTCTGTATTATGGATGGAAAGTATGAATGGGTGGTTGACCTGTGGCACCAGAGAAAGGACAAAGGAAGTGAGATCACAACTCCAGCCTGCAAGTATCAGATGTTACCATATCTGTTGTTTGTCCCTCCTATTATACATAATCTCAGCCAAGCAAGGAGCATCTAAACTGACAATGCCAGAACCCAGAACTAAAATTCTAGAGTCATTGCTTCTACAGGAAAAAATAGGAGAAACTAACAACCATAGTAGAGTTAACCATAGTAGAGTTAACCAGTGTGTGTATGTGTGTGTGGGTGTGATTGTGATCTTGATTCAAGGTGGAACCTTAAAGGATGGCAGACTTGGACTAGTTATTTTTTTCTTTTATTTGAACATAACTTATAACTCTAGCCTATGGTTGTATACATATATATCTATGCATTTGACTATCCTTGGATTTATTCGTTTTGATTGTCATATCTTGAAATGTCGTTTGTGTAGTTGATCCCAAGCTTTGGCTGTCGCTCATGACTTCTTTCCTACTCTATATATAAAGCACACTTTGAGGAGAAATATGCATATTTGTGTATGTTTATATCCAATTACACTTGCATGCATCTCTCTTTAGATCTTTTCATGCTTTAAAACTGTGCTACCGTGTGCTTTTAATGCATAAATCTTAAGAGAGATGCTCTACATCATGAATGAGATTTTGTAAGAAACGTTAAGAAAATCAGAGAATACATGGTGGTCACTGTTTTAAGAATTATAATATTATAATGCTAAAAGTAAATGTCACCCAAAATGCTGGACATTTATACCACGGTTGTAACTTTGTGTCGTTTCACGAAAATATCATGGGATTTAGCATTTCGGAAATCTTAAAATATCGAATGACTAATTGGATCAATGTTATGAAAGATATACCCAAGAAAAACAAGAGGCCGAGAAAGAAAAGGTTTGGTTCAAGACCTAAGCCTAAGTACTTGGCTAAAATTACTCAGTTGTAAAGGAGAAGTTTATTTATAAGAGCTCACATGCACGTAATTAAGTACGCAGGAAAATTAAGGGGGGAGTTCTAATCTCGGGTTACACAAAAATACCCTTTCAAAAAGGAAATGTGAAAAATGGTTAACATATCTCATTTGGCACTAAATATGTTCGCAGTTTAGATTAGCTTGATTTAAGGGAAGAAGTCATCAAAACTAAACCAATAAGTTTTTCATGTCGAAAACTGTTCAGTTTGATTCTAATTGTAATTGAAAAATTGAACCAACCAAAATTATTTCAATCAGTTTAGTTTTGTTCGGTTCAATCGATCTGTAAATATATAGGCGCACACAATTAATACACATTTGTAAATTGTCAAACATCTAAATTTCGAAGAGATGCAATATTTTCAAACATCAATTAGAATGTTGAAGCACAAATTAGAAATCCCATAAAACATTCAAAATCCACATTCGTCAAGGTATACTTTGCAACTGGGTATCAAATCCATTTCGTCAGCCTATAATTTAGCAATGACAGTAAGAACAAGAGTCTTGCGCATGTTGCCCCAGCAGTACCCGGTCTAATCAAAACAAATAATCCAAGAAAAATTAAATAAATTGTCCATAAGATTACTAAACTAAACAAATTGAAAGTAAAACCCATAAATGTCCATGGAAGATGCAAAGAACATAAATGCAGCAACAAATAACATGTAACAATTTATAAGGGTAGCTTAACTGTTAAGTAAGCTTAAACGCCATTGTTGAAGGGTCTATGTAGGGCTAGCGATGAGCTAAGCTAGCTCGCGAGTTACATAAGGCTCGGTTCGCTAACAACTCAATAAGCTAGACTCATGAGCTTATGAGTTGAGCTTGAGCTTGAAATTTTAGCTTGTTTAATAAATGAGTTGAGTTTGAACTTTCATAGATTTGGCTTATTAGCTCGTGAGCTATCTCGATACACACACACACATGCGCACACACTTAAAAATCCATTCTTTTTTTCCCCTATATCTCATGTTTATGGTCTAAACATATGTACAAAGACTTTTTTATTAGTTAATATTTACACTATTTTATAATTGTTGCCTTGTTGATCAAGTAGTCCCCACTCCGATTACCAATAGACAATGGTATTAAAAATTAAAACTCAAACATGTTATGACCCACCAGTTCACCACCATATGCATCCTTAACAACCATGAGTTGAATAGTTGGTGCCTATCTTCTTTATGTTATGAGTTGGCTCATTGAGCTCGAGTTGCTTGTGAGTTCATAGTAAGTTGAGCTTTAGCTACCAAAATGAGCTCATTTTCTTATTAAGTTGAGCTTGAACCAAAAAAAATTCTCATCGAGTTGAGTTTGAGCTCAGCAAAACTTGACTCAGCTTACCTCATTGCTTGCCCTTGGTCTATGTAATGTCTTAGGTTTGGATTTACAACAACTTGTGAATAAATTAAAGAATGTAAAGAAATTTCATAAGAAAAAAAAATAAAAAAAAATGAATTAAGTCATCCTAAACTTTAAGCCTTCTACAAATAGCCACCTTGAACTCAAAAGTTGTCCAATTTATTCCTAAATTTTCATTAATGTTCAAATGGGTCCTTCTATCAAATGTTTGATAACGCCTTAACAATAAATTAATCTTAATCGTCCATCTATATTGAATCTTGAACAATGATTTATTTAATATTTAAAATGTTATTTTATTATATTTTTTAAATATCTTAAAAAAAAGGAAACAAGGGAATTGCAGAGACACGAGATGAGACGACCTATGTGAAATGAGAAGAGGCAGAAAGCGACAACCGCCATCTAATCTTTTGCTTGCCATTTTAGAAGACTACAATTGACAATTGTGATTAGTTTTAAACTATCTATTATGTGTAGTTGAGTTTGTTCGAGAGTGATATCTTGCTTGGTATATCTGGCTATGTTATGTAGTGTGCAGAAGCTACGCATTCTCTTTTATCCAGGTAATTAGTGCATCTGTATCTATTCAAATTATGTAAGTGCAATGTGTCCGTTTGGATGCAGGTAAAGTCTCTGAGGATAAAGCCTGGGAAGCACACTCACAATGGATGTGGTATTGATGGTGAGCTTTCCTACTCAATGGACAAGTAATTTCTTCTTTGCTTCCAGAACATTGCAGGCTTATTGGTCGCTCTCGTATTTGTGATTGTAAAGTGTACATAGAGATTTGGAATTTCGACTTTATATTTTTTTTTTCTATTTTTTGAATTTTGTTTTTGTTTTTGTTTTTTACATTTCAGGGTTCTCACGGGATCTGCAAGAACTCAAAGAACGAGGACAGGAAAAAAATCTTATGGTGAGGATTGGGAAAAAATGGATGGCAGAGAGGTAACTCGGGCAGGTGCCATCCCTATACAAGATATTTGTTGTTATATATATTAGTTTGGAGAATTCAATTTCCCATGTCGTTATAATTTGGTGGCCAACTCTTTAACTAACTATGCTAAACATATGGACTCTTTTACTTGGCTAGAGATACCACTAGATTTTGTGTTGCCTCTTTTGAGTTTGGATTCTCTAGTGGAACAAAATTTTTTTTTTCCAGATGTATAAAACCTTCACTTCCAAGGAAATGTAATTTCATATGATTAAATTATACTTCACTAAATATTTAAAATATTATCATTTTATTAACGCGCTCTCTCATTTTATTTTTTTGAAGATGTTAAGAGACAAAGATCAAGTTAAAAAAATATATAATTAATACTTTTTTTTATTTCTTAACGTGGTAGAAAATTCAAGCAAAAAAAAAAAAAATATAAGATGATAGGTATTTTAAAATAGAGGGAGTAATATCAAATGTTATTTGCATACTATTTTTATTATGCTATTCTTATACCATTTCTTTCTGGGTAATAAAATAAGAGGTGTAAGAGATGACGTAACAAGAGTAAGAAATGATGTAAAGAAGAAATATTTTCCTTTAATAAAATAAAATGTAATAAGAATAGTGAAGTAGAAGTTTAAAACTTACTAATTAAGGACTTCAACTTATCAAGTGTTTTGTTCATATTATAAATTATTTTTATTTATTAAGTTAGGTATTTTTGTCTTTTTCAAAATTAATAATAATAATAATAATAATAATAATAATAATATATGCTATCCTATGCTCTCTATAATTAATAATATTAATAATTATTTTTAAATAAATTTTTACTATATATAAATAAATAGATAGATAGGTGACAAAATTGCATCAAATATTGTTGGATGGAATCTTATTTTTGTTAAGCAAAACCTTGTTTTCGTCTCAAACCTAACCTTAGATTAAGCTTTCTTGTTGAGTTTTAGCTAAATTTTGCTTAAATAATGCCATTTATGTTTTGATTAGTTTGAATTAGTGTTTGATTACCTTTTTAATTATGTTCTTTCATATTAAAATAGGTTTTTATTGAGTTGCTTATTGTGTCACCCTATGTAATTGAGTGATGATTAAAGTGATGAAGCTTGAAGAGAAGAAACATTGCAAAAAGAAAAGAAGAAAGGATTATGCATTTATGCCACTTGGGCTCCTAGCCACCCAAGTCCCACTGCTTAAGCACCACTAGGCAACTAAAAACCCCTTGCTACCACTCCACCGCCTAGGCTCCCAAACACCAGTGCCTAGGTGGCTACTAGATGAAGAAAAATGGCTTGCTTCCAAGCCAGCACCTAGGAACTTGGAACCCATCGCCTAGGCGCCTACGCGAAAGTGCCAAAATGCACATTTCAGACAAGCATGCGCCTAGGTGTGTGGAAGCCACTGCTTAGATGTTGGCATAAAAGTGTTGACACGTCATTTATGACATATAAAAAGGAAAAAGGAAGGGAAAATTAGGTCATCCATGTCTAAGGAAGAAGATGAATGATAATAATAACCCTAAAGAGGAAGAATGGACCTTTAAGTTAGAAAATTTGAAGATTTCATCTTTCTCTTCTTGCTCAACCATGAAGTTAGATGTTTGTCTGTTTTGTTTCTTTTTTCTTCCATGTGTTACTAAATCTCTTTAGTTAGGGTGATGATATAGCTTGACTTGGATGATGTGTCTTGGATTCTTTACTTAAATCAAGTTTCTGTTTCCTTTAATTGAGTGTTTATCACTGTTTTGAATGGTTTTTATGATTGGGAAATTGATACATATGTTCTTGGACCTTATGATAAACACCATAATCTTAGCAACATCTAGGAATAGGTGTTGTTGGTTGTGTGGATTTGTTTGAAATTCCAATGCTTGGGTTAAAGCCTTATCTATTTTGAATTAGATTAAGGAATTAGCTAGTTCCAATAGTTAAAAGAGAATTAATACATCAATGAATTGTGTTTTGGTTAATTTTGGGAATTCATGCCATCAATTTTGGAAATAAAACTTGATTAAGCTAGAGTTCATGTGTTCATTGGAAGAGTCAAGTGGAATTAGATTCCTAGCACTTCTCAATTGATATCTTTTCCTCTTTAAAATGAAGTTTTAAGTTGTTGCCATATTATTTAGTTAGTTTAAATATTCCGTTGTCCGATTTTGTTCAAGATTAATTTAGAGCCCCTTTAATCTCAATATTTTGATGTCGAGATAGTATTGGCTATAATGAATTGATATTTGACATCCACAATCCCTGAAGGAACGATACTCTCTAACTATTCTCTTACTTTTGCGATTTTGTGTATTTGTCAATTAAGTTGGCTTTTGGCATCGTTGCCAAGGATTGTTTGTGATTTGTCAATATGAATACTAATTTAGACATTATTTGTCTTTGTTTAATTTTTCTTTTAGGTTGCATTTTTTTATCTTATAGTTAAATGTGTTTTATGCGATGTGCTATTGATCAAAAAGTTAATCTTTAATTCAAAAATTGAAAAGACAACAAGGAAGAATAGAAAGAAAGCAAAATCAAAGAAGAAAGCTCAACAAGAATCTATGACAAAAAGGAATTAGATGTTGAATATCATACTTTAGGAGATTATACCACACCTAATGTTGAAGGATGTGCTACCAGTATTGTGAGACTACCTATTCAAGCAAATAATTTTGAGACCAAGCCATCTCTTCTTCAATTAGTTTAGCAAGATTAGTTTGGGAGTGGCCCATTAGAAGACCCAAATCTTCATATTGCTAATTTCTTACAGTTATGTGACACTACCAAGGTCAATAGAGTAAATAAAGATGCAATTCAGCTAAGACCTTTGCCATTCTCTTTGAGGGACAAGACCAAGTATTGACTGCAAGCCCAACCACAAGGGAACATTTTTACTTGGGATGAGTTAGTTACAAATTTATCACCAAATATCTCCCTCCTTCCAAGTATTCTAAGATGAGGAGTGAGATCACTTCATTCTCCCAAAAAGATGTAGAGTCATTGTATGATGCAAGAGAGCGATTTAAGGATTTACTGAAAAGATGTCCATATCATGCTATTTTGGATTGGTTGCAAATTCAAACTTTTTGTAATGGTTTGAATCCTTCTACAAGAGCAATGGTTGATGTAGTTGTGGGTGGATCTTTAAACAACAAAACACCATATGAAGCTCAACATTTGATAGGGACTATGGCAACTAATGATTGTCATACTCCCAGTGATCGATCCATGAGTAAGTGAGGAGTGATTGAGTTGGATACTTTGGATGCTATTCTCGCTCAAAACAAGACATTCTCCCAACAAATAACAAGTCCCACTAAGCAAATTGGACATATGCAAGTTAGTGATGTGAACACCCAGTCCTTGATCTGTGATTTTTGTGGTGGTAATAATGTGAATAGGGGATGTGAAGCAAGTGTTTCTAGTCAAATATCACAAGAGCAAATGAATTACACGGGGAATCTTTTACAACCCTAAAACAATCTTTTTTTTCTACCACTTACAATATGGGATAGAGGAATCTTCCAAAATTTTCTTGGAATAATCAAGGTATGTAGTAACCTATTCATCAAGACAATACATCCACTCTAGAAAGTTCTCTTGAGAAACTTTCCCAACAAACAACCACTTTGGTGCAACATGCTTCCAATTTCATTTAGGAAGCAAGAGTTAATTTCAAGAATCATAAAGGCTTCTATATGACATTTGGAGACTTAGGTGGGGCAACTAGCCCAAATGTTGAGCAGTAGGCAACTTGATTTATTTCCTAGCGATACCATCAATATCCCAAAAGATGGTCCCAAAGAGCAATGCATGGTCACCACCCTTTGAAGTGGTACAAAGCTTGAAGAGAAAATTGAGAAGCCTAGCTATAAAGGAGATCATTCATGAGAAAGTAGTTGAAGGAAAAGAGAAAAATGCTAAGAGGGAGGCAATCAAGCCATATTTGAAGCCTAGTGTACCTCTCCTCCCATTTCCAAACCGAAGTGTTAAGGCCAAGCTTGATCATAAGTTTCAGAAAATTGCTTGATACTTTTAAAAAGCTGCATAACAATATGCTCTTTGATGAGACCTTGGCACAAATGTCACAATGCCTTAAGTTCATGAAGTAGATTTTGACAAAGAAGCAGAAAATGGAGGATGGTAAGACTGTGACACTAACTGAGAAGTGTAATTCCATTTTGCAATGCAAGCTTCCACCAAAGCTGAAGGACCCTAATAATTTTCAGCATCTCTTGTGTTGTTGGTGAGCAATTTTATGGCAACCTCAGTACTTTTGCAACTTGCTAATAGATCCTACACCAATCCATAAGGTGTGGTGGAGGATATGCTTGTCAAAGTAGATAAACTCATATTCCTTATGGACTTTATCATAGTTGATATAGATGAGGATAACAACATACCTTGATATTTAGGATACCATTTTTAGCTACAAGGCTTTCATAGATGTATCTAAGGGCAAACTCATTTTAAGGGTAAACGGAGATCAAGTTACCATCAACGTCTTTGAAATAGCTAAGTCATCACCAAAACCAGCACCTCTTGCTCACACAAATTATATTGATGGCAAGGAATGTGAGGACTTAATCATTAAAGTTCCCTCATCTCCACTTAATGTTGGCCTCCCCAAATCTCCACTTGTTTGAAGAAAAGTAGGATCCTCTTGGGAGGCATGCGTTTATGGTAATTGGTCCCTCATCTTTTGATCAGTTGAAACCACCATGACCTAGTGGAATCTCTCATTCCAGGGCATATTCAGGACAACTATTACCATTTGAAATTCAAAATTCCTTTAGAGGCACCTTCGCGGTTAATGCTCATGGGTGGTTGCATTACTTTAAGAGAGCTAACAAGTTCTCTATAGCTTATCCTTTCTAGCCACCAAGACCATTCCAACTCAGACAAAGTTAAGCTCATGACTATAAACCAACACTTCTGGGGAGAAAACACAAGTTTGTCTTATTCCTTCTCCTTAATTTAGTTTAATTCAGTTGGATAATTTGTTTGTTCTTGTTTGATCGTATGTTTAATTATTTAGCTGTTTATTTTTGTGTAAATGTTTGCTTTCTTGAATGTTTTTAGTAATTTTGTGATGTAATGTTGCTGACCCAAATTGGTGTGTTTTTATGCTTTGTTAGCTTTTGTTAGCTTTGTGCAAGTTATTTTAACTTCAGTTTGAGAGAAGTTCGTGGACAAATTGAGCGATAAAGGGAAAATCTCTTAATGCTTATCTCTTTATCTTTTATTCCTCAATCTTATCTTTTTGTTTCTGTGTCTTATGTCTTTTTTTGTTCTGTTTAGCTTAGGCATATAAATCAGGTAAGAACCAATTCCTAACCCAACCTAACCTTATTTTCATGATTTTTTTTATTTTTTTCATTTTTTATTTTTTTACACAAATGCCCTAACGCATGGACCCGACCCAAACAAACCCACATCTCATCAGTTTGGTTCAGTTCAGGTTTCTTGGCCAAAAATTGTAAAATCCGAACTAATCACTTTTGATCGGTTTGGATTTTTTTATACCCCAAACCCACACCAAACCGACCTAATTACACTTGTAGTTTAACTCCTTTGGATTCCTTGTTGTGTCTTGTGATGTTTCTTACCTTCATTGGGATTATTTTGAGTGTTTTGGTAATCTTAGCTTTTTTTTACACTAAGCTACAATTAGGGTCTATGAACTCTTATATTGTATTGAACCTCTTTAAGTGGATTGGTATGAATATTATTGTGTAGATTTACTTGAGTGTAGATCCATATAAAATTTAAGCTAACTTTGTTAGCTTTTAATTTATTTGAGCAAAATTCAAGATTTTGGCTTTTTGGCTAAACTAAAATTTAAACATTGTTCAAAAAGGGAAGAGCTTAAGCTTTGTGTCAATGTCTTAAGTTTCTATTTCTGAAAAAGATAAATAAAAAGAAAGAAAGAAAGAAAGAAAGAAAGAAAAGGAGTGCATGAAAGAAAAGGAGAAAGAGCAAAGTTTGGTGACAGGTTAAGGTGGTGATATGTGGAATAGGTGCACGATCATTGCTTCAACCTCTAGCTATAAAACTTCTTGAGTAATAAAGTTGGTGACAAATTAAAATTAAGATGTGATATATGTGTTAAACCCACATATTTTATACTTGCTTAAACATGAATTTGAGTGCTTTGAGATAAGAATTATGCCATTTATTTTTTTATACAGAGTGAATTATAGATCTACTGAATTAAATGTGTTTTTATTATGTTTTGTAGGGATTTAAGGATATTTGTGGTGTTTTGGATATAACCTTTGCTACATATATCAGATGAGCTAATCTTAGTGTCTATGGAGAGATGAGAAAATTTTTTACAACTTTCTTGAAGACATTGAAGCCCAGTTCATGCGTGAAGAATATGAAAAATTATGTGCAAAGTGACTGACAAAGTTTGACCAAATCAACTAGAATTTATAAAGATTAAATTTTTAATTAATTTCTTTTCTATTCAATTTGATTGCTTATTATGATTCTTAATACTTTTATGAATTAGGCACCTTTTGTAAATTGATCTAGTGAGATGTATATAGATTCAGAAGATTTGCATATGACTTAGACCATAAATAACAAGTGTCATGGTTTATAATCATCTAAGAATTGAGGTTATAGTTTGTGTGAGAGAATTATGATATTTTCTAGGAGAATCCATAGAGCGAAGATTATGCCATTAAGAGTTGGAGTTTAGATCAAGGAATTGACTAAGTTTTGATAATTAAAGAGAATTAACCGACCAGAGAATTGAGTTAATTAATTAAGAGAATCTCCCTATCAATTGAATGATTAGAAATTAATTAGAATGAATGTCTCAAAGGTACTCTATTATCTATGATAGATTGTTGAATTAAGTTAAGTTAGATCTCTAGTGTTTTTACCATTACTTGTTTGCACCTTAATTTGTTATCATGCTCTCTTACTGTTTTTAATTTATTGTTTTTACCTTGTTTTACTTTTGCATGAATTACTTGTTTTTCTTTGAACTCTCTTTGAATCAAATATTTGCCTAGATAGTAGTTGGATTAGTGAAGTGGTAATTGGAAACTCAATCTCCATGGGAACGATACTTTCTTATCACTTTATTACTTTTATAATTTGGTGCACTTGACAAATTTCTCAACGTGGTGTGTGAATTAGGCGCACACTCACAATTTTAATTCTTGGCCAATTGCATCTTTAGTTACACTTATTTGGTAAGGGATTCAGATGTTGGTGATGTGTGTAATAGGTGCACAGTCATCACTTCAACACCTAACCATATGTTTATATCTTAAATAAATCCTTAAGAACATTTGTTCAATTTTTGGTGAATAAGAAAGACAATGAATTTGTAAATTTCTTGATTTTATTTAAAGTTTTCATAATCATGCTTTGTTATAAGTTCCTATTGGTTTTTGCAAAGCTGCAAAAACGTGGATATCTTTGAAGTTGGTTGTAACACAAGAAAGAAGGTTGAATTGTATTGTTTTTTCTTGAAAATTTTAGCCTTCTCATAATTTTCTCAAGTTGATCAGACTTGGAGGTGAGAAGGTTACTTTAAAACACAATAGTTAGGTAAGATAGTTCAATAATATATGAGAAAAAGGTTAAACAATATAAGGTGAGAAAGTTTACTAGTTGAGTTAAAATGAACTCTTTCACGATTTAAGTGTTAACAGTAGAAGCTTCTCAAGGTAATCTTTCAAAACACCAACACTTTATCTTTGAAAAACCTTTCTTAACAACAAGAATAACTTCCAAAAAACATAGAATCAATCCTTAGATAAGTATGTTCTTATTGAGTTCATTTTAACATAAATATCACCCAAGTTCTTAAAGTCAAAGCTTAGATTTTCTTAAATATAGGATCAGAGTGAATAAAAAAAGTTCAAGTGAAGGAAGAGAAGCAAGACACAAGGATTTATACTAGTTCACCTCTAAACCACTTGAGATTATGTCCAATACCTAGCAAATACTAGGATTTTCACTATAATGAGTATTCTCTTTTACCAAGTCTCTTCGGGCTCTTACACTGAGTATTCTTTTCCCTCAGTCTCTCCAGGAGTGAAATAATAAGTATTCTTTTTCCTCAGCTTCTCCAGGCACAAACAATAAGCTTAACTAAGCTTTTAGGTGGCTTGTACAGTCCACAAGCTTACTACTAACACTCAACAATATAAGTTAGGTTTGTGGTGTTTAATACAAGTGGGTAGGTCTCGAAATCACTCAAGGAGTGCATTAACATAGTTTAGCAGGACCAACAACATATCTACTGAAGATTTAAGAATTTAAGAAGAAAGTAGGTAAGGTTGAAAGAGTTGTTCTTCGTATGCTCAGCTTGATTATGGCTCATATCATTAATGTAACACTCTCGATAACATGTCAGGCTTGTATATGGTTATAGAGGTAGCTTAATACTTATTTGATATGCCTGTGAAGTTTGGTGACAAACTGAGTTAGTTTAAGTACTTTACCGCAACACAAAAAGTGAAAAGTGACTTAAAATGACTCAGAAAATAGTTATAAAGGTTAAGTGGAGGGAAACAAATATGAATAATTTGTTTCCAAGTCATAAATAAGTTTAGTAAGCTACAGTTAAAGTTTGAAGGCAAACTGAGTTAATTTGGTATTTTTAAGCATACTGATTGTATGTTTTAATACCAAATTGCCTCATAGCAGATATGGAAAAAAAATAAGATAGTGACAAAATAAGAAATTAGATGAAACCTAGAATTTATTCTAGGGTTGTTGAACGTTAGAAAACTCGAATTGGTATAATCTAAGTGTTTCTAACAGATATAAAGTATCAGATAACCTTTATAGTTATCCTATAAGAAGTCATTTGATTTCTTTTCCCTAATATACACGGCCAGAGACAAAAAACGAAGAAAAGAAGAAGAGAAAAGAAATGAGAAACTAAAGAAGAAGAGAAGGAAGGAAAAGGAAAGATCAAGGCCCAAGAGTGATCATAAACTCCACAAAGAGGTAGGGGCTTGTTTTCTCTTCTTTTTTCCTTTTATCTCCATCTTTTCTTAGTTTAGGATTTGATGGGAAAAAGGGGTTTGGGTGAGAAAAGTGAGATTTGATGTTAGTTTTATGTTTTAAAGGATGAAGTAAGATAGAAAATAGCCTAACTGATGCTTGGAATTCAATTTTTGGTTACCTAGAACCATAGTTTTTGAGTGAGATTAAAGAAGGGAAAAAAAGGGTTTTAATTTGAGATTTAAGTTTTGATTTATGATTGGTTGATTCAAGAAGTAGTTTGAGGTTTATAACATGATTAGAGGCGTTGATTGATATTAGAAATCATCTAGGTATTGATTTTAAGGGTTAGAACTCAGATAGAACCAAGTCATGCAAAAAATCTCGGGTAAGCCAAATTATGCAGAATTCATCCTGACAGCCTATGGTTTTAATCATATATCTTGAGATATAAACATCAAAATGACCTGATTCTTATTGTATTTGAAAGCTAAGATACAATGATTCATGTAGTAAAAATCTCAGATTTTAGATCAACCTAGTTAGCACTAATTTCTGTTTGAATCTGAGGCAGATTCTGCAGAAACAATATTCTAGCACCTGTTAAACCATATTGTATAATTTCTTGCTCTGATGTCGTATTTACATGAAACTAGTGCCATTTGAAAGCTAACATGTAAGGATAGTTGACTATTAAATTTTAGAATTTTTGAGTTCTTATTTTGTTCCCAGTTTCATTTTAAAGTCAGGTCATTTTTAGATAAAACAGAGAATGTCCTGTTTTAACTTCTGCATAATGTCACATAACTTTGGCTACACTAAGCCAAATGAAGTGAGATTTATGGAGTTTGAAAGATATAAGGGAAGGCTATTTGCCCATAAAATTTTAGAATTTTAGAAGTTATTATGTACATTTTGTGCAATCTTAAAAATCAGCTTTTTTGAGGCAAATATTGAGGTGTTTTGTGATGGTTTTTTTGAGCCCTAGGAACACTAGTAACTCCTTTAATAGTTAAAGTTGAATTATGAAAGTATAGTAAGAGTGCCATAGTGCCTAATTGGCAAGATTTGAGTGGCATAGTGCCTAGCCAGCAAAAGTAAGGGTCATAGTGCCTAGATGACAAGAGTGAGGGCCCTAATGCCTAGTTAATAAAAGTTAAGAACCATGATGCATGAAAGCTCTCATAGAGATGAGTTAGAGTAAGTAGTGCAAGGATAAAAGAAGTATAAAGTTTATGTGGTGGTTATGTAAGAGTTAGACATAACACCACATTAGCACATACATTCATGCATACACTTACTATTTCTGCGTTGTGTAATATTGTGGAATAAGCCACCCATTACAAGATGATTTCCTCCCTATTAAGTAAGTTAATGAGGTAACATATTCCATCCCTACTAAGTAGGTAAGGATTTCCTCCCTACCTAGTAGTTTAAAGAGGTAACATGTTAAAGAGGTAACAGAATTCCTCTCTACCTAATAAGGAATCAGGTTCTTGGAAATAGTCAAGTTCATGACATCTTATAACATTGCATTTACACCTCCATATACCTTTGTTTGAGCATAATCATGCATCATACAATCATTGCATTACTTGACTTGATAATAATTGTATTGAGTTTGTGAATCTTTGTGTATGTGTGTTTTGCTTAATGGTATTGTATAATTGTATGAGCGGTTGTATAATATTATTGATTATTTGTATATGTGGCTTGCTCAATGGTATTATTTAATTGTATGAGTGGTTAATTAATATCATTTATAGTTTTAAACGTGAACTAATCCAAAGGTAAAGTTAGTTTGGAACATTTCACAGAAAGAGAAATCGTGATTGTTCCTTGAGTAATGAGATAGTTCAGGAATATGTTTGCTTGGGAACAGTACATAAAGAGAATGTAATTGTTCATTAGATAATGAGTAGTAATGTGCTTGATTGTTGCAGTTTATTTCAGATATTCATGGGTTGTATATTATTATACAACTGTTGGTATTAGTTCACTTATACTAAGAATTGTGAATTCTCACCTCGGGTGTTCCATGTAAATCCAGGTGGAAGATCATCCAAGGCAAGAAGCAACAGAAGATTGAAGATTAGTTTAGTTTTATATTTGTTAGTTTAAATTTGTATATCTTGTATGTAGGTTTATTTTGAGAAGTAAATGGTTGTATAAATAACATTATGTAATTACTTATACAGTTATATGTGTATAAGTGGATATTATTTCCACAAGGCTCTCTATAATAGTTTATTTATATAAATGTTATGGATTAGAGGAATGATTAAGTTAGAAGTAGCATAACTAATACTATTTATTCAGGTATATGTTTGATATATTAGGATTTCAGTATTAGAACGTTACAATTAATGCTCTCTTTTTTCAAGCTTGAGACTTTTTATAGCCTTTAAAATATAGCTGTTAGAGGCTTCCAACGTTCACTTGTCCTTCTTATGGCAGGTAGCCATTTTTTTTTGTACGTTGAATCAACATAAGTCACTTTTGTTCTTGCTCAGGTGAGAACGTTCTCATGAGAAACTCTCTCATGAACCTTCCCAGTTACCCTTCTCAACAACCTTTTCAAGCTTGATCTTTCACAAATCTTCTTGTCCTTTGATTCCACCACCAGTTTCATGTTTCTTCTTGATATCTTGGATGGTGATAGCTTCATTTTGATCTTTGATTTGCTCTTGGATTGGTCCTTGTGGGGATTCTTCATGTTGTTGAACTTTCTCACGACCTTCTCAGGATGAACTCTCTCATAATCTTTAGGAACTTTCTTAGGATACACTTGAACTCTCTCGAGTTTGAATTTGATTTTCTCATCCTTTTCTAATCGTCTATAAAGCTTCCTTACTTTTAATTGTCTTGAAAAAAGTTATTACTAACAAGAAAACTCCACAATGATCATGTTATCATAATTAAAGTATTTAGGAGCAAACATTCATAATTTTCAATGTAGTTGTTACCAACAAAACATAATTAGCAACAAAAAGGCTTTGGAGCTTGCATTCTTCCCCTTTTTGATGATGACAAACTATTTTGAAAATTTTGAAGTGAGCTTGTAGGGATTAAGAGCCATTACTATTTTGATCTACTTCCTTAGGTAAGAGGGTTTAGAGGAACTCCCCCTTAACACAACACTCATTTCTAATTATTAGCAGAAAAATGATCTCAGTAATATTTCAATTTTTAAACTAGCATATAGAGAACTAAAGAATGATATTTCATGATAAACATACTCTATTCATTCATTCAAATACCAATTACATAATAGGTTCAAAGTTCAAAATAAACAAGTTTATAGACTTAACACAAACTCCCCCTAAGGCCATGCATAATAATTAAAATTAAAAGCTAAAAAATTTCATGTTGTTATCTCCCCCTTTTGGCATTAGCAAAAAAATGGGAGTATGGTTAGCAAGTCATCACTGAGTCTTAAGCTTGTTGGGATCTAGATTAGTCAGAAGATGAGGAGGAAGAGGTAAAGGCAGAAATTTGGTTGTGTGAAGGACAAGGATAATGCTCCTTCCTAGTTGTTCTAGGGATGACTTCTTCTTCCATCTTCTTCACCATCCATTCTTCAAACATAAGGAATCTATCCATAAAGTAGTGCAAGGTGGAAAAGATTTCCTTTTGACTAGCATTTAGCTTTCTCACCATCTTCCTTAGTTTCTTGTTTTTAGCTTTTAGCAGCTTGGTATCTTCCTTTGTAGATTCATATGTTTTATTCATAGGAGGTTTAGAAGGAGTATGTCTAGCTTGAGTGGAACCATGATGTGTCTTACTCCCTTCCATTTGAACTCCTTGGACAATAGCTTGATCATCCTTACTTGCTCCTTATTCATTAGTCAGCATGTTCAAATAGGAACCAAGCGAGATTGGTCCCCTAAGATAGTCTAAGTGCTTAGTAGCCACAATTGGGACATTTAGAGTCTTGGGCTTGATTCCCTTTCATTTTTGGGAGTAGTAGCATCATATATGGGAGATGGAAGCCTTGGTGAATTGTAGGCAATGGGTGAATGAGTAGAGAATAAGCTTCATCATCTTTTTGCTGAAGGAATTAAGGGGTCATAAGCTTTTCAGTATACTGAGAAGATTCATCATCAATCTTCTTAGTTCTTTGTTATGATCCCTCCTTATCAGTTTCCTTTTCTTTCTCTCACTCTTCTCTTCCTTGTCCTTCCTCTTCATCTTTTTTTTCTTCTCCTTGGGTCTTGGCAAGTCCAGGTGATATTAGTAGTTCTTCAAGTGTCAGGCTCCCTTCTTGAGAAAGTTGGGTGAGGATTCTTGCAACTACAACTCGAGGATTTACATTTGTAAATTGTGTAGTAGGATCATCTTCTGGCTTTCCAGAATAATCACCACTTAGTTCTTGATTGGTATGAGTGGTTGGAGTGTCTTCAATAGAATGAAACTCCTCTTTATTAGGTTCATCATTAATAAATGGTTTCTTTTCCAAGTCCTGAGAAGTTTCCCTCAGACCCCGAGAGGGTTCATTCTTAGGGTGAGAAGGTTCATTAGCCACCTTCTCACTAGCCTTCTTACCTTTCTTCTGTTTCTTCTTATTCTTCTATCTTCTTCTTCTTCCTCATTTTTCTTATTCTCTTTCACTCTCTTTTTTTTTTCTCTTTTTTATTTACCACTTTTTCAACCATAGTTTCTTCAGAGTTATTTTTAGATTCGACTCTCTCAGCTTCTGGTTCTACTTCTTTCTTAGTAATTTTCTCCAATTTCTTTTCAGGGATCTTAGGCTTGGTTGGGCGATCATGTCTTAACTTGCTTATGATTTCTGACCCTTTTATCCTATGATTTTCTCTTTTCAAGATATATTTGCTCAAATGCTTTCTTAAGAAGATTGGTTCTTCCTTCTCTTCTTCTACATTTTTCAGGCTAACACCAAAATGCTTGAAAACTTTGTGAGGAGCATACCATAAGGAAAAACTCGCAGCCTTTTGGGTGTTCTCTATGATATATATCATGTACTTTAAGATTATGTGGTGAATATTTAGAGGTTTCCTCTATTTGATATAGTACATGGTTACCATATCAACCTTATGGATCTTTTGAGTATTCCTAATTCTGGGCATCATCATGAAACAACAAAATGAGTGCAAAAACTTTGCAGTACATTTAAGTCGCTTGCAAGCCTTGACTCTTCCGCATCAGTGAAAAGAGTACCCACTACTTCCTCCCAAGCACCATCATATCATTATTCTTCATCAAAAGCTTTGACCCCTTTTTTTAGGAACTCCAGTAATTGTTGTAAGGTTCTCCAAGTCCAACCTTATTTGGATCCTTTTAACACTAGAAACAATTGTTAAAAGATTTTTATCCATGGTTGCACTCGAGTAAAACTTTTGATAGAGAGTTGGGTGAACCTTCTCACTAATGGCGAAGAACTTCCCTCATTCAAGTACTCTTATATGAGTCTCAAACCTCTTCCCTCTTTGGTCATTTCCTCAAAGTTGATGCTTCTTCTAGGGGCAATCTTTTTTCCCTCGAACCATTCTGAATAACTTTTGCTCTCTTCCTTCTCGGATTTGGGCCTCAAAGATTTCTGAGAGGGTTCATACTTCTCTTCCTTCTTCTTTTTGGTTCTTACTTCTTCTTATTCTTCCACCAATACCATTGCCTCCTTAATTATTGCTTTCTTATTAGGTGCAGTACTATATACAGTACCTGACATCATTCTTAGTGATCATGTTCTCTTCAAAGAGGTGGTTTGAGGCTTGGTTTGAGTTTTAGGAGAAGGTTTAGGAAAGGTTGAGGAAGATGAAATGGTTCCTCACTTGGAGGTAGGGATGATGGTCTAATGGTTGGGTTTTTAGTTTTCATGGTTGTGTTTCACTCTCATTATTCTTAGAATAAGTGTTCGTATTTTGGCTTTTCTTAGAGAATGAAGGATGTATACGAACTTCAAAGAGTAAGAGAGACAAGGGAGAAAGAGAGAAAGGATGATGATCATGAGTGAGAATGAGGGAGAATGTATTAAAGTGAATCAATGTGATCTTCAATGGATTTTATAGAAGATGAAATATGATTATTTGGCCCACAATTTTACCATTAGAAGACAATAAATGCCCTTTGATGAAGAGAGAAAATGGTTAGTTTTGAAAACTATTCGTTAGTAAAAACTGTTAGGAAAAGATAGTTCTAGGTGAGAAGGTTGAGGGTAAGAGGGTTAGTCTAACTCTCTCACGAACTCTCTCATCAATTTTTCTCACCTTCGTATACTAACTTTCTCGTGATTTCCAACAAGTTCCTAAACTTTCAACACTTTAATCCACAAATAGGAACACATATTTTCATATATTAAAACATCCTCAAACATCAAAATACAATGCAAAGAACAAATCAAATCATTTTAGAATTCAAGATCAATCACTTGAGAGGCATTATTTGAGGTTTTCTCTTATAAAACAAAATATGTCATTGCTAAGGGATTTTGCAAATATATCTGCCCATTGATGGTCAGTATTAACAAATTTCAGTTCTATATCACCTTTTTTTACATGATCACAAATAAAATGATGCTTTGTATCAATGTGCTTTGACCTTAAATGTTGTATAAGATTTTTAGACAAGTTAATGACACTTGTATTATCACAAAGAATAGAGATGTGGTTAAACCTCATGGAATAATCCTCCATTTGATGTTTAATCTATAAGAATTGTGAGTAGTAACTGGATGCTGAAATGTACTTAACTTCTATAATTAAAAGAGTTATAGAATTTTGCTTCCTACTTGATCAAGTCACTAATGCATTCCCAAGGAAGTAACATGAACCACTTGTGCTTTTCCTCTCAACTTTATCCCCAGCAAAATTAGCATTACAGTACCCTATTAGATTAAAACTAGATCATTTTTTATACCACAAACTATAGTTAGAAGTACCACGAAGATATCTAAAAGTTCTTTTCACAGCTTTAAAGTGTGACTCTTTAGGACAAGATTGAAATCTTGCACATATGCCAACACTAAACACAATGTCAGGTCTACTTACAATTAGATAGAGTAATGAACTAATCATACTTCTGTAAAGCTTGTCACTTATTGATTTACCTTTCTCACATTTCTTAATTACATTTGAATGATGCAAGGAGTCTTCATTGATTTGGCCTCTTCCATGTTGAACTTTCTCAATAAGTCTTTAGTGTATTTCTCTTTCATCAATTTTTCTCACCTTCGTATACTAACTTTCTCGTGATTTCCAACAAGTTCCTAAACTTTCAACACTTTAATCCACAAATAGGAACACGTATTTTCATATATTAAAACATCCTCAAACATCAAAATACAATGCAAAGAACAAATCAAATCATTTTAGAATTCAAGATCAATCACTTAAGAGGCATTATTTGAGGTTTTCTCTTATAAAACAAAATATGTCATCGCTAAGGGATTTTGCAAATATATCTGCCCATTGATGGTCAGTATTAACAAATTTCAGTTCTATATCACTTTTTTTTACATGATCACAAATAAAATGATGCTTTGTATCAATGTGCTTTGACCTTAAATGCTGTATAAGATTTTTAGACAAGTTAATGACACTTGTATTATCACAAAGAATAGAGATGTGGTTAAATCTCATGGAATAATCCTCCATTTGATGTTTAATCCATAAGAGTTGTGAGTAGTAACTGGATGCTGAAATGTACTCAACTTCTGTAATTAAAAGAGTTATAGAATTTTGCTTCCTACTTGATCAAGTCACCAATGCATTCCCAAGGAAGTGACATGCATCACTTGTGCTTTTCCTCTCAACTCTATCCCCAGCAAAATTAGCATTACAGTACCCTATAAGATTAAAACTAGATCATTTCTTATACCACAAACTATAGTTAGAAGTACCAAGAAGATATCTAAAAGTTCTTTTCACAGCTTTAAAGTGTGACTCTTTAGGACAAGATTGAAATCTTGCACATATGCCAACACTAAACACAATGTCAGGTCTACTTACAATTAGATAGAGTAATGAACTAATCATACTTCTGTAAAGCTTGTCACTTATTGATTTACCTTTCTCACATTTCTTAATTACATTTGAATGATGCAAGGAGTCTTCATTGATTTGGCCTCTTCCATGTTGAACTTTCTCAATAAGTCTTTAGTGTATTTCTCTTGATAGATGAAGATTCTAGACTTGTCTTGCTTGATTTGTAGACCAATGAAGAATTTCAACTCTCCTATCATGGTTATTTCAAACTCACTTTTCATTAATTTAGAAAATTCTCTACATTGGCACTCATTAGTAGATCTAAATACAATGTCATCTACATATATTTAGACTATTAATAGCTCATTATTTAAATATTTTCTAAACAAGGTAGTGTCCACTTTTCCTCTTGTAAAACTATTTTCTAACAAAAAATTGTTTAGTTTCTTATATCAAGCTCTTGGAGCTTGTTTTAGGCCATACAGGGCTTTGGAGAGTTTATAAATATATTATAGATGTTCAACGTCCTCAAATCCAAGATGTTGATAGATATACACTTCTTCATTTATGAAACCATTCAAGAATGCAATCTTAACATCCATTTGAAACAAGTTAAATCCTTTGAATGTAGCTTTTGCAAGGAGAATTCTAATTGCTTCTAATCTAGTTACAGGGACAAAGGTTTCATCATAGTCTATACCTTCTTGTTGGTTATACCATTGAGAAACTAAACTTGCCTTATTCCTTACCACTTTTCCATCTTTATCCAACTTGTTCTTAAACACCCATTTTGTGCTAATCAATGAGTGATCTTTAGGTGCAGGTACTAGATACCACACTTTGTTCCTCTCAAACTGATTGAGTTCCTATTGCATTGCCTTAATCCAAGATTATTCTTGAAGGGCCTCCTCAGTGGTTTTTGGCTCAATTTGAGAGAGTAGTGCAAACTGACTTATGTGCTTAGGCTTTTTAAAAGCTGATATGGTCTTGACACCAACAGATGTTTCTCAAATGATTAGGTCCTATGGGTGAGAAGGATGTAGCTTCTGATCTTTAGGCAATTGAGAGGGTTGATGAGAAGATTCGTGAGAAAGTTTATAATCTTTCTCAACTTCTAACACAACTCTCTCATCAACTGGCTCAACTTTCTCATCTATGGTATGATCTTTCTTGCATCTTGAGCTTGTCCTATCTTTATCATTATTCTCACTAAGAGTTAGCTTTTCAAACTCATCATCAAGGCAAAATGCTTATATTTCTCATTGAGAGAGTTAGTTTCATTAAATGCAATATGCATGTTTTCCTCAATAACTAGTGTTCTCAAATTATATACTCCATATGTTTTATGTTAAGGAATATCTAAGAAAAACACATTTATTAGACTTTGAATCAAATTTTCCTAACTAATGTTTGGTATTTAACATAAAGCATTCACATCCAAAAGCATGAAAGTATGAGATGTTGTATTTCCTTCCTTTCTACAATTCATATGGTGTCTTCTTTAGTATTAGCCCTATAGAAACTTTATTTAAAATATAACATGGGATGCCGACTGCCTCAGCCCAAACATATTTTGGCAAATCAATATCACATAAGATAGTTCGAGCCATTTATTGTAAGGTTCTATTTTTCCTTTCCATAACTCTATTTTGTTATGGAGTTCTAAGACAAGAAAATTTATGAATTATGTCATTTTCTTCATAAAAGGTTTTAAAGAAAACATTCTCAAACCCTCCTCCATCACTTCTTATGATAGTTATGCAAAAACCTTTTTCATTTTAAACTTATTTGCAAAAGATTTTAAAGACTTCAAAAGAATCATCCTTGCTCTTTAGGAAGAGTACCTATGTAAATCTTGAGAAATCATCAACTTTAACAAAGTCATACCTCTTTCCACCTGAGCTAGCAGTCTTCGTAGGTCCAAAGATATCAATATAAAGAAGTTCTTGAGGTCTATGAGTTGTGACAACATTCTTAAGCTAAAGACTTGACTTTTTTTGCTTTCCTCTTTAGCATGTTTCACATACCATATCTTTTTCAAATTTAATTTTAGGAAGTCCTTTCTTAAGGTGATAATTTAGTAGTTTGGAAATGGTGTTCATGTTTACATGGCTAACTCTCTTGTGCTATAACTAATTACTAGAACTCATAGACACAAGACACTTAACATTTTGATCACTAAGGTCCTCTAACTTAATGCTATAGACATTCTTGTGTCGGTTTCTAGAAAAGAGGACTTTGCCACTGTTGGCTTCTCTTATAATGCATTTTGTTAGTTTAAACACTACTTCATAGCTATTGTCACAAAACTGACTTATGCTATGAAGGTTGTGTTCCAACCTTTTCACATAATACTCATTATTAATAGTGGTAGAGTTCTTCTAACTAATTTTACCTATTCTTTTTATTTTTGCTTTGATATTGTCTCCAAAAATGACATGACCTCCATCTTTGTCCTTGAGGGTTAGAAATTTGCTTTTGTCCCATGTCATATGCCTTGAACAACCATTGTCTAAGTAACATATGTTCTTCTTCCTTTTTGTGATTAGGAAAACTTGCATAAGAATGTATCATGCTTATAGGTACCCAAACTTTCTTGGGTTCTTTTATGTTGGATGGTTAGACCTTTTGTGGTTTGTTTTTGTGATAACATTTTGAGGCTTTATAGCCAGCCTTGCCACAACAGAAACACACCACTTCAATCTTCTTATTAGGCGCAAAAAGATTCTTATACAACTTATGTTTTGCCTTTTTCTTGTATCCTAATCCAACTTTGTCAAATGTACATTATTGACTTCCAAAAAGCTTTTCAATATTTTTGGTACCATTAAAAAACTTAGCTATGCCATTGGCCAACATTTCTACCTTCCTTTTCAACAACAAATTCTCTTCTAACACATGAGAGAGTTGTTGAGAAAATTGATGAGGAAGTTCAACCTTCTTAGACTGGGTTGCTAATTCAATATTCAGCTTTACTAAGGATATAATCCTCTTGCTTAAAGTTTCATTGTCTCTTTTTAATAGATTTTTTTTCTTTTGTAACTAAACCATTTTGGCTTTGAGAACAATGTAGTTTTGAGCTAAGAAATTAGAATCAGAGAAAAGGTTGTCAAATGCTGATTTAAGTTCATTATAAGAAGGGTGAGAGAGTTTAGTATCTGATACTTCATCATCACTTTCTTGATATCTAGAAACCAAGCACAAATTTACAACTTCCTCTTGATCTTCCTTATCTGATAAGTCATCAAGATCATCCTAAGTTGCCATCATTCCCTTCTTCTTTGAAAATTTCTTTGATTATTTCTTCAGTAGTGGACATTTAGATTTAAAGTGACTAGGCTTCTTGCACTCATAGCAAATTATTTGGTTCTTGTTGTTGCTTCTATATTCTCTTTTTTGAGGTTCTCTTTGGATTGGAAGTCTCTTTCTCTTCTTCCTTTCTTCATCCACATCTTTTGAATCTTTTTAGATATGAATGAAAGCTCATCTTCATCATCTTCACTTTCCTCTTCAAATTCAATTCTAGAACCGAGACAGCTCTGAGAAGGTTAGTGAGAGACTTGTTTGATTGCCTTGTGAGTGGATTGAGAGCAATGATCTTTCTTTTTCTTGGTGCATCTTCCTCCATTTCAGCAAGCTCTTACTCATGCACTTTCAAGGAATCCAGTAGCTCATCCTACCTCAAAACTGATAGGTCTTTAGCTTCTTGTATAACAGTCACCTTGGGCCTCCATACCTTAGGCAAGCTTCTCAACATATTTCTCAGATGTTCTTGATTAGAGTAGGTCTTTCCAAATGACTTGAGATCATTCACAATTACTGTGAATCTGGCAAACATCTCATATATGCTCTTATGTTCTTTTATTTTGAACATTTCATACTGATGCACTAGCATACTTGTTTTTGTTTCCTTCACTTGGTTTGTTCCTTCATGTGTTATGACAAGAGTATTCCATATCTTTTTTTCTGTAGCACAACCAACAATCTTGTCATACGTTCCTCTACTCAATGCATATGTGAGGAAGTATTTTGCCTTAGAGTTTAGAAGGTATTTGTTTTTCTCAACTTCTATCCACTCAGCTTTAGGCTTCTCAAATTGGGCTCCACTTTCACCATTTAACACATGAATGTAAGGGTCAGTTTCTATAATATCCCAGAGATCAACATGCTGAGATTCAATGAAGAGCTTCATCATTTCCTTCTAATAATAGTAGTCCCTTCCATAAAAAATAGGTGGTTTGTTGGTAGAAGAACCCTCTGGCAGGTAAGTTCCACTCCTTATTACATTGTCATACTTCCTTCAGGATCTTTGTTCTCTCACACTGTTAGTTGTGCTTAACCAAGAGGCTGAACTCCGATACCAACTAAAGTTGGTTTTAACACAAGAAAATGGGGTTGAATTGTGTTGCTTTTTCTTGAAAAATTTAACTTTCTCACAACTTTCTCAAGTTGATCAGATTTGGAGGTGAGAAGGTTACTTTAAGACACAATAGCTAGGTAAGAGAGTTCAACAATGTATGAGAAGAAGGTTAAACAGTATAAGGTGATAGAGTTTATAAGAGAGTTTATTGGTTGAGTTAAAATGAACTCTCTCACAGTTGCAATGTTAACAGTAGAAGCTTCTTAAGGTAATCTTTCAAAACACCAACACTTTATCTTTGAAAAACCTTTCTTAACAACAAGAATAACTTCAGAAAACACAGAATCAATCCTTAGATAAATATGTTCTTGTTGAGTTCACTTTAACATAAATATCACCCAAGTTCTTAGAGTAAAAATTTAGATTTTCTTAAGTATAGGTTCAGAGTCAATCAAAAGAGTTAAAGTGAGTGAAGAGAAGCAAAACATAAGAATTTGTACCGGTTCACTCCTAAACCACTTAAGGTTATGTCAAGTACTTAGCAAATACTAGGATTTTCTCTATAATGAGTATTCTTTCTTACCAAGCCTCTTCAGGCTCTTACATCAGGTATTCTTTTCCCTTGGTCTCTCTAGGTGCCAAATAACAAGTATTCTTTTTTCTCAACCTCTCCAGGCGCAAACAATAAGCTTAACTAAGCTTCTAAGTGGCTTGTACAACCTACAAGCTCACTACCAACACTCAACAATCTAATTCAGGTGTGTGGTGTTTAATACAAGTGCGTAGGTCTCAAAATCACTCAATGAGTATATTAACATAGTTTAGCAGGACCTACAACACACCCATTAAAGACTTGAGAACTTAAGAAGAAAATAGGTAAAGGTAAGAGAATTGTTCTTCATATGCTCAGCTTGATTATGACTTAGATAATTAACACTCTCTTTTTCAAGCTTGTGACCTTTTATAGCCTTCAAAATATAGTTGTTGGAGGCTTCCAACATTCATATGTCCTTCTCGTGACAAGTAGCCATTATTTTGTTTTGTGTGCTGAGTCAACATAAGTCATTTATATTCTTACCCAGGTGAGAACATTTTCATGAGGAACTCTCTCATGAACCTTCTCAGCTACCCTTCTCAAGCTTGATCTTTAACAAATCTTATTGTCCTTTGATTTCACTATCAGTCTCATATTTCTTCTTGATATCTTGGATGATGATTACTTCATTTTGATCTTTGATTTTCTCTTGAATTTGTCCATGTGGGGATTATTCATGTTTTCAAACTTTCTCACAAACTTCTCAGGATGAACTCTCTCATCTTTTTTCAGGAACTTTTTCAAGATGCACTTGAACTCTTCAAGTCTAAATTTGATCTTCTTATCCTTTTCTAATCATCTAGAAAGCTTATTTCCTTTTAATTTAGTCTTGAAAAAGGTTACTACTAACAAGAAAATTTCACAATGATCATATTAGCATAATTAAAGTACTTAAGAGCAGACATTCATAATTTTCAATGTAGTTGTTATCATCAAAACATAATTAGCAATGTTAGGCACAAAAGGGCTTTGGAGCTTACAACATTTTCAATCAAGAATGCTTATCACAATTGAGTTTTCATTGCCTTGAATTGTGTCTTTGTGATTATTTTGAACCAAGGATAGCATGCTTCAAAAATTCCCTTGGAAGTATTTTGAGTTAGTTGTTTTAATTTTGTTCTTTTCTTATTAGTTTACTTAAGGTGATGCAAAATCTTAGGTTCAGGGGGAGTGATAAGCACATAGAATCTTATTTTTTTTTAAGCAAAACCTTGTTTTTATCTCTAACCTAACCTTAGATTAAATTTTCTTCTTGAGTTTTAGCTTAATTTTGCTTATGTAATCCCTTTTTTGTTTTGATTAGTTTGAATTAGTATTTGATTACCTTTTTAACTATGTTCTTTCATGTCAAAATAGGTTTTCATTGAGTTGTTTATTATGTCACTCTAGGTAATTGAGTGATGATTGAAGTTATGAAGCTTGAAGAGAAGAAACATTGTAGAAAAAAAAGAAAGAAGGATTCTTCCACTCGGGCACCAGGGCACCTACGTCCCACCATTTAAGCACCTTTTGAGCAACTCAAAATCACTTGCTGCCACTCCACTGCCTAGGCGCCTACTAGGTCAAGAAAAATGACTTAATGTCGAAACAGTGCCTAGACGCTTGAAACCCATTGCCTAGGCGCCCATGTGAAAGTGCCAAAATGCATGTTTCTAACAAGTGCACGCTTAGACGCCCTGAAGCTTCTGCTTTGGCAATGGTGTAAAAGTGCAGACACATCATTCATGACATATAAAAAGGAAAGGAGAGGAAAATTAGGTTTTCCATATCTAACGAAGAAGGTGAATGATGGTAGCAACCCTAAAGAGGAAGATGAGGCCTTCAAGTTAGGAGATTTGAAGGTTTTATCATTCTTTTCTTGCTCAACCATGTAGTTTGGATGTTTTTCTACTTTGTTTCTCTTTTTTTCCATGTGTAACTAAATTTCTTTAGCTAAGGTAACGATGTAGCTTGACTTGGATGATATATCTTGGATTCTTTGCTTAAATCAAGTTTCTATTTCCTTTAATTGAGTGTTTATCATTGTTTTTAGTGCTTTTTTATTATTTGGCCTCTTTAATTTGATTTAATGTTCATATATTAGATTGGAAAATTGATACATATGTTCTTGGACCTTGTGATAAACACCATAATCTTTGCAACATCTAAGAATAGGTGTACGTTATCGGTTGTGTGGCTTTGTTTGAAATTCCACTGCTTGGGTTAAAGCCTTTTCTATTTTGAATTAGACTAAGGAATTAGCTAGCTCCCAATAGTTAAAAGAGAATTAATACACTAAGGAATTAAGCATTAGTTAATTTTGGGAACTCATTCCATCAATTATGGAAATAAAACTTGATTAAGCTAGAGTTCATGTGTTCATTGTAAGAGTTAAGTGAATCCCTAATACCTTTCAATTGATATCTTTCCCTCTTTAAAGTGGAGTTTTAAGTTGTTTCCATCTTAGTTTTAGTAAATCTAAATATTCCATTATCTGCTTTTGTTCAAGATTAATTTAGAGCCCGCTTTAATCCCAATATTTTGAAGTGTAGATAGTATTGGTTATAGTGAATTAGTATTTGACATCCACAATGTTTAAAGAAATGATACTCTTTTATTATTATATTACTTTTGTGATTTTGTGCTCTTGCCAATTAAGCAACGATCTTAAGTTTTAAAGATAATAAATATAGTGGAGTACAATTTATAACCAAATTTAAAATTTACCACTCCTTTGTTAAAAAAATATGTCTCTTTAGAAAAACTATTTTCTTTTAATTTATTTGTCACTTTAGAAAACTGAGAAAATATTAATTATGTTTTTTCATCATTGTCCTTGATTATTAATATCTTAACTAAGAATGAGAAAAAACATTAATAGAGAGATAATATTTTAAAATTTTAATTAAATGTAATTTAGTCAAATATAATTATATTTTTTAAAAAAATTGAGGCTATTTAATAGCTTTTTTAATTTTCAAGCATTACCTTAAACGACAAATATTTTAAAATAGATGGAATATTATTTTAACAAAAAAAAAATCTTACATAAATCCAATACACGTAAGTTTGGTGCCTAATTACCTCGAACCTTTTAAGTGTGAAATTTATTTTGAGTTGGACATCAGTTTTACCTTACCCATAAGGTACTCCAACGGGTTTCGAGCCTTATAATTGAGGTTTGGCTGCAAAGACTTATATACATAATACGGTAATACAGCCTTCTTCTAATCTTTTCTTGTCTGATATAAATTACCTCATGCTTTAGCCTTCTCTAATCTTGTGCAATTTTTCTTCATTCTCTGAGCCAAGCAGCAATGGTAAGGGGCGCCAGCAAGATACAGAGAGGAGAGAGATAGAGAGATTAATAAGTGATGAATGAAAAGAAAAAAAAATGTGGAGAAAATAATAAAAGAATGTTCAATATTTTTATCTTGGAAGAATGCAATAACAGGAAAATAAATCGTGAAAAAATAGTGGAAGAGGAAAGTTGGATCATGAAAAAACCAACTTAAAAATAGTTTTTTTTAAAATCAGTTTTATCTTAAAAGTTCTTTAGATAATAACTAATTTTAAAATGTTTAGGTAATTATCAAACACTTTATTTTTAAACCTAACTCCACTACACTTAGATATTTAATTTGTAGGAGTCGACAAACACCCCCATAGCTTATGTGCTTGACATATTTGTTTTGTTGTTTATGGTGCACACTTGTTTAAAATATGAACTATCAAGAGACTACAATGCCAATGTGAATGTAACCATTTTTTCCGGGGGCTTGGGATTGTGACAGTCTTTTTGCCACGAATAGGTTGGTATTAGTCTACAGCATTTCCTATAGCCTAACCCATCTACAGCATACCCAAACTTTATAACAAAGTAAGCATAGAGTTAGAGGAAAAAAAAAACACAACAAAAACCTCCAGCCTTGTCAACGTTATTTAACACTGCCATTGAATTGAATCCCTTTGTGACCGAATGCCTCTGAGAGAGTGGAATAACTGCTACCAGAGTGGGTGGAAACTTTTGATCCGACTTTAATTGACAACAGTGACACCTCAGCGTGTCACTACAAGGCTTAATGATTTGATATTTGACTCATCCATTTAGTTCAGAACTTCAAATGCTAGTCTCTTTCTTGAGATTGAACTACTACATCCCATAGTTATGAGATAACCTATTTGGGCTGTGATATGTGTGTTAAAAACTCAATTTACTGTGTTGCTTTATAGCAATTTATGCCATGAAATGGGTGCATAGCTTTCCGCTTTACAGTTTTCTCAGTTTCATGTAGAAAGCAAAAGTTTCCGTGAGTCAAAAGACTCCAAGGCTTACCTTATGCTGAAAGACAGCTTTTGAGTGGAGTTGTTCATATGGTAACCTACCAAAAGAAGATATTTTTTTCTCTTTCAGAGTGAGGGCTAGGGTCAAATCGTATTCCATCTTCAGATAGATGCCATAGGCAAAGAAGCTTCTTATTGAAGTTTGATCAGACTAGAGAAAAAGAAACTCATACTGTCATAAGTAGTAAATAAGTCTCACTACATTAATATTTATTATTTAGTAGTTTAGAACTCTGATACCATTTTCTTTTGTCTTCATTAGGTTCACGTCAGTAATCACTTGCTTATGATATTGTTTTGCTTCTTAAGTTAACTACAAATAGGGAGCACTAGGTCTCGTACTTCAGCAAAATATTGCTACTTCTTTGGAAAACAGAACCCCAAACTTTTAATAAGATGTATAATTAAATCATTTGATTTCAAGTGAATTCTTTTCATTTCCAAAAAAGAGGTGTTCCAAATACACTTTGATAAGTTCTAAATGAACATGAAAGTAGAAGGGGACTTGTATTTTGGCACTTACAAGGGTCAAATTTTTTTTTTGGGGGAGTGGTGGGGGGTCGGGACACGAGTACATGTAATAAATAAACAGGGAACAGATGGGGACCATCGTTCAGGGTAGAGCCAAAATCGTCAAAGTAGAAAGGTCAAGTAAAAATAATCAAGGGTACTTAAGAAATGAGAATATAATTACAAGGATATAATACATCTATATATATGCGTGTATGTGACTTCAAATATAAAGCAGCAACAAGAGAAGTATATCTGCGGTTCTTGATTCCTACCAACCACGCAGATTCCATTCATTTTATATGTAGGACAAGGCCATTATACATAACTTGTAAAGATTTTTTTTTTCACATATTGGTCCTTTGTGGTAACATGGTCCCATTCACCCCTATATCGTGGGACTATGCTTATATGAATAGGATTGCCGACGTTTGTTGTCTGCACTTATGCAACAGGGGCAATTTTCATATTAAAGTTTCCCCTTGTTAATGCATATGAAGCTCATGAAACAAATGCTATTCCTCTTTAAGATATTTTGAATAACCTCTTTATCAATTCCCTGATAGATAACAAGCTTTCCATCTTGCACATCCAAAGGGAATAGATATTTTCACCGACACTAGTGTATTTGCACTAGTTTTTAATTTTCTTGAATGAATTTTGATCCTTGATCCTGGGAAACTCTCTAAATCCAACTAATACGCAATCACATGGGAGGGAACGAAGAAAACATAAGAAATATTTTGAATGAAATTGATAAGCGGTTAATACAGCGTCATGGAAACATTTAAAATGCTCTTGAAATTTTTTATGGTGTCAAGTCGTTGATGGTATAAAGAATAAGATCAACGATTAGTATTTATTACCTGTAACTTGAACAACAGGTGACTTTATTATTTACAAGGTTGGTCTTTCAAAAAAACAATTGTTGAGTTTTAGCAACAAAAACAAAATCGTCAAATGCAGGGGAATCGCCATCGTAGGCCAGGATAGACGTCAGCGACGCCGCAAAACCATCGGCGCCTCCTCCTCCTTCGTGGGAAGTTGATGATAGCGTTGGGGCCCTTGATCTTCAATGTAATCTCGTCGTACGAGGCAACACCTTCCTCCGTTGTGTCGAAGGTCCCGAGTCAAACTCGTTTCCTCCTAGTCGGGTCTCAGATCTTAGCGATCCACCAGTCCTACTGCCTCTAGCGAACACCCCTAAACTTGTCACGGTAGCGAGAGACAGTGCCATCAGCGGGTCGTTTCTTCGGTCTCTTGAAACGGGTCGGGTCGAACCTGGCGGAAGGGGAAGAAGAGGAGCAAGAAGGTGACTTGTTGGAGAATTTGAATGGAAAATGTGTGCATGGTGATGTGAGTGATTTCCCTCTTCACTCTTAGAAACATTGTTAGGTTTTCATCGTCGCCAGAAGAGTCGAAATCGATGGCGTCGTGGTCGATGATGATGATTCGGAAGAGTTTCTTGTGATGGTGTTGCATGGTGGGTAACCCTCAAAATGGAAGTTCTCAGTTGCTGTCTGAAACTTTAGGGTTAATTGTAATTAACAAATAACTAAAACTAAAAGCCTTTAAAAATAAATAAATTATTTTAATTTAAAAATTATTAAAATTTTGAGTCAATACAACTTTATTTATAATAATAAATAATTTTCATAGAACCTTAAACCCTAAACTTCTCCGAGGCCTCTTAGCTCAATGTGAAAGAAAACAACCAAGTGACACATGCCAGGAGAGCACAGAAAGTGGGGAGATTCCTTTTTCAATTGTCAATTACATTTGCAGTCTTTCACGAAAGACAAATCCTAAGATGCCTCTTTACCTTCTATATGTACCCCTCTGAAAACTTCCCCTTCCTTCTAGTATGGAAAATTTTCTGCACTTTCAATTTCACCTAGGACAGAGAGAGCGCTTGGAGAAGTAGGAGCGTAAATAAAAGAGAAAACAACACATGAAACAAACAAGTACTTAAATCAGTCTGCAAAGTACCATAGAACTTTGGGCCACTGCAACCTAAGGAGAAGTTTGCCAGTGGTAATAATGTTAAAGCAAATTGGTAAAATTATCATAAACCCTCCTCTCAGGGGTGTGACTGTAATTTGGCCCCCAACACCTAAATATTTTGAGGGTCTTGAAAAAATTAAACTCTCCTCATCCTTAACATCAATGTTGGAGTGCATTCCGGCAATGAAAAGCAGCAAAAGTAACCCTACCTCAAATAATTAAAGGAAGATGATGATTGATTACTAGTGTCCAGTGTCCACCTTCAACTATATATAAATGCTTCCTTGTGTCAAATGTCCTACATCTTGAGTCTCTCTCTCTCTCTCTCCACCCACACATTTGGACAGCAATGTCAACACTGAACCATCTTTTTGATCTTCCTGAACAGATATGTTACGTACAATGTGGATTCTGTACCACCATTTTAATGGTAATGAATTCTCTGCTCTAAAACTCTAGCTACCCTTCTTGAGTTCATGTGTTGGTTTTAATTTTTCTTTCCATATTGCAATTTTCTGTTTCCAATTCAATTATGAGCTGCAGGTAAGCGTCCCATGCAGCAGTTTGTCAATGGTGGTGACAGTCAGATGTGGACACTGCACAAGCCTCCTCTCTGTTAATATGACGAAAGCTTCCTTTGTTCCTTTCCACCTTTTAGCTTCCCTTAGTCATCTTGAGGTAATTGGTTACCTTTCCAATTCTATGTTGAATTTTTTTAGTTGTTCAAGTGAGTGAGTCCTATGTCTATATATGACCCACATACTTGGGTAGGTATTTGTATTATTTATTGATTGATTTTCAACTTTAAATGCATTTGTGAATGTCTCCACTCTCCAGCCAAAAGAAGGTAGTTCAGAAGAGGATGCAAACAAGACTTTGAACAGCCATAATGCATCCATGATGACCTGTTCTGATTGTGAGGAAGAGAATCTAATTCCAATGACCAATGTCGTGAATAAACGTACGTAAGGCTGTGGTAACTTTGATAATAGTAAGATGAATTACTGAGTTTGAACTTTGAAGCAAGTTTTGTTAACCCATATTTCCCCTCTTATAAATTTATCTGGATTCTCTACAGCCCCAGAAAAGAGACAGCGAACACCATCAGCTTATAACTGCTTCATCAAGTAATGTTTAACTACACAAAGTGGTAAAATAGACCATATATAAACTTCAAATTATGAATTCTAACGTCATTGTTAGTTTAATGCAGAGAAGAGATTAAAAGGCTAAAGGCTGAAAACCCTGACATGGCCCACAAGGAAGCTTTCAGTACAGCTGCAAAAAATGTAAGGTTTAATTTTTCAAACTGCTTAGTAGTTGAACTCATTTGCAAACATGACAGCCATTTTTAAGATTGGTGAATGAAACACCAGTATTTCGTGAAGAAAGGTACTTTTCTAAGCTAAATCCTGAACATATTTGGTCATTTCTAGTGGGCCAATTTCCCCCCATCTCAGTATAAAGGAGATGAAGAGAGCTGTGGCCAGACAGTGCAACTTGTGGATCTGGACTCCCATGTGGAGCCTCATGATGCTGAGGTAAAAGCATAATTATCTGAAAATTAAACTGATCAGTAGTTACTTCATGTATTAAACCAGATGATTCTCATTATAGCTTAAACAAATTACTTTAGTAAATTAAAGTTTGCTATTAGTAGGAGCTTCTTTGGTTTGCCACTCTGCAATTATAGTGTCACTTGACCCTTTCTTTTTGTCACGGAGGAAAAATACAGGTAGGCTCCATTCATTTATAGTAGCAAAGACTTATCCTCATGGTGCTGACCAATCAATGTAACATAGAGCCACTGTAGATAATTGTTAATTATAGTGTGTTTTTAGTTTAGTTGTGAAATTTTGATTATTTGAAAAATTAATTATATGTATAATTGATTTTTGTTATAATCAATTATAATATAATCTGTTTTATATTTAGATATGTTATCTATAAAATAATTTTAAAATAATCTATTTAATTTAGATAGTATAAAAGAATTATTTTTATATATTAAATTATAAAAAAAAATAAAAAAATTAAAAAAATTATTTAATTGAAGATAAAATGATATTTGCATCTCAAAATTTTTAAAATAATCTATAATTAAGAATCAAAAACTTCAAGCTTATGAAAAAAATTGTTATAGTATATTGATTTTTATGTAAAAGTTTTGAATAAAGATCATTATATATTTTTTTTAGAGATGTATATATTGTATATATTTTTTTTAAAAATATATAATTTAGTGAAAAATAATAATAAAAAAATATATGATAAATGATATTAAAAAAATATAAAAAATAATGTAAAAAATAAATAAATAAAAAAATCCAAGTTAAAAACTTTTGCATAATTTTTCAAACTTATCCAATCATGCTCATAATAATGGGTGTAGAATACGTCATTGATTTACGTGGCATTCTCCAAAGTTAACGCTATTAATATTTAAAATTTTAAATAATTTAATGTACTAATTCTCAGTACTCTTTAAAACTGTCTTTTGATGCACATGATAATTGATAGGATAAAATAATAGAATAAAAGTTGATAGTATACTGAAAGTAGCAGCAATTCTCCACTAAATAAGACATGGTAAAACTGATATAAAATAACAATCTTTGTAATGTGACTAGTCACTATCCTGATTCCTGACAGTCCTTCGTATGTGATAACTTTCTAAGGTAATGTAGATGTGCTTCCAGCCAACTTTAAGCCTACCCTTTCTATTTAGTACTTTTATCATTACAATTCTAATATTTTTATTTATTTATTTATTTTTTATATTATTTTTTATATTTTTTAATATTATTTATTATATATATTTTTTAATTATTTTTTTATTAAATTATATATCTTTAAAAAAAAATGTGAATAATACATATATTTTTAAAAAATATGTATAATTATCTTTTTTTCTTGTATTGAGTGTATGACTTGACTTCATATGTGAAACTTTCAGGTCAATGAAGAAGGCCAAGGTTTCCGTGGAAGAAAGGTTCCACGGAATTCCATCTTGGCAAGGACACCGTTTGAGTGAAGAAAGCTCAGCATACATAACAAAAAGCTGTTTTCTGTCTTAACATTAAAGTTGTCTCCAAATCGTTTGCCTTCTGAAGAAAAGATGCTCTCGGGAATGAAAACGAATTAAGAAAATAGAGGGCTGACAGTTTGAGACTTTAGGTTATAGGTAGTGCTTAATAATTGATAGTTTTGACTGACACCTTTCTGTTCCACCATACCAGCTTCATTAGTCTTCAGCATCTCACAAATGTTTGTTGGTTAATTAGGAGTTGCTTAATATGAATTCTCTGACTCTCACTAACCAGTGCAAGTTGTCAAGAGTTATTTGTTGTTAGTCATGTTGTCCGGAACCAGCTGAAAAGAAAGAAAAAGACTAACTTTGACCAAAAGAGATAGAGAGAGAGAGAGAGAGAGTTACAGGCTAAAGCAAGCTTCTATCATTAATTTTGGTTCATTTCACTTCAGTGCAGTCAAATTTATACAAATGCACGAATGATTCCAATGACAGCTTCTATTACAACTTACAATCAAAAGGCAGGAAATAAGGATCCACGAAAAAACAAGAAATATCTCAACTAAACTTAACTGCTCGAACAGTTTATCATGATTGTTCTGACTCAGAACTAATACCCTTAATTTCGGCTGACCAAATCACTGAGCTAACATAATTAACAGAGAATAGCTATATTTTTCGTGATAGATAATATGCCTCACATTTATTTGGTACGGGAGCTCTTAAGAAATTATGTTAACTACATAGTTGAGAGTTTAGTCCTTGAAGACTGTTAATGATCTATTTATTCAAAATCCGTGGTTTATTGAATTTATCATATTATAATAGCATCCCACTTTCTTGTATCGTAACTTTCTCACGTAACACACAAACGTAACACACATACCCACTGCTAAAAAGTTACACAGAAGTAGATGCAGAAGATTTCAGTCACTTTCTTGTCATAATATAATCATCATTAATATTTTAACCAGGTAATAATCCCTGATCCATCTTTAACTAAATGGTGACAGTTCATCCAGCTCACTTTTCCCTTGTAGGATTATTCGGTGACAACTGACTTGATTATTTCCAGTGCTTCCTTCTTGCTAATCTTGGTCCCCTTTGAAAATATCTACCTGAAAAGTAAAATAAGAACTGATTTCATTATGAAGCTGATAACTTATCTATGATAAGGGGTTTTCTTTTTTGGTATTATCCAAAACTCAAATGCATGCATAGCATAAAAGCCTAATCATACATAGATTAAGGGTCATAAACTGCAGTTAGCCTGCATATAATATGTTTGCACATCTTAGTTTAAAGTTTAAACGCAACTGATCCTCGAGAAGTTATGGAAGTTTAGATCTCTTACTCATGAAAGGCCTGGGAGTGATAACTTGCAAATATGCTCTAAAGAACTCCTTATTCTCCTTCTGCAACTCTTTCCACACTGCACAAGGAATATAAATTCACATAATCATGTTGCAGAAGAACACCCCCCCCCCCCAAGTGTAACATAGACTTCCACAATATATGTGCTATCTTTCTTTTGTTTTCAGGTCGCGGATTTCGAGAGCACCCATACACAAACACACAGTGATGAAAAGATCAGGACCTGTAAGTGTAACAAGTGGTTTAATCCCTGCATGCTCTGCTAGTGCCTTTATGCATTGGTCTTGACTCATGTGAAAGAGCAAGCATCTCTCTATGAGATTTTGAACCTGCATTTTCCATGCATGAAGTTGTGGAGCTTATGATATTCAAACAAGGCAACACTCATATAAGTGTACTCTTTAAAGTAAAATAAATGTCCAACATATATATAACAAAAGGAAAGCAGATAGATTACCATCCTAATATAGCTATGTGGGTGGCAATACAAACAAGGAAGCGGGTATTGATGACTGTGAAGCATTGTGCTTCTGTAGCTAGCTGTGGACAAAATAAAGAGAACAAAGAAAGGAATAGAAGAAAGCAAACAAATGCAAAAAGTACACGGGAGGGAAGATATTTTGGGGGGTTTTTATGTAGTGGAGAGCAAACAAATGAGTGCTGCATGGCGTTATCCACACATATCTAGAGTGAAAGGCCAAAATAGCTCAAGAAATCCAAACGACACATTCACCTCATCTTCAAAGAGATAAGAGCAGTGATGTTCCCCCATCTCACTCTCTTTCCCTCTCTATTTCTTTTTTCCCTTCTGTTTTTCCTTTTTCTTTTTCTTAAGACTAAATTTTCTGTGCTGATTAAAACAAAAATGTGGACAAGCCTATAGCCACTTAAACTAGGACCCTAGCTAGGCTATTAAAGTTTAAACTAATACCTCATTTACAGCATCTCAGGGGTCCTACGTTCTTGAAATGCCATGAATATGAGTGGTCCCCTAGTGCAGAGAAGCCACTTGCTTCCAAATTAATGAAACAATAGAGATTCAATTCGACATCAAAAGACAAAAAGAAAAAAGAAAGAACAAATAATAACATTATCCGACCTCACCAGCTACCACTATTCAAGCAATTTCATATATTGTACTATCTAACATCAATAAAAACTAATAATAATTTCAGTGCAGAAACTGCTACCTCATTTAAAGAAATAGTACTACTGTTTTAAAAGTCCATGCTCAAGCTTCGATTCGTTTACTCAACAGAGAGCGGGTTTAACAATTTACTTGTGCTGTTTCAGAGCAATTACATCCTTGTACGTGCAGCATGCTTCATTTGATCTCTTACTCAAAATGCATCAGTTATTCTTCAAGTCCTTCAGTACTTTTCAATGACATTTACTATACCCCAAACGATGAATTATTTAAATAAAATCATATTGTTGAGAGTTACTCAATTTTTTGACATTCCCGTTATAAACAACTGGGAGTAAACGCTCATATTAATTCTCAAAGATACAAGCAACAACAGTTTAGTCCTCCATAAAAAGTTACATTATCATAAAAAGTGACCAAAATCGTCCTTTTATTAAAGACTGAGAACAGTGGTAATTGAGCCTTTAATTGAGTGATTAAACTAATGTCACTGTCTATTATTGAGAGATTAAATTGATATTCATTTTCTATAATTATAAGAATATAGTATTACTCTAAGACTAAACTCATATCAACTTTCTTTAAAGGATGATCAAATTAATGTCACTTTTTATAATTGAAAGAATAAATTGATGCTAGTTTTATTTAGAATACCAACTTAATGTCACTTGTATATTTTAGAGGAGTAAAATAAGTATTTACTATAGGAATTACTGTAAACAAAATCTGAAGAAGCTTCTGTGTATTACATTTATGTGTTACTTTGTTTAGTCTTCAGTAAGTTAGCTATTTCTTCCTCATCTTGTATTTAGTTAGAAGTGTTAGAATATATTTAGAATATTTTCAAAATATCTTAGTTGATATTTAGAATATATTATGTGTTAAAAATTATATAAATAGTGCCTAGATTTATTGAATAGACTAACCAAATCATGTAATTATAGTAATTAAGATTTGTAATATTTGTATTTATTGTAATAGGTTTATATAATTTAACTTCCGATATGTAATTCAAACACACAGTTTCATCATATGTCTTTCTATTATCTCTTTACTCTCAACATGGTATCTAGAACTTAAAGAGATGCAACCTTAGAACCATGCATGTCCAATGACACATTGTCCTATGATGAATTTTTTTTTTCGACCAACCGTATTTTTATTCTGGTTTGTTGGCTCTTCTCCATTGCGATCTCTTTTACGTGGGGTCCCTTTGTCATTGCCTCCGTCCTCCGCCACTCTTTCTGACCAACGACCTTACCAAACGACTCATCGCCTCCAATCTGGCTAGCCACCTAAGACCCACTACCAGTCTTCGCCTGACGTGCCCTTCCTTCTCTCGGCTTTCAGTTCAATGCGACGACGCTTCAGCCACGTGTGTTGGTGCGTCAAGCCACTGTTTCGGCCGCTATTTTCATCACCAGAATCATCTCCTTCTCCTATATCTGGGTCTACCCTCACCTCCTTTGTTTGTAACCTCAGTTGATGAATGCCTTCGTGCACAACTGTTCAAATCTGGTTTGAGTCATCTTGTGTTTTGAACTATGGCCTCTACTGCTCCAACAGACACCGGTGACTCCTCTGCCCAGCCAAGACAATATTGGACTGACTACGCTAATTTTTTACAGTGGTTTTCACAACATCAGTCCCCTGGTTCCACTGCTCCACCGGCTGCCTATGCAAACTTTTTGAAGTGGTTTGAGCAACATCAATCCTCTAGTTCCACTGCCTCTGCTGCACACATTGGTACTTCATTTGCTTGTCTCTCTCGTTCCCCATCCATCTGTAGTTGTGTTCTTGATTCTGGTGTGACTAACTACATTTTTGGTAATAAAGACTTTTTTCTCCAAACTTTCTCATACTAGTTATTTGCCTATTGTCACTTTAAATAATGGTTCCAAGGTACAATCCCAAGGGATCGGCACTACTTTTCCCATTCCTTCCCTTTCAGTATACTACATACTTTATGTTATTGGGTCTCCCATTAATTTGCTTTCCATTAGTCGCTTGACTTGATCTCTTGATTGCATGATTACCTTTACTAAAACTCTGTCATATTACAGGACCGGAGTTTAGGACGGATACTTGGCACCAGATGTGAGTCTCATGGACTTTATCAGCTCTCCAACCCCTCTCGTGTTTGCACTGTCAAGGATTCTCCTATCACTATCCATGTATAGTTAGTTCATCCTAGCCTTCTCAAATTACAAAAATCAGTGCCCAACCTCTCTAGGTTGTCGGGTCTCCTTTGTGAGTCATGTCAACTGGGAAAACACACTTGTAGTCCATTTCCTGATAAAGTCTGTAGTCGAGTGTCATCTCATTTTACTTTAGTACATTTTGGTGTTTAGGGTCCCAGTCTACTATTTCTAGTCTAGGGTATAAATATTTTGTTACTTTCATTGATGATTACTCTTGTTACACCTGGTTATTTTTAAAACAAAACTAGTCTGAGTTATTTTCAATATTTCAAAACTTTTATCATGAAATTAAAACTCAATTTGGTGTTCCTATTGGTAGTTTGCGCAGTGATAATGCTTGTGAGTATTTGTCTCAGCCATTTCAATCCTTTATGGCTTCTCATGGCATTCTTTACTGAACCTCTTGTGACCATACCTCTTAACAAAATGGGGTTGTTGAATGCAGAAACGGAAACCTTGTAGAAATAACTCATACCTTTTACTTCATGGTAATGTTCATTTCCGCTTCTAGGGCAATGTAGTTCTTACTACCTGTTACCTGATTAACTGCATACCTCCTCTATGCTTGATCACTAGGTCCCTCGCTCTATTTTATTTCCCCCATCAACCTCTACATTCCCTACCACCTTGTATATTCGAGTCTACCTATTTTTTCCATAACCCCACTCTTGGTCCTGATAAATTTTCTGCCCAATCCATTAAGTGTGTCTTTCTTGGTTAAACTTGGTCCCAAAAGTGTTATCAATGTTTTTCCCCTGATCTCCAATGTTACCTAGTGTTAGTCAATGTTACCTTCTTTAAGTCTGTTTCTTTCTTCCAGTTTCCTTCCTTGACTCTTGAGCCTATCTCTAAGGTCTTATCAGTTCTTCTCCCTCTTATCTTTGTTGAGTAAGATATACCTCAGACCCCTCATGTCGATGTACCCGTCATTACTATTTGCCCTTTCTAAGTCTATCATCATCGGTTACCTCCACTGCCCTACCTTCACAAAAGGTTGCATAGGTCACTTTGGACTCTCCCCTATAACAAACTCCTTTACCAGCTCCTGCACTGCCTCATGAGCCTGACTTTCCTATTAGTCTTCGAAAAGGTATGTGGTCTACACGTAACCCTTCTTCTCATTATGTTACTTTGAGTTATCATTGCCTATCTTCTTCACATTATACTTATCTTTATTCCTTATCTTCTGCGTCTATTCCTAAATCTCTAGGTGATGTTTTATCCCATCCTAGGTGGAGACAAGCTATGATCAATAAGATGTGTGCCCTTCAGAGCAGTGGTACTTGAGAACTTGTTACTCTTCCTCCTAGGAAGTTTGTTGTAGGCTTTAGGTGGATTTATATAGGCAAGGTTGACCCTGACGGTAAGATTGATCGCCTCAAGGCTCGTTTGGTGGCAAAAAGGTATACCAAAATTTTTGGCTTGAATTATGGGAACATTTTCTCGCCTGTGGCGAAGATGGCTTCTGTTCGAATTTTTCTATCTTTGGTCGCTATTCACCACTAGCCCCTTCATCAATTGGACATCAAGAATGCTTTTCTTCATAGTGATTTCGTAAAAGAGGTTTACATAGAGCAACCCCCGGGGTTTGTTGCCCAATGGGAGTTTTCTATACTAGTTTGTCGTCTTCACAAATCTTTGTATGATCTTAAACAGTCTCCTAGAGTTTAGTTTGATTGATTTAGCACTGTAGTTCAGCCATTTGGTATGACACAAAATGAGACTTGTTGAAAGAGAGAAAAGAGAGAGACATATGAAGAAAACTGTGTTTGAATTACACAACGGAGACTGAATTATATAGAGTTATTGTAATAAATACAAAGATTACAAAAGATCTTAATTATCGTAATTACATAATTTGGTTATGATTTAGTTAGCATATATAATGAATCTAGACACTATTTCAACACTACCCATTAAGCTGGAGTATATAGGTCATATGCACCAAGCTTGTTACAAATATAACTTATTTGAGGACCTCTCAAAGACTTAGTGAAAATATCCTTCAAATTGATCATTTGAATTGACGAAGCTAATGATGATGTCTCTAGATAAGATCTTTTCTCTAATAAAATGACAATCTATCTCAATATGTTTGGTCCTCTCATGAAATACTAGATTAGATGCGATATGCAATGCAACTTGATTGTCACAAATGGATGTCATTTGCATACTCTCCCCAAATCAAAGCTCTTTATATAGCTATTTTAACCAAATGAGTTCATAAGTAGCTAAGGACATGGCTCGATATTCTGCTTCAGTACTTGATCTTACGACCACATTTTATTTCTTACTCTTCTAGGATATCAGATTACCCTTGATGAATACATAATACCCAGAAGTAAATCTTCTATCAAGAGGAGAAGCTGCTTAATCAACATCTAAGTATCCAACTGTTGGGAATTGCATATACATCATGCAACTGAAAAACAAAAATTCTTACCCAAGAATCCAAGTGAAAAAGACCATAATCTGTGTTTTTTTTTTAGTTTATCTCTTAAAGCGAGATGAAAAACAGATGACATGAATCACCAACACTATGATAGCGACAATGTCTCCACGATATTCACATGAACAGACTCACGAACATCTAACATCCGTAAAAAGTAGTCTCATGTCTCTGACACAGTGCTAGCTGCGAAGAGAAGTGAAACCTGTCACTCTCTCACTCACTATTTTTGTAGGTGCGGCTAGGGTTTTGTTATGTGTGTTTAGTAGCCCCTTTAACAGTACTATTTATAATAGTGACTTCCTTAAGTGAGTGTAAGCAGTAGCAGGGTTAGCTATGCAGCCTTTGGACTCATCTGTTATGAGTTAGGCCCATGATGGAATCTCAGTCCAACTTGAATTCTCATTACTCCAATTTAGTCTGCTCTATGTATCTGACCCTACAAGTTCTCATGACGTTGGCAGTAATATTAAAATCTCATTTTAATATTACAAGTAATGAGCGGTATCTAGCAACACATCACTACTATCCAAGTAATAAGAATTCAGTGATTTGACATAACCTTTCTATGATCAATGTTACTGTGTAGTTTAGTCCTTTTGTCCAGATATCTAGGTTGAACACAAGGCATGGAACGTGTCACCCTTGTATAGTTCAATCTTTTGTTTCCTGATACTCGAGTAGATGTAGTAATAACAAATGAGATCAATATCTTATATTGACTCATTTGAGCATGGTCATGCATTTCGTAGTCTCACTCAATTAGGAGGCCCGAGGATATCACTCCTATTATGTAAAAGGGACAAATCTCATTTAGATCACACACATTCCTCCACATGATTCGCGGTATATCTAATAACTAACTTTATAATCATCTTGTTACAGATGACGTTTGATGGTATTAAAACATACAACTCCTTATGTAGGAATTGTAGTGATTTCAAGTCAAAGGGCCACATACATCATTATCACTATGAGAATCGCTTATGACACTCACATAAGTGTTCTCATGATGAGTCAGTCTAATACATTATTACTCTAATATGCACCCATGTGAAGACTTGATATCTCATATCCATGACTCATGAGATGTGTCCATCAATCTACGCGCATACTAGTCTCAATGCATTATTGTTGTCTTGATTAACAATAATACTTAACTAAGGATATTTAAGAATAGTGTTCTATTTTTATCTAATAGGATCTCACGATCAAGTCATCCACTTGATGTCCTATGACATAAAACTTACTATTCTAAAGATTTTATTATGTTTATCATAAATAACACATAATAAATGAAATGCCTCATATATTAAATAGCATAATACAATGTAAGCTAGTACGGTCAAAATAAATAAGCCTTTAAGGCATACACCAATACTAACAATCTGAGTGTGACCCTTATCTTCATAGATAAGGCCTTTTCCAGGAGATCCTTTAATATACTTTAGGATGTGAATCACTGCATCCCAATGTACATCACAAGGTGAATTTAGAAACTAACTTATCATACTAACTGCAAAGAAAATGTTAGGATGGGTAATAGTGAGATAATTTAATTTTCCAACTAATCTTTTATATTTTCTTGGATCCGAGAGTGGCTCCCTTTGATTTAGTAGAAGTTTAGCATTCGAATCCATAGGAGTGTCAATAGGCTTTACATTCAACAAACTTGTTTTCTCAAGAATGTCCATAGCATACTTCATCTGTGAAATTACTATATCATCATTAGATTATGTCACCTCTATTCCCAAGAAGTATAGAAGTTCGCCAAGGTCTTTGGTCTGAAAGTGATGACCAAGATGTTGTTTTACCTAAATTATGTCATGGTGATCACTGAGTGTGATAACAATGTTGTCGACATACACAATCAAATAGATATACCTTTGAGCTGAATGACGATAGAAGACAGAGTGGTCAGCCTCACTCCATGTCATATCGAATTGATGAACCACAATATTAAATCGGTCAAACCAAGCCCTAGGATACTGTTTAAGGTCATATAGGGATTTGTGAAGATGTCAAACTAGTTCAGAAGACTCTTCTTGCACAACAAATCCTGGTGTTTGCTCCATGTAAACCTTTTCTTCTAGATTACTATGGAGAAAAGCATTCTTGATGTCCAGTTGATAAATAGGTCAGTGGCGAATAGCAACCATAGATAGAAAAAGTTGAATTGAAGCCATCTTCACCATGGGCGAGAAATTGTCCCTATAATCCAAGACAAAAATCTGGATATACCTTTTTACCACTAAACAAGCCTTGAGGCGATCAATCTTGCCATCAGGACCAAATGAGTAGATTGAATACCTTTTTGGAGAGCAATGGGAAGGTCAGGCTCAGGAGACAGTTTCAGAGCTGGTAAAGGAATTAGTACTAGAGGAGAATCCACATTGACCTCTGCAACTTCTAGTGGAGGTAAAGGTAGTGGAGGTGGCTGTGACCAACAATAATAGACCTTGAAGGGACGAATAGTAGTGGTAGGTTGCTCGACATGGGGGGTTGGAGGTGTATCTGACTCAACAATGATAAGAGAAAAAGGAACGGGTAAGACCTTAGAGAAAAGCTCAAGAGTCAAGGAAGGAGACTGGAAGAAGGGAACAGACTCAAAGAAGGTAACATCGACCGAGATAAGGTAACGTTAGAGATCAGGAGAAAAATAATGATACCTTTTTTAGGACCGAGTGTAACTAAGAAAAACACACTTAATAGATCATACTGAAAGTTTATTAAGCTTAGGAGTGAGATTATGAACAAAATAGGTAGACCCAAATATATGAGGTGGTAGGGAATACAGAGGTTGATGGGGATATAAAATACAGTAAGGGGTCTGGTGATCAAGCACAAAGGAGGGTATGCGATTAATCAGATAATAGGTAGTAAGAACCGTATCACCCTAGAAGTGGAAAGGAACATTACCATGAAGTAAAAGGGTTCGCGTTGTTTCTATCAGATGTCAGGTTTTACGTTCAGCGACCTCATTTTGTTGAGAGGTATGAGCATAAGAAGTTTGGTGAAGAATGTCAAGAGAATCCATAATGAATTGAAATGATTGAGACAAATACTCATAGGCATTATCACTACGCAAATTATGTATAGAAACACCAAATTGAGTTTTAATTTCATGATAAGAATTCTGAAATATTGAAAATAACAAAGACTGATTTTGCATAAAAAATAACTAAGTGCAGCAAGACTAGTCATAAATGAAAGTGACAAAATATCAAGACCCTAGAGTAGTAATAGTATGATTGGGACCCCAAACATCATAATGTACTAAAGAAAAAGAGATGATGCTCAACTGCTAACTTTACTAAGAAACGGACTACGAGTGTGTTTTCCCAGTTTACATGACTCACAAGGGAGACTCGACAACTTAGAGAGGTTAGGCAACAAATTTTGTAGTTTGGGAAGTCTAGGATGACCCAACTATGCATAGATGATGAAAGGAAAATCCTTGATAGCACAAATACAAGAGGGGTTGGAGAGTTAGTAAAGGTCATGGGACCCATATCCGGTGCCAAGTATCTAACTCGAACTCCGATCCTACAAAATGACAGAGTTTTTAGTAAAGGTAATCATACAATCAAGAGACCGAATCAAATAACTAATAGAAAGCAAATTAAAAAGAGACCTAGGAATATAAAGGACATAGTCTACTGAAAAGAAAGGGAAGGGATAGGTAGTGTTGATTCCTTAGGATTGGGACTTGAAACTAGTTACTAAAGTGACAATAGGCAAATAACCATTGTGAAAAAGGTTGGAGAAAATAGTCTTATTACCAGAAATGTGGTCATTCACACCAGAATCAAGAACCCAAGTACTAATGGATGCGAAACAAGAGAGACAAGCAAGTGAAGTACCAATATATATAACAAAGGCAGTGGAACTGGAGCTCTAACATTGCTTAAACCACTTCAAAAAGTCGACATGAGCATCTGTTAGCAAAGGAACCAGAGGACTTACATTGTGCAAACTATTGTAAAAAATCTACATACTCAGCCCAAGATAGTCTGGTTGGGCAGATGAATCTACGGTGTTTGTCGAAGCAATAAGGGCCATAGATCAGAATACAAAGTGCCAAAAAAACATAACTAGATAGCACCTAAATGCACTGATTCAAAAAAGGGTCGCAACAAATGGTCATGAACATTAAAAGTGAGGGCAGATGCAGAAAGAGGAGAGAAGGGTGAGCACAGCGCTACAAACGGCAGTTGGAGGTGGTGGCCCACACGACGTCAAGAGCCAGTCAAAGAGCAGTGTGTGGAGCTATGCGCTGAAACTTTTGACGAAGTGTGGAGGCCCGTCGTGGGGTTTCTGGGCTCGGGCTTATGGGTTCTGACTGAATAGGAAGAGGCAATTCCGGTGGTGGGGTTGCCAGTCGAAAAGGTCATTGAAAAAGTCCCCGAAAAGTTAGACGGAGGCAGTGGACAACAACGGGCAACGGTGTACAACAACAAAGGAGATGAGTCTGTTGGAAAGTGGACACAACAAGAGGAGAAAGTCCAGCAAATTGGAGTGGAAACACAGTTTCGTTAGGAAAAAAATTTCACCAGAGAGCAATAGGCTCCCTGGGAGTGCACGATTCTAGAATTGTCTCTCTTTAGACTCTAGATACCATGTTAGATTCTAACTTAAAATCAATTGGCATTAAGTGGAGTGACCCAATAGATATATAAACCATACCCAAAAGATTGAGGTAAGCAAGATAGGACTCTTAACACCCCCCTCTACAGATGCTTGGAAAGCAGTGGGCTCACAAGGCGTGCATGGTTCTAAAATTGCCTCTCTTTAGGCTCTAATACTATGTGAGATTCCAACTTAAAACTAATTGGCATTAAGTGGAGTGACCCAACAGATATATAAACCACACCCAAAATATTAAGACAGGTGATGTGGGACTCTTAACACCTCCCTCCACAGATGTCTAGACGGAACAGACGAGCTTGGCGGAATATGTGACAAAGAAGCCTAGCGAAATAGGCAATGGAGATGGGATCTCCACTCTGATACCATGTGGGAAAGAAAGAAAAGAAATAGATATGTGAAGAAAACTATGTGTCTGAATTACACAACATATGCTGAATTATATAGCGTTATTGTAATAAACACAAAGATTGCAAAAGATACTAATTACCGTAATTACATGATTTGGTTATGATTTAGTTAGCCTATACAATGAATCTATACACTATTTCAACAAAGTTGACCACTCTGTCTTCTATCAAATTTAGCTTAAGCGTGCATTTATTTGATTGTGTATGTCGACGATATTATTATCAGTGGTAGTGATTACTATGGCATAATTCAGGTAAAACAATATCTCGGTCATCACTTTCAGACCAAAGACCTTGGCAAACTTTGATACTTCTTGGGAGTAGAGGTGGCACAATCCAAGGATGGTATAACAATTTCACAAAGGAAGTGTGCCATGGATATCCTTGAGGAAACAAGTTTGTTGAATGCAAAACATGTTAACATTCTCATAGATCCGAATGCTAAACTTTCACCCAATCAAGGGAAGCCACTTTTGGATCCAGAAAGATACAGAAGAATAGTTGGAAAACTGAATTACCTCACTGTTACCCGTCTTGACATCTCCTTTACAATTAATTTCTAAATTCACATTGTGATGAACATTGGAATATAGTGATTCGCATCCTGAAGTATATTAAAGGAGTTCCAAGAAAAAGCCTTGTATATAAAGATAAGGGTTACACTCAGATTGTTGGATACTCAGATGTTGATTAGACAAATTCTCCCACTGATAGAAGATCTACTTCTGGGCATTGTGTATTTATCGGGGGTAATCCGATATCTTAGAAAAGTAAGAAACAAAGGGTGGTCACAAGATCAAGTGTCGAAGCAGAATATCGAGTCATGGCCTTAATTGCTTTCGAACTCATTTGGTAAAATAACTACTTAAAGAGCTTCAATTTGGGGAGATTATGCAAATGACTCTCATTTATGATAAACAAATTGCATTGCATATCGCCTCTAATCTAATGTTTCATGAGAAGACCAAACATATTGAGATAGATTGTCATTGTATTAGAGAAAAGATCCTATCTAGAAACATCACCACTAGCTTTGTCAATTCAAATTATCAACTGACGAATGTTTTCACTAAGTCTTTCAGAGGTCCTCGGATAAGCTATATTTGTAACAAACTTAGTACATATGACCTATATGCTCCAGCTTGAGGGAAAGTATTGAAAACTATGTATATAATGTCTAAACTCATTGTATAGGCTAACCAAATCATGTAATTATAGTAATTAGGATTTGTAGTCGTTGTATTTATTGTAATAGGTCTATATAATTCAGTCTCCATTGTGTAATTCAAGTACATGGTTTCATATATGTCTCTCTGTTATCTTTTTGCTCTCAACATTATGGAATCAATTAGTCATCTAATTAAAAAAGTAATCGTTGGAGTTATTTCTTGATCTTGTAATATTTCTTGATCTATTTCCTTATTTAATTAAAATTAGGAGTCTACTATTAGTATAAATAGGATTGTTGGGTTTAACTTTTATATCACATCAACACATCACATCGTATCATATCACTTCTTTCAATAATATTCTTAGTTTACAGTCATCTCTCTATTTTCCCTATTCCCTAGCCCTAAACCTAAACATGATATTAAAGTCATGATATCAACCTTGAAGAGAGTTTCTCCTTTTCGCTGTATAGAGTTCATGGAACTCGTTAGAGTTATTATTCACCACTTTTAAACCAAGATTTAGTTTTATTGTTTTCCTCATCTTTGTCTCCTCTCAAGGTCCCCTTCAAACCAAGATTTAGCTAGTTAGCCATTTCTTCCTCATCGTGTATTTAGTTAGAAGTGTTAGAATATATTTAGAATATCTTCAAAATATCTTAGTTAATATGTAAAGTATATTATGGAATCAATTAGTCATCTAATTAATGAAGTAATCTTTAGAGTTATTTCTTGATTTTGTAATATTTACTTATTTGTTTCTTTATTTAATTAAAATTAGGAGTCTATTATTAATATAAATAGGATTGTTGGGTTTGTATTTTGTATCACATCAACATATTACATCTTATCCATTCACATCTTTCAATAATATTCTTAGTTTACAGTCATCTCTCTATTTTTCTTTTTTCCTAACCCTAAACCTAATTCTTCAACAAGGTATTAGAGTTATGGTATCAACCTTGAAGAGAGTTTCTTTTTTTCACTATGTATAGATCATGGAACTCGTTACAATTATTATTCACCACCTTCAAACCAAGATTTAGTTTTGTTATTTTCCTCACTTTGTCTCCTCTCAAGGTCCCCTTCAAACCAAGATTTAGCCATTTAGTCATTTCTTCCTCATCCTGTATTTGGCTAGAAGTATTAGAATATATTTATAATATCTTTAAAATATCTTACTTGATATTTAGAACATATTATGGAATTAATTAGTCATCTAATTACGGAAGTAATCTTTGAAGTTATTTCTTGATATCATAATATTTCCTTATTTAATTAAAATTAAGAGTCTATTATTAGTATAAATAGGATTGTTGGTTTGTCTTTTGTATCATATCAACATATTACATTGTATCACCTCACATCTTTCAATAATATTCTTAGTTTACGGGCATCTCTCTATTTTCCTTTTTCACTAACTCTAAACCTAATTCTTTAACATAATATCAACCTTGAAGAGAGTTTCTCCTTTTTTACTATGCAGAGTTTACGGAACTTGATAGAATTATTATTCACCACCTTCAAACCAATATTTAGTTATGTTGTTTTCCTTATCTTTGTCTCCTCTCAAGGTTCCCTTCAAACCAAGATTTAGCCATGTAATATCTTCCTTAACCTAATAGTCCTAATCAAGGTTATAGAAGCTCAGTAATACTGGTAGAAATTATCTGTTAATTCGGATAATTTTCTAAACTAGTTTGAACGTAATTATATAACAATGAATACAATAAAATAACCAAAGTTTCTGTGTAAACAGTTGATATAATGGGAATAAATATGGAAAATTTATTCCCTAGCTATAAACAATTGATAAAAGTTGTAGTAAATTTTTGAGAAGCAATTGAGTTAGTTTGGTATTTTTAAGGATATCAAAGAGGAATTAAGGGAACAGTAATGGAATAACTAAGTATCTTAGAAAATTATGAAATTTAATAGAAATGATAAATAAGATATAGAGAATAATTTGGTATAAAATACCAGCCAAGTAATGAAGCATATTTACTTAATCCATTGGTTTAATTTAACTCGGAACGAGTAATGAAGCTTAACTGATAAATAACAGTATACAGAAAATTATGAAAAAATGGATCCAAGAACTAAGTTGAGTTCTAAAATTTTTCATAACACTTATGAACATTTAAAAACTCAGCTATGAAAGATTAAAATGTGCTTAACAGATACAAAAGTCTCAATAGGATAAATGTTGGTCATTTTTTACCAAGTGTCTGTCGCTTCTTTTGCCTATAATTCTCTAGACATTTCTCATCTTTCTTTCATTGTTTTACACAGTTTTTACCCCTAAAACAGAGGCAAAAACATAGCAAAACCACCAGCAGCAATGAGCTCATAAAGGAGAGAAAATAGGAGGAGAAAGTGAAGGAAAAAGGAAGAAAATCAAGGAACCAAAGCTACGGAATTGAGGTAGGGTTTTGGCCTTTGTTTTGCTCTTCCTTCTTCCTTGGTTTTGATTTAAAATTTTGGTTATTGAGCCCTTAAAAGCCACGACCAGAACCAAGAAAAACAACATGTGTTTTGATCATTTTTGTGCTCATATTCTTACCTTGCTCTAATTCTATTTCTTATATGAGTTCTTGAGCAAACATTTTGTGAATTTGATTAATGCTTTGTTGCCCTATGTCTCATGGCCATGATGGGATTTAGAGGTGTTTGTATTCTTTCATTTGTTCATCTACTTCTATTAATGTTTGTATTGAATTGTGATGTTGTATTGGTGAGAAAATGGTTGGATTTTGAGGCTGAATTGTGTCACAGTTGTGTTGCCCTTATAAAACCAGAATTTTGGTGTTTTAGATGTGAGAAATTGTGACTTGAATGGTGTTGAATGTTATGGTAGAATGTTGTTTATTGATGGCTAGAATTATGAAGAATTTATGCATAAAAATAATACTTGAATGATGCATTAAGGTCACAGCCATGTGGATTATAGGAAGGAACTATGTTTGATATGTTATATATCTCTAATTAAGGATTTAGTAATTGAAAATGAATAAAGGTACTAGTTCTTGTGATTTACTAACATGGTTGATGATTAGGCATTTTTTATAAGCCTTGAAAAACCTAGAACTTGGATTCTTACATTAAACATTTGGATGTTCAATATTGCTCTTTGGATATTCAATATTGTTCTAATTGGTTACATATAACCCTTGATATGTTGTAATGGCTGTGTAGGTCGAATGTATTACTTAAAGTTTAAGTACTTGAAATAGTGCTTGAATTATTGTTGTTTGAGAATTTCTTGGAAATAAATTATATTGTGAAGTTGATGAAAAGTTATGAAATATGATTAGATATATATGAGTAGCTCATTTATTTGACCAATGATTATTTTGGGAAATGATCCTTATCCTAGGTTAGAATGGAAGTATAAGGATAAACATTCTCTCCCTTTCGAAGTAGTTGAGGTTGAAGATGGACATATCCTCACTCTTTACTCAAACTCTTTCTAGTTGTTAGAGGTGATCCTAGTTTGTTGATAGTGTGAGGATGGATGACACCCTCCCTATCTTAGTAATTGAGGATGAACATTTCTTCTCTACTTATAACTCTAAGTTGAGGATGGGCATTTCCTCACTAAAGGTGGCCTGGGTTACTCATTACTCGGAGTAGTTCTATGTGACTAGTGAATTGTCATGAATAGGTTAGAGTGCACCAACCTGAAAGCAGATTATTGCTAAGTGATTTAAATGAGCATTATGATGAAATTAGATGTAATTGTTAAATTATGATGCTTGTTTGAAAATGTGTTTCTGAAAATATTTGTGGATGCAAATTGTGATGTTTATTAATAAATGCTTTCAGAAATTAATAATAATTGGATTTCTATTTCAGAAAGAAGAATAACTGGATTTGGCTTTTGCCACCTTCCTATGTTATAAAATGAGTTTTAAAAATTGTTTTTCTTCGAAACAGCTTAAAGTATTATGATATCACTGATTTTAATAGTATTACTGAGAATTCTTTGAATTATCACCCATTTTTCTGTTTATGTTTTCATAATATTTTCAGGTATGAGCTTTCTAGCAAGGAGATAATCGAGGAGGAAGTAGAATAATATTGATGTTATTTTGTATTTCTGATGTATAAAAGAATACTTGTGATTGCCTTTGTAATTTTGAGTAATGTAAATTATGTCATATATTATCCTTTTTATTATACGATCATTATATTATTCCACAACAAACTCATATTTTTTGTATACCAATTAAATATAGTTAAATTATTTTGTTAGTTTTAAGTGATGTGCTTAATTTTATATGCTAATACGTAAATCCAGATATGTTATTAGTAATGTTATTAAGGATGTTATAAGCTAGTTAGCCATTTTTTCCTCATCTTGTATGTGGTTAGAAGTGTTAGAATATATTTAGAATATTTTCAAAATATCTTAGTTGATATTTAGAATATATTATGAAATTAATTAGTCATCTAATTAAAGAAGTAATCTTTGGAGTTATTTCACTACTACAAATGATACAAATAGCGACATAATTTAGCGACGAAAAAAAATCTGTGATTATTAACGATAGAACCTATCACAGAATTTAATTGTTGGATTTAGCAATAGAATTTAAGGACGAAAAAGTATCCATGAAAAATTTCATTACTATTTTATTTCTAAAAAAATATTTTATTGTATAAAATATATAGCGACAAAACTAAGTTTATTATATGAAAAAAATGATAATTTTATTGTTGAAATAAATGTTTAATTGTATGAAATATATAATGACAAAAAATTTTCTATCGCTAAATTTTTTATATTAAAAAAATAAAAATTTTATTATTAAAAATCCAAAAGCAAGAATCGAACCTTACATACTCCACTTACCACTAAACCATGCTTTGTTATTATTAGGGGTGTCCAGCGGGTCAGGTTGACTCACAAACTCGCGAGTTTCGACCTAACCCAACTCATAAAATGTGAGTTCAGTTGGGTTCGCGAGTTGGGTCGTGTTGAGAAATGCTTCAACCTGCAGTGTGTGAGTCGAGTAACGGGTTGGAACACTCCCACCTCGCACAACCCGACCCAACCGACTTTTTTTTTTTTATAAAAAAAAGTGGTCGAGACTAGACAGACAGAAATAGCATTTTAAAAATATCTTAACGTTGTAAATATCTTCTCTCTCTCGTATACTCCCAGTCCCTCTCTATCTCTTTCCGTTTCTAGTATACTCCCTCCATGCGCAGTTCTCTCTTCTCTAAAATCTCTGCAACTAGTCTTTCGTTCTCCCAGATCTCAAGCTCCCTGGCTCTTAGGCTCTCAGATCTCCCAATCCCAGCATTGCTCTGCAGGTAAGCCTCTTCCTTTGCTCTTTTCATGTCATTGCTCCTAGATCTGGAACATAAGAGGGGTATGGTGCAGTTGCACCATACTGGCAAGGAAGCTACGAGGGGTAGGATGAGGACACGGTGGTTCCGTGGAGGGCTCGGGGTTGAGGCGTCACTGGGGTGGCGATTTTGTGTTGCTCCAATCAAGTTTAAGTGTAGGCATTGTGGTGTTACTCTCAAAGTGAACAAAGAAAATAAGTTCATAAGACTTTTGACGCATCTAAGTAACAGTTGTGTTGAAAAACTAATTGATCGTTTAGATGATAAACAGTATATGAAAAAAATAGAAAATGAAGTCAATAATTATATCAATATCAATACATATGACATGCGTGATGACACTGACTTCGATTGGTTAGACTAATTTGTTATTTGAGTTATGACTAGCTTTGTTTAATTTAGTCCAGATTCAGTAAGACTTATTAGTTATTTATTTGTTAAGCACTTATTAACTTATAATATTTAATTTGTTTGAAATTGAGACTTATGATATTAATTTGTTAGTTTTTATATTTTAAACTTTAAAAAAAACATGTTGGACTCACGAATTTGACCTAAAACAACTCACTCTTGAACAGGTCGAGTTGGGTCGAGTTGAGCGAAAATTTTTTTTGAACGGATCAAATTAAGTTGGATCATGTGAAAAAATCCCTTGAGCTAGTCGACTGCAAAAACATATTAAATCCACCCAAAGCAACCCATAAACATCCCTAAATATTATTTTTATATTTACATATTTTATATTTGTATAATTAAATTAATACTTTTATGACATTCTCTCCCTCTTTTTTCTTCCCCTCTGATTCTCATCTGCGCTAAACATACAAATCTTACTGGCAACACTCCGCAGAACCCCAATCTTCAAACGAAATCTGCAACAATCGAGCAAGAGGCCACCGAAGCAACACCGGGAATCCTGTTGCAAGATCACTGCTATTAAATTGATTCAAGCAAGAGGCCAGCGGCTGGGAGTCAAGATTTTTGGTGACCAAGTCGCCAAGCCCAGTTCCATCATCGTTCGCCAGCGCGGAACAAAGGTGCGTAAGTGTCTCTTCAATTCTCCTTTTTATTTTTATTTTTCATTTTGATAAATTTGTTATTATGTTTGATAAGGGTGCTATTGGAGGTTGGAAGTTTGATTCTTGTTATTTTCGTCAGGTTAGGGTGCTGTTATGTGTTGAACTTGTTGAATAAATGGAGTGTGTTAGGAGTTAGGTCCCTGGAGAATCATTTTTGTAAAATGTTGGAAAAAAAATAGTTGTGGTTTGTTCAGTGGTGTAGCCTTGTGTCTTGAATTTTCAATGGTGAATGAAGCTTGACAAATTGTTTACTATTCAGTGAATCACTGATCTTAGTTGCAGAATAAGTTTAAGCTTTAGTTATTTTGTGATTTGTAGACTGTATGTTTTATTGAAATTTTCAAATTGATGATCATTGAATAGGTAAAACTTACTACTGCAAAAATCTGTTTACCTTCAATTTTGCAGCTTGGGAATAAAAATTTGACATAACTTATGCATGTGTGCGCAATTATAACTGACAAATAATGTGTAAATCTCATCTATAGGCTAGAAAATTAATACTGTTAAGGAGTTGTTTTCTAAATGGGAATGAGTTGTTTTCTTATGCCAAATTGCAGCAATAAGCAGAGGATAGATAGGAAGATTCGAATCTTTGTTCAATTGACATATACTGCATTCAATCAAAACATTGCTCTTCATCATTCTGAAACCAAAGTGTCTAATTATTTACTTAAGATACTAAGCAAAGCAAACGTCATTTGGTTCTAAAAGGTTCATCTATATTGGTCTCCATATATATGTCAATTAGCTATTCGCCATTGAGCTTTTCATTTGGTTTTGAAGTGGATTTTTCATGTCCTGATTGTAAACTTGATTACATTAAACAATGGGTTCTGGTAATAGAAAGTCTCATTGGCATGAAGTACACTATATAATAATCCATGTATAGCAAGTTATCAATAATCTAATTTGGAGCTTTGTTTATTTGGTCTGGAATATACCTATTATAAAGAAGGAAATTGTAATGATATTCCAGAATTTGTAGTCAATGTTTTTATAATATATAAGCTGATAAGGGTCTGTAGTTCCAAGTCTGAGACATCCATCTCTGCTTCTGCCTATGTTTATCTCTCATTGGCTCTGCCTGTGTGTGAATAATGATTATAAAAAGCAGAATCATTGGTTAATAAGGAATATTAACCAATATGCTTCATTGAATTCTCCATTGCTGCTAATCTTGATTCCATATGAGTTTGTTGTTTCTTGATATGATCTTGTTGCTCCTTGATCTCTTTCACGCTGTCTTCCAATTTCATAAACCTTATTTCTTCTGTCATTGGTGAATGAAAGCACCAATTGATAAGTTGAACTTATCAAAGAAGGAAATTACAGTTCCAATCCTAAAAGAATTTTATCTTTTTCTATTTTCTTTTTTTTTTAAAAAAATAAATGATAAAATTCATACATTTATTCTTCCTTGTTCAAGTGTATAAGCAAAATTACCTGTTAGCCAACTGTTGTAACTATTCATAGTTAATCATGAATGTGACCAACTAAGTTGATACAAGACCAATGAGTTCTACGTAAATGTTTTCCTTTTTTAGTTAATTAGTTCTAATTCATATCAGTGTGCATATATCATATAATATAGGTATTTATTAGTTTCTAAAAAGTATATTATGATCAATTCTAAATAGAGACGATATAGGGCCAATCAATTAGAAGCACTTTTGTACTATAAATTTCTGATTTTAAATAATCATTGTTCTACTATAACAAATTTGTAAAAAATACAAACAAACAAAAAAACTAAAAACAACCATAGATAGGAAACTGTACAAGAGATAAACTACATCATGAAAACGTTTTTTTTTTAAATCTGTTCCTTAGAATTTCATTGTTGTCTTCCACCCACTTATTTCTCAGATATACAAGTTTTCATATACAAAATTAGAATTCTTTATTATAATTTATTTTTTAAATTTATATAAGTTCATTATTATTTGTGGATGCAAATGTCATATGCAATTTATTACCTGTATACATGAATTATATTTAATTTATTAGATTATATTCCTGTTACTTTGTTAGCATGGTCAAGTGGCATTAGGATTGGAAGTAAGCCGAGCTAGGCTTAGCTCAAGCTCAAGCCCAAATAAGGTAGGATTTTATTAAGGGCAGAACTTAGAAATCATAAATAACATAGGTGGTTATCCTGAGACATCACAAAGAAAGAGATATCACATAGATGGTTATCCTGAGATATCCTAACTTGAGTTTTTTTAAATCTCTTTTGCTTTATATGATTATTTTCCATATCCCAACAAATTGAAAAATAGAAAATGATGTCAAATATCAGAAGATTAGATGAGATAACACAGGAGCATAAGCAACAGAAAATTATTTAAATTTATAGTCATATGATTTATGACTTACAGGAGTATGTGAAAATAATGAAGTAATCAACTGTATCTTTCTTCTGCAATGCTTCAATCTTTTTGGCTACAAGCTACGTTGAGTCTGGTTATTTATTTGTGATAACAAGTTGAGAAAGTAATACTTCTAATTTAGACCATGTGCAGTCACTAGACTTGAATTTATACATATGGACTTCCTAGATTGTACTTCTAATTTGGTTACTTGATGTTGTTTGATAGGATTTTTAATATTTTTAAAATAGAAATTCCTGAACATCGCAAGTGGATGGATAAAAGGATAAGTCCTAATAAGCATATTACAAATGAATTTATAGAGGGGGTTTTTGAGTTTGTTGAATTTGCTTGTACCCAAGATCAATATATGCTAGAAGGGAAGTTGAGGTGTCCTTGTAAAAAATGTAAATGTTGGTAGTACCAAGAAGTTGACGACATCAAGGTGCATCTATGTAGTAAAGGGTTTATGAGTAACTACTACTACTGGACTAACCATGGAGAATCAATGCCTTCTATTCCTGTTGTAGGTTTTGACGATTCACACTATAGAGGTAGTGGGTTGAGGGAAGACTTCAATAGGTATGAGCAGATGGTAATGGATGCCGCTAGACCTTCAATTGGTACTTACATGGCTTCACGCACGCAAAGGAAATTGGATCTCCACCAAAGCAAAAAATATTGCTATAAGTATAAATGCTGCAATTAAATTTTAATATATGGCTAAGTCAATTTGCAAGTATAAATATTTATTAACAATTGCATTTGTCAAGATAAGTACCAGAAACGTGTTAGTGAGAGGGACTCACAGCAGCCACTAGGGGAGGAGACTATTGACATTCACTCTAACAACAGCATCTACTTGGATGTTGTTGGAGGCATTAGCAAGAAGAAATGCATTTTTGGCTTGGGATCTGATGTTGCTTGTCATGCATCATCTTCCTCTACATCTGTTGAAGGTTGTTCACAGTAAGAGATGGAGGTGATGAGGAGTTTGGTTGCAAGTCTCAGTACGCAAGTGGTGGAACAAGGAAACTTAATCAACACAATCCTACAACGTTTGAACGTATCTACTAGTGGCTTACAAGCTACTGGAAGCAGTCATGAGGATGAGCCATTTGGTGATGGGGTTGGTGATAGGGATGAGGATAACTATGATCTTTTTCCTCCTGATGTTTAATACATTATCTTCATGTTTGTTTGGATAAAGAACTTGGATAACTTAATTTACATTTACCTTGATATGCAATTATGATAATGATATTTTTATATTTTGGAAATTTGTTGTTGGATTTTGAATTGGATTATTGTACTATTGTGTTGCATACAGGTTTAAATTGTATAATTGGATTGTGTAAAAAATTAAAAAAAATAATTCAAAAAATTTAGGTCATTAGCGACGAAAATAATCTGTCGCTAAAAGGCATAGATTTATACTTTCATTTTAGCAACGAAATATTTTCCGTTGCTAAAAGGCATAAATTCATACTTTCATTTTAGCAACAAAATATTTTCCGTCGCTAAATGGCATAGATTTTATACTTCCATTTTAGCGATGGAATCTTTCACTAAAACAGTTGCTAAATAATAATATTTTAGTAATTAAGAAACTTTGGTAACGAATGTTAGCGACAGAATTGTTTAACTAGCGATGGAACAATCTGTCGCTATTTAGCGACGGAAATAGAGTTTTGTCGCTAAAACATTAGCCACCAAGGATTATGTGACGGAAACGATTTTGTGACAGATTTTGTCTCTAATTATTATATGACTAGAATTTAATGGATCGATCCATGATATGACTTAAAGAAAAAAATTATGTTGCTATTTAAATAATTTTTAGTAATGTTTCTTGATCTCGTAATATTTTTTTATTTGTTTCCTTATTTAATTAAAATTAGGTGTATACTATTAGTATAAATAGAACTATTGGATTTGTTTTTGTATCACATCAACATATTATATAGTATATCACATCACATCTTTCAATAATATTCTCAGTTTACAGTCATCTCTCTTTTTTCCTTATTCCCTAGCCATAAACATAATTTTTCAACATGGGATCAGATCCATGATATCAACCTTAAAGAAAGTTTCTCTTTTTTGCTGTGTAGAGTTTATGGAATTAGTTAGAATTATTATTCACCACCATCAAACCAAGATTTAGTTTTGTTAATTTTTCAATCTCGATAATATCCAAGTATTCAAAACAATTGTTATAGTCAATATTTCTCAATTAATATATCGCATGAGATATAAATGTCTAAGGTCCCTTTTTTTAGTTTTGCTATGTTCTATTGTGCATCATTGGGCATTGCCTCTCTAACTTTGCACCCTTACATTGGCACGCCTCTCCTGTAGTCTCATTAGTTCAATGTTCAAAATTCAATCATGTTTTTTAATGCATGTATAATTCACCAAATCCAATCGATTGATCATATAAAAAAACATGCATTTTCATAATTATAAAACACTTTCGTTGTTTTCACAAAATCGCAAAGTGTAATATTTCGTTAGCTTGAAAGATTGGTTTAGTTCGTTTCAAACAGCAATGATTAGCTTCATTCATTCAAATCTTTTACATTTTTTACCATAAAATCCATTTTCAAAATATTTAATCGCTAAAGATTAAAAGATTAGCTACATTCTAACCTGACGTTACGCAATTTGGCTCTTACCCAAATTCATTTTGGTTCCATTCCATATGTAATTTGGTCCTTCCCACCATTGTGTGGCCTTACAATGGTACATCTTCAATTGTGCTTCTCCAAAATCTTTCATTATGCTTATCTAAGATTTCAAAGTTTTCTTTTTATATTATTTTTAGTTAATTTTCTTTTTTGTGCATTTAATTTTAACAAGTTTTAACTTAAGGGAAAGTGGTAGAATATATTTAGAATATCTTCAAAATATTTATGTTGATATTTAGAATATATTATGGAATCAATTAGTTATCTAATTGAGGAAGTAATCTTTGGAGTTATTTCTTGATCTCGTAATATTTCTTAATTTATTTTCTTATTTAATTAAAATTAAGAGTCTACTATTAGTATAAAGAGAAAACAACTTTCATGGAGATGGTTGTACACAAAATAAATCAATAAAAAAAAAAAGAAGAAATTTGATCATTCATATAAAATAAAAAAAAAAAAAAAAAGAAAACAAAGAAATGGTTGTAAACTTTGTTTTTCTTTTTTAAGTCTTTCATCAAGCTTCTAAAAACCGTGTTACAAAACAAAATCATAAAAATTTGAAAAATAAACTCTTTATTTATTTTCCTTGCTTTTTTCTAAAAATCATTCAAGAAAATAAATGGTGAGTTGTAAAAATGATACAGGGAAAAAAAAAAAGAGGGGGAAAAGAATATGTAAAAAGAATTTGCATTACATAGAGTTAGAATATAATATTTATATATATATATATTGTTATTTGAACTCATCCCCAATGTTCTTTTGTTATCTTTAGTATTTAACTTGTCATCTTTATATTATTCATCAACACCCATCAAATACCATCTCTGACCTCATTACAACCTTACATAAAAGTCTTTTTCTCTTAATTTCTCAAATGTGCATTTATTTTGAGTGGATCTAAAGAAATAGAAAAGAAAGAAAAGTTTCCTTTACACTTCACCTCAAAAAACCCATGGTAGTGCATGAAATTTTCATAGGTTAAATTGAAAGAGAAACACTTACCTTCTAAATACTTGATGGTGGGATTGAGAGTGTATCTTGTGAACTTGAGCACCTGGATTTAGCCCAAGATCTTGTAGATGTTTTAGAATCATTCTTGATTTATGTTTTTCAATTGAAGTTACCTACTTGTTGATTTGAGATGTAAAGAAATGTTATTTCATGAATGTTTTATCTTGAAGAAAAAAAGTTTGAAGACTTTGTGATTGCTCTTCTTGCTTATAGGCTTTTGCATTCTTAAACATCATTGAAAAATGAGTCTTTTAGAGTTTTTAACTTTTGAGTTTGTGTTGTTGTTTCTTGTTCCCTATGTTGAATTTCTAGTTTTGCTCTCTTTTTTGAGACAAAAGCACCCTTAATAATGTGAGGAGATTTGATAAATACAATTTTCATATATTAGTTAACCATCATATTTAGTTTATTAGACTTTTTATATGCTTAATTGATTGATTTTGGACACATTTTATAAGTTTGGGTTCAAATTGAGCTTAATAGTATTTTTCAATATTATTGAGAATTTTATACTATTTCTGTATTTTAGTCATAACTTGAGTTTTAGACATCTAAAAATTATAAATTTTATCTTGTAAAAAAACTGAGAAAAAGCTCTACAACTTTGATGAGAGCTTGAAGACTAAATCAGATGTCTAGTGAATCAAATTGAGCCATGAAGTCAAAACAAAGATGTTGTCATTGAAACTTGAAAGATGTGCAAAGATTGAGCTATAATTTGAGTTGTAGGTGTCATCTGGAGTTGAAATCGATGCCATATGAAAACTATGACATAGATCTTCAATTATTATGAGACCACTTATCAAAACGGTGACGTTTTGATGGTGTTTTAACCCTTTGAAGTCGATATTTAGAATAATTATGAAGATAGTTCATTAAGAATGTTTTGAGACGTAAGCTCTTAATTTATTTTCTTATTTAATTAAAATTAACGTCTACTAATTAGGTGTCCAATTAAAGTTAAGAGGAAGATGATTAATCCTAAGATAAGGGAAAATTTAGATTTTTAATTTTAGAGATAGTTATTTAAACAGCAGCAACAATCACAAAACTAAATCTTAATTTTCTCTTAGCCACTCTTACTTGCACTTCCTTTCTTCATCTTTTTTCTTCTCATTTTTCTATAGTTTTCTTTCTTTTCTTTTTTTCCCTTCTATCCATAGAGGGCTGAACCCTTTTAAATCAATCATAGGGATTGACAATCTTAATGTTTAATTCTGAGATCTTATTTTGATTATTTTACATTAAATTGTTAATCAAGTTTATCTTTTACTTGTTGATCAAGTTTATCTTTTACTTGTTAATCAAGTTTCTCTTTGATTTTGTTAAATTTGAATTGAATTGCTTAATTTGATTTGGATGTTAATGTGATAATTACATATTTACCACGTATTTAATGAGGATTACAAAGACTAAACAATGCATCAAAGTCTTCTTTGATGTTATTTTTTAAACTTAGTTGAATTATGAGTTTTAGATTAATTTAGGATTAGATAGGTACTTAATTCGTTTAATCTTGATTAATTAAATTCAAGATGCTTATTTAGTAAAAAATTCATGGATCATCTTAAAGCTTCTTGATGTGATCTAAGACTAAGAATTTGATTAGCAATTGAATAAATTCGTATTGATTAATGATGAATTAAATTCAAGATTAATTGATTTCTTTGGATTGATTGTTTATTTAATTTTGTTTATAATTTTTAATTAATTTTTATTAATTAATTTTACAACTTTTTTTATGTATTAATCTCTTAATTTAATTACTTAATTAGAGTGATTGAATAGTTAAACCCAGTTGTGCTATCAACATCCTCACTACCATGATATGACGTTTCCACGCACAGACGCAACGTGGATTGCATATCGGCTGGTGTCCCCCTCAGCACTGTCCCTGCACTTGCAGAAACAACAATGTTGGTGCTCCACATAATGGGCTTTGTAACAGAAGATTAACAATGTCCATCATTTTTCTCTAAACTCCCATCACGTCTAGATGGGCCTAGCCCAGTATTCCCCAGAAGATTAACAATGAGAGACCTCTTCCACTGTTGACAAAATGCCTTCCTTTTCTCCCTAGATATCTCCACAACTGGGCATAAAGCCTCATCCATCTCATCCCTCTCTCACCTTCGACATGCTCTATATCAGTGGCATCATCATCACTATCTAGTATAGTCACTTTCTTGTTTTCCCAAACATCAGCCACGTATGTGCATGAAACCGATTCCCACCATTTACCCCTACACAAGCATCCTTACATGAGGCTAGTTTCCTCTTCATCACCATCTTCTTCTCATGGCCTTTATCGTCAGAAATAGGATTTCCCTAGCCAGACTCAACCCCAAGTATCACCATTTCCTAACCTACTTGAGTTTCCACCACCACAATCTCCATATTAGACTTAGCAAGTTCATCAAGTTTGGCCTTCTTGTTACTCCTCACTAGTTGGTCCTTCTCCTCCCCTAAGAGCTCTCTTGCCCATTCCTCAATTATTCTTGATGGTGAAAATCTGTGTCATATGAAATCACTTAAAATTTATTTAAGCATTACAAACCACGACATTGTTTTAAAATATGAAATTTCAAAATGACACAATTTTTTCAACAAGCAACAACGTGAATATATGAAGTTAAATAATATTTTTTGTAAATTTAAATTCAAATATTCAACTAATATTATTATATGACATATATTGAAATTTTTAAACTCAAGCAAGATATAACATATGTTTATACATATATAATTTTCAATGGCTTACATACCTATAAACTTAAAATTACTAATATATACAAATATATCACATATGCTATTTATATATTTTTTATTAAGATATTTTAATATTTATTTAGTGTTCTCATAGGTTAGAGATCTTGATCACGTGCCCATTTATGAAACAAATTTCCCTTTGTGCCACCCCATAAGGAAAAATTTGTCTCCATATAAGCCTTCTTGTGGGGATGCGCACAAATATACGCTTAAATAGGTATTTTTTACATCCTTATCATTCAATCTCCATTTTTTTTTTATCTCTTTCCCTGTACCCCTAATTAAATGCTGACAACTCAGAAAAACTATATGTTTATTGTCAATAACATTGCTCCTAGTTTTTTTAAGTTTTTTTTTCCCCTTAGTTGACAGCATTTACTTGAGAATACAAGAAAAGAGACAAAAAGATAGGACAAAAGATTTGAATCTATCAACAACAACATATTATGATGATTTATGCAATGTATAGACAAAATAATAAGCGTGTTATTTACTTACAAACAATTAAGCTAGAGAGAGAGAGAGAGAGAGAGAGAGAGAAATTTTTTACATAATAAACATTAATGGAATATTGATTATTTGTTAAAGTAAAATAAATACATATATGAATTATATTCTGCTAGATAACATTTATTAAATTATGTATTTAATTTTAATACATAGTGTAAAAAGTTTTATATTGTCATCTAATGATGTGTTGTTATATCTTAATGAATTAAAACTTATGTGAGATGTCAAATTTATGAAATATGTGGCAACACATTATTGAATGATAGTATAAAATATTTTATATTGATAATACATTAAAATTAAACTCTTAAATTATATCACTCACTTTTAAATTAAAAAGCCAACATAATTTTGTAAAGAATAGATCATAAGATTAACACTATGTTTTAATGATATGTAATGAAGGGAAAGGAAAGGGAATGAGACAAAGAAAAATAGAATGAGAGGAAGAGGAATAACTTCTCTTATTTAGGAGTTTTAAAATACATGGGAATAGAATGGAACACATGGGGAATCATTTCCACTCCATTCCCCTCAAATACTCAACTTTTGTTTTCCTAAAAATTGAAGTAGAATGGGGGGAATACATGTTCCGTTCCGTTAACAAAACTTCCAAACAAAGAGAATGGTAACTATGTTTCATTCCATTCTATTCCTTTCCGGTCTATCCTTACCTATTTTGTTCCGTTCCATTAATAAAAAATATTCAAACATAGGGTAAACTTAGGAAATTTTTGTTTTTATTTTTTTTAGGGGCAGATAAAAGTTTAGAGCAATATTTTAAAAATTGAACTAGAGATTGAACTGGAAACCTGCGATTCATGGTTCGATTGGTTTAACTAGTTAAATTTGTGGTTAAATTATATTTGAACCATAATTGAATTAGATATTGTTTAAACCGAAGACATAGCTTATTCATGGTCCGACCAGTTCAACCAACTAGTTCGATCTGAATTTTAAAACATTGGTTTAAAAAGAAGATTGCTTTATTCAAAAGTCAAGGCATGGTACAAGCCTTTGCGAAAAGTTATCTTGGTACTTACATACTCTTAAAGAAGATTCATCATATAATTTTTTTTATATAAAACTTATTAATAATTTAATAATAGATTTTATTAGCAAGTGTCCTAATATAAGATTTTAGGACACTTGTTTTAATATAGAACTAATAAGGGCACTTGTTAAGAAAGTCAAAACAAAAAGTTTTAGATGAAAACAAGACAAATAGTAAAACTTTTTCAATTTCTAATGTATTAAATGTCTTGTTTTTATCAAAAAATTTATATTTTGATTTTCTTAACAAGTTCCCTTAAGATACTTGTTAGCAAAATTCTTTAATAATAAATTAGTTTTCTAAATACTTAATGATATTAAGTCATCAGTTAATCGAAGATAATAAAAAAAATTGAACGAGATTAGTCTCACATTCAAAGGGTGTGAAATATCCGTGAAAGACAAAAAAAAGATTAAAGATAGGTAAAAAGAAAGATGGAGTGCAGTTTATAACCATGTATAAGATTTATTATCATTTTGACGAACCTAATTTGCTCTAATTTTTTATGTCATGCCTTAAATTTTTGTGTTGCCCCTCTTTTACTCCCCTCTTTATATATTTAAGGTGTTCATTGATCAACCCAAATCATAAATCATATATTGAATTAGATTATTTGGTTCAGATTTTTTTAACTCCAACGGGACTTTGCACAAATCAAAAAAGTGTTTATCGAAAGGAATTCAAGGTTCTTTCTCTTCAACGACTTTGCACAAATCAAAAAAGCATTTATCGAAAGGAATTCAAGGTTCCTTCTCTTCAACGTCAGTTTGCTGCGGAAAAAAATTAAAACAAACTTTGTGTTCTTAAAGCTGATTTCATTAGTTCCAATCTCATGGTTTGATTTTTTTTTTCTCCATCCGATTATCCAAACCAAACTGTGTTACCAAAGCTCTTTTAACGTATAATGTTGTTCCTTCGAATTTAATGGCCAATACGACATCATTGTAGTTATATATTTTTAAATTTTTAATATCAAACATCACTTTTGATTTAATGGCCAATATATACAAAGTTATTTAGTTTTTTTTTTAAAAGTAAATTTGACCCTAATAAATCACCAACCATGGTTAGTTAAATTTGATTTAAACTCAAAATGATATATATTACATTAAGATAATTATGATTTTTATTATTAAAATTTTATTTTGGATTTTATTTTTCTATTATTTAAATTTATGATTTTATTTTGTTAGTTAAGGGATTTCATCTATTTTAAAATTTTAGTTATCATCAAGATTTCAGTTTTAATGTAATTCTATCCAAATCCCAATTTTTTTTTAGTAAGTCGTATTTGATTTGTATTTAGTTTGTTTTAAAAAAGAGTTATAAATACTTTCTTATCAGCACTTTAAAAGACATGTTTTTATCATTGAATTCAATTTGAAATATATTTTTATTTCCTAAGACCGAGTCTCTTAACATCGAGTGTCTTTATTCTTTGGTTCTACATTAATTTGGTAGCAAAGTCAGGTTGATTCTCACGCTTTGTGTTGTTTGAAAGCATCAATTTTTTGCAACCAAAGTTGTTCCGTTGCTTACCATTCACTAGATCTCTGCAAAACTCGCCTAAAAATGCCAAACAGCTGCTAGAATCTATTTTTCCTTCGCCAATAAATGCACAACCATACAAATGTCATACTCTGTCATCCAGACCTCATTTCAAGTCACAACCACCACCATTAGAACCAAAAGCCTTAGATTTGTCAACCGCTAAAAATTCACCGCCAATATATGTGCACCCATGTGTCGCCAGAAGCCCCTGCGCATGGTCCTCACACACCACATGGGCTGCATGCACCACCTGCTACTTGGCGCTCACACCCATACACCAACCTCTGCCACCCGTGTTGATGTCACGCTAACTGTTGTGTTGACTTTGACCATTGACCAAAAGTTGACTTTGACTTTGATCTCTTCTCTTAAGTTTTTAGGCAATCCCAATCCATGTTTGCACTTGTTTTCACAGTTTAGAGTCTCTAGCAAAGGTTTCTTGGGGCACGTGCATGGGCTGATCGAGCTAAAATTTTACAATCTTGTAGATTGGAGGCTTCTGGTTCTGAATGTGGTGATGGTGGTGGTGTCTCAAAACAAGATATGGATGACAATGTTATGATGACGTTCATACGATTGTTAATTTATTGGCAAAAGAAACTCAAATTATGGCGGCTTTCTAGCAATTTCAAGCGAGTTTTGCAGAGATCTAGTGAATGATAGACAACATAACAACTTTGGTTATGAAAAATCAATACTTTCAAACTACACAAAGTGTGGGAATACAAAAGGCTCAGATATCCAAATTGATCTTGGATGAAGCCAAGATTTAACTCTTTAGAGGCGAGTTCTTTCAGAGGGGGAGAATGATTCAAATTATATTAGGATAATTATGATTTTTATTATTAAGATTTTATCTTAGATTTTATTTTTTATTATTTTAATTTAGAATTTTATTTTATTAATTAAGGAATTTTATCTATTTTTGGATTTCAGTTTTAATGATTCTTTCCAAATCACAAGATAGAAACAATAAATATTCCTTTAACTTTAATGGTAAAAAGCTTATCTTACGACCTATCGATCCTAGTAAAGAATGTCCAAAAAGTGAAGGTTAGGAGTCCAAAAGATATAATCACTGTGAAGAAAGAAAATATTGAGCTCATTGATCTTAAACCTAAACCACCAGGTCTTAAATATCTTGATTTAATTGAGAAAATTACCAATTGTATCCTTAAATTGTGTGCCAACATTAAACCTAGGTTTGCATTAAGTAGTGATAATTTTAAATTTGCTTCTAATGTACATTTTAGGGCTCATAATTTTGATGCCAATGATTTGCTTTCTTCTAAAGATAGCTTTGAGCCTTCTATGTCCTCTTTAGTTGTTGTTATATATAACACTCTCAAAAATATATTAGACTTGTATATAGTTATAGAAGTAGTTTAATACTTGATTAACATGCCTATTTAATTTTGTGGCTTTCTGAGTTAGTTTAGTCACTTTGCTGTAATACTATATGTGAAAAAATAGTTGTTATTAGCTTAGGAAATGACATAAATAGCTTAACTAATGAAAACAAATATAAAGAATTTGTTTTTAGGTTACAAATGTGTGGAATATGATGTAGTTAAATTTTGAGAACTAACTGAATCCGTTTGGTATTTTTAAGCACATTGCGTCAGTGTTTTAATACCAGATTGGTGAGTTAGATATTTGAAAAGTTGTGAAAATGGTGAAATTAAGATTAAGATGAATCCTAGAATTTATTCTAATACTTTTGGAAGTTAGGAAACTTGATTTAGTGAAATCAAAGTGTTCTTAGTATATATAAGTTCTAGCCAAAATATCTCAGTTGCCAAAATTTTCAAATATTCCTATCTCATCTTTTGTTGACTTTCCTTCACCTATTTCACGTTGGAAGCTGCAGCAAAACGGAAGAGAAAAGAAAAGAGAGAAAACAAGGGAGAAGGAATAGAAAACGAAGGAGGAAAGGAGGAAGAAGAAAAAGAAAGAGGTGGAGAGGAAATCTTGAGCTCATTTTTCTTGGACACTAGAGGTAGAGAGACCTTGTTTCTTGACTCTTTTCTTTCCTTTTCTTCATTTTGCTTCATGAGGTTACTTGATGAAGGAAATGGGTTTAAGTGTGGTTGTGGTTTTTTATGCTTGATTCTTGTTGTTAAACTTGATGAAGGCTTGTTTTTAGTATGGTTGATGCATGGTTGTTAGTTTTGATCCCCTAGAATCTATTGATTTACTTGAGTTATGAGTTGGGAAATGAGTTTTTGAGGTTTAAGATTGACTCTTTAATCTATGGTTGAGAGAGTTAAGAGTTGTTTGTGAGTTACAACATGATTAGAGGTCTTGAATGATGTTAGAAAACATCTAGGAATTGACTTTGATGGATTAGAAATTGGTTGAAAACCAATTATGCAAAAAAAAAAACCAATTTTTGCATAATTTTCTGGTGCACTGTTGCCTAGGCACCAGAGGTTGGGCGCCCAAGGGCCCAATGCCTAGAACCTGTTCTGCGTTTTGTTGCACGTTGGGCACCTGAGCGCCAATATTGAGCGCCTGAGCCAGCGCTTGAGGTCTAGTGTTTAAGCGCTTGAGCACTAGCGACTAGAAAAACAAAGTATGCGTTCTGTCATGCTAGCGCCTGAGCACTAAGAAGTGGGCGCCTAAGTGCTAGGTCCAAAATGTGTTAAGACCTTTATTTTGTTAAAATGAAACTCCTTAATTATGTAGGTCCTTCATATATGCTTTCTAATGAGTGTTGAGACTCAAATAGGGGTATTTAATGAAGTGATAATATGATGTATGTAAATAAATTGATATGCTAATTATTGTAGTAATTAGTCATTGTTTTGCATTCTTATGATTGATGAAGGACGTGATCCTCACATTTGGTGATAATATATGATAGTGTGAGAAGGTAACATACCCTTCCTATTATAGTGATGAGCTGAGGATGGTGATTTCCCTCCCTTATTATTTTGGTAGTTGAGGTGAGAAGGGACATTCCCTCCTTCTTTACTAGGTATTATCCTAAGTGGAAGATAGTTGAGGAGGTACATTCCCTCACTATCAGAGGTGATCCTAACCTGTGGATAGCATGAGGATGAACATTCCTTCCTTATCACCGAGTAGTTGAGGATGGACATTTCTTCTCTACCCAGGAAAAATTATATGGAACTGGGCTCCTGTGGTTCATTCAAGACTCATGACATATCATGACATTATCAATTTACATCTCATAAATACATTTTTAGGATAATGCATAACATGAACATAAAGGCATTACTAGGCATATGCATGACAATTGTATGAGCGGTTGCTTACCATAACATATTCATGACATTGCAATTGTATGGGCAATTGCTTACTTTTGAGAATGTGGTGATAATTTGAAGAATGTGTGTGGAAATGATTTCTATACAAACTTATAAATGAGATTCTATTTCGGGAAGAGAATGAAAGTTGTTTTGGCTTTTGCCACCTTTCTAGTATGACTTGTGATTTACTTACTTTTCTCCGAAATAGCTGGAATGATTGTGATGACATGGTTTATTTGTTAAACTTATGAGGATTTGTGATTCTCACCCCATGTGTTGTGATTTCCATAATGATTTCAGGGAATAAGATTTATGGAAAGTAAAGTGCAGACAAAAGCTTGTAAGCTTAGCCTAGTTTTAATTTGTAGCTAGTAGTTTCTTTTTGGTTGTATGTTGGCAACTTTTGAAACTTTGTTTATATTTTTGTGCCTTGAGAGGCCTAGTCTACAAATTATGTATATATGGTATTTGTGATAAATACAAATATTATGTATTATTTATCCTTCACGAGACTCATATTTTCTGTATATATGTAACTGTTATATTAGAAAATGTTAGTTTGTATAAGGTAGTGTGTCTGATTCTAATTACTAAGGTATAATTCTAGTTATACTGTTTGTATTAAATTTGAAATGTTACATTACAGATCTTCTAATTACCTACATGCCTAAAGTTCTGCCAATTCCACCACAATATCCGGGCCAAATTGATACAATGTTGATTGTGCATTCTTCTCCTAATTCTATTTATCATTATCTTGTGAAGAAGGAGAATCGCCTTGATTTTGTTATTACTTCGATTTTTCAAGATCATTCCTACTATATCGATCCTGGTTGAAGCCGGAATTTAACTCTCCAGAGGTGAGTTTTTTCAAAGGGAGAGAATAATGTAGATTTATTAGGATAATTATGATTTTTATTATTAGGATTTTATTTTTCTTATTTTAATTTGAGATTTTATTTTGTTAATTAAAATATTTTATCTATTTTAAAATTTTATTCATAATTAAAATTTTAGTTTAATGAAATTGTATTCAAATCTCAAATCTTATTCTTAGTTAATTGTATTTGATTTGTATTTAGTTTATTTTGTAATAGAGATATAAATACATCTCCTATTAACACTTTAGAAGATGTCTTTTTATTATTGAATTCAATTTAAAATATATTTCTATTTCTTTAAACTGAATCTCTTGACACTGAATACTTTTATACTTTGATTCACATCACAAAATATTTTCTTTCAACTTGACTTATCCCAATCAAATTGAGTTGAATTTAGTTTTCTTTTCTTTAAACTCAACCAAATTATACCACTTCCTAAACCTATAAGTTCTATGTAATCCAAAAACGCGACTAGAATTTTGAATAACAATATTGTCAGCTTTGTTTCCTAATCAGTCTTCGTGTGTAATTTTGGTTGTATATTTGTTGAAGTTTTGTTAACCGTAATTTTTTTTTGAGAAAAAAAAAGAACGAATCCTTGGGATTGATCCATTGGATGTATATATTTCTTAAAATAGCTCAACATTATCTGGAAGCAAAATTCTACTAATACGTAAAATGCACAGTCTTAGGTTTATTTGTGTAATGAGAATTAAGATATTTTATCAAAAATCTACCTCACAACATATTTGAACCGTTAAATATATTTAATTTAATAGACCCACCTTACTAAGCTCGGTGTATTCATTTTTAGATTTAAAACTTGTCTCTTCTAAACTTATTTGTCTTTATAGCTAGCAGATTGCATGGAACTTTTATTTACTTATAGTTTTTTCTTTTTTGTTGCTTTTGCAATTTGTCAAAAAAAAAAGTTAATAGAAGAAATTTACCAAAAATATCTTCAAAACAAAATATCAAATTTAATGTTTTTATACAAAAAGTATCTTTCTCTTACCAGAAAAAAAAAATCTAAAAACCTTATCTTTAATCTCTCCTGAAAACTGAAATTTGTTAACTTAAAAATACATAGGAAAAATTCCATTTTACCAAAATCACTTTCGGTTCAAACACGCACATCAAAGTTTGCAAGACCAAACTTTATCCACAAATCATAATTAATTCATTTGAGGTAAATAGGAATAATTGGAACCCTATACCCAAATTTAGATGAATCAAACTTAGAACCATGCTACAACCTGGTTAATATTTAATAATAAAAAAAATATAAAATTCTCTTAAACTTTAATCTTTTTATAAATTATTATTATGAATTTTAAAATTTTTTAATTAATTTTTAAACTTTAATTAATGTCTAAATAGATCTTATATTTAATTTAAATTCATTAATTCACTAACAATAATATAATATAATATCATTTTATTTGTATCAGCATTAATTAAAATTTTTTTATTAAAATTTAATTTTAAATATATATTTTACCTTACAAAATAAATAAAATAAATTTATTTTTTACGTAAAAAATGCTAACACATATGACGTAATTACGTGAAAACGTCAACAACACTAATGTTATTACGTGAATAAAATCATCTATACTGACATTTTTTTGTGTAATTACACTATAGATGATGACATAATTATAAATAATAAAATAATCCATATAAATAGAAAGTGTGACACTTTAGCATAAAGTTTCAAAAATATAAGAATTTGATAAATAATTTTACTATTAATGATAGTTTGGTAAAACACCCTCCAATCAGCTATTGATGGAAGTGACGAATGCATCAAACGCCGACAAACCTTCAAGGATCACATCCAGATGCTCCTGCGAAGAAACTGGATAACCGATTGAGATCAAGGAGTCAATCAATGCCTTGATTCTCAGCAAATACTCGTTTTATGCGAGCCCCCTTCTTGGTACTCCACAGCTCCAATTGGAATTGTAGCACTTTGGCACGCGTCTGTGAGTTGAAGAAGGCATGGATCTCATCCCAGAGTTGCCACAAATGGACACAAGCATTTGTCTTGCGTGTGAGAAGAGAATCCGAGAGAAGACAGAATTCAAGAGAACAACAATTGGTCTTGCTGTTCCCAGCTAAGATAGGCATCACTGATTCTTCCAAGATTGCGATCCTCATCTGATGCAAATCGCGAAGCAATCTCCGGATTTACCACATATCGTTGCAACCGGAGGCTTTTGATTATAGCCTCAATCTGTTGCTTCCAAACCAAAAAACTTTTCTCATCAGTTGAAGAGGAATGAGATAGATTTTCAGTGGTAGAGTAGAACAGATTTGAAGGAGTAGCCATGACCAGGATCAAAATCAGCTCATGATACCATCTTAGAATTCATGATCACTAAGAATCAGTGAGAAAATGATAGAACGTGAAGGAAAATACAGAGAGAAACTAGAGAGAGAGTGAGAGAAACAGATCTGAATGGTGTAACTAAATTAACTGAATGGAACCTGATGAAGGTTCTGGTACATATACAAGTATGTAGAAACTCTAGAACCTTGTAGAAATCTAACTGCCTAACTAACAGTGAGCTGGTGCCAACTGTAAGTTGCCACATCAGCACACTTTACAAGCTGATATACTACTACATACTCGAACAAAACGACACAAACTTGATGCAAAACCAACCTAGAGCAGGTATAACGACAGGTAAATAAGTAAAAAAAAAAAAATCAAAAGTCACCATTTTAATTTCACTGCTGCCAATCCATGACAAAACTGAGTTTGAGCTTTTGTTTTTCAAATGAAAATGATTGGAAAGAACGGTAACACACCTATCACATTTAAATGTTGAGGCAATGGCAACAATGTAGACATATATCACAAAAGAAATCAATAAACTCCAGCTAGAATTCGCTTCCAATACCCAAATCCAAGAAAATAAACTAGGGTTCGACGCTCACCTCTAAGATTCAGTGCTAGTATCAATGCTCTCTCCGTCAAGTTTGAAGGAGAACGCTCTGAACACAATGAAGGAGAAGAACGATGAGAAGAACGCTCAGATCAGAACACGATACTGAGGCTAAGGCTAAGGCAATATGCAAAAGGAAATTTTCCTTGTTTAACGAGTTGGCCCACCTCTGACTTGAACCCACAACCCAAACGGGGTGGGGTTAGTTATCTCACCCCGTTAAAAGAGATCATGAGACGGGTTAGCCCAACAGGCCAAACCCGTTTTGACAGTGCTAACTGAGTTCCCAAGAGTACAAACGATGCAAAAATGAACTTCATCTGTAAAGTAAAAAACGTTAAAAAAAACCCATCAAGTAATCTTAACCTACATATTTAGTCCCTCTAGTTTCAAATTGCACAACAACCCGTTTTCAGTGACCTAACCATTTTGTTAATTTCCTGTCTAAAAATTAACAGACTGATGAGATAAGCACAAGGTGAAAAAAAAAATTTAAATGTCAAATTTATCCTTTGTAGGGTATTTCGGTCACTGTCCACTTCCTTCTAACTCTGTTTATCTTACAAATTATTGAGGAGATTAAATAATATATAGATTTTGAAAACATGAGGAGTATCAATGTTTTTTTCTGTATTCTACTCTGGCACAGCAAATTAAATCACTGCACGTTAAAACAGTATGGGGCATCAAAAGTTTCTGTTCAAACAACTAAACAAGAGAATTGTGCTAGTGTTCTACTTCTACTCTAATGCAAGGATACCCAATCAATCAAACATTAACAAAAGTTCTAAAGAAAAACAAAACGCAAGGAACTAACTTAATATAAATGTTATCTCTACAGTTTAATCTTTCAACCAACATTCTACTCATCCAACATGAAACCTACGGGACACAACACATGAATGATTTCACTAGATGCAAGCAACCACAAGTCTAAGTTCAACAACTTCCACAAGCTGAAATACAGATCATCATTCAAAACAAGAATACCTAACTTAAACAAATTGCGCAGGTAGCTGACATTAACAGTGCCAATACCCCTCTTGATGCAGCCAATAACATAACCCATCTGAATTTGCATTTCAATTCAATCCACCTTTAGTTCTGTCGGACAGGTTCTATTTCATTTCATAGCATGGTTTTAAAATGTGGACCGTATTCTCAATATTGCGGTTGTGATAGTGACTGCAACTGCATCATATCGCAATTGTGATGTGAAAGGAAATCATAGAAAAATTTCATAACGTAAAAATATTGCAACTGCAATGAGACCACATTGGACTGCAATGGACTACATTGGATCTCAATAGACGCAATATTTTGTGTAAGCTTAAAAAAAATTCATATCATAACAGCGGCAATCTGTATTGTAGCAACCGCAATGGCTGCGATCGCAACGACTGCGTCTGCAATTTGAAACCATATTTCATAGCATCACAAATCAACACTAGAACACTATAAACGCAGAGACCAATTCAATGAAACGGGAAAAAAATGCTAGCTTTGGCTAACTAGTAATACACACAGCCAGAATCATAAACAGATATCCTTACAAAATTGTCAAAATTAAAACTCTCATAAGGTCCCATTTCGAAACGAAAAACTCATAAATTAAAATTACCAAAACAAAAACAAAAAAAGAACCCTAATCTCCACCGGCTTTCTGGTAAACATAAGTGAGGCCGCACTTGCCGCAGTAGTGGCGGTCGAAGTGATTGGCCATGAAGGTTCCCGCGCCGCACTCGGTGTTGGGGCACTCCTTGCGTAACCGCAGGACCTTGTCGGAGTCACCATCGACCTTGTAGAACTAGAGGATGGCGAGCTTGACCTTCTTGTGCTTGTGCTTGATCTTCTTGGGCTTGGTGTAGGTCTTCTTCTTGCTCTTCTCGGCACCGCCGCGGAGGGGGAGCACCAGGTGGATGGTCGACTCCTTCTGGATATTGTAGTCCGCAAGGGTCCGCCCTTCCCACAGCCGTTTTACGTTGAAGAGCAGGCGCTGCTGGTCGGGAGGGATGCCTTCTTTGTCCTGGATCTTGGCCTTGACACTGTCGATGGTGTCCGAGGATTCGACCTCGAGGGTGATGGTCTTGCCCGTTAGGGTCTTCACGAAAATCTGCATCGTTGTAGAGAAGTATTGGTGTCTCGAGGATTCGGGATTTTGGGCGCTAGAGCTCGAATTTCTTTGGGAATTTAAGTTATTATAAATTTATTTTTAAATAAATTTAAGTTTATAAATATATTTTTAATCAAATTAAAATTTCTCAACTCTAATCCAAACTTAATATATACATATACACAGAGGAGGAGGGAGTTAAGTGAAGGTAGATTATTAAAGAAATGTTAGGCTATCCTAACCGGCTGTAGCTTGTGGATTGGGTGGATCCCTCCATTTATTTAATAATATATTTTTTATTTTTAAAAAATAACAAATTTAATTTTTAAAAAATAAATTAATAAAAAATAAAAAATTTGAATTATTTAATTTTTGGTTAATAACAAAAATTAATAAAAAATAAAAAATTTGAGTTATTTAATTTTTGGTTAATAACAAAAAATAATAATTAATCTAATTATTAATCAAGTTTTAATTTTGCAAGTAAAAAAATAATAATATTCTTTTAAATGTATCTAATTATATATATAAAAAAAATTAGATCAACGGGTTGACCCAACCCAAAGTGTACTCAGTTAGACATATCGAGTCAAATTAAGTTCGAGTTTAAATTTTTCTATCTCAGCTTGCACTTTTTGTCAGAATATTCGGACCGACCTATTGAGTTTGATTCATTTTGACAACTCCATGTGTGGAGTGAGGATGAGAAGGGATTGAATTACCTTCTTTTTACATGGAATCCATCGAATAAGTGTATGTTTAGAAAGGATTATTTTTTAGAGAATAATTATTTAAAAAAATCATGAAGTTTTTAATTAGAAGTTGTTTTAAATATAAAATAAATTAATTCAAACATTCGATCTAGATGATCCTTTCACTTTCCTTAAGAATTAGTGAATTACACATTATCTCCGCACATGAGAGAGAAAACTGAGGTTAGTTATAATTATAATTAAATCATAAAAATTATGTTAATGTGAAATGATATGTTTGTAAGTGTAAATATATGTGAATCACACTACTTAATAAAAATATCCACAAATTAGAAAAAGGCACAAAATATTTTTGTATAAAAGTGATGAATATTTATATGTAAGAAAAATGATAGATACTACATGCTAATTTTTTGTGTCTCTCTTGTTCTCAATAGTATTTCAATGTTGATAATATTAACAACTAAGACAATCCCTCCGATGTCAATAATGGTGGATTTTTTAATTCTATGTAAACTAGTATAATCACCAATTTCTTAAAATTTGAATTAATTGAATATTAAATATTGTGTAGCATATATTGACTTAGCTCATTCATCACTTTTGTTATTGAACTCTTATAAGTACTTAAATTCATGCGTATTACTACAACAAAATTAGTTTAAGGCAACACTTTTAAATACAAGAAAGTGTGGCCTTTGGCTAAATGGCACGCTATTTAGCATAAGGTAACGCTTATACAGGGGTGACTAAATCAAATGTAGTCTTTGATCAAAAGCAACTCCTTTTGTACTAAAAAAAGTGTAGCCTTTTCTCTTAGGATACGTTACACTAAAAACGTTGTCTTTTCATCGAATAAAGGCAACGCGTTTTCATCCTTGATGTACAACAACGCTTACTAGCTGTTGGTACTATGAGCACACTTCTAAAACGTTGTCTTTTAGATTGTTTTTTTGCAATGCTTTCCTTTAAGTAAAGCAACACTTTATTTGTAACCTATGCTCATGCTTTATAATTATTGTCAGTATAGCCACACTTAAAAAGCGTTGTCTTAAGAAAATTATAGGCTACACTTTAACCTCACCTATTGCCATGCTTATCAAGTGTTGTCAAGTATCATACCTATGGCCACATGCTACAAGCATTGCCTTTGTTGTTACTATTGGCAACACTTTTGCAAGTTAAAATGTTGCCATTTGTTGTTTCTATAACCACATTTGAATGCATTTTCATGTTTAATTTTTAAAATTATTCTATATTTCATAATTTAAATCAATCATTTTTTTAATTTTGATTTTATAATATTTAACCAAACTTAATAATAATAATAATAAAAACTAACATCCATTGATTAATTAAGTATAAAAATCTCATGTATCAACTAATAATAACACATTGTTCGAAATACGTCTAATCAACTAATCCAAGTACTAGCAATAAGTACTTAACCAAAATACAAATATTAGTTCACAAAATACAAAACTTCATTATCATCATCAATCTCTCTTCATATACATTAAATAAACTAAATAGTTCTATTGTCATATCCAAATGCAACATCAAAATTGTCCTACACATTTAAATGGAATTCAAGGATTAGTAATAAACTAATATTGTAGACTCATAAGATTTTCAACTTTAAAAGAAGTGCCAAATAATATATATGGATACTTTTGTTCGAAGACTCAAAAGGTCCAAGGTGCTTAAGTCTTATATAAGAGCACCAGCATCTATAGTGGGATTGGGGGTACTAAATTTTAATATATCCTTCACACTTTTTTTCTTTCTTAAAATAAAAGGCTCAAGCTTGTTTTTTCTATCTTAACACATAAAAGGCTCAAGCTTGCTTGTAAAATGAAGTACACTGATATCTAGTCTAGTACTTTTTCGATAGAGTTAGTAAATGGTAGTTCTCAAACTTAAATCATTGATTTCCTTAGGTAACTAGTTCTACCAGATTATAAAAATATCCCCTGTGATAACAAAATGCCTACAAAATCAATAACAAAATCAATAACTATAACCTATATTTTTTTCTTTCAATTTTTTTTAGGTGTAGCTATTAAACTAGAGAGATGAAAGACAATTCTATTGTCCAAACCTAATTTTCAATATCAAAATCAATAAATAAATAATTTAGTATTAAATCAACAAACTTGAGAGATGAGATACCATATCAACAAACCCCTATTAGAGAGATGAGACACCATATCAAAATAATAATAGACTTGAGAGATTTTCAGTATTATATCAACAATTCAGTACCTGATTTGGAACATGAGTTGATCCAAAGGAATATGGAACACCTTGTGCACTATTCGCATCTTGTGGAGAGCGTTGGACATATTATAGTAATGCTACCACTTTTTCTGCGCTCAATCCAAGGTTGTTATGCTGCAACAATACTTTCACAAGATGTTCTAATCCTTGCACCTTTTCCTTTATTTGTTCAATGTCACTCTTCAAACATACAACTTCCTTAGTGTGTTGTTGTTTGATTTTGTTGATTTCTTCATCTTTTTTCAAGTAACTTGTTGTAATTGATCTACCATAGCACTGAACCCGATAAGCTGCTCATTCCCAAACACTGCTTTAAATGCATCCTCATCAATTTTTCCAATATTGTAGCTATTCTGAAGTTTTGTTTGTTTAAAAGAAACATTAATATTATCATTAATAATTATTCTCTTCAGTAGCTTACAATTGCAGGATGTGTTTCTGAATCTACTTCTTTCTCTTTGCTACTTATGCGAGTAACAACAAATATTTATGCTTTTGTCGGATCTTCATTGTTCACTTTGGTTGCACACTACAAGAATGAAAAGAATAGTTAAACAAGACTATATATAAAAGTATTTAAAGAAAGGAAAGTTACATTGCCAACCCAAGTGTCTAAGAATAATACCAATGTTATGCACACTCTTTCAAAATTTATAGGTCCCATTCTATGCCTCCACTTTTGCTTCTTTCTATTTGTAAAATTTATATGATACATAGCCTATATTTCAATAAAAGAGAATATATATATATATATATATATATATATATATATATATATATATATATATATATATAGAGAGAGAGAGAGAGAGAGAGAGAGAGCAATGATAGAAAATAGTTCAATCTCACTTGGACAAGATGAAGACTCCAATAGTTAATCAATTTTTTGAATTGAACTTCTGGTATGCCTATGAGACCATTTTTTAGGATATCTTCAGTGTTATCATACTTATCAAAATGATTCTTCTTAATATGTCTCTTATGTTACTTCTAAGCTTCACAATTGCCAGTAATCACCCATTTCTTTCCATTTTCCAAAATGTTGAACTTGGACTATGCAAAACACAACATACTAGAAGTTATTTCCATTTAGCAATAAACACTTAATATAAACAAAAATAAGAAAAATCTATTGTTCTTATATTGACATACTTTCACATACGTTTTAAATTGTCATCTAGCACACCTTTCTAATTAGTATATAATAGGATAATAAATCTAGGATTCCTTGCAATTGTGCCTAGAAAGTTGCTTAAGTCAGACATTATTTTGTTGGTAGGTCCTACTGCTTGTCCTTTATCAAATGTCACATCTTTTCGTTCTTCCAAATTTCTTAAATGAACTTTTTTGTAAGTTATTTTTCCATGTTTTTTTTCTTCTCTAGTGTACATAGTTTCATATAATAGCCCAAACATAAAAAACATAAATTATAATAGTTGAAGAATAAGCAAACATGCAATATTTTAATATAATGGGCAAAACCATATAAGTAATAAAAATTTAAAAATTTACCAGCTTCATCGCAGTCGGTGTCTATAACTTGATCTCCAACACAATCATTGTCACCAAGTTCATGTTCAACACCATCATTTTCATCTACTGCTATATTATTGTTTCCTCCAAAAAAAAGAGATTGCATAAACCTAATACCTTCATCTATTAGTTGAATATTAGGCTGGTTTTCTCCTTTCACATATATCTCTTGTTTTTCCAGAAAATGATTAATACTCATTGCAGGGAAGATTGGCTTCTTCTTTACCCTTTCAAGATTTTCAGCCATTATCTTGTGCCCATGTAACTTGAGGATTCCTAGAGTAAGCAAAGTCCAAGAAACATTGAACACTATTATTATACCATTTGCTATACCTCAGTGTAACATCCCCGAGAACATATTCGGTTAATATAAGGTTTCAGAGATAGTCTGATACTTGTTTAACATGTCTGTGAAGTTTAATGACAAATTGAGTTAGTTTAGACACTTTGTTGTAACACAGAATGTGAAAATTAGTCTAAAATAACTTAGAAAATGACATAAATTACCTAGATAAGAGAAATAATTAGGAATAAGCTGTTTATAAGTCATAAGTAAGTTAAAGAAGTTACAGTTAAAGTTTGGAAGTAAACTGAGTTCATTTGATATTTTTAAGCATACCGAGTGAGTGTTTGGATGCCGAATGGACTCAGCGCAGATATGAAAATTTAAGATAATGATGAATTTGGTAATTATATAAATGTTAGGATTTATTCTAATACTTATGGAGGTGAGAAAACTTGAAATAATAAAATCAAAGTATTCCTAAGATGTATAAGGTTATAATGCTTAGTTATTAAGTTAAGAAAGAAGTCAAATAAATGACTTCTCTCCTCTCATTTTCCTTCATACGATAGAAGCAAGAAACGAGCAAGGGAGAGGAGAAAAGGAAAAGAGAAAATAGGAAGAAGAAGAGGAGAGGAAGAGAAGAGAAAAGGAAAGGCAAAGGTTTAAGCATCAATTTCACAAAGAGACTCCACAAAGAGGTAGGAGGATTTATTTCTAACTTGTTTATTCTTCTTTTCTTATCCTTTTTCTTCCATGAGTGGTTGTTTATGATGTAATAAGATGAGATTAAGTGAATTATGAAGTTTCTTTTGATTTATTTTGATTAGGGATGAAGTTGAAGTAAGATTATGCTTTTACTTTTCTATGGATTTTGATGGGTTAAAAATGGGTTTTTTATGGAAGATGGATTAAGTTTTAATGCTAGATTGAAGTATTAAGATTGTATTTTGATGATATATTATGATTGTTGAATGAAAAAGCTTCAAGAAAGTGAGTTTGATGGAGAAAACTTGTTTTGGATTCAAGATTATGCAGAAACGTGTTCTACAGAATTTTCTACAGAATGGTTACGCGTAAGCATAGGTTTTCCACTCCTAGGCGTGGTCTGTTCAGTTTTTAGTCCAGATGAGACAGAGAGTGTCATGCTTAGGCGTGGAAAAGTCACGCTAGGCATGAGTGATGGGATATAATTGTACAGTTTCAAACCCAAGTGCAAGTAGTTTCAAGTAGTAAATTCTCGGGAGTCCGAGGTCGATCCACAGGGAATTGATGAAGAGAAAATTATTTGAGGTATGGAGAAGATTTGTCACAATACTAAAAATGATATAAGTTGTTTACAGATGAAAAAGATTTGCTTGGGTTAGAAGATCTACTCTTGGTAATAAATTAAAAACAAGATTATTTCGTTTTATAACTCAATTGAAATCATGCATAATGAAGATTCCAATCGGAAGATTTAACATTCAAAGTTCAATCATGTAATCATATAATGGTTCCAATAATTATCTACCAATACTTGTAAATCGTCAAAAGTATCCACTGTGCCAATCCTATTGTCTACAATGGATCAAGATATTCATTATACAAGAAGAGTTTCTAAATTAATTGGAAACAACATACAACTCATATAAAGATCACATAAAAATATATCATTTAAAGCACAAGAAAGAAATTAATCTAACCTTAACTTATTACCAAGAGCTTCACCTTTTCACCCAAGCAAGATGAAGATTTAGTTACTCATAGACAAGAAGAAAGAAAGAGAGAAGAAGAGAAAGATGAACATAACTTCAATTAAGAACAAGAGAAAATTATAACAAAGGAAGCAATTAACATACAAACATGAAAGTAAAATCTAGACTAACACTAAGCTAACACCCTCAAATGATCAGTCATTGCCTCTTTTTATAGAATTAGAAGAGTACAAATAGCCAAAAGAGATGATGGATGATGAGAACAAAATGCTAAAAGAGATGAATGGTGGGTGGATTCTTGTCTCCGAAATGTTTCCCTTCTGAACTCATGGCATGCGTCATTTTTTATTCAAGTGGTCTTCATGAAAGTTCTAGCACATTGTCTCAGCTTTCTAGAGACACCAAGTTTAGCCAAATCCAATAACCACAGCCCAAGATATGACCCAATTACTGCTCATGGGTCAGGCCCAACGTCAGCACCTCTATTCTGAATTCTAAGCCCAATATCACCTTCAAGGAATCCAAACTAGCTTTTCTGTTCTTCATGAAAATTGTAGATATGGGTCTTAACCTTCCACTATCAAAATTTCAGAATTATTGAACTCCAATAGCCCGAGATATAGTCTAATGAGTGCATAAAGGTCAAGCTATCAGGTTCAAAACACTAGATTTTGCTTTAACTCCAATTTGAGTTATCCAAACATGTGTTTCTGGTCTTGAGGCCTTCTTGAAAGTTGTAGAAATTTATCTTAGCTTAAAAACAAGACCAAAATCACATCCATCGGATATTTGTAACTCAAATTATAGTCAGTTTACTGAAAAAGCTAAGTAAGAAGGTTATACAATGAATGAAATATATTGCTATTAATGTGACTCTTGCTATCAAGTGAATAGTTATTAGAGAATTATCTTAACTTTCCAACAAGACCAGAATCACATTATTCAGATAATTACAACTCAAGTTGTGGCCACTTTACTTAAGAATACAATCACCTAAATTAATGATAATTCAAACAATAATTTCTTCAATGATCCAATTAAGCTTAATTTCATAAAATGTGACAAAATCAACTTAATTAAGCCAAATTGAACCTTAAGAAACCTAGTTAGAGGATTATAAAATGCATAAAATACATTGTTATCAATGAGGCAGCCACGCCTAGGCATGGAAAAGTCATGCCTAGGCGTGATTTCTAGAAATTTTCAGCATTGAGTTTTTGAAAAATTTAAGCTTTCAATAAGCTGGGATCCTTCATAGATGTTCCTTAAAGTGTGTTATGACACAAAATATGTATTTTAAGAAGGGAATGAGTTTCTCATGTAATGATAAAGGTTAAGGAATTGATTCCTTTTTATACAAGGATGAATATGTTTAGTAATTATGTAAAAGGTTAATGAAGAATGATTGGTTCATGAGTTTAATTATTAAGATTAAGGATATGAGAATATGAGATAAGAAAAAGGACGAATGTGTTAAGTAATAAAAGTCTCAAAGTGATGAAGTAGAGTTATTAGTGCAAGAACAGAGATTTGATGGTGGATATGCAAAAGTTAGACATAATGCCATATGATTTATAAACACTCATACATAATTCAGAAAGAGTTCAGAAAGTGAGTTAAGGAGGTAACAAATTCCCTCTCCACTGTAAGAAGGAATAACAAGTTCATGACATTATTCATGACATTATACTAATACAACTCGCATTGCATCATATCCATACATCATAGCATAACATACGCATTTTTAGGCAGCTGTATGGGCGGTTGTCTTATCATGCATTGGTAGTTGTATAGGCGGTTGCCTTACTTTTTGTATGAAATAGTTTAGACTATGTTTGTTAGGGAATACTATATGGAGCAAGGATGTGATTGGTTCTTAAATTATATGATACAATTTGACGTCTAGTTACAATTTTAATTATAAGTTGTATTTTTAATGTTATGAGTTGTATACATATTCAATGTGAATGTTACTACTGTTGGTATTGGTATATTACTATTAAGAGTTTTAAATTCTCACCCCGGGTGTTGCCATATAAATCTAGGTGGAAGTTCATCCACTGGTCAGAAAAAGAAGAAGACCAAAGAATAGTTTAGACTTTTGATTTTGCAGTTTCAGTTTATATATATGTATATATATTGATTTTGTGAGTTATAATTAGAATAATGTTATAACTTTGGTAAAGTTGTACATGTATATAGTGAAGTTAATTTTTACGAGGCTCTCCATAATTATTTATTTTTATAAATATTATGGATTAGATAAATGATTAAGTTAGTTGTGATATAGCTAATACTGCAAATCTAAGTATATGTTTAATATACTAGAATTCCAGTACTAGGATGTTACACTCAGCAAATCCATCCAATACTTAGACACATCTTGAGGAACCCTAATTAATCAAATATTGATATTAACGATTTAAATATGTATTCAAACAATATTATTACATATCATGAATTTTTTAGTTAATCCGATCAAGAAGTTTACTTAGTTTACAATAAGGATAATATGATGCCCACTAGGATAAGGTTCATGAACAATTTTTAGAAATTTTCTTTCCACGCTGCACTATATAGAAGTGGAATAAAAGAACTAGGATAATAGAAAATGAGCATCTCAACTTTATAAGATAGTGGCTGAGATTGCTAATGAAACATTCAAATCAAAACCCCACAAAATTCAAACAATCACAGGAAGAAAGTTCTATCCTTTTCTCTAAGCATATAAATTGATAAAACATTTAACCAATGATTCCTTCTAGATAGTGACAACCCCCAAATAACGTGCACTAAAACGTTTTAAAGAACTTAAAAAGGAAAAACAATCATTAAATAATTTAAAAAAAATAATACAATCCTTAAAGAACTCAAAAAGAAAACATAATTGTCAATCATTTATCATCTACTGATTTGTAAATCAGGTAAAGCAATAATGCCTTATATATGACAATAGACAAAGTCAAAATTCATTACACAAAAATCACATTTATTGGAGCTTCAGCTAGGTAAGACGTGCTAATTTCCCCAAGGTGAAGTTCCTTGTCCTTAGCAACAACAATCCTAGCACAAGCAATAGATAACAACTTAATTACACTCCCAATAAACCCTCCATGTAGTGTTCCATAAGCATTCTGGAAATCCAATAAAGAAAATGAAAATATCCATCTATATTCAAGTAACAAAATAGAGAATCAAGAAATAATGTGTCCATTTCCTAATAACTATCTTGTAAATTATCAGTAATTTCAATAGACCAATCTAGCAAAACATTGTAAAACATAAGCATGACCTCTCTTCCCATTTTTTCTTAAAATAAAAATATAAAAAAAAATAATAAATGAAAAAATGAATAGGTATTGTTTGGCCCACCATGGGGACAACATAAGAGTAATAGAACAAGTTCTATTTTGGTATCAAACTTATTGCTCAACTACACTAAAAAGCAAGGTCCCTAATCCCAAATCAAAAGAGGAAATGGAAAAAAAATGATGAATAAAGAAAAGGACAAAATTATATAGCATAGTAAAATAAAGCTATCATTAAATAATCTCATTGCAAGAGTGCCAAAGGCTAAATCATTGCTTTAAAGGAGCAGGCACAACAAGAAGCATTTTAAGTTTAGAATGGTAATGAATTGCATTTGCATTTTCCTTTCTCTTCTCTCTCAGTGTTTTCTTATCTTCTTCCCATATAGTCAACAAACTTCATTTAACAATGACCAGCAATTTCAAAGATTTTAAAGCAACTAATTGTTAAAATAATAGAAAAAAAATCCATAAGCTATATGTCCAAAAGGAAATTTTAGCATAAGTGGTCAAGGAATGATGCCTTCAACTTAGTGAAGATAAGTTATTCTCCTAGAAATTTCTTTCCCTTTCTGCTAATAGATTCTTTTTTTTTTAATAAAAAAAGGCATGTTGGGCATTGCTAAATGAGTGTTTCACAAAGTAACTTTTTTTTTCTAGATTATAAATTAATTATAGTGTCCTCTTAACTTTCTATATATTTTGAATTTTCTATAATAGTGGCTACTCATGATAGACCAAAATTAAATAGCAAGTAAATTTGGATGCTTGAGTGATAACTTCACAAAATATAATTATTTGTGCCTTATATTTGTAGTTCATAGATTGCTTAGTCTTTGTATTTATGCATATTTGGAAGGTTTTAGACTTAGATTTGTCAAATGTAATTTGGACACCTTCCTATATGATTTTGAGCAAATTGTGCATATTCTTAAGTGATTAAGTGAATTTATAACTTATATTTGATTTGGTGATTTCTTTAATGTATGATGGGCTCAAAATAAATTAATTGATGCAAGCTAAGACCTAACATTGAAGGATAAAACCAAGGAAGCATTCTAGCATAGCACGCCATGGCGCAAGGAAGTGCACGTCGTGGTATGCGCGCATCACCTGTTGCCAGTACTTACATCCAAGTCATGAACGTTGTGATGCTTGGTAATGCACGTCGCGACATGATACACCTCACCTACTGTCAGTACTTACACCCAAGGCATGCACGCTGCGGTGCAAGGAAATGCACGCCGTAGTGTGAGGAGCGGAATTAAGCCTATAAATAGATTTTTATTAGATTTTCTAGGTATGGTCATTTAGGGTTAGAGAAGCTACAATTTTGTCCTTCATTTCTAGGCAGATTAGAGGCCAATGGAGCCAAGGTTGGAGGCTATCTTCCTCATAGAGGGAGATTCAAGCATCAATGGCAACATCCATAAGCTTTTCCTCTTTTTTCCCTTTTCTTTCCTCTCTCCTATTATCTTGAACATGATTTTTGTATTGTATTTTCGTGTTCAATGATATAACAGTTATTTTAGGGAATACTTTGAATTCTTTTTATGAATATCAATGATTTTGTTCTCCTCTGAGTTTGTATGGATGTATGATTTTGTTCAATCATATTGTTCTTAATGCTCTTGAATGTTTGATCATCATTTAAGCCAATTTGATAAAATCTAATGAGCCTAGACATAGGACTTTGAGTTTTAGATTATAGGTATGGTTGATGCATGTTCGATTCTATTCCAATGGCGGGATTAGTTGATTCGCTACTTGGATAGAAATATACCTCTTAGCCATGCAAAACATATGTTTGAGAATAGATCTTAAAGAATGAATTTTGTATTAGCTTTCATGGAAACATAGTGAGTTGGATAATTGAAACCATAGTTAATTGACCCCTAGACATTGACTTTCAACTAAAGTAGATTCTTAAGCTAACTTAATCACTGCATTAATATTTATGAAGAGGATTACATGTTGTTAGTAGAAGTAAAGGGTGAAGAAGGATTTTCCTAAGCTCTAGTCATTATCTTTCTTGCTTTCCGGTCTTTAGTTTATATTTTTTTTTCTCTATTTTTATGTTCTTAAATAAAGTTACTTAAACTATCGGTTAATACTTAACATTGAAAATAAACTTATCATCGTGGGAATGATATCTCACTCATAATTTTTATTACTTGAATGACTCGTGCACTTGCAGCCTAATAAAAGAGACAAACATTGAGCTAAATAGGGCCTTAGCACCAACAATCTTTTCTCATGAATATAGATCTAAGTGAATGGCAATTGAAACAAGGTGCTTTTAATAGAAATACCATTCAACATCTTGATGTCTAACATAATACTAAAATATATGAATATGATTAAATATGAAGATGTGGAGAAGTGCAAAAAAGCCGCCATTATATAACTAAGTATAGTCATCATAGTGAAGACAATAAAAACAATATATAAAGTAAATATATGCATAAATATGAAAAATATAAGCTACCTCAACAATCACATAAGTAAAGTATAATTCAATCAAATGTCTACAAACCTTGGTCAGACTAAAAATCTATAGCATGAAAGCACATATCCAAAACATGTTTGATTATGCATTCTATAATTAAAGGCAAGTGAAATAATAGTCTATTTTAGGAAGAATACAAACACCTTGGAATCAAATATAGTCAAAGCTTTTGGAGATCTTAAATGAGAAACCTTGAAGTAAGTAAGGCAAGTAGTACGATAAGAATCATATATTACACACTCCCAGTTGCCTAAACCTCAGTAAGTATTCAATATCAATAAAGATCATGAAAACTTACTGGGGAGTAATAGAAGATCAATACAATAAGTATTTTAATTTATGACAACAATGGACCAAGGAATAATAGAAGATACCTAGCTTAGTTTCCTGCCAAAACAAGACTCTAATTATCATGAATGTCAAGATCAAAAAACAACATATAAGAAAGAAATACTTGGTTTTAAGTTACTTTTTATAAGCTGTCATATAGGTATATAATTAAATATTCAAACTAGACTAGTACCCAATAGACTAGCTCAATGTTACTCATGAGTATCTTATATTATTTAGATCAATATTATTCCTTGGACCTCAGTAGCATATTTTCCTTGGACTAGCACCTAATAGCATAAATTAGAATGGTTCAATATCACTGACCTTAGTAGCATTTTAAGTTTAAGGTTAAATTAGACTATGCACCCAATAAATTTCAAGAACGAATTTGGGAAAAGCAACTAAACAAGATTGAGCACTAGAGGAAGCTCAGCAAGGCTTGTAATGCTGAATGAAAACTGTGGGAAAATTAGTAGAATACTAGAATTTAAGTCTCACACCAGCCAAATTAACACAAATTAATAAAATCGGGTACAAAAAAAGAGTAAATTATTTAAGCAATAGAAAGTATACAGAAGAAAGGGTGAAGAATATAATTATTTAAATTAAAAAAAAGGAATCCAAAAAAAGAAGGGGGTTCAATTTGAGATGAAGGAAATGCTGACACAATGGAAAGATGAATGAAAATTTGAAGATAGCTTTTAACGAGAAGGAATGATTTCAAATTCAACTACTACTATATAGTTGAACTACTTCTACATGCTCAACTAAGGGAAAAGTATTAAGTTTAATAGTTGGACTATACAGGAAGCTTTAGTGACTAACACTATATCTTTACTCCTCAATCTCAAGCTCAATTTTGATCTCTAAAAGCCTCTTAATTGGTTGTCCGCATATTGGACATCTATTTGTTTGGAACCTCAAATTACCTTTGCATATCCGCTACACATGCACTACAACTGGTAAACGAATCTAGCCAAGGTAAACCAAAAAGGACTCAAGGACTGGTTAAATAGTTTTCAACAATTAAAATTGACTACATAATCATCAGTTTGCTAAGATTGACCAGTGATAGAGTAATTTACGGGTTGAAATAAAAAGAAAGGAATGACAAAAAATTCTAATAGTTGATGAAATTTGGCAGTAGCAAACATAGATATCATTTTATACTTTATAGTAAATTAATACTAATGATTACTATCAGCGTCATTCTATTAACTAATCAAATAAAAATTAATTCAAAAAGGGGAACTGTAAATACCATGTGGCGATAGGGATATACTTAGGATATCTATTGAGTATAAGCCATCAAGGTGATATTGAAGCCATGTTTTAAAATTGAGCTTATGTTTTTTGTTTGTTTTGTTCTTCCACTTGCCCCCTTTCTACCGACAGGTGCACGTGGATGTTAAAGATTTGACAGGAAAACACAAAAATATGGAGAATTTGAAAAGAAAAAGACAAGAATAAATGTATGTTTTAGTATCCATATACTTTTTTCTTACTAGGTTTTTTGCTTATAGTTTCTTTTGGCTAAGTAATTCTTGTACTTTTAGTTGTTTTTAAGAATTTTATTTTTTCATTCCAAGTTTATGTGATCAACGAGAAAGAATAGAAAACTAGAATTGTATATGTAACACATTACATAAATTTCTAATGCTAATCGAAATTTTGTCAAAGTAGCTAGATTTTTTAGGACTTGACTTGCAAAGAAAAGTGACTAATTATGCAAACTCCTTTGGACATAACCACTATACTTGAAAATTTCGATCAAATGCAATGTATCACCATGGATGCCACAAAATCCTTTTATTTTGAAATCTATCTTATATTAGCCTTTGCAAGCTCTAATGTACTCAATCACAACTTCAACTACTTCAAGAACATTGTGTGAATGATGCAAAGAAGATATGAGATGTGCTCAGAAGCAGTGCACTAAATGATTTCAAGTTTCGAAACTGGTTAAGGGTCCAAGACCACCTAAAATAACATTAAAAAAAATGAGGCTAGCAAAAAATAAAGAAACAAAAATGAAGAATCAGGGAAGCAAGGATGAAGCTCGACGATAAACGACAACGAAGACGCTTGAACTCCCAACACAAGGATGACGCTCGAACCCCCAACATAGGAGTGAGAAATGAAATCTCAAAGGGAAAGAAATGAGAAATGACTTCTCAAATGAAATCCCTCAATACGATGGAAACGAATGTACCTTGGCCGACAACAAAAAGTCAATAGAAGCTTGGCAAAAGGTTAGCGCAGAAGGTCGACAACAGAAGCTTAGCAGTGATTACTAGAATGAGGTCATGTGGGTAACATGGATTAAGATTAAGAGCATAGAAATTAGCTTTTGTTTTTTGTTTGAGATTTTGTTTTATTCTCAAACTTGTGAATAATTGGTGGGAAACCACTGAAAAATTTAACGGCTATATGAAAAAAAAAGAATACACTTGTAAAGGGTTGCATAAAATAAATATTAGGGTCATTTTGTTAAGTGTTGGGTGTTGTGTATGCAAGTGTAGCTAGTTATATTACAATTAAACAACGCTTTGTAAGTGTTCCTTTTTCAAAATACAAGCACGTTTTATAAGTGTGGCCTAAATTATGTTGCCAAAAGCCCTATCCAAATGCCACCCATGTAGAAGCGTTGCTAATTAAGGGTTTAGGGAACACTTTACAAATATTGCCAAAAAAGGCATGACCATAGACCAACTTGTTGTAGTGTGTGTTTTGATATATGGGCCTTGTGATGTATTTTTTATGATAAGTAGGTTAATTCATATTGTTATTATATGGAGAAGTCATTATTATCATCCTATATGTACTAAGGTTGCTATATTCAGACATTATGCTTTTGCTGCACATATAAAGAATAGGAAATTATAGTAGTTTCTTTCTTTCACATACGAATCTTAATCATTAGTTCTTATGTTATTCACCTTTGTGGTAAATATGAATTCTTCTTTGATGTCAGGTAATTCTACATCATAAATCTAATATTTTATTACGTGCATGCCATAGATTAATGTTAAAAGTGCATTAATGAATTTTAATTTTGTGGCAATCTTTACTCTTATCTATGGCTGACTTGTATTTTTTTTTTTATAAACTTCTGTCATTGGATTTTCGTCTCACAATTAGCATGGACTTTGAATCTCCATTTTTCGTGCACGTATTTATTGAAAGGGAGCGTATTGTGATATGAGGAATCCTCTTTCAATCTTTCTTTTAGGCCAAATTTGTGAATTGACTTATGGTTCTATTTTAATGTTCTTTAAATGTTTTGGAGCAACCATGCTCCACGGAAGTTACTTGCTGTCACAGGTAAGTTTAGTTGCTGAATTAATTTTATTTATTAAAAAAAGTGGTTTATATTTCTTGAGTAGGACCTGTTGTATGCTAGTATTAGGTAATTTTACCTATTTACATTGTAAAATGTTATGCTTTGGACATTCTTATTATTAATTGACACCAAATTGTCGTGTTGATGGAAAATCCCCAAATTAGACAAGTTCGGGTGGAGAGTTTTGAAATGTTGTGGGGTGATGGAAGAGTGCATCTTACTTGGTGCCGTAATGACGAGGTAATAAGGCGAAGTCAGAGATCGTGAGTAGCAATATCTTGCTTTGAGCTAGGAAAGGCTTTGATTGGGCATATGAGGAGGTTGTTTAAGGAAGAGAAAGCTAGGTGTGGTTGCGAGGAGAGAATGGGCTTGTGAAGTTTGAGGTTGCGAGGTTTGGGAGGGTTAGCTTTGGTGACTAAGCTATTGCTAGAGTCTGGAGGTGAGTTTGGTTACCGTATTCTAACTTACAACAATTTTTGTAATGTTGAATTGTGAGCTTCATGGTATCATTGTGGATACATGATATCTTATGGACAAAGTTCCTTTTAAACCATTAATTTTGATAATCGTTAGATGTGCTTGAATATAAGTAAAGACTGTAGAAAAAGTTTTAATGAAAATTAATGGGATTACGAACAATGCAAAGTAATTTTTATTAATATTCATTGAAGGGTATGTAGTTTGATTAATACTTTTCAATTTGTATGAAGTGGTTGTTGGTTGAAGTATGATATGATATACTTTATAGAAATTGTAATATGATGATAAGAATAGTATCAGAAAATGTTATTTATAATATGATATACTTTTGTTAAGTGGTGTTGTTTGCACATGACAATTGTGAGGAATTATAAGATTATGGCATCAACTTCACAAACGAATAGATGCATCGAACCAATAGTGGAAGAGCATGACAATGAGATGTATAATTATGAGCAAGGGTCTGCATTAAACAACATAGATGCAAGTGCTAATTATGAGGTAAGAAAATTTATTAGCTTGATATGATTGGTTTATATATAAATATTTTGTAGAAGAGCATTTGAAATTGAAAGGACAAATATGGGTTTAAAGTTAGATTTCATGTATATTTATTTGATGTTTTTATGTTATTTATAATATTTGATTTAATTGTTTTCTATGGACTTGAAGATATACCATTATCTGAGGGTAAAAAGATGCCTAATGATGATGAAGTAATAAATGTTAATGGTGAGGGCATTAGCATTGATGATGGTATAGGTGAATTTGGGGGAATTAACGTGCACATATTAACCCTGATAGAGTTGAAGTTATTGGAGTTTGATGGTGTTAATGCAGCTTATGAATTGTATAATGAGTACGAGAGAATTAACGACTTCAATGTTAGGAGGAACAAGAATAGGAAAAAAATAGTAGAGATGAGATGGTGTGATACTTATTTGTGTGTTCTAGCAATGGATATTGAGAGATGAAATATTTGAAGTTGGTTAAATACAAGAGGGAGCATAAACCTATTACAAGGTTTGGGGTGTGAGGCTCAAATGCATATTCATCTTGATGTAAACATAGGGAGATGGTTTGTGTCATTTCTTAATGATGATCACAATAATAAATTAATGGGTGAGAAGTTTACGAGATTGTTAGGATCACACCAAAGAATGAGGGATGCATACATTGCTCAAATGAAGAACATGAGGGAAAATGGTATTAGTATCCCCAAAATTCGTGATTCTTAGGCAACGCAGTTTGATGGCTTCAAATTTGTAGGATTTGAAAAAAAAAAGAGATATACAACCAGGTTGAAAAGCAACGTAGGTTGCAGGATAGAAATGTTAAAGGTGCATTGAAATACCTTCCTGGGTTGGCAACCACAAATCTGTTGATGTTCTAGAGGTATAAAGTTGATGATAATAGTGTTTTTGCACACTTGTTTTGGTGCGATGTAACTAGCTAGATTGATTATCAAGTATTTGGCAATGTTTTGACATTTGATGAACAAATATAAGTTGCCCTTGGTTGTGTTATTTGATGTAAACCATCACAATCATACTTGTGTGTGTGGTAATGCCATTGTGTCAGATGAAATAGAGGAGACATATATATGGTATTGCAATAATTTTTTGCAACAATGAAGGGAAAATGCCCTAAATTAATCATAATTAATGGTGATCGCCGGTGAAGAAGCGGTCGGAGAGCCAGGTGATGGAGATGGCTCCTCTAGAATCGAACCTAGATTTGTAAGAATCAAAATGAACCCAAATCTGTAAGCAACAGGAACCCAGATCTGTGAGAGTCAAAACAACCCAAATCTATAAGAATCTCATGAACCCAGATTTGTTATTGTTGCTGGTTTTGTTTGTGTGGTGGTTTGAAATTTTGTCTTTGTGAGGTTGGTGAATGAGTTTGAGATTTTGTTGAAGTGGAAAATGGAGTGAGAATAGTTTTTTTTTTGGTGCTTCAGGCCAATGATTACCTATGCCTATAGGTATGCAAGGCCGAGATTGACACTAAAGCATATAGAATGTCCTCATTTTTCTAGTCTTGTTCTTCTAATTTAGTGTAGGAATACAATGCATTAGGATGGCTTATGCAGCCAAGCTCATTAGTTACAAAAATCTATTCCAAGCCACAATATATCATTCAATAAAGAATAAAAGATTCCACTGGAACCTTATTTTAGTCGTAGCAAGATAAAGAGTGAGAGAGCAAAGTCTAGGTGACCAAGACGCGAGCAGAGGGACGATAGTTGTGCCAAGTTTCATTTGGGTTTGAGTGGAACGGAAGAAGAAGAACAAACCAAGATCACACTCGACAACCAATAATTATTTCAGTATCATTAGGGGTAACATGATTGTTCCTTTGTTTCTGCTTTATGCTATTGAACTATAAGCTGATTGTAATGAGTTTCAGGCTAATCATGGTGTCCATTCCTTTTTCGCTATTAACGACTAAATTGAAAAAAATTAATATTAATAAGACTCAATTATAAATATAAAAAGACTATTTTATAAATTATTAAAATTTGGTACACCAAGTATTTTTGAAGGTCCATAATAAAAAGAAAAATATTCATCTCATATCACTTTTTTCTTATATCATTTTTTATATTACATATTAATAATTGTGATTAAGTGAGAAAAAATATTAATATATGAATATTTATTTCAATAATAAGAGATATAATAAAAAATAATAAAAAAAAAGATGCAAACAAATAGTGATTGAGTAAAAAACACCTTCCGGTTTCACCTAATAACAAAAAACATAAAGTATTAATTTTGTTTTTCAAAATGATGATAGAAAAATATCAGTCTAATGTTTCACCGAAAGAAATAAAAATCAGTCTACTGTATTGTGGGGAGTATCTGAAAAAACCGGACACTATTCTATCAGTTCACTGCCTTTCAGGTTTCACCTATTCCATAATCTATTCGTAGCAAACACACACAGACACTGTTCATCAGAAACATTCTTTCCAAGTCCAACTTCCAACTTCCAACATCCATGTTAATAGTAGCATTATCTTCATCACTCCCCGGGAGAAATCTCTTCTCCTCCTTACCCTCAACGCCGCCACCCCACGACCTCACCACCGCCGTCACGGCCACCCCTCCGCCGCCCATCCCAATCCCCAAATACCCACCTCCCAGAAAATCCCAAAACCCCCAACAACACCCTCCAAAACCCCCACCCAACCCTGCCCTCAAGTTCCACCGCCACTCCAAGTACTACAAACCCGTCAATCACGGCGGCGGCGTCATTGCCTCCGACGGCGACCGCTCCATCGTCATCGGCGAGTCTGGCGTGTCCTACCTCCTCCCCGGCGCACCCTTCGAGTTCCAGTACAGCTACTCCGAGACGCCCAAGGTCAAGCCGCTGGCCATTCGGGAGCCGGCATTCCTGCCGTTCGCGCCGCCCACGATGCCGAGGCCGTGGACCGGAAAAGCACCCTTGAAGAGCTCTAAGAAGAAGAAGAAGAAGATTCCGCTCTTCGATTCCTTCAATCCTCCCCCTCCCGGAACGAAGGGAGTGAAGCACGTGGAAATGCCGGGGCCGTTTCAGCTTGGGAAGTACCCTAAGGAGGGGAAGACCAGGGAAGAGGTACTTGGTGAGCCTCTCAAGAAGTGGGAGATACGAATGCTTGTTAAGCCTATGTTGTCTGATAATCGCCAGGTTAATCTCGGTGAGTTCTTTGTGCAATTGGGTTTTTCTTAGCGAGTAATTTTGCCTACACAACACTTCTACTAATGTTACCTCACATGTGCATAGTTTTCACTGTCTGATTACATCTGGTTTCACCTCGTTTTCTGCGTACTTCCATTCTGATTCTGCCATATAGGCAATCTCGGTGAGTTCTTTGTGCAATTGGGTATTTCTTAGCGAGTAATTTTACCTACACACACTTCTTACTCATGTTACCTCACATGTGCATAGTTTTCACTGTCTGATTATATCTGGTCTCACCTCTTTTTCTGCATACCTCCATTTTGATTCTGTCATATAGGCAATCTCGGTGAGTTCTTTGTGCAGTTGGGTATTTCCTTGCTGAGTAATTCTAATGACACACACTTCCACTCATGCTACCTCACATTTGCATAGTTTTTACCATCTGATTACATCTACTCTTACCTCGTTTTCCGCATACCTCTATTTTGATTCTGCCATATAGGCAAAGTGATGTGTATCTACCTTTTCTCTTTCCTTGCCATTGAGTAATCAAACACTGCCAAAAAAAATTGACAGAATTCAGTCAGAATTCGTCAAAGATTCAAGGGTAATTATTGGACAAGTTAAAGTGGTAGGGACCACTCATGGATCCAAAAGTTACTAACAATGCCAATTTAATGTGTTTGGATTAGTTTATTTTGTGTTCCAAAATAGCTTATACTAAGCAAAAGCTTACTGAGAGAGTTTTTGAAAAGAAAAAAAGGTGATTATTCCGTAAGAAATGAATCTAAACATGCTATTAGTAATGAAACAGATTCAGAAAAATTTGACAATTCAGTCAAAATTCGTCAAGATTTGAGGGTAGTTGTATGAATTAGTTGAAGTACAATGCCAACTCATCCTAGCAAAAATTTGGTAAACAAATCCTGGCTATCTTATTTATTTTATTTTATTTTTTGTTTTGGTTTGAATTGTCAGTTACATATGTAGATCCTTTGAGTGTGTTGTTTTCTTCTTCTTGTTGTTGTTTATGATGATGAGTGATTTTGATCATTAGTTAAGTGTTATTTGAGCTATATGTTGCCTGTATGGCCTTATCATGATAAATTCATAATGAATTGGATATTGTGAGTTAAGGTTAAAGACTGTGTTAATAATGTTTAATTTGATGGTCTAGGAAGGGATGGATTAACGCATAACATGTTGGAGTTGATACATTCACATTGGAAGCGTCGCCGTGTCTGTAAAGTTCGTTGTAAAGGTGTTCCAACTGTAGATATGGATAATGTTTGTCATCATATTGAGGTATCCATTTTCATTTCTTCAAAATAGATTCCTAATCTTTTGTAGTTCGTAAGCATAGATTTCTTACCTCGAAATATGTTACTGTTCAATCAGTGATCATATTGATATTTGATACGAACACTTGCACAATATCATTCCTGGGCATAAATTGCTCAAAATAGATTATAACCTGGAAATGAAAATATATTAATTAGAAAATTTTGAGCTGAAGCTGTTTTTTTAGTGATTCTAAAGTTGTAGCCTTAGGTAGTGTTTCAAAATTATCCATGACATATAATTGTTTTTAGCACTCTTCCACATATGGTTTGGCCATACTTTAACCAAGTAGGGAATCAAAGGTTATATTCAACCTCTGGGAGTTCCCATTTGATTTGTTGAAACGTACATGGTGATGACTGATGCTCTTGCTGGGTGGGTCTCAAGGCATGGAATGCTGATAATTTGGGTGATTGCTATATATTTTGATCCATCCATATAGTTTTCATGAAACCCATGGGCTAAAAGTAAAATGACTTTTACGAGGGAGACTAGCTTTGAAGGGATGTTGTAGCCTTTCTTCTCCTTTCACACCATTATTTTTTAATTAAAATAATAAGAATATAGCAATATTGAGTTGAAATGTTTTGAAGTCTTCCATTTCCTAGTTGAGGCATTGCTTTTCTATCTTCAAATTTGAAGGTAAAAGTCTTCAGCGTATAATCAGATTGAGATATAGATTTGTTGAGATTTTGTTGATGCTTTCCCTTTTCTTATTTCCTCTTCCCTCCAATCAGTTATAGCACAATGTTGACAAATGCAATAGATTATTTACGAACTATGCAAGAAAGTTGATCGTTGCATAAAATTATTTGTTTGCTTTGAAGTTAAATCTTTATATGTTATGACAGGAGAAAACAGGGGGGAAAATAATTCATCGAGTTGGTGGTGTAGTTTATCTTTTCCGTGGCAGAAATTACAACTATAGTACTCGTCCACAGTATCCAGTGATGCTGTGGAAGCCAGCTGCTCCTGTTTACCCAAAACTTATACAAGATGCTCCTGGAGGATTAACGAAAGTTGAAGCTGATGAATTACGGATGAAAGGGAAAAGCCTGTTGCCAATATGTAAATTAGGTAACCTTCCACCTGGACAATCAGATCTCTCTTTCTAATGCACATACACTCACATTGCATGAAGAAATTTGACAATTTAACATCACTGTTGTCTTTTATTTTGTCTTGCCTAGAGTAACTGAAGTCACAGAAGGAGAGGCAAGACTTTGCTTAAACTCAGATTCTATAGGTTTAAGTATTTCAAAAGATTGTCTGAATTACATTTTGGTGCCATTAATAGCTGTGTGAGTTCTGCAAATCTACATGTCATTAGGATTAGTCTTACCGCTGTCCAATAAAAGATTTAACCATATGAGATGCTTTTGACTTCTACATGGGCTTGTCAACAAGGAATATCTCCTGGTTAGTAGAGTGGGTCCGTGAGTATGATAATGAAATAAAACTTGCAACAAAATGAGCTGAAAAATAGAGTCCAGAATCTCTTAGTTGGAGGAAAGACAATCAAAATCAAGTAAAAGTAGAAAAGATAAGTTGTCATTATGTTTTCAATTTTCTTTTTTGATATATATAATCATCCTGTTGTGCTCTTTTCTGTTTGGAGTTGTGAGATTCCAACCTAAAACCAATTGACATTAAGTGGAGTGGCTCAACAGATATATAAACCGCATCCGAAATATTGAGACAGGCGATGTGGGGCTCTTAACACCCCCCTCTACAGATGTTTGGATGAAACAGGCGGAAACAAGGCTAGCGAAATAGGGGGAAACAAGCCTAACGAAGTAGGCAACGAAAATGAGATATTGACTTTAATACCATGTGAGATTCCAACTTAAAACCAATTAGCATTAAGTGGAGTGACAGATATATAACCGAAATATTGAAGCAGGGGATGTGAGACTCTTAACAGGAGTTATTATTGATATCACACTCTTCTTTTGGGCAAATTACATATATTCATTTAAGACACAAGATATGATTCTTATTTCTAAATTTAAACTTCTAATTTACTTCTATCATGTTGCAGCCAAAAATGGAATCTACATCTCCCTTGTAAAGGATGTCAGAGATGCTTTTGAAGGAAGTCCTTTGGTGAAGATTGACTGCAAGGGGTTGGATCCCAGTGATTACAAGAAATTAGGTGCTAAGCTTAAGGTATCTAGATAAACTTTATTTTTTGGTACATAGCTTCTGTTTTTTTTTAAAAATATTTTTTATTTTATTTTTTCGGGACCTGTTTATGCCTGATTCACACAATTTTGATATCTGTGCTAGGTAATAGGTTAATAAAATTAATTCAAAGTGTAGAAGGAATCTACATTATGCTCAAAGGAAATGAGAAAAAAAATAAAAGCTTTGGAAATGAAAACATAAGATTCAATCTGAAGTGTTTGTTCTGAATCCATTGTAAACCTTTTCCTTATTCTATTAATGGATACATAGTTTGGCTTGCGATGCAATTCACTAAAATTTGGTGGAAGCAGTTGGCAAGCTGTCTATCTCTATGTATTTATATAACTGGATTTTTTTTTTTTTTTGGCAAATTATGATTGGATTTAAGTAGCTACTGGAATAACAATTTCAGAATAATGAAATACAAAATTGATCTACCAGGATGAATGCAATTCCTGTGAAGGCCTTTCACCTATTGATGCATATCTGCATATTAGGAAGGAAAGCAAGAATATGGTTGAACGAGGAATGCAAAACCTGAGAGATAATACAGCCTAATTGATTAATGATTATAACAATTAGTTGCATGATTTTTCACATTTTTGTCTGTCTGGCTATGCTAAAAGTGACCATTAGGTCTATCTTAAAAATTTGAAGGCACCCTTATGGTTAACTAGGGAATGATTATTTCACGATAGAATTTTCTGCTTTCCACTGCCGAAATAGTTCATCATCTATATATTTGACAAAGCTCAACGCTTAATTGTGTTGTCAGACTCCTTTATGTTGCATCTCTGGAGAAAATGGGGGACTTGTTGCAATTTATTACTGCAATATAATATGCTTTGGACTTTGAAATTGAAAAGCCTATGATAAGTCTTTTTTTCTTAGAACATTATGCATCATGTATGTTTCCCTTAAGTATTGCCACAATCATTAGGAGTATTGTACTGCATGTATTTTGATCTTCTTGTGTTGGCAGGATTTGGTTCCTTGTGTGCTGTTGTCTTTTGATGATGAACAGATACTGATGTGGAGGGGCAAAGATTGGAAATCAAAGTACCCAAAAGCTCCTCCAGTTTTTAGTGCTGCGGAAGCTGGCATTACAGGGAATTTGGACAATACAGGTATGTGTTAGAGAAGAAAATTTGGTTGAACCTTTCTGTATTTGCACGTCTTGTCCCGATTGAATTATTATACAGTATACACACATACATGTGTGTGTACTGTATATTTATTATGAAATATTCTTAATGAAGAGACAAGAATGAGTGTTCCCAATATATCCTCAAAAAAGAGAAAAGAAAAACTGAACGGAAAATGTAAAAGTCAGAGATATAATCGATTAGTATTTATATTTACAAGGTGATCTTAAGCAATCCCAGCTATAGAAAAGAAACAGTTTGTTCTTAAACAGATTAGGACATGTTTGATGCAATTCCCCAGCTGTAAGAGGCACTCAATTTTTCTCTCTACGGATTTCAATGTTGGAGTACATGATACGAATTTAAGGAATGACCATGAACAGAAAGATATATTCTAGAAATTCATTATTGCATTGAGGTTTTGTGAACCTTCTCGCGTTCATTGGAAGTTTGGGGAGTAGCTGAATTAGCCTCGAGTCCAGTAGATTTTATGTTTTGGAGAAGCTAGTTATATATACAATTGTTTGGGCACCTTTATAAAGTGATATTGGGGGGAAATTAAAGTGATATTGGGGGGAAATTAAGGAAAATAAGTTTTACTGTTGCTTTTAATTTTGGAGATGAAGTCAAGTTCAGTTCCACACAGGGATCTGCAGCAACTGCAATGTCCTTTAAATTTCATCGACAATAACTTCATTATGTTCGACATTTTATGAGAAGGCAGCTCATTTTACCCCGATGATTTTCCATTGCTACGAGTTTCCTTTCTGTTTGTCTGCTAAAGTTACATATATGATGACTGCATGTTAACAAAATAATTTACCTAGGGAAGCCTTAATAAATACGTACTATGATTTGGTGGTCTTTTCCTTACCCCTCGTTGATTATTTAACTGGTGTCTGGTATACTACTACACAGTTTTCTAATATGCTATACCTATGATTTTTCCCTTTTGACCATATTCCCTCTAGTGCCATAGATGATTATGTATGATGGTCTGCTTATTTTTTTCTATTTGTTCTATATCATTACCCGACCATATGGTAAAATTTTTCATTGGTTGATAACACTGGCTATGCATCACCAACATGATGTTCTCACAATGTTAATCAGGTGAGACTGATGATAATCAATCTAAGCATGACGACAACATGGTGAACACAAGCCCTAAAATGTTGTCTCTGTGGAAGCGTGCAATTGAGTCAAGCAAAGCTTTGTTGCTGGATGAGTTTAATCTTGGACCTGATGCTCTCTTGGAGAAGGTAGAAGAATTTGAGGGTATTTCACAGGCCACGGAGCACTCTTATCCAGCATTTATTTTGTCAAGTGAAGATAGTGCTAAAGGTTCAATTGCAAACTATGAAGGCGGTGCAGAAGATAGCTATTCTAGTGACGGCTTACCTACTGAAGACAATGATGATGATGATTATGATAACTACCCTGATGATGAATGTCATGATGATGACTTGTATAATGTAGTGGACACATCAGCTCAGCCCGGATCATTACCTGTTGATTTGATTGTCAAAAAGCTGAAACCAAGACAAGAGTAAAACCTTTTTTGATATTTCCAAGACAACTTGAAGAGCTTGTATATTGAGCAAAATAGCAGGCATGAAATGTAAAATTACAAATAACAAAAGAAAATAGTTAGCTGTAAATAACCTATTGGTCACTTCCCCAATTGAAAAAAGTTCTTCAAACTTGTTTATAAAATGAAAAAATAAGAGTATATTTGCCCTTAGATTAATTAGTGTATGTTTGGATTAGAGTTAGTAAATTTAAGTTTGAATCAACTTGATTTTGTAAATTTAAATTTAGTTGAAAGTGAATTTGTAGTAATGTGATTTATGTTTGGGAACTTTTATTTTAAAAGTGAGTTTGACAAAATAAATGTTATTTGGATTAAAGATTAAAATTACTTTTGAAGCAAGATTGAAAAGAAAAATATTCTCCAATGAATTTTTTCTCAATAGAAAAGTAAGAAATTCTTGTTTTTACTTTAACTGTGGTTTGGAGATTATTTTTTATTAAAGTTAACTGAATTTTTTTAACAAAAAATTTTGTCAAATATGTTGACACATCTTTTAATGTTCTAAATTTAGTTTTAAAATGTTTCAATTATAAATCAAACATATTCTTTGTAGATTAAGATCATAATACATTTTATCAATAAAGATAAATATATTTTTATTTATTTACTTTAAAAGTAAATTCACTTAAAGAGGAATGTTTTTCCATCTCTAACATTTTATGCATCATATTTGTGCAACAATACGTTAGCAATTAATTATGAATTTGAATCTTTTAAAGTGAAAGTTATAATTTAGAAAGTAAAGTATGAGATTTTAATAGTTGAAGAGAAAATTAAATGAGTAAATTATCATATGTATAATATGTTATGTAAATACTTATATTTTATAAAATAACAAATTCTTTATTTTTTCATAAATGGTAAGAATTTTACACTTTATCCTTTAAACTGTACTCCCATTTTAGAGTATTCAAATCTTGCTATCACATAACGTGCAATTACATAACGTGGTGGCCACATTTTCATGGTTTCTAAATTGGGTAATTCTATGTAGGCATGGCAATGTCACACCTCGCCTCGTGGGTACCCAACTCGCATGGGGCGGGTTTAAAAGTGGTTCTGCATGGAGGCGATTCCGTTCTGGGGGATAATTATGGTGGATATTGATAGAAAATGCGTATTCTGTTCCGGCCTTGTCTAGTCTAGTTATAATACAGTGATGAATCTTTTCTTCTGTGATCCCGGTAAGGTAATTAGGATCAAGCAACAAACCCAAAAGGCATATGCGCTTTTTTCCCTTAGCAAATTCCTTGTTCTGGGGGTTATACTGTTCACACAACCTGATTCCTCTCTCTCTCTCTCTCCTTCATAGCCAGATAACCATAAAAGGAGAAAGCAAAGCATCTTCTTCTGCCCTTTGAAGTTTACTTGTCAACTGTGAGTGCTACACCTTTCTTTCTTTCCATTAGGAATCATCTCTATTTTTCATTTTTTTTTTTGAATGTTTTGTTTTTTTCTTCATTTGGATGAAGTATTGAACTTTATGAGACTTTTGGTGAAACCCATCTCAAGTAAGGAATCTAGGCTTGATTGGCTTTCATAAATTGATGACCAAGCTTGTTTATTGACTTATTATAAAGTATGTGAGTTCTTAGTTTTTGCTCCTTTTCTTCTGCACTTGAGTTTCAATATTCTGAAGAAGAATGATCATATCAAAATTCTGCTTCAGTTATGAATGATTGCATTTGTGATGTGGCTTATATGAGTTTGAAAATTGCATTCTGTTTTTAGCATCTGCTAGTTGTGACTCCTTTCCTTCATACACAATCCTGGGCTTTTTAGTTTGAATTTTCTGAATGCATAATTTTTGTTGCTGATGGAATTCATACTGTGCTTGATACATTTGGGATTTTGGTGATCTTTGTTATGTCTCTTTAGAATATTTGAAGTTTCCATTTTATCCTCATGTGATTGTTGGAACTGAGTGAATTGAGAATTTGAGATGCTCTTGACTAATTATCATTAAAAAGGGCGGCACAGTGCACAAGGCTCCCACCGTTGTGCATAGAGCTTTAAGAAATACACCAGGAACATATAATCACTGAAGTAAGTATACATTACTCATGAGTTTCTTAACAGGATCCTCGAGCCATACTTGGCAACCCACCATGACTTCAGATACTACTACCCCAAGTTATTGGTTGAATTGGAGGTTCTTCCTCTGTGCACTATGGATTTTAACCTCCATGGCTCTAGCATCTTTCTTAATATGCAAGCATGAAGGATTCAATAAATCAAGACTGGAGAGGGTAGAAAATCAGCGAGAAGCAGATGGGTTGCTATATGAGGATGAAGCGTGGAATACATGTCTTAGAGGAATCGACCCTTTCTGGCTGCTTAGTTATAGAATCATTTCCTTTCTTGTGCTTTTGGCTTTGATCATTGCCAATGTGGTTGCCGATGGAGGTGTCATATTATACTTCTACACTCAGTAAGCTACATTAAGCATATCTGTATAATCTAGTCTTGTATGCATCTGTTCAATGATAAGATGGATTGAACGGTGTATATACATTCTTTCTTGAAATAACAAAAACTGCACAAGGCTCCTACACTATTATGCTACACTTCCTTTTTAAAAAAATAAATTAGAAAATATTCTGTATTTCTTTGTATGTTTAATTTTCACATGTTTCTTTTCCACCTCAATTATTAAGCTGGAGACTTTGTTATATAATTATTTATGTTTTATATTATTTTTAGATATAGTTTTAGGATTTTTGAAGAATAGCTTCTTTATACTATATTGAGGCAGGACTCATATGTCAACAAAGGAAAGAATTTGTTAAAAGTGGAAGCGCTTATTATGATATCTTGCATTTATTGGGGTATTCAATACTCATGGGATCAAAAATGAATAAGAGGACAGAAAAAGGTCAAATTATTAATTGTTACAATAGCTCTTCTGCTTATAAATATTCTGATTGTATAATTGTGTTTTTTTCATGTGCTGGACAGATGGACCTTTACTTTGGTCACTATTTACTTTGGGGTAACACTTCACATTTCTGACTCTTGTTATATTGTAGTAAAAATTCTTAGCTTGAAACTGTAATATATCTAAGTTTTTTTATTTTTATCTATGACTGTTAGAAGCCCCAGTAAGAAGAGTACATCAGGTAGAGGCGTGGAGCATAACCCAATAGTTAGAGGTAAAAGGAAACCAAGAAAAATTATAGGTGAAACCATTAAAAAAGACTTAGATTTAAATGGCATTTCTGAAGACATTATTTACGATAGAACACAATAGTGTCGTTTGATCCATATAACTGACTCTATCTAGTTGGAAAAGGCTTTTTTGTTGTATTTTTTTGTGCGGATGGGGGGAGGGGGTCTAGAACTGTAGTTAGATTATAAGACATTCAGTACAACTTAAAGGTCTACGGCTCTATGCTTTCTTGAGAAAACAATTTGACCTATCTGTCAACTTTCCCTATTTTTTTTAATGTTTTCAGTTCATATCTTCCCTAAGTGACTTGTGCTATAAATTTCACTTTCAGCTTGGATCGTCTTTCTCCTTATATGGATGTTTCTTTAAACACAATAAATTTTGGGGCAGCATGGTCAATCGTGCTTCTTTAGATGCAGAACAAGGCAATTATATGGTTAACACTCTTGATGGAGCTTCAGATATGCCTAACCTGCCCAAGAGTCCTCATCAAGAATCTCAAGCTCGGAAAACTGCTGGTATATGGGGTTACATTTTTCAAATAATTTTTCAGGTAATTCTTTGTAATAATTTTATGGTGTAGATTTTTTTCTACATGACATTATTATTTTAACTAATCTGGCATCCAAGTTCTCTTTTATCTTTGACAACAACTACACATTCTCCTTTGAACATAAATTTTGTTTAGTCAGGAAATGTAATGGATTTTTTAATTTTAATATTGGTTTTGTAAAAAGAAATTGGATGTGGTTGAGGAGGACTGTCTTGAAGCTGATAAAAAGATATGTGAAATAGAAAGTGCTTTAGGCACTTCATAGTTGTCAAATGTTTAGCTTGAACAAGTTTAACTGTTTGGGATGAAGGGTTGCCATTATTTATACTATTTGAAAGTCTGGGTTGCCAAATAACTTCTCTTGATTGGCTTTTCCAAGATGCCATAGAGATTTTGTTCACATTTATTCACAACACTTACACTGGCAGACATCTGGTCATGGTCGAGAAACTTCTTTTGTAGGCAAATTATTTCAGCTTAAAGCATTTCTGCTATATACTTATATTGGAGTAGCAATTAGGCTATCCTTACCAAGAAAGCTAATTGGTCGTTACCTTCTTTGAAAAATCTCAGTTTTGTATAAAGAGCTTGTTCAATTTAATAACAGATAAAGATTATTATATGTTTTAAATTGGGGTTAACTGATGAATGTTTCCACAACCATCAGAAGTTTGCAAAATGCTATGATACGGTCTCTGTTACAGTCATGTGTTTTTAAGATGTCTTTTGATGCAATAATATGCATCTTGCACCTTTCCCAATTACTGATTAAATGTTGTAATACATTTTGGGTTTCATTGTGTGATTAACTGGTTTTAATAAGTGTCAGATATTTTTCATCAAACTCAGGAGGCAATGTATTGATTTTTTTTATTTTTTATTTTTCATTTTCTTTTGAATATATAGACTTGTGCAGGTGCTGTAGTGCTCACTGACTCTGTATTCTGGTTCATCATTTATCCATTTCTGACATCCAAAGATTACAACCTGGATTTTGTAAGTATGATCAACATTGTCCCTGGTCCATCTATTATCCGAAGATAAAAAAGTTGGAGAGTGTTTGACCTTTCCACATAGTTTCATATTTGTAGAAAAACTAAAACAATTTGAGATTTGCATTGAACATCATTGTTGCTACTGGGTCTGTTCTCCATGTTGCAACTCATATCCTTGAAAGCAATTGTATCATTTTTCCTTAAATTTAAGAAAACAGTAATCAATTTTTTCTCTTTTTTTATTAAAATTTTGCTTGCAGTAATTCTGTTTTATTTATATGATATTCATCTGGAAAATGTAATCAACATCAAAACATATTTTTTTAGCTTGCCAGCATCTGCTAAACATCAACTACCACATGAAATATGTGATTAATAGGTGCATGTTGTTTGAGATACCTTAATTATGATCAAGCAAATGAGGGTGAAGACAGGTGAATGGATTTATAAATGTAAATATTGTTAAATTTTAACTCTTAATTATTAGGTTGGGTCTTTTGCTACCCATAAGATCCTTTTTCTTTCATCTGAAAACATTTGCACTTTTCAATGTGCAGTTTATTGTTTGTATGCACTCCATTAATGCTGTTTTCCTCCTCGGTGACACATCATTGAATTGCATGGTGAGTTTGGGTTTTACTCCCTCCTTTCTTTTTATCTGTCTTTTTACAAAAAAAAATTCATATTTATTTGTCGTTTTAGAAAACCAATGAAGTGTTAATTATTTTTTTCTTAACTTACCCATGGTATTAATAAGGGAGAGAAAAGATTACTAGAGCGATAATAATGTTTTGAGTATTTTAATGATGGATAATTTAGTCAAATGTGGTTATTTTTGCTTATTATCAAAGTTATTTATTGGTTTTCTTAATTCTTGTGCAATAACCTTAAAAGACAGATAAAAAATAACAAAGGGAGTAGTGGTTTATGGTTTATATTTTTTTATTAATCATCGAGTTCTTTTTTTTTTTTTGGCCATGCATCAAGTTCAAAACTTCTAATTCACAACTAATTATTCTTAACATGCAGAGATTTCCAATGTTTCGATTAGCGTATTTTGTCTTGTGGACAGCTATATTTGTGATTTTTCAGTGGATCATCCATCTTTGTGTTTCAATTTGGTAAAATTTTACGTGTATCCCTTATTTTGATTTTTCATACAAGATTGTGCTGTCGTTTACAATATGATAACTTTTGTTACAGGTGGCCTTATCCTTTCCTTGACTTGTCATCCCCATATGCACCCTTATGGTATGTTCTCAAATTCTTTTTGTCATCATCACTGAAATGATTGTCTTCTAATTGCTTCAAAAGATTGAACATAGTCAGATAGATGAGCTTTTGAAAAAATAGACCCAACAAAACTATAAATCAATTTTATTACCGATTGACATGTGCTTATCCTTTCATATGTGAGCATATTGTTATTTATTTAGGATAATGACAGATTGGCTTGATATTTCAACGGACAAAAGAATTTCAAGATTATATGAGCCAGTGAAACTGGAATTTTTGGTTATGAAATTTCGGTCAAGGTCTTCAAATATGACAAACTTTAAATAAACGTGCAAACAAGAAACAATTATCGTGTTACATTGCATGTTTATCTTTTAACTGATTTTGAATACTGAATGCAGCAATTGGATATGGAATTAATCTTAGTAAACCGAGTCTACTGATTCAAATGATCATACATATCTCTTGCCCTCTTGGACTTGTAGGTACTTAGGTGTGGGTCTGATGCACATTCCATGCTACGGCATCTTTGCTTTAATAGTGAGGTTGAAGCACGTCTGGTTGTCAAGATCGTTTCCTGGGTCCTCCCGGTTTGTACGGTGAAATGATTAATCATTGGACCAGGGCTACCTTTATTCTTGCAAAAGCATTTTGAAGATTAGAATTAGATAATACCAGCTGTTATATCAATTCAAACCCCACTTCCCCCTCTTAAAAATACAGGAAGGGTTAAGAGGGGTATCCTTTTTTTTAATGGGAATGAAGGTTTCGGTGGTATTTAGTTTGTTTTCTACTTTTAATATTTTCATTAATAATTACAAAAATATTACATTGGTTTCACTTTGTTTCTTATTTTTAAATTTTTGTAAAGAAAATAATGTAAATAAACATTTTTTTGTTTTCAACATTTCCTTTACAAAAGTTTAAAAACAAGAACATCGTAAAAATCAAATGACATTTTTATAATTATAAATGAAAATATATCAATTGAAAAAAAAAAAACCAACATACCCTTACAATTTTTTTTAGCTTCAATTCATTAAAGTTGGCAGGTGTATTATTTTTTAAGTCCATGGTTACAATATGTAAAAGTTCTGTATTTTTTTTTCAAATCCCAATCTAGTATCCTTTGAAAGAGTGAATTACGAAATAATAATAATAATAATAATAATAATAATAATAATAATAATAATAATAATAATAATAATAATAATAATAATGAGGTAATATTGGTAACTTAGTATAAGCATGAAGTCTAATTTATAAACACTGCAGGCCAACTCACAATGCGCCTAAGATGTCCTATGATCATTTCATCCTCAAGTACTAAACATAGACATCTTTTCTGAACATCTTGGATGCCTAGGATTAGATGTCCCTCGCCAAACGCCTCCACAATGCTTTTTATGTGCAAAATAGAATGCGTCAACGCTTCATAAACTCCATAAGAGCGATGCTACTATAATTATATGCCAAACGACCGCAGTCAATTGGTAATAATCTTGAATGGATGAAATACTCTTGGCTTTATAGTTATACAGTGTATTCACGTTCCTCTGAATTTGAGTAAAAGCTGTCCATCTGTGAATATAATAACAAGGCCCCCTCCACCTTGGATGAGAAAGCAATAAAACCACTACAAAGGTTAGTACCGTTGCAGTGATGCTATTGTAAGAGGAGTTACATGCCCAAAATCATGACGAATCAACTCACATTTATACTAATTACTAACTTCACATGCTTGGGCTTACAGCATGCTGGTATTAACCACTACCTAACACATTAGGGAGAGAGGGCCTTTACAAGAGTCGTCCTTATTGGGGTCACCAGTCAGTGAGGCATTAGGCACCAATCAATGACACGATGAACAGCAGCAAGATGCTTACATCATTGGGAATAGGACATTGTAACGCTACATCTTGCTGGTAAGACACCTAGTAATTTTCGTAGATTATGTCCAGAGTGATTCAAAATCACCAATGGAAAAATGAAGGCCAATAAAAGGAAAGGAGCTGCCAAAAAGATCAGAAAGCGAAGTTAAGGACAACGAAGGGGTGAAAGGGCAAATGGGGAATGTTTGAAAACCAATAAAAATCCAAGTACCTACGCAATTAGTTGAATCAATGTAGTTCAATCATCTACCAGGACGTTCAATTATCTAGAACCTCATTGATCCCAACATAGTGATCCCTACTTTTTTTTTTTTACATAATATCCAGCTATGGCTTTACATATTCTCTGATAAACTGTTCCAACTGAGATATCTCCCCAGTTAGACCAGAAGCATCTGCAGTTGTAACTTTGTTATAGCACTGGGTAAAAGAAAATGGTTCTCCAGGTACCCCAAGAGTGAATTCATTTGCAATGTCAGCTGCTGATATTGCACTTCTTGATGCCCGTAGTTTGTCACTGTAAAAGGATAAGAGTCAAGAATAGTGTTGACAGATGAAGAGAATAAGGCTGTCATAGATTGAATAATATATACATTTTTAAGATAATAACAAACCAATCAGTTGATTGATTCAGAGTGTAAAGACAAATAATTAATAGGAAGAAGCTACAAAGACTAGAGAGTTAATAATAGAAACTAGAAAGTACTTAGTGAATGTGACCCAAACAACCAAGCAACAATAATAGCATCGAATGAACATATATTTAAAGGTATTACATACATAGAGAACAACAACAACAACAACCAAGCCTTATTTGTCTCAATGAGCTTGGCTACATGGATCAAACATCGCCATAGGGGTATCAGAAACCAAATTTTCAATAAATCCATATAGAGTAAGGTCTTTTCGAATAATTTCTCCTAAAGTTTTATTTTGTATTCCTCTACCTGTTCTAACTGAAATCTCTTCCATTTGTTCCACTTTTCACACTAGGTCTCTATTGGTCTTCTCACATAACCAAAGGACCTTAGATGAGTTTCTGTCAACTTCTCCTCAATAGAAGCTACTCCAACTTTCTCACGAATACATTTGATACTATTCTAACCTCTTTTCATGTGTCCACTCATCCACCTTAACGTTTTCATCTCTGCCACACTTTTTTTCTGGCTCTTATTGGCACTTTAGTGCCCAAAATTCACTACCATAAAGCATCGCTAGTCTTATAGCTGTCCGGTAGAATTGGTAGGCACCTTGCAATCATAAATTAAGCTATTACACACACACAGAGAGAGAGAGAGAGAGAGAGATAGAAACAAAAAGATAAGACATAATCAATCAACTAAAGGGCAACCCTATGCACGAGGCTCCCTCCATTGTGAGGTCTACGGAATAGGGATGGTCAGGTGTACACAACCTTACCCTCGTGAGCAGAGAGGCTGTTCATATGACCAAAACCCAAGACCACCAGGTCACAAGGCAGCAATCTTGCCATTGTGCCTATGCTCACCCTCACATAATCCATCAACTGCTGACAATAATATGCAATAATAAAGTAATTGATGAACAATCAAATTAATGGAGATAAAAAATTGAGCCTCGAAGTCATACATTTCCTTCTCCAGCTGTTTGCGGATAAACTCCTTGGTATGTGCAGTGACTTTGTCTGTTTTATTGCAGAGAATAAGCAATGGAATCTTCTTCCTCACAACACTTCCCTTGGTCAATATATCATATAGATACCTGTGAAGAGAAGTAAATTAGGAAGTGTAAGAATCCTTGTGTATACTGCACTACTGATCTGATACACTTCTTCATTGGGAATAGGGGAAATGGTCAGGTTATTTAAAGCTTGCTGCCAATTGCATATTACTAGCTCACCACTAATATTGACAAAAGGAGTTACTTCATTCAAAGATGGTAATCTAGCATTAAAATGGAGAAAAAAAATATACACACAATTTAACATGACACTTTGGGGGAAGAAGGAATTACTCTGAAGCAGCACGGCAGTTTGGTAAGAAGTCCAAAGCATCAACCACAAAAACTATGCCAGCTGCTTGAGGCAAGTATTCATCCAGTTTGGGTCGAAGACGAGAATGCCCAGGAACATCAACAATATGAACAGGTTTTATCTTGTGCTTCTGTCAAAGAAACATGAGATAATATTTATTCTAGTTTAAGTCTGATTCCACAATGAACAATCAAGCATAAGTAAAATAAGGATAGAGATAATTTCAACTAATTTGACAACCCATCCTAGGCGTATTCTATTAAGAAGAAGAAGAGGTAAATGTTCTCTTTTATATGGAATGAGAAGCACAGTTTTTACATATGCAAAACATGTTTAAATCTGTTTATTCGTGCATGTGTTTGAGTGCAAGAAGCTGAGATGTTACCTCTGTTGTTTCAGAATTAAGAATAAAAGTGCCCTCATTAGGTTCCATTGATGTAACAGTACCTTGATGGATAGAGCCATCCCTAAGCTGATAAAGGCATAGAAATATGTCAATATCATTATCATAGCACGGGAAATGCAGATCCTTTCCGTGTAGTGTACTTAATTGCATTTATATATGAGAGGTGCAAACTGAAAAGTAGTCAGTTAACTCTAAAACTTGAAAAGAGATGATGACTAAATTGTGAATAGAAGGAAATCATATGCTTCCCTAGAAAACAGATTACATGCAGCCATTTAATGGCACCTGCTAATGTAATAATATGCCTTAAGTGTTTTACTACCACCTAACCATGACTCTTCTCTTGTCTCAGATGCAAGCAACATTTGGTCTTAATTAATTACAATTTTTTTTTGCTGAATTATCATAATTACAAATAACAATCAAGGAAAATAGGCTATGCATTTCAAAACCCTCTCCAATGGGGTTAAACCTAAAAACTAATATATTTCCTGTTTTCAGATCAATGAAAACAAAGGGTCCTCGAAAAATTTCAGACAGAAACTGCCTTCATTCTACAAACAACAGGATGCTATGACATATTTTGGTTTTTAACTTTTAACAGAAACTAGTTATAGGTATTTCTTTCAATTCAAGCACTCTTGCCATTTGCCAATAGGTTAGGCTTAGCCAAAAAACAGAAGTGCCAAAGACCTAAAACAGGAAGGCAGCATGCGTTTTACAAGATACGCCATTGACTGAATAGGTAACAGAAAACGCAACACCCCCATTCAGCACCATTCATAAACAAACATGAAATTAGGTACCAAAGCATATAACGAATGTGAACTCAAAACAACACTCTACCCATAAAACAAAAAAATGTTAAGTAAAATATAATGTCAATAAAAAAAATGCATAAAACAAATGCAGTAACTTGTCAATAAAAAAAAATACATAAAACAAATACATAAAACGAATTAAGCAATCAACTCCAATTTTCTCATATCATTTTTTAATACCACTTTTTATACTAGTTAATAAAGTATATATTTGTGATCTTTACAGTGGTTCATAAAGTACATATTCGTGGTTAATCATATATATAAGTTAGTTAATGAGTATTTTATTAACCAATCAATACACATGATTCTTGTTAATCAAGAAATACGCGTGATTAACCACGAATTTATACTTCATTAACCAGTGTCAAAAGTGGTGTAGAAAAAAGTGGTGAAATGAATTTTTTTGTTAAGCAACTCTAATTTTTTCACATCATTTCGTTAACCAATCAATACACATGATTCTCATTAACCAGACAATACACGTGATTAACTACGAATTTATACTTCATTAACTAATGACAAAAGTGGTGTAGAAAAAAGTGGTGAAATGATTATTTTTGTTAAGCAATTAACATCAGCAGCAACACTGAACCAAAAATTGTGATTGGGAGGTTACCTGATAGAAGAGAACAGTTTTGCCGCCCCCACTAAGCCCAGTCAATACAATGGTGTTAGACTTTGCACGCTTCAACAAGCGTACTGCAATGCAACCAGAAAAAAAAAAAAACAAAATCCATCAACAAAAAATCACAACAAAATTTATCAAAATCACAAGGAAAAAAAAAACATGGAAAGTGCTGACTTGACAGGAGCAATATGGTGGTGAAAAGGAGGACAGCGGCAGCAGCGTAGAGCTGAATTGGGGGAACCTGACGAAGATGGTCCATAGCGAGACGCCACCAGTGACCAAATTGTTCCTTCCATTGCTCCAATTCTTCCATTGGCTGAGGCCAGAGAGAGTGAGATGAGTTCTACAGAGAGAAAGAAGAGAGAGAGAGAGAGAAGAGAAAGGAAAGGTGTTTTGTTTGGCTTACCGAGTGGCGGTGGTGGGAAGCAAGACAGACACACGCGGAACGAAGGTTTGGTTTGGTTTCGATCTATAGATCTGGCGTGTCAACCATGACTAGGTTGGGGGTTTTTCAAATCGGAGACCAAACGGCAAGAAGGGCTACCGTTTCGTATCTTTCTTACTGCGAAACTTCATTTTATTGATTTTTATTTTTATTTTTATATAAAAAAATTTAGGACGAGGAAATGATTTTGTCGTTAATAATGATATTTTTATTTATTTTTTTATATCACTTTTTATATTTTTTTAATATTATTTATTATATATATTTTTTTATTATTTTTCTTTAAATTATATATTTAAAAAGTATTATAAATAATACATACATCTTTAAAAATAATGAGAGGATCGATTTACATCGATTATAAAATTTTTTTGACTTACACTTATTTTTAACCGTTACATTTACTTTTATTTAATGGTTGAGATTATTTTATTAAAAATAACCATTAGATAAAATTGATCTAACAATTAAAAATAAATATAAATCAAAAAAGACTTATACTGATGTAAATTGATCCTCCTTCAAAAATAATATATAACTAACATTTTCCTTTTGACATGGCCAAGACAGACTCTCAACGAGCATCTACAAAAAATATAAAGGTAACACAAATTACCAAAAAAGAGAAAATTTAAAGATAATACACAACAAGAGGCGTTAATTCAAACCAAATTATGTGTATGCTATGGAGTACGAATGCATCATGTTTTAAGTGTGTGTGTTAAATATATATTTATATTAGATATATGGAGATATTTGTATAACATATGTATCCTATGTATTTAAATGTATCTAATTAAAAAGAATATTTTTTTCAATTTAAATACATCTCGAACATATTTAGACACGTCCCGAGTACATTTAAACACGTTTAAGACATGATTTGAATATGACTCATTAATTTTTTTTTAAAAAAAAATAGTTTCTATGACTAACGTTCAATTAGTAAGCTCGTAACCAACCCAAACTCAATCACATAACTACGTCTTAAGCCACTATTTTTACATATCAGTATTTTAAGTTTTATATTTTTACACGTTACTATTATATTTTTAAGTTTTATTTTTTCACACACCACTATTTTTATATGCTCTTTCTATCTATGCTTATACCAAGTTGTCTACTTTGTGAATGGCAATGGTCTTGGTTTTGATGATCAACAAACAAGAAAGCAATGAAGTGTAAAGATCAAGTCCCAAGGTTCTTCAAGTATAGCTTATAGGACTTAGATCTTGTGTAAAGATAAATGAGAATCACACTAAGCTCAAATATATTTTCAAATCTTTACAAATAGTTTTCACATGCTAAAATGCTCAACAAACAAGTTTTGGAAAGCTAGTCTTAGTGGTAGTTCAAATCTATAAAAAATAGTCAAGTTTGTGTTTTGCAAAGCTGACCTTTGGTCACTCTTTTGATCATAACTTCCAAAATATTGAGTTTTATTCTGAAACTTGTTTCATATGAAAATAGACTCAAATATCTTTCCAACGACTGGTTATTCATTTAAAACGGATGAGAAATGAAGAAGTTATGACAATTTAAAGTTAGCTTTCAAAACCAGAATTCCATAACCGATTATAGATTATTCATAACCGATTATGCACCAAGTCAGAAACTTTTTTCATGTTTTAATACTCCATAATCAATTATGGAATCTTCATAATTGATTATTTGGTATTTCTAAATGTAACCACCTGTTTTTAAATGGCCATAATCGAATATGGCATAATTCATAACTGATTATGCATGTCTCATAACAGATTATGAATTCCTTCATATTCGAATATGAAACATGTCATAACAGATTATGAAATCTCATAAGAGGTTATTTTGCTAGCCAGAAACGTTGGAAACTCTTCCCCCAAGTCATAACCGATTATGGCTTTGCTATAACATGTTATGGTCTGTCACAGAGCTCGTTCTCAACAGCTCTTTTAATGGCATTTAATTCCCTCAACCACTTCTAACGTCTCTAATTTGTTTTGGGCTATAAATGAAAGCTCTTAGGCATTGATTAAGAGTTGGAGAATAATCTGAAAAACATCCTTGAGCATTAAATTCGTATTTCATCATCTTTTTCTCCCAACCCCTGTTTTGAGCTATAATTGTGTGAATCCTTGATACCCATAGAACTTCAATTTGTAATATCCACTCTTGTGAGAGTTTCATCTTATATACACTTTGATTATTCTGTAAAGAGAGTGAGGTTTCCCTCTAGTGAAAAAGGGTGAGGTATCCCTTATTGAAAAAAAGGTGAGGTATCCTTCAAAGGTTGTAAAGGGGGTGAGGTATCCCTCTAGTGAAAAGGGTGAGGTATCCCTGTTTTGAGGCTCAAGCACAAAGGGTGAGGTATCATGAGTGTGGTGAGTGCTTCTAGTTTGTAAAGGTTGTCAAGCACCTATTGAAGCTTGAAGATATAGTGAAAAATCTCTAGCAGTTGCTTGAGAATTTGATACATAAATTACAAGTGGATTGGTGGCTGAATCAGGATAAACCTTGTGTTTGATCTTCTAAACTCATCTCTTTACATTTGTGCATTTATTTTTATATGCTTGCTTGAATGTTATTCATCTTGGCATGTTTAATTTGTGAGTGAAGTATTCAATCTCATTTATCTATTCACTTCAATAATCCAATAGTTTCAACGAAAATTGATAATCAAACGTTTTGTGAAAGATTTACGAAAATATTTTACATACTCAACTCACCACCTCTTGAGTATTGAGGCAACTTGGCAACACACTTCGTCGTCACTAAAGCATGTTTCACACTAATATTTCATCTAATTAATTTTTTTTTGGATGTATATATATTTATACCTATGAAGCACGGACACGCCGATTATGATATGTCAGGTGTGTCGACACGATGTCCGTGTCAGCACACGTGGAGAACTTTACGACACACGTGTCTTGTCTATCTGAATGTGTCCGATTAAAAAGATTATTTTTTTCAGTTTGGACACGTCTCGGACACGGTCGAACACTTCTCGGACACACTCAGACACTTCTCGGACACACTTGGACACGATTAGAACACGACCCATTAATATTTAAAAAAAATAATTAGTTTTCATGACTAACGTTCAATTAGTAAGCCCGTAATCCACTCAATATAACGTCCTATATTTTCATATACCAATATTTTAAATTTTATCTTTTACACACAATTATTAGACTTTTAAGTTTTATCTTTTCACACACCACTATTTTCAACTTCTCTTGTATCAAGTCGACTTCGTTTGCTTTCACATCAATATTCCATCTAGTTATTTTTTTTTATGTCTTTATACATGATTAGTTCTATTAGGAAAGTTAGTTTAAGAGATTTTTTAATATATCAATAGAAATTATGTTTCATATTTTTTAGGAGGGACTTACGAGGTAAAAATATGACACATATAACATATATTAAAATATGTAAATCTTTAAGCTTATAGAAATGATATTAATGAATTATGAATTTTTTTTTTCTTAAATTTTGAAATTATATATATATATATATATATATATAATGTTTTGTCTTATAATTTTTGAATGTTCTCATATCGTGTCGTGTCCCGTGGAATAAACTTCATAGATTTATACATGATTAGTTATATTAGGAGAAGTTAATTTAAATTTTTTTAGAATATGTCAATAGAAATTATACTCTATTTTTTTTTTAAAATTTACTAAGTAGTAAATATTAATATATATATATACATACACTCCATTTTTTAAGAAGAGTTTATTAAGTAGTAAATATAAGTATATATATATATATATATATATATATATATATATATATATATGTGTGTGTGTGTGTGTGTGTGTGTGTGTGTGTGTGTGTGTGTGTGTGTGTGAGAGAGAGAGAGAGAGAGAGAGAGAGAGAGAGAGAGAGAGAGAATATTTACTACTTAGTAAATTTTTTAAAAAAATAGAGTATAATTTCTACTTATATTAATAAACTCTTCTTTAAAAAATGGAGTGTATATATATATATATACTTCACAGTATGTATGTCGCAAGATTTGGATGAGCCAACTTATTTGTTAAAGATTGCCCTTAAATCAGTGAAATAAAAGTAGAAAATATTATTATTATTAAAAATAAAATTATTAAATGAAAATAAATTATTTATTATATCATAATTATAAAAAAATTATTTAATATTTTCTAATTAATGTTCTCAAGGAATAAAAAATAACAAGTAATAGTAAATGAAAAGTAAATATTTTTAAATTTACCACTAAAAGAATATTTTGTATTGACCAGTATTATGATAGATTAATATTTATTAAGTGGAGAGATATTATAAAAAAACAAATTTTTTAATATTTTAAAATATTAAATACCTTACTTTTTATTTAATAATTACTATTTTTATTTCTTAATAAGTGCTTCTAGAGTATAAACCCTTTTATTATATTCTCTATACTTTTAGTAATTGGCATTAATTGAGATTAGGTAAATCAATTCATTGCCAACTAATCAATTTATTATTTGGTACACTTACAATGTAAAAATAAAATTATATAAGTAGCTAAAGTTTTATGGTTGCTTTTAATTAATTACTATTATATTGTTATCTATATATTATTATATAAAGAAATTTTATTTATAAAAAAAATAAATTTTCTATTTTGCTATCGATTCTTTTTTTTTTTTTAATCGTTATTTATCTGAAAAAAAATTATTCAAAAGTAAATCCAACTTCAACAGGGAGTAAATAAAATCTAATGGATTTATTATTATAAATTTATTTGTAAAACTTTTGTTTTTAATTAATTATTTAAAAATAAATATAAATATAAAATTATAAATATTAATATTTTTATACGTTAAGTATGTATTTGAATTAGCTTATTTTATATTTAAAATAATTTATGACTAAAATCTTATATAAAATGCTTTTGAAAAAAATTAGTATTTTTAAAATTAATCAAAACAAAGAATGCGCTAATTGTTAATACTGTTGCTTCTATTATAATAAAATATTAAATCATTTATATTTATATAAATTTAAAAACTATAACAATAATGTTATAAATTTTTAAAAGATTTACATCATATACCGATCCAGTAAATTTTGAATTGAAATCAAAATTAAAACTTTACTGTTTTTATATTTAAATATAAATTATATGATTTTATACTAATATCAATTCTAAAAAAATTGGCATATGAGGATATATCTTATAATGGTTTTGTACTATTAAACTTTTTCACTTTTACTTCTCGATTTGATTGGTTTGAGTGTGGATGCACCCATCGTTCGTGTAACAGAGCTACTGATGCTCTTGCCACTTTTGCAAAAACACATGAAACATATATGTAGATTGAGGACCCTCTAAAAAAATTGGAGTATGAGGATATATCTTATTGTAAGAATTGAAACTATCTGATTATCTGTTGTCTGTATTTAGCTATACAAGTGTGGCTCTATTTATACACAGAAAAAGTAAACATAATAGGTATAAAGTCAAATGTGTCGTAGAAAATTTTAAACATGTATAAGTTATCTTTGAATTTTACATAATCATCATCTTGACATCCCCCCTCAAACTCAAGTAGGTGTGGAAGGAACCAACTTGAGTTTGGAAACTAAGTCTTGAAAGCGACCTGGATGATGAGCTTTAGTAAAGATATCAGCAGGCTGATCGAGAGTGCCAATGGAGAGAAGACGAAGAGCTCGACTAAGAATATGTTGGCGAATAAAATGACAATCGATCTCAATGTGCTTGGTGCGTTCATGAAATATATCATTGTGAGCAATTTGAATAGCACTCGATTGTCACAATAGAGATCGGTGGAAGAAAGGCGAGAGATGCCCAAGTCATCAAGAAGCCAACGGATCCGAGTATTTCGGAGGTTGTGTCGCAAGAGCTCGATATTGGCTTCGATCTTGGAACGAGCAATTAATGTCGTTTCTTCTTCTGCGCACGAGATAAGAGCATCACCAAGAAAAATACAATAACCAGTGGTAGAACGGCGATCAGTGGGATCTCCTCCCCAATCAGCATCAGAATAAGCTCGGAGGATTAAGGAGGAGTCGGCAGAGAAATGAAGTCCATGAAACATAGTACCTTTCACATAGCGAATAATGCGAAGGACAGCAGCATAATGAGCAGAGCGCGGAGCGGACATGAACTGACTGACTAAGTGAACTGCATAGGAAATATCTGGACGAGTAACAGTGAGATAAATCAGGCTGCCTACCAACTGCCGATATAGAGTGGGATTATCAAGTACGATCAGTCCATAGGAGTAAGGCGGACATTGGGCTCGAGAGGAGTGGATTCAGTGCGACTATCTGTAATACCAGCTCGAGAAATGAGATCTGAGGCATACTTAGCTTGGGACAAGAAAAGCCCATCAGCAGAAGAGAGAACTTCAAGACCTAAAAAATAACTAAGAGGGCCAAGATCCTTCATTTCAAAGTTGCGGCTCAAGAAAGCTTTAAGATCCGTAATACCAGAAATGTCATCTCCAGTAATGATCATGTCATCAACATAAAGAAGCAAAATTACAGTGCCTTGATCAGTCCGACGAATGAACAGAGCTGAGTCATGAGGACTAGATGAGAACCCTAGGTGATTGATGGTAGAACTGAATTTAGCAAACCATGCTCGAGGAGCCTGTTTAAGACCATACAAGGCCTTACGTAGAAGACAAACCTTATTAGGCGGACAAGTATAACTGGGGGTGGTCGCATATAAATTTCTTCTTCCAAGTCACCATTGAGAAATGCATTTTTCACATCCATCGATTAAGGGACCACTTTTGAGTGGCGGCAATAGCAAGAAGAGTGCGAACCGAGGTGATACGAGCAACGGGGGCAAAGGTCTCCTCATAGTCAATACCATACTCTTGAGTAAATCCCTTAGCAACGGAGACGAGCCTTGTATCGTTCAATAGAGCCATCGAAACGAGTCTTGATTTTGTATATCCATTTACATCCCACAAGTGCCTTGCCACTAGGAGGATCAACCAGGTCCCAAGTATTGGTGTTCTCCAAAGCATCGTAACTCGTCGTCCCGCATAGCTTGTTCGCCAATGGAGATCTTTGGAGGCTTACGGATAGGTCGAGGTTCATGAAAGTGAAGCATGGTAGAAAAACAATGATAATCACGAAGATAGCTAGGATGAGTTCTTACCCTAGTTGGACGCTCAGAAGGAGGAGGAGGAGGAGGAGGAGGATCTACGTCTGGAACAGTATCATCGAGAGTGGTTGGAACACCGGAAGTGTCTGGAAGCTCACTAGAGGAACCTGCATCAGGATCACTAGGAAAAGGATCAATAGATGGGTTAGTGAAAAAATGAGTTGAGGTGGAAGGAATGGATTTGAACTTAGACAGAGAGGAAAACATGATATGTTCCCAAAAAATGACATGACGGGAAATACGAATGCGCTGAGAGATAGGGTCCCAACAACGATAACCTTTGTGTTCTGTCCCATAACCAAGAAAGCAACAAAGACGGGCACGAGGTTCGAGCTTAGTATATTCGTGGGGTTGAAGTAGTACAAAACAAGCACAACCAAACACTTTGAGGAGTTGTAATCTGGAGAAGTATTATGAAGACGCTCAAAGGGAGAGAGATTACCAATGACGAGAGGATGGAAGACGATTAATAACATAAAGCTGCGGTGAGAGCGGCTTCACCCCAAGCACGCTCGGACAAGAGGAAGAGATAAGCATAAGCGCGGACAGAGTCAAGAATATGACGATGTTTTCTCTCAACACGACCATTTTGTTGAGAGGTACCAGGGCATGAAAATTCGATAGAGTACCCTGTGTAGCAAGAAAAGTCAAAAGCTTTGAGTCACGATATTCCATAGCATTATCACGACGAAAAACTTTAATAACTTTTGAAAATTGCGTTTTGATCATTGTGGCAAAATCAATGTAAATTTGTGGCAATTCATGACGATGTTTCATGAAGTAAATCCAAGTAAAACGTGAATAATCATCAATAAATAGCACAAAATATCTAGACCCTCCCATTGTGGGTGTAGGAGTGGGCCCCAAAATGTCAGAATGCACAAGATCAAAAGAGGAATAAGAAATAGAAGTACTTTTAGGAAAAGATAATGCTTGGTTGCTTAACAATTTGACAAGAAGTACAATTAAGAGATTAAATTCTTGATGAACCGAGAGTTCCCTGAGAGATAAGAGATTGTATTTTTCCTAATGAAGTGTGAACAAGACGTTGATGCCATAGTTGAATGGTGGAGGAAGGTGAAGCAGCACAAAGGTTGGATACATGAGGAACATGAAGGCTAGTGAGCTCAAATAATCTTCCGATTTTACACCCAAAGTCCTATGACTTGTCCCGTCCGTGGATCGCACACGACAACCAGAGGAAGAAAATGTGAGTTCATAACCAAGATCACACAGTTGTCCCACAGAAATAAGATTGAAATTTAATTTAGGAATGAGATAAGTGTCAGGCAAATTAAGGGTGGATAGAGAGATGGAACCCGTATGACTTATGTTCATAAGAGATCCATCAGCAGTATGGATGGAGTGAGCAGAATCCGTAGCAGATAATGAAGAAAAAAGATGGGATGCAAATGTCATGTGATTACAACATGCAGAGTCAAAATACCATTTAGGATTACCTGGTATAGTGGATAAAGCAACAGAGGAATTACCGAGAAGTAGAAAGAATTTGCTTAAGGAGAGACTCGAGGTCATGGGGGAAAAGACAGTCGGGAGGTAGTGGAAGAAAGAGGCGAAGAGTCATTGGCGCGAGTAGCAAGAGCGAGGTTGGGGGAACGAAAACGAGGCGGAGTCTTATGCGATCAGGCCTTGGTGGACGAGTAGGACGATGTTCTCGATTAAATGTCCTGGCAATTTACAGTATCGACAGATCAGGGAAGGACAATTGGGTGCAATATGGCCTTTCCTTTTGCAGGTATGACATTCTACATTGGGGCATTCAGGAAGAGCATGTCCAGGACGACGACAGTGACGACAAAATTTTCCCTTTTTATCAGTATGTGACAAATGCGGAATCTACTTTAGATCGAAGAAGACCCAATCTGGTTTCTTCAGACTTAAGACGAGGAAGAGCATCTTCAAGAGTAGGTAAAGGATACGATGTAGCAGAGATGCTCGAACAGGCTCATAGTCATCGGTGAGAGCCATCAAAAATTGAATGAGTCTGGTGCGGTCACGATACTCCTGATACAACTTGATATCACTTTTATCTGTCAAGTTTGGTTCACATAAGGTCAACTGATCCCAAATAGTTTCCATCTGAGCTAGAAATTCATAAACAGCTTGGCCAGACCCTTGTTTCAGATTATTGAGTTCTTTCAGTAACTGATATTGATGAGATAAATCAGAAATAGTGTATCGATTTTTCAAATAATCCCAAACTTCTTTGGCAGTCTCGAAACGCCCAAACTGCAAGTGAATACTTGGGGTAGAGGTATTCCGAAACCAGGTGATGATCTGATGATTTTTACTGTCCCAATCTTCTAATCTGTCAGTATACTTTTCTTCAGACTCATCTGTAACTTTGGTCGGAATTGTTACATCACCTGTCACATATCTCCAGAGTTTACGACCTTTCAGAAAGCCACGCATAGCCTCAACCCAATGTGTATAATTGACACCATTGAGCAAAACAGGAATCGGAAGAGTAATATCAAACTTTTCCATTTTTTTTTTTTTTTTTTTTTTTGTTTTGTTTTGTTTTTTTTTTTTTTTTTTTTTTTTTTTTTTTTTTTTTTTAACCCAAGTAAACAAAGCCTCTAATTAATGAAACACTAACATCTGCGGCACAACAGACTTGATAAACTCCCAAAACAGAGAGAGGGAGAGTATCTGTGATGGTGGAGTGTTTTTCTGGTGAGGAGCCGCGGTGGCTGCTGGTGGGAGCTCGACGGCGACGGTGGAGCTTATGGATCTGTGGCTCTGAATGGTTCAAGAATGTTCTGTGACGGTGCGTACGTGGAGCTTGTGGTGGCACCTGGGAGAGACGGCGGATCGCTCGTGGAGGCGAGATCCGAACACGGGTTGCGGCGGTGAGGACGGAAACGACGGTGGAGCGAATGGCGGTGCGGAGGTCTGACCGAGACGCACGGATCTGGACCGCCGGGGGCTCTTCGGCGGTGTGGACGAACGGGGCGGAGGTCACGGTGGCCTAGAGAGGGCGGTCTCGGCTCGACGGTTGTGGGGATCGATTCCGAACCGGGTTCGGCGGGCGAGGCGGCGCGGAGCAAAGCACGGTGGTCTCGGTGCGGTGGAGCTCGAACCGCGGGCTTGGGGTGCGACGGCCGGGAGATGCGCGATGGCTCGCTCGGTGGGCTCTGACGGCGCGTGGAGGCGGTCGGGTGGTCTCGGGCAAAGCACGGGATCGGATCTGGTGCGAGTGGAACGCGGTGCGTGCTTGGAGCGACGGACAACGGGTGGTGTGCAAAATCTGATGACCGTACGGTGCTGGTGTGGATGGTCCACTGGAGGTGGCGCCGGGTTTGTGGGGTGGGGGCTGCTAGTTCGGCCTACGGTGGCAAAAAGCAGCTTCAGGTGGTGATAGGTAGTGAAGCTCCATTCTGTTCGTGGCTTGGATGGCGGTGAAGCTTTGGTAGAGGCCGTTGACGGGTGTTGGTGAGGAACCGTAGCCCAGGGGCGAGCGGTGGTCGCAAATGGCGAATGAGGTTCGACAAGGATCGAGAACCTATACCGATACCATGTAAGAATTGAAACTATCGATTATCATTGTCATGTATTTAGCTATACAAGTGTGGCTCTATTTATACTGAGAAAAAGTAAACATAATAGGTATAAAGTCAAATGTGTCACAGTAAATCAAGTGGCTATGCATAAGTTATAAGTTATCTTTGAATTTTGCAGCATAAATCATGCTGACACTTATAATGGTTCTGTACTATTAGATATTTTCACTTTTACTTTTTGGTTTGATTGGTTTGAGTGTGGATACACCCCTCGTTCATGTAAAGAGCTCTTGACACTCTTGCTACTTTTGCAAAAACACATGAAATATGTATTTGGATTGAGGAGCCACCTGACTTTTTTTGTCCCAATCCTAATTACTTATGTTTCTATTTAAAAAATTTGCAATTCAAATAAAAAAAAATTGTAGTTGAAATTTAATTTAAATATAATCATGTTGTCTAAACAAATCCTTAGAAAATTCATCTACAGACAATGGCTGGAAAAAGGATGGATTGTCCACAACTTCACATCATGCATATTTATAAAGGGAGTTCTTCTACATATCACAAATCATAACTTCATGGGATCCTCCTTGGCTGTTTTATAGCAACCCAAAATAGGATCAAGTTCAATCTCTTGGCCGATGTTAGTATGATATTCCATGACCCTATCATGTTCCCTTTATTAGAGATATAAATTATTATTAGCATGTACTAAACATTTTTGAATTATAGAATGGGTCGGTCATTGTAAAATTTAAAACAGAATCAATGATTTCTTTTTTACAATGGGGACAGGAGGTTCAAAAAGCTCTAGCAAATTATTCAATTTCTTCACCACTAACATATATGACTTAACTTAATGAACCTAAATATTTAGGTGTTGTCTTCGATGTTCACTTTCAAGGAATAAGCACGGGTTCTTAGTTAATAACAGATCATTAATTTAATAATTTTATAAGAAACCATAGTACAATTGATTCAAATAAGACTTATCATATAATATTTAAAGAAAATGTACATGTCTTCATATCATGACATGTGTCATTCTGACATGAAACAATATATTTAAAAATTTACCATGTAACAAATATATGATTTCAATAATTGACATGTGACATTCCATTTTGTAATTTAAAAAGAAGGTGTACATGTGTCGTTAGATCTAAATTAAATTTATTACCCACACATACAAATATAAAATTTTATAATCACATATTAGTTACATTGACATATATAACTTTGCATATTAATTCATATTTAAAAAAATAAAAAATTTCACTTATCTTTAGTTAACCTCATTATTAATTATTTTTATCAGTGATTGATCCTAAAATTCCAAAATTTTCACAAGTGTCTGATATCATTTTTACTATATATGTACTGTCACCCTAAACCTGAGACCTAATATGCTCATAGACTATAAGAAGGTTAACTCAAATTTCTTCCTTTATGCTCTTTCTTACTCTTTTCTTTATTTTCTTTTCTTTCTTCCTTTTTGACACCACTTTTTTTTACCATTCTTGTAGTGTTCGTAAGGCTGGTGGATCTTCTCTTCACCATTTTTATGCTTCAAGGTATTTCATAATAATTTGCATCAACTATAATGTGTGCTTAATTTAGATTTTTGGATAAAGGTATGAATTTTTGAAATTAGGTGTCCCATTTTGACCCATAGCTTCTTGACATTTTCTATTTAAGTCATTATGACATGAGCGATTTAGATTTATTTTAGTTTGATATAATGGTCATGGACTTTGATTGATGATTATATTTATCCAAAGACCGTTTTCCCCCCGAATGGCAGAGGGTATACAGCATAATAAGGCAAGAACTATATTGTAGCATTTGAGTGAGGCTTGGCGCCAGTTGAATACAAATATTTCTTTGAAGGCAAATGTCTAATTTATAGACTAAATTGAATAGTACGAGAATTAGTAAAACTATAAAATACATGCTTGGATTTGGAGAGCACTTCTAAAATGTCTAGATTATTTGTGTTTTAGGTTCTAAGCATAGTGAGACACAATTAGCAATGGGTACTTATTTCTAAGATTTTTCTAAAAACTAATTCAATTGTTGTTGACAAGATAAGCAATTTTTTTTTATATAAAAAAAATTGACCTCATTTGAATTTGATTCAATGTCTTATTGTTGATTTCCTTACTTTGGCAATATGTTGACTCTTGGTCAGCCTGTGCCCGTATAGAACATGATCCTTCTGTTTATCTTTGTTATTTAAGTCTTAAGTTATATGTAATTTTTAGTAAAGTTAATTTATTAAGATATTTTTCTATAAAACTATTGGATTAAATTGCACATTTGAAAGAAAAAGATTTTTGTTTATATTATAAATATTTTTTTCAGGCATATAGGTTATTTTATAACATATTATATTTAAATTCTTTAGTATTTCCATTAGAATGAAATATTTTTAAAATATAATAAAAAAATACTTTCTTATTTTTAAGTTAAACTTATAAATATTATTTTTCTTGGTGAATTATTACATATATTTTATTTAATAAAATTATTTTTTATAATTATATTTATTTTTACCATTTTATTCTTAATTTATCTCGTGCATTGCACCAGTACAAAATCTAGTTATTAGAAAACTAAGGGATATTTGATTTGTTTTCTGTTTCTATTTTCAGCTAATATGTTTCATTATTCATTACAAAATTGTTATCATGTATAATTTATATATGAGACTTTAAAGAAAAAGCTCCTCTAAAATGAATTTGTATATAAAGTGAGCAAGTAAAAGTGTATTCACCCTTGATTTAATCTAAAATACATCGTGATCTTAACCTACTGAATGATTCAAGGGTGAATACGCCTATACTTGCTCACTTTACAAACAAGTTTACTTTAGAAGAGTCTTATCCGGGGGTTCAAATACTAAGTTAACACTTAAAATATAAAAATAAAAAATACAAGAACTTACCTAAAATTAAAGGTTACTTTTTGTGAGCACCGATGCTCTGTTGACCTTTGTGAACATGATAGAATCCTCCAAATATTTATACTAAACTTGGCTAAATCCTTACTCAAAATGCATGCTTTACTTTGAAATAGGTAGAGAAGCAATGAAATTTAGTGGGCAACTTACTAAGCTAAGTCAATGAGAAGGCAATTGACCATATGCAAATTTGTATTTTTTCTTTCGTGAGCAAGCTTTTACTTTATGTGTGGGGATATGTGACATTTTCCAATCCAAAATCAAAGCAAGAAAAAAAACTAACTCATTTGTGATGTATTGACTCCATACTTTAATCAACATCTACCCTTAAGCTGATGGTTATACTTGATGAATAAGCAACATACAAGCTTGGTATATTGATAAGGGGGGGGGACAAGGATAAGACAAGTAATCCAAGAGTCTGTTTGTAATTTCATATATACTCCATGTTTCATAACATATATCATTTTAGAGAGAAAAAATTATTTCATTTTATTTGTTACTTTAGAAAATCAAGAATGCATTAATTAATTTTTTTTAAACTTTATGTGTCTCTTGATATCTTCACCAAATGGAATGAGAGAACATTAATGGAGTGACATTGTACATCATGAAATGGAGGGAGTACATGATTAAAGTAACCCTAATTAAGTACCAAAAAAAAAGTTACCCTAATTATAACATAATTCAAAACATTCAATACTCCCTTTATCTTTTTATATCTGTCTTTTAAGGTTTTGCATAAGGGTTAATGATATTATTAAATAGCCTTAAATATAGAGAAATATAGTCTAATATAACTAAATTATTCTTTCTCTCACTCCATTAATTATAAATTATGTGTAGTTATCGGGTTTGAGCCTCGCATATCATGAAAAGAACATATTTTGTTTCACTTACCAATACAATATCAGCATCTTAATAGCATTCACAAGTCTTAAGGCATAGTTCTTCACAAAGTACTTTCTCCATAATAGAGAGGACCATAGAAAGGCTCTTTAGTCAGAAGCATTCTGTTGCACAGGATCCAAATACGAGGCAAGTGCAAAGCATACTAGCATCACTGTGGGGATTATATAGGATAACCATAATAACTCTGGTTTTTAAGAAGAGGAAGAACTTTAGAAAAAAGACATGTTTTTGAAACTAAAGTTATTCATTTTTTATACGAATGAAGGGCTCGCTATTTATAGACGAGCTTGGACTCTCACACACTGATACAATAATTCACATAGTCAAATAATTTACTTATAGTACAATTATTCACTCTAGCACTCTGATCACGCTTAGCACTACAACCACATCTTTTTTTTACATACATAGTACACATATGTTTATTTTATAACCATTACTTTTGTAAAGCCTGGCACATGGTACACATAGGACATACAACTTTTATTTTAGTCCATAGCTTTCTTCAGTATAGCATAAGAAGGAATCTACAGACTTCCTTTGCATATGCATTCATGACTAGGAGAGAGATTGTAATTCTGATATTCATCAGGATCTACGCTTCCACATGCCTTATACCACCAAGGCTTGTTTTCTTGCCAATCGTAATAGTCTTCCCAAGGATATTGGGAATCTTGCATTATTTCATCATTCATGATAGGAGTCTGGAAGGAGGTTGGCTTAAGCTAGCAGGAGAATCTTATCCAAGCGGAGTATTTGTCACAAGTAGTTGACTGACGCTAGCTAAGATTTCGAGACTGGGTCTGCAATGTACGGTTAGAGGACTATGAGTCATGCAAGTGATGTTTACTAATTTATTTGGAAAATCATAATTATTAACTTGATTCACATATATAGATTAATAAATCTCTTATGATCAAATCTCTTTTCAATGGATAATGATCCAGAGTTTCCTAATGATAAGCTTGATTTTAGGTCCAAATGAGTTTGGTAGTGGGGTTTTGAAAATAAGAATGGTGAATAATAAAAATGGATAATAATTTTGAAATTTGTTCAGAGTCCTTTTTTCCAAATTTGTTGTTGTCCAAGGACTTCGACTAATTGTTTTCTCCACCAAGTGAGAGGTGAAAACCATTCAAGGGTTGTCCAAATCAGAGAATTCTAATTGGAATGATCATGGATGAAGTCTTGCATTTCTGTAGTCTGGCAAACTATGGGAAATGAATAAAGGATAGATGCACACCAAAGATACCAAAGGTGTTCTTAGGTGTCTCTAGGTCAAAGAGTTTTTTCAGGCTGAAAGTTGTATTTTTAGAAGAATTAAGGCTAGATAATGGAAATGATGTGTCCGGGAATACTCTTTGATTGCAAATGGATTTGTGAGTAAATTAAAATTTGGAGGAAAGTCTTTTTTGGATAGAGGCTTCAGATGGTATAGGAGGAGCCATAAAAATTAATGAAAAGGTGTTGAGAGAGGTAACAACTTTTAATGACTTTGGTCTGGATAGAAAATCAAGGATAAAATTTTGATTTCCTTTGATATGCTTGACCAAGAAATCATATCTAGAGAACCAATTTTTTAGTCTAATGATTTGAGGATTTGGAGGCATTTTGTTTTTGAATTTGAAGATTCTTGGAAAAAAGGAGTTATCCATTTGAACTTCAAACTGATATCCTTTTAGATGAAAGTCAAACTTTTGAATCCTATATTTGACTACAAGGGCTTCTTTGTAAATGGTATGATAATGCATTTCAGCTTCCTTGAATTATCCACTTACATGTCCGTAATAATGCTTTTTGTTGTTGAGTTCTTCATTTAAAACTGCACTCCAGTATTGGTCACTTGCATTAGTTTACAAGATCATTTTCCGTGAACTTGGAATTTTGAGAGTAGGAGGATTTTGTGCAACCTTCTTCAATACTTTGATTGCATCTATTTCATCTTTTCCCGATGGAGGAGAATTCTTTTTGAGCATTTTGGATAGTTGGCTCATGTATTTGGCAACTTGAGGGATGAAATCTTTGAGATAGTTTACAATGCCTAAGAATTGTTGAATTTGTTTCATGGTCAACTTTTCATTAGGAAAGTTGAGAAGTTCTTCAGCAATGTGATGTTAAGGTTGATATTTTCCTTCAAAGAAGTACATTTCTAAGAAGTCAATTTCCTTTTGTCCTACTTGACTTTTCTTTTCAGACAACATGATCCCATGGTGTTGGGCAATCTAATAGAATTGATCCAATAAATGTTTGTAAGCTTATTCATCTTTTGAAAATAAAAGCACATAATCAATGTAGATCAACACACTATGGAGTATAGGCTTAAAGATTTTTATCATGGCATTTTGGAATAGTGATGGAGCAGCTTTGATATTTAAAGGTAAGGCTTTCCATTGTTATTGAGCATTTGGAATACAAAAAGCTATCTTGTAGCAACCTGCTAGGTCAAGGTGCAATTGCCAAAATCTTGACTTCATGTCAAGCTTGGAATAGACTTGGGCATCTTTGATGAATGTGTGAAGTGAACCAAGTTTCAGGATCGAAAATTTGTCATCTTTCAGAAAATGATTTAGAGGTCGATAATCAATTACTAACCTCTTTTTCCCTTGAACTTTCTCTAATATTTTCTCAATATAAAATGCCTGACATACCTATTCTAACTTGTTGGTTCAATCAATCCTTGTTTGAGGAGTTGTGAGCATTTTCCCTTGCAAGGGCAAGTTCTAAAAGAGTCGTTTTAGGATGAGTAGCCTTTGCAGGGTTGATATCCTTATTAAGCTTAAAGGGTAGCTGAACAAAGAATTCTTCATTCTTCCATAAAGGCTTTGGATGTTGAAAATCTTCTTGACTATCTAGGCATAACTTCAAGGGATTTGCTTTGATTTCTTCATATCCTGGAGGAACATTTGTGAGAGAGAATAGTTTGTGAACCATCGAATATGGTTTGAAGTCCCTTTTTGAATCAATTTCCTGTAGGAAGTATTTATAACTTTGAAGCAATTGTGTATACATCCATGCCAATTAGGATATCCTTGTTTGGCAAATCACTTCCTATTACTTTGGTCGACACTATGCACTCGGGAAAAATCTAATACCAATCTTTGACTCGGTAATTAGATTAGTGCGAAAAACTTTTCCATCAGCAACCATGAAGTAAGCTGTATGGTTGGTCCATTGATCCTTTGGAAGGATGTTGGGGTTTATCATTGTTCTTTGTACTTCGGTATCCATGTAAGCTATGACCTTCTGAGGATGTGAAAACTTAGAAAGCAAACTTTGAATTTCAACATGAGGTTGAGGAGGAGTTGGGACTACATTATTAATCTCTTGTAAGGAGTAGATAGGGTAGTATTCTTCTTCTGATTCCTCATTTGATTCATATGATGAATCTTGTAGAGCAAAGGCAATGTCATCATCTGTAGAGTCTTGCTCTGAATAGAGGGACTCGATATCAGCATCTTCTAGAGGCATGAGAGAATTAACTAACTTAGCAGCTTTGGCTGATTTATTTGGATAGTTATTAGAGAAATAACCCTTTTGTCCACATATGAAACATTGTTAGGAATTTCTTTACCCTCTTTTTTATTTTCTTTTGAAGAATTTGAAATTTTTCTTGCCCTTTTTTTCTTGTTGGAAAACTTCTTGAGTTTCTGCTTGTGGTTCTTCTTTTTGGTTGTGCAAACACAATTCTTATCTTTGCATTGAATTTCTAAGTAAGGCTTTATGTAGGCTTTCTTGAACTCAGATTTCTATTGGATGATATAAAAAAAGAACTGGTGTTATGTGCAAAGCTTCTCAAGGGTACTCAAGGTCATTTGATGAATCTTTCCAAGGGACATGGTGTTGAAATCTTTCTGGACTGTGGTAGCCATCCTTTGAAGTTTTGGTTAGATATTTGGAGGAAGAGAAGCGACATAAGTGCTCTTGAGACTTGGGTCATTGTAGCCATTCAAGAGATAGAATCTTTGAGACATTCTTTGATAGTGTCTCTCGATGTCTTTGACTTTAAGAGAGCAGCATTTTATCTCAAAGTATTATTGTATGACTTTTTTACCAAACAAGATCATGTCTCTTATGAACTCATAGTAAATAGCTCATAAGACTAAAGCAATATTAGACAGTCAATGAAATTGATCTTGCTTGAGATCTCCTAGGTTTTGATACCATTCTTTTAAGGTTCTCATCATCTGACACAAATTCTTTTATGACTTTGTACGAGTTAGAATCTAGTTTCATCATCTGAGTGTCAAGTTAAGCTCCAAAATCAATAAGTATTTTCCACCATTTATTAGGAGGAATGTCATCAAATGTGAACCAAGGGCCATTTGTTAGTCTGGTACTTTTGATGTCTTCTTGTGAATATGAATTCGACAGTTTCTTCTTTTGGTTTTTCATTGAAGGCTTGGGTTTTAGTGTTTCTTGATTCTTGATATGTAGCCATCAAGATTCTAGAAATGTCTACCATTTCTTTATCAGATTGGGAATCTGATTCTAAAATGAATGATTCTGATTGTTCTTCTTCTGGATAGATGATTTAAACAGTGCGTCTAATCCCAAAATAGATAGATCTGGATTTAATGAGTAGTTAAGTCCTTCTAAATCTTGAGATGAAGATTCTTCTTGTGAGTTAATTGGAAAAGTTGTGGTAGTGAAGGTAGTAGCCATGGTTTGTGAAGGAAAAGAGGTTGTTTATTCTTTGGAGGCTTTCTTTGGAGGAAAATGTTGTAGGAATTTTTCTTCTATTGCATTTGAAGAGGAAATACTCCTTTGAACATTGTTTCCTTTTGATTTGGAAAAATAAGTTATTTGAGATTTTGGTTTGTAAGCAGAAGAAAGAAATCTCTCTAGTGGCTGAGAATAAGTTGGAAAAAAGGGTCCATGTGAGATTGGTGTAGCATAATAGGTTGGGAAGGAAGGAGGATTAACGAAAGGATGTATATCTAATTCAGATGTCTTTTGGGCTTTGATATAATCATTAATTTATTTGATTTATCCTTGAAGTTTCTTGATTTTCTTTTCTTTTTGGTCAAGCTCCATGCCAAAATCTCTTATCTGCAACATTTCTATTAGGTCTTGGTCTAGTTAGGAAATTTGAGCTTGCAAGTTCTCATAGTGTTTTTGTATTTTTTCAGACAAAAACCTATAGACGAGCATCAATGTTTTCAACATTAACTGTGATTTTGTTTATCTTTGCATTTATTTTTCTGAGAGCTATAATATGAGCTCTAGCATTTTCTATTTTCCAATTAAACACTTCTTCTGCTTGACTTGGTGTCCTTATTTTTCCGTCAGGGTTTACTTATAAAGGTTGGACAAAAGGTCATGAAAAGACCATTTAAATAGGGCCCACCTCTTTTTTTATTCTGGGAAAATCTTGGTCATATTGTGGAGAGGATGATGAAAACATCATGCGTAGAATTGTTGGAGGTGAAACAATGGTTGGAGTTATAGGAGATGGGATTTCTTTTTTGCAAAGTTAAGAGAGGAAATTTGGTGAAGGCCAGGTTATAAGAGAATGATCATCTAGAGGATCTTTTCTTGGTGGCAAGTAGCTTTCTTCTCTTAGTATTTGTAAGGCTTCACGATAGATAAAGAGAGGTTCATGCTTCTTGTGTATCCTTACCTAGGGACCATTGTTTAGGTAAGATCTTTTCTTAAGAGGTGGCAGTAGCCGGTAAGGACCTTTTGGTTTCTTTTTTTGGTAGTCATCATCATAATCATTGTCATCGTCATCATCACCACTGCCATGATGCATCCAACAATCACAACCAAGATCACACATACTTAGGTCATCATCCCAAATAAAGTGTTTGCCTATCTTATCAGTGTAGATGGGGGATCCATCTGGAATGAAGCTATAGATTGGGTACCAATCTTCACTTGTTGCTGGTAAGATCATTAGTGATTGAAAAACTAGAGAAGTTGTACTGGATTTTTCCTCTGGTTTTTTGAAGATGTTTTTTATAAAGCCTTTGGTCAATCTTCTGAAGGAAGTTTCCATTGACTGTATGGGCTTCTTGTCAAGATGATGTTTTTCATAATTGTTAACCCATTCCAATGGAATCAGCTTGACCAGCTTATCTCGGGGGATCTGTCTCAGGATTTGAATGATGAAAGGTACTTCTTCCTCTTGGTTGGCTATTACGAACAAGGCATCATTAGAGCATCCTGGTAATGGCAGGTCTATCGAATGGTCTTGGAGCTTGTAGATTATTTGATGATGAAAGGTTATAGTCAAGGTTTCTAGAACTTGCTCAACTATAACGAGTTGAACTTGGACTTTCAATTTGGTTAAAAGAGTCAGGTATCTAAGAGAGACATTGTAATTTGGAAAGATGATTAAAACTATACTTCTAGCATGAAAAGTAGTCAACAATGTTCCTATCAACATATAACGTCCCAGGACTGCCTGCAAGATTGACGAGTGTCCCCACAAACCAACACGGGTCTTTTTAGCGTGCTTTGTCCTCACTCACACGCATCCTAGGAAACTTCCCAGGAGGTCACCCATCCCACAAGTGCTCCAAGTCAAGCACATTTAACCATTGAGTACTTATGTTCTTGGCTCCCAAAAAGAAGATGCATCTTGTTGATATGGGTGATGCTAATCAATTCCTTTAAGTCATCCTCAACTATGCAGTCTCATACCTGCATAGTCTCTGAATCCCTCTTATTCTGGTGTGCATTCAGTTCATTCACGTGTCCCTTAGCACAGAAGCCTGCCAGGAACCGCTCCTTGTCCATGCTTCATCTTTTTACACCAGTGACCACTTATCGCTCTAGTCGGCCCCGGGTGTCACATACATTTTCATAGTAAACGTAGCTAGTATTAAGTAGAAAAATTCTGGAAACGACAGGATGACCTTTTCTCCTATGAAGTGAGAGAACAAGTCTGATTACTCCAAAGTGAAGGGCAATTTATCCTTCATTTTTCCATCCGTTGATTGGGTTCTGATGGATCTCTAAGTACTCGTATTGTTCTGCAGTTGTGGCCTGGAGAGTATATTGGTCTAGTTTGGAAGATTTGATGAACTTTTTTACATTAATTCTGTTGATTGAAATCAATCTTCTGATAGATCTTATGATAGAATTGTGTCTTCTAAAGACATTATACGGGCTTAAGAGAGGGGGAAGAGATGATGCTATTCGAACATCTTTAGGAACATGAGAATATTCTATGAGATTTTCTATTATAGCTGGAGAGGTTCTGGTACAGGAGTTAGGAATTGAAAGAGGGGAGGTGATGAGAGTTAGGTTATCCTTGATAAGTGAAGCTATTTTCATTGATAAGAGTAGTTCTTCCTTACACACCTTTGTTATTATAATTATACTATAAGTACCCTATCTCTTGTGAGAAAAGCTTGAGGCTTAGATACCAAGCTGGCCGGAAGCCTTACATATCATGAAGATAACATACTTTGTTTCACTTACCAAGATGGTAAAGTTGAAAAAAATTAATTAGTACTTTTTGTTTTGGCTTAATTGTAGTTTTGGCTCCTTTATTTTAGTGAAACAATCGGTCTCCTTATTTTTAAAATGAACTATTTAGTCCATTTGCTTTTACAAAATGAGCAATTTTAATCCTTTTGTTAGTATACTGTTAAAAACTTAATGAAACTTATTGACGTGACATTTAAAAATTAATTCTTTAATCTAAATAATCAATTTAATTGCATGTGATATGCACATGACTTTCTAAATACCCAAAATAACCTTAATTCAATTTAGAAATCCCTAATCCCTAGTTATATACATAGTCAATACAAGATAAAAACTTATATTGCCCACTGATCATCTGGACCAATTTTTTTTTTGTTTTATTTTCAGGGTATCATAACCAATTCAATTTTTACAAATACATACTCAAGCACATAGATTATGACATTTAGTATAATTTTTTAAATTTGGTCCAACCTCGTCAATTAAGTTTAAATTTGGTTGAGATGTGCTATATGAAAAGGAATAAATCTTAAAATTTCATCCCTTAACTAATAAAAAAAAGTTAACAAAAATATTTAAAAACACATGCACACACAAGAATATGACAAAATGTCTAACTTCACTCTTAGGTGGTATACAATTTATATATATATATATATATATATATATATATATATATATATATATATATAGAATACATAACATGACTAGCATATTAGTGAGAAAAAATAATGAGAAATTTTATGTTGAATAATATTATTGCATAATTTAGTTAAAAATGTTATTTTAAGTATTTAAAGAGTCATGTATAAGTTGCATGTACTTAAATTACTTACATAGAATAAATAATGAATTTATAAATCCACATTAGTAACCATTAAGTTTATAACACCATATTAATAAAAAGACTAAAATTGCTCAGTTTGTAAAAATAGAGACTGGATAGTTCATTTTGAAAATAGGGGGATCAAAATATTTTAAGCTTACTTTTTTTTTTTTTTAATATTATCATATGATAGAAAATTTGAGATACAATAAATTAAAAAAAAGACATATATAAAGAGATGGAGAAAGTATATTTTATTTTTAATTAAAGAAATACTTGTACAAACTTAATTGCGATAATGTTTGAATGTTAATCTCATAATAATGTCTATAAAAATATTTAGTTAAATACCAACAAAATAGTATATTAATAGGTTAATCATATTATTAATTATAATAAATTATTAATTAACTCTGATAATTATATATTAAGACTGAAAAGTCACTTATTTTTTTTTAATGTAATGAGATCATAGGTATAGCGTTACCCACCACGTGCTGCACAACTAAAGACAAAGTACAACAGAATAGGAAGCCACTGTAGTTGAAAATAGAAACCCCAGTCCAAGGAGAAGTAGGTAGGTGCCGCATGCATTGTTTGTCTGATTTCTCTCTTCTTTTCATCCTCAGTTCATCACCCAAAAGATGACCACAAAGGAAAAAAAAAATCCTCACCCAAACCTACCCTTCATTTTCTTGTTCAATTTTTCTTCTCCAAAATCCAAAAAACGAAAGCTTTTTTTCAGCTATAAATAGAGCCACCAAACATGATGATTCGTTCACCCGTGCCTTTGGATCTACCTACCTACCTAGTACCTAGTACCTACCCACCTGGCTTTGCTTTGTTTCTCTATCTAACGGTAATTTCATTCCTGTGCCTCTCCCCTACATTCTTGGATCTCCAATCTCTTCCATTTCCCACGTTTATTTTCTGTTTCAATTTGTTGCATAGCATAACATACAATCTACAGAATCTTAAATGTCAGATTTTGATTGGAATTTTGAGGTCCCTGAAGCTAAGTTTGAGTTGGTTTTTTGCTCTTTTTTCCCCACTTATATTGGGTGTAATGGGATTTTGTTTGTGAATTTATTGTACATTTTGTTATTTTTTTGCTCTTGTTCAGTCATTTTGGTGATGTAGATAAGTTATATAAATATAATGAATTGTTGATTTTTGGGGGGGGGGGTTAGGTTGTTGAAGAAACATATTAATAAGAAATGACTTGCAAGAAGATAAGAGAATATGACTCCAAGAGATTATTGAAGGATCACTTAAAAAGACTCTTTGGCAAGGAATTGCAGATCAAGTCTTGATAATATGCTAGATTATCTATTTTTTCAAAACCTTTTGAGTGGATTTCACCGCTTAAGTCTAATTTTTTACGTTGTTTTGACCTTAAGACAATTTTATTTTATCTTTTGAGTTGATCCATTTTATTTTATTAGATTGAGTTCATTTTGATTTGAATCATTGGTGCCTTAGCTCAATTGCTATTGTTTTGATTGTAGGCACCAAGAGAAACACTCAAGAAAAGAGGACTAACAACCTTGAAGGAAGATAAAGTGCAAATTTGATGGATACTAAGCGCCTAAGCGCTACAGAATCAGCGCCTAGGCGCCCTTGAAGACTTCAGAAAACTCTCCCTGGATGTTGAGCACCCAAACGCTCAAGACGAAGTGCCTAGGCGCTATGAATTATGAAAAGAATAGAAGTGCTGGACATCCAGCGCCTAGGCGCTCCATACTTAGCGCCTAGGCGCCCATAACAGAGTAGAAGTTCGCATTTCTGACCTAATTTGAGGGGACAGTTAGTAGAGGAGGCTTGAAGGCACGAACCAACCTTATTTTAGAGAGTTTGGGGGTTTTCTGAAGAGAAGAAATCGTGGAAACGAATCGAATCTTCACCTGCCTATGTAGTTTTCTCTATACTCTTCCCTTATTCTAGTTTTTATCATTGTTGCCATGTATAGTTAAATTTCCCTTTGTTGGGATTAGGTGGATTTTGATGAAACCTGTTTGTAATTGATATTGGGTTTACTTAATACAAGTTGCTACTCTGTTTTGAGTTTATGATCTCTTCTCCTAGTGCTTTCTAAATATTGATTCTCTTTAGGATGATTTTTTGGATTGTATATTGAATGGAAATTCGGTATATGATTTGTGTTATGAGATTATGAACCTTACTTATCTCTAGGCTAGGAATAGTCATTGATTTGTTCATTACCTCTTTGAATTCTAAACCGTAATGCTTGTTATCGCTTAGATTCACCTAAAAAATTAGGGTTTTTAATTGGGAACAAAGGGTTGACTACCTAAGGAATTAGGAGTTGAGTATTTTAAAGAAGTTGGTAACAAAAATAGGAATAGTAGCTTGTGTTAGTTCTAATTGATATGCAACAAGTGAAATCAAATAAAGCTTGTTAAATTGAATTTCAACTGTTTTGCATACCAGGTGTTTGTTATTTTGCCAACTATAAAAATCTAAAAATATTGTCTTTGCATGAGTTCATTTGTTTCTCTTGTTTTGTTATTAGAGCTCACTTTGATCCAAATCTTGGTTTAAATAGTAGCTAATTTCGTGAATTGGTATTTGGCATTGATCCCGGAGAATGATATCCGGTTTCTCACCGTTTTTATTACTTGACGATCCGGTACACTTACGGTGGTCCTATCAAGTTTTTGGCGCTGTTGCCAAGGATCAATTTTACCAATATCAGTAATATCGAAGGTAGCCACTTGTTTAAACAATTTCTCTTTCGTTTATTCATTCTAGTGTTTAGTTTCTTTAGTTTACTTATTTCATTGAGTTATTTTTGTTCTAATATTATGTCTTAAGTGTATGCGAGGAGCCATTCATTCGGACAACCTTCTTTTTGACTCTGAAATATAAAGAACCACAAGAGCTTTGAGAAAACAAACCAGAGAAAGAAAAAGGAATTTGGGTGGCACTCAAGCAGTTGTTGAAGACATAGCAGACAACGGTGAAAATGTAGATCCTCCACCACCACAACCACCTGTTAGGACTCTCATGGATTACTCAATCCCTAATATGGATGGGTGTGGAGCAAGCATAACAAGACCTCCAGTTCAGGCAAATAATTTTGAATTGAAGTCAGCTCTACTCCATTTGGTTCAGAATAATCAATTTGGAGGATTTGACAATGAGGACCCACATACACATATAACAGATTTCTTGCAAATTTGTAATACTGTGAAACTCAATGGGGTGAGTGAAGATGCTATTCATCTGAGATTGTTCCCTTTCTCTGTGAGGGACAAAGCTAAGAATTGGTTGGACTCATTGGCGAGGGGAAGCATTACTACTTGGGCTATCTTAGTCAAGAAATTTCTAGCAAGATATTTTCCTCCGTCCAAAGCTGCAAAGTTGAGAAGCGAGATCACCTAATTCAGACAGCATGATGGGAAATCTCTCAGTGAAGTTTGAGACAGATATAATGAAATACTGAGGAAGTGTCCACATCACTATTTTGACTTTTGGATCCAAGTGCAAAGTTTTTATAATGGCATGCTATCTCAAACTAGAGCCATAGTTGATGCTGCAGCAGGTGGAGTGTTGAATTATAAAACTCCAGAGGAAGCTTGGGAGTTGTTTGAGATGATGACCAATAATGACTACCAGAGGAATGGGGAAAGAGCTATAGTAAAGAAAGGGTACTTGGAGATTGATTCCATGAATGCACTGTTGGCTCAAAACAAGATTTTGACTCAACAACTTGAGAATCTCATAAAAAAGGTTAACACTCTTAGTGTGAATGCAATGAACAATGCTCTGTGGAGGTGAACATGGGAGTGTAGATTGTACAGGGAATATGTTTGGACCTCTAGCTCAAGAGCAAATGAACTTCATGAACAATCCTCCAAGACAACAAAATAATCCTTACTTTAACACGTATAACCCAGGGTGGAGGAATCATCCAAATTTTTCGTGAAGTAATCAAGGAAATCAAGCTTAACCAAGACAAGATGAGATATCCAGGACACCCTCAACAGTCATCATATCAAGGTCCTTCATTTTCCCAACCTCAATCTAATGAGAAGAAGACTTCTTGGGAGTTAGCCTTAGAGAAATTGGCTACACAAACTTCGTCCTTTGTTAAAATCACTACTGATTTTATAGAAGAGACAAGAGTCAAGTTTAGAAATTAGGATTCTTCAATCCATAATCTAGAAACTCAGGTGTGCCAGCTTGCAAAACAACTTTCAGAGAGACCTCCAGGTTCCTTGCCAAGTGACACGGTCCCAAACCCTAGAGGAAATGAGCATGTGAAAGCCATAACAATTAGGAGTGAGAAAGTAATTGAACCTCAATCAAGGAAGGAGAAGAATAGTGAAGGAAAAGTTGAGAAACTTGGTGAAGAAGTGCCTCATGAAGAAGTTAAAGTATCTCAAGGTGCCTTGTCTAATGACTCTAATGAAAAGGAGTCACCAAAGGAGCAAGAAGCAAAGATGCCACCCCCAATTATCAAGTTGTCATTCCCTCAACGACTCAAGAAGGAGCATGATAAAAAATAGTTTGGGAAGTTTCTAGAGGTGTTTAACAAGCTACAAATCAATATACCATTTGCCGAAGCTCTAGAACAAATGCCCTCCTATGTGAAATTCATGAAGGAGATGTTGTTTAAGAAGAGAAGAATTAGAAATGAAGAGACCATTATGCTTACGGAGGAATGCAGTGCAATCCTTCAAAAGAAGCTTCCTCCTAAGCTTAAGGATCCTGGAAGTTTCTCAATTCCGTGCACTATTGGTGATAGAACATTTTGGAAGGCTTTATGTGATCTTGGTGCAAGCATAGTGTCATGCCTTTGTCCATTTTCAAGCAATTGGGGATCAGTCAAATAAAGCCCACCATGGTAACTCTTCAATTTGCGGAAAGCACCCTCATGGAGTGATTGAAGACGTCTTGGTGAAAGTAGACAAATTTATCTTCTCGGTGGACTTCATTGTTCTTGACATAGAAGAAGATAAAGACATTCCTTTGATTTTGGGTCGGCCATTCCTTGCAACTAGTAGAGCTCTCATTGATGTGGCGGATGAGACTTTAACATTAAAAGTCCAAGAGGAAGCTATCACTTTTAATGTCTTTGAAGCTATGAAGCACCCAGGAGATAGAGAAGCATGTTTTAGCATTGATGTATGTGACTCATTTACCTCCAAGTCTTATAGGGAAAGCAACCTCTCTTCATTTCTTGAAAAAGTGCTTGTTGAATCAAAAGTGAAAGTTGATGGAGATGATGATCTGACGGTTAGAGAAATACTTAGCTTGTTAGAAAACTCACCCCCCTATCCTAAAGATGAACAACCAGAATGGGAGAAATTGGTGAGAGGAGAAGATGAAACCAACAAAAAAGAGATAAAGTGCCAAAGGTTGAGCTCAAACCATTACCCACACACTTAAAATATTCCTTTCTTGGTGAGCACAATTCTTACCCTATCATCATCAATGCTGGATTGAGCCAAATAGAAGAAGAAAAATTGTTAAGGGTGTTACGAGATCATAAGAGGGCCATTGGATGGTCGATCAGTGATTTGAAAGGAATAAGTCCTTCTTTGTGCATGCATAAAATACTTATGGAAGAAAATCATAAAACTGTAGTGCACCCACAAAGGAGACTTAATCCAATCATGAAAAAAGTGGTTTGTAAGGAGGTTTTCAAGCTTCTTGATGTTGGGCTTATTTACCCTATCTCGGACGGTCCTTGGGTTAGTCCCATCCAAGTTGTGCCTAAAAAAGATGGGACACCAGTGGTTATGAATGAAAATAATGAATTGATACCCACTCGGACAGTTACGGGATGAAGGGTATATGTATTGATTATCGGAGGCTGAAGGATGCAACAAGGAAGGATCACTTCCTACTTCCTTTCATTGACCAGATGTTAGAGCGGTTGGCCGAGCATGAATATTATTACTTTTTGGATGGATATTCCGACTACAACCAGATTGTTATAGCTCTAGAGGATCAAGAGAAAACAACATTTATATGCCCTTATGGAGTGTTTGCTTACAGAAGGATGCCTTTTGGACTTTGCAATGCACCAGCTACATTCCAAAGGTATATGATATCCATCTTCTATGATATGATTGAAAAACATATCGAAGTGTTCATGGACGATTTCTTTGTGTTTGGTTCTTCATTTGATATGTGCTTGCATAACTTGTCTTTAGTTTTAAAAAGATATGAAGAAACAAACTTGGTTTTAAACTGGGAAAAATGTCATTTTATGGTGAGAGAGGGAATCGTTTTAGGACACCGCATCTCTAACCAAGGGATTGCAGTTGATTGTGCCAAAGTTGAAGTTATTGAAAAACTTCCCCTTCCTACTAATGTAAAAAGCATTCGTAGTTTTTTGGGGCATGCTGACTTTGATAGGAGATTCATAAAAGATTTTTCAAAAATTGCTAAACCTCTCAGTGATCTCCTAGTGAAAGATGCTCCATTCAATTTTAATGAGGCTTGCATGTTAGCTTTTAACACTTTGAAGCATAAACTGACCACTGCACCAATTGTAACTGCACCCAATTGGGGTTTGCCATTTGAAATTATATGTGATGCAAGTGACATGACTGTAGGTGTTGTTCTAGGTCAAAGGAAAGATAAGTTGTTGCATGTGATTTATTATGCGAGTCATGTCTTAAATGTTACACAACTTAATTATGCTACTATAGAAAAAGAGTTATTGGCTATTGTTTATGCATTTGACAAGTTTCGTTCTTACTTGGTGGGTTCTAAAGTGATTGTGTATACAGACCATGCAGCTGTCTGGTACCTCTTCGCTAAGCAAGATTTGAAACCAAGGCTTATCTGATGGATTCTATTGCTTCAAGAGTTTGATTTGGAGATAAAAGATAAGAAAGGGACTGAGAATTCCGTGGCTAATCACTTATCTCGGTTGGAAAGTGCAAATGAAAATAAGGAGAAAAGACAAATCAATGATCAATTTTTTGATGAGTAGTTATTGACCATGGTGAGTTTGCCATGGTATACCGATATAGCCAACTACAAGGTTGGCAAGGTGATTCCCGTGGACTTCAATTCACAACAACGGAAAATGTTCTTCCATGAAGCCAAGTTTTATGTGTGGGACGAACCATTTCTGTACAAGAGATGTGTTGATGGTCTGTTGAGAAGATGTGTGCCTGAGGAAGAGCAAGAACAAATTCTGTGGCATTATCATAATTTTGGGTATGGTGGATATTTCATTGGAGATAGGACAACAGCGAAGGTCCTACAATCTGGGTTATTCTGGCCATCACTCTTCAAGGATGCATTTGCTTATGTTAAGAGATGTGATAAATGCCAACGGATCGAGAACATATAAAAAAGGAATGAGATGCCCCAAAATCCTATATTAGAAGTCGAAGTATTTGACGTTTGGGGTATCGACTTCATGGGCCCGTTTCCCTCCTTATTTTCTAAGGTTTACATCTTGGTAGCAGTCGACTATGTAACAAAATGGGTGGAAGCTATTACAACCTCAACCAATGATGCAAAAGTGGTGATCAATTTCTTGAAGAAGAACATATTCTCAAGGTTTAGGGTGCCTAGAGCGTTGATGAGTGATGAGAGAACCAACTTCTGTAATAGGAAGCTGGAGACTTTACTTAAAAAGTACAATGTTCACCATAGAGTTGCTACCTTATATCACCTACAAACAAGTGGCCAAGTTGAGGTGTCTAACCGCCAATTGAAGCAAATTCTGGAAAAAATAGTAAACTCCTCTCGGAAGGATTGGGCAATGAAGCTGGATGATGCTCTTTGGGCATATAGGACGACCTTCAAAACTCCAATTGGTATGTCTCCGTTTCAATTAGTTTATGGCAAGGCATGCCATTTACCTCTTGAATTGGAGAATAAGGCACTGTGGGCAACAAAGTACTTGAACTTTGATTTGGCCAAAGCGGGAGAGTCAAGGATCTTGCAGCTCCATGAACTTGAAGAATTCTGGAACTCAGCCTATGAGAATGCCAAAATCTACAAGGAGAATACTAAGAAGTGGCATGACAAAAGGATCGTTCATAAAGACTTCCAAGAAGGCCAACTAGTGTTGTTATTCAACTCAAGACTCAAGTTGTTTCCGGGAAAACTCAAATCTCGATGGTCGGGACCATTTGTGATCAAGCAAGTGCTCCCTAATAGTGCAGTGGAAGTGAAGGATTCAAACTCAGATAGAAGCTTCAAGGTGAATGGACAGAAGCTCAAACCCTACTTTGGGGGAGATGTTGAGTGGAGAAGGGAGTCCATCAACTTGATCTCCATTTAAAGTAGCAAAATGTCAGGCTCGGGACGTTAAACAAGCGCTCTTGAGAGGCAACCCAAGCTTGGTTTTGCTTTCTTTCATTCTTGTTACATTTTATTGTTTTGCTTGTGTTTAATTATTGCGGGTTGGATTTGATTTTGGTTTGTTACCCTATTTTTATTAATTGATGCTGGTTGAAATAGTTTAGAGTTAAAAACAGGTGAAGAAGAGCTGGGTTGGGAAACTGTTACGATGAATTCGGGAGCAAAAGCAGGTTTGTAGAAGTTTAAACTTTTCAGTAAGAGCGCCCAGACGCTTACTCTGTAGCGCCTAGGCGCTATAAAAATGATGATGACTTTTTCTCTGCCTATACAGTGCCTAGGAGTTGTAAACAGGGCGCCTAGGCTCCCTTGGCACGTCCTTTCTGGCACACCAGCGTCTAGACATTGGTATTTAGCGCCTGCCCAGGCGCTTGTTAAAAAAAAAATTAAGTGCCTAGGCACTCCAGACGCATCGCCTAGGTGCCCAAATCAGGTTCTGCGTTAAAATGCAGAACTCTTCCCTTTCCCCCTTCACTTTTTCCCCTCATCTCCCTCTTCCCTTCTCCACCCTCTTACCCTCATATCGTCTCTCTCTCTCCTATTTCCCACTCCCATCTCTAATCTTACTCATCCCTCTCCATTTTCCTTTTCCTTTTCACCATCTCCACCGTACCTCACTCCCTCTCCCCTTTCCTTTTCTTTTCTTCACAACCCACCAATCCCACTTTCATTTTCACATTTGTGATTTTTCCTCTCTTGCTTCCTTGCCATCCAGGTGAGTTTTTCTCTTTTGCTTATTTTAATGCTTTATTTTTCTTATTTTATGTAAATGCTTGGGTTTTATGGGTTTGTCATTCCACGCATGGGTTTCTCTTAGATTTCATATATTTCTCATGCAATTATTTTGTGTTAAGGGTTTTTGATGCTGGAATATGCCTATTTTCATTGTTGAATTGATTGACACATTGACTGTGTATGGGTGATTTTGGGTTAATTAGCATTTTCAAAATTTTGGGTGATTTGACTGTGATTTTATAATCTCTCTGGCATGCTCTGTCTCTATGTTAATTGGGTAATTTTTGGTATGGTTGAAATGTGCATGTTGTGCATTGATGCATTGTAGTGAACTAATTAATTATGGATTTGATGTGCATGCCCTGATTTGATGTACCTGTTCTGAGAGGAAACACATTACATGGGGATAGGTTCTGAGAGATTCTGAAATCCTGGATTATACACTCATACTATCTCTATTTCATTTGCAGATTCATGGTACCCAAGCTTCAACCTACGCGTAAACACAAGACCCAGGCTGAGAGCTCACGCCAACAGCCACCTTTTAATGCTGATTTATTTCTCTTGGAAGAGCATGAAAAACGCCTCACCGATATCCTCTACAACTGGGGTTTCGTGCCAGAGTGCGACATTATACTGGCAAACAGTGAATGTGATGAGATCTTCAACCAAATCCGAAGGAGGAATTAGTCCAAGCTTTGCAAATTGCCGATCGATGGGTCTGCTTCCATTATCCGAAAATTCTATGCAAATGCATTTCAGTCAGAGGATGATGACCGCAATAAATTTGAGTCATATGTCTAGGGTCATCGCATTCTATTTAATGCGCAAACTCTGGACCAATTTCTGGAGACACCCAAAGAAGTGGGCGATTGTGGGTATATAAAGCTGAAGAAAGAGACATTAAACCCTGACCTAGTGCTGCGAACCATATGCAAGTGGGGGGCACAGTGGGAACATGACTCAGGAGGCTAACCTAAATTTCTGAAGAAGTCTGATCTGCTCATAATTCCCAAGGCTTGATGCACATTTTCTGAGGCAGGATTCTTCCCCAACTCTCACAATCAAGAGGTGACAAGAGACCGGGCATTACTAATTTTCGCCATTGTTACTGGTAGATCAGTGGATGTGGGCTTGCTGATCTCCCGTAACATTCAAACTCTAGCATAGAGTAGGACCCGATGGTCTCGATTATGGTACCCCAGCCTTATCATGCAGCTTTCCCGGGAAGCTGGGGTGGAGATCAGTGGTGATGTCTCAATCAGGCCAGCTCCAGCTGTGGACGTGGCCATGATCAACCGGTACTTGCAAGAGGATGATCCCACTCAGATTCCTCCAGCTACTCGAGCCCGTACAGCTAGACCACCTCGTCCACGCCCTGAACCTTCCTCCAGTGGAGTTGAGCGTCGCCTTCGACAAATCGAGAACTATATGGTTCAGTCGAGCTAAGCGCTAGAAGCGATGCTGAGGAACCAGGATGTCTAACTCAATGTTGATCCAGATGCCCTAGGCAGCATTCCACTTCCGGAGGAGGACTCAAAGAGTGAAGGCGGAGCTGAACCTGGTGGAGACGACAATGAGAGCAGCAATGATTGATCTATGAAGGGGGTTTCTATTTTTCATTTTCTTTTATTTTTATTGTTTGCATTTTCATTAGTCTTGCATTTTCATGAGTCAAGCCAATGCTGAGTTGTTTGCAGTTTACCTTTGTGGGTTCCCATGTTTGATAGTATCTTTGTAAGATGAGTCAACCATGCATGCACTTGGAAGCTTTGTGGATTTATTTGTTAGATTGTGGTACTTGAATGAGGACTATGACTTCCATGTATGAATCTTATAGCTTGTTGTTAATTTATTTGGTAATTTTTGTGATTGGATTTCATAATTAATCTTTAGGAGCTCTTTTGAGCTTTCAACATTTTTGCTTTGATGAGAGGTCGCTTGTGAGTTTCTATTCTCCTAGCTTTGCTTGAATCTCATTTGCATGCCGTGATTTGCACAATGCATCGACATGATAAAGGCAATTTTGTTGTTAAGCCAGATAGCCAATCAAATGATGTTTGTTTCCTTTGTGTTGCCCCTTTGAGCCTAATACACTGAATTCTTTGTTTGACCCATACAACATGTCATAGCCAAAATAATGAATGTCATATCCACCTGAAAGAAGTAATTGAGCATTGAATTTATTGAAGGTGTGGGTTAGCAATGTACTAAGTTTAAGGTGACCGTTGTTGAAATTAAAAAAAAAACAAAAAACGAGTTAGCTTGTTGAATAGGTACCCTTTGAGACCGAGGGGTTACTGGGAAAATACTTGATTCAATGATCAGGTACCCTTTTGAGACCATGTAGGTTACTGAGAAAATATAAAAGAAAGAGAGAACGTGAAAGGTATGAGATTTGTGAATTAAAGAATTGTTAGAAGTACCAATGTTCAATTGTTCTCCAAGGTAGCAGTTTATATGTTCACTGTATCTACCTTGTACCTTGGCACCAAAGCGACCTTGAATAAAGTCCTTTTGATTGTTGCATTTGTGAGTAGCGTGCATGCATATATGAGATGAAAAGCAAATCCAAAGAGGGTGAGCTCAATAAGTGATGCTTGAGGGAAACACAAGCCCAAATACGAGAGTGACTGAGAGTCTCTATTCACCTATGGAGAGTTTTAGTGACCCAATTATCAGGTGTACCTTGCTGCCATGTTCTTTAGCTTCCAAGCTGTAATTGATCAATGCATGGTTGTGATGATCCTTATTTTTGACCTTCTGAGTTCCAGCTACACAGTTGAGAGTTCTACTTTCAAGAATGCATAAATGAATTGATTTGCTGTGACTTTGATGCTCTTGAGTTGTGGGACATTCTTGGTTTATTTTATTCAGTTCAGCGTTGGTATTTGAGTTGTAGAGTTGTCTTTTTATTTAGCTCTCTTTTGTTATTTTGTTTTGCTTGAGGACAAGCAAAGTTTTAAGTTTAGGGTGGTGATAATCTGCTAGATTATCTGTTTTTCCAAAGCCTTTTGAGTGAATTTCACCACTTAAGCCCAACTTTTGACGTTGTTTTGACCTTAAGACAGTTTATTTTATCTTTTGAGTTAATCCATTTTATTTTATTAGATTAAGTTCATTTTGATTTGAATCATTAGTACCTTAGCTCAATTGCTGTTGTTTTGATTGTAGGCACCAAAAGAAACACTCAAGAAAAGAGGACTAACAACCTTGAAGGAAGATGAAGTGCAGATTTGATGGATAGTAAGCGCCTAGGCGCTACAGAATCAGCGCCTAGGCGCCCTTGAAGACTTTAGAAAACTCTCCCTAGATGTTAAGTGCCCAGGCGCTCAAGACGAAGCACTTAGGTGCTATGAATTATGAAAAGAATGGACGTGCTAGACATGCAGCACCTAGGCGCTCCAGACTCAGCGCCTAGGCACCTATAATAGAGTATAAGTTCGCATTTCTTACCTAATTTGAGGGGGTAGTCAGTAGAGGAGGCTTGAAGGCACGAACTAACCTTATTCTGGAGAGTTCGAGGGTTTTCTGAAGAGAAGAAATCGTGAAAACGAATCGGATCTTCACCTGCCTATGGAGTTATCTCTATACTCTTCCCTTATTCTAGTTTTTATCATTGGTTCCATGTATAGTTAAATTTCCATTTATTGGGATTAGGTGGATTTTGATGAAACCTATTTGTAATTGATATTGGGTTTACTTAATACAAGTTGCTACTTTGTTTTGAGTTTATGATATCTTCTCCTACTGCTTTCTAAAGATTGATTCTCTTTAGGATGATTTTTTGGATTGTATATTGAATAGAAATTTGGTATATGATTTATGCTATGAGATTAAGAACCTTGTTTATTTTAGGCTAGGAATAGTCATTGATTTGCTCGTTACCATTTTGAATTCTAAACCGTAATACTTATTATCTCTTAGATTCACCTAAGGAATTAGGGTTTTTAATTGGAAACAAAGAGTTAACTACCTAAGGAATTAGGAGTTGAGTATCTTAAAGAATTCGGTAACAAAAATAGGAATAGTAGCTTGTGTTAGTTCCAATTGATATATAACAAGTGAAATCAAATGAAGCTTGATCCCAACTCTTTCATAAATTGAATTTCAACTGTTTTGCATACCAGGTGTTTGTTATTTTGCCAACTATAAAAATCCAAAAATATTGTCTTTGCATTAGTTCATTTGTTTCTCTTGTTTTGTTATTAGAGCTCACTTTGATCCAAATCTTGGTTTAAATAATAACTAATTTCGTGAATTGGTATTTGGCATTGATCCTTGAGAACGATATCCGGTTTCTCACTGTTTTTATTACTTGATGATCCGGTACACTTGCCGTGATCCCATCAAGTTTGCACAAGTAAGTTCTCTTGTCATGGTTTGTACATTTACTTCAATTTTTTTAAGCAGTTCTTTCGCTTACACGTTTATCAATATGATTTCTTTCATCTATCTGTGTACTTGCTTGGTTAATTGGCTGTTCATCTTGTACTCTAACTCTGTTGGGTTAAGCTGACATTAAAATTATGCTGAGGTTGATAGTTTCTGTTTGACAATAGGATCCCATAAATATTTGATCTCTGAAACACCTTTAAGTTTTGTCTTAGATCAAGATAGGTAGTAAATCTAGTGCATGGTTCAAGGGATTGAAATTCCATCAAGTCTTGCTTGCCCTTCAATCATTGCACGGTTGGAAATTCAAGTGTGAGTGTTTACCACATTGATAAGGAATGAGTTAAATGAGGACTATATAAGTAAGAAGACTCATAGCTCAATACCTTAAGGTTTTGGGTCAAGAAGTGATATCGAACCCACTATTAAGACTATTTATTCCAACAAGAGTCTCTCTTACATCATAAATTATTGCCCCACTTGTTGCAACCCTTCCCTTGGAGATAAATTCACTCACTATTTTTTTTTTTGATGAAATGGTCAACTTTATCACTTTTTCCTTCACTTGTATTTTAGCTTTTTCACTCTATTTCAAGGTATATTAGAAAATATATAATTACATACCACTACATGGCCTTGTGCAGACAACTTTATTGAAAGCTACATATAAATTTTACCATTTTTTTTTTCATTAGACCTGGATTTCACTTTCTTAGAGATGAATCCTTTCACATTGGTTGACGGAAAGCCATATCCTTTGGATATGAGAGGCGAATTAGACGACACTGCTGCTTTCAAGAACTTCAAGAAGTGGGTGGTTCCTTCCCTTTAACAATTGTCAACCGTTACTTTCAAGGATGAATACTATATTTCAAATTCATCATGTAAAATTGAACAATATTTTGCAGTTATTTTCTTAATGAACATGGTCTTGTTTGTTGCAGATGGGGAAACAGTGAATTTCCGATGCCATTTGGAAGAGTTATGAGTCCCTCAGAGACTTTCATTCATGGATTAGATGAAAAGGTGCACAAATATACCTTTTGACGTGTATCTGTATCTACAATTATAACTGTCTGTAAGAACACAGTTATATATATATATATATAGGCCTTTTGTTTTACTTCTTACTAAGAGTTAACAGCTATAATTCTTTGGTTCAAAGTAATGATCTAGCACCTAGCACTAATTCTGAAATCCTCCCAAAGAATATCTCATCTTGGGATATGAAAAAATGCTGCAGATCTTAATCCTTTTAGGTTCTCAATAAGTAATATTAACACCTGGTCTGCATATTCCAGTTGTACTAAAAAAAAAAAAAAAACTCCTTGAACTAATTTCTCATCAATCATCAACAATTGTATTGCTTCTAGTAATGATGGCCCTAAAGTTTTTTTCACTTTTAAAAGCTTATGATTCAGAGTGTTGAACCCAAAGGGCCGAATTTGGACAATGGTAGCCGGCGTAGGTGCTAGTGTCATCTATGCTGATACAGTGTGTTCCTCTCTTAAAACCAAATTCATAGCAAATCTTCATTCACCTGTAGCATAAGTGACAAATTCTCATATACTATAATATTAAAACAGGTAGGAGATCTTGGCTGTGCATCTGACCTTGGAAATTATGCAGAATATAGTGGTGCAACCAAACAAGACGAGGTCTTACAGTATGCCAGAGTTGTAATTGATGTAATTAATTTCTATCCCTACCTTATTTTTGGTCTAACTGTCAATTTAGAGGTTGCTTTAGTTAATCAGCCAGTCCTTGCTTGGAGTGTCTGAACTCTGAAGATAGCTTATGAAATGCATGCCGACTTTTGCACTTGATACCATAGTTATTCTGTATCTCTATGATAATCTTGTCATTTCTTTGCAGTGTGCAACTGCAAATCCTGATGGTCAAAAGAGAGCCCTTGTGATAGGAGGATGAATAGCTAACTTCACTGATGTTGCTGCCACATTTAGTGGCATAATTCGAGCACTGAAGGAGAAGGTGAGCCTATCATCTTTAGAGCTTTACACAATTGTACTATGGTAATTTGCTTGTAGTGGAGGTAATTGATTGTTGAGTTATTACAAACCAGGAGTCAAAGCTAAAAGCAGCAAGGATGCACATTTACGTGAGGAGAGAGGGTCTTAACTACCAGAAAGGTCTAGTGAAAATGCGGGCACTTGGAGAGGAGATTGGCATCCCTATTGAGGTCACATAATGGATCACTTTCTTGACTCAACCAACCAATTGATGCCGGTCAGAAAAATTGTTTTGAGGAACCTTTTCTGATTATTTTGGGTCTCTTTACAGGTTTATGGACCCGAAGCAACAATGACTGGTATATCTGCAAACAGGAAATCCAGTGCATCACTGCTGCTGCTTAAGTATCCTTTCTTAGGTCAATGCATTCTTTTACACTATTTGGTGAGTCTGAAGTGATTGTTGATTCTTAATTCCCTTTCCCATTCAAAATTCATAAATTTAGCAAGTTAGAGCATAGGTTTACTCAAATCCAGCCATCCACAAAAGTGGCCAAGAACGTTTTGTATCATAATGTACAATGTTGGTGGCACTGTCTTGACACAATAAAGAGAAAGTGTTATTCATTTAAGGCAAGTTCGTTTTCTATTAGACAAAAATTTGCAATGTTCCCCTCTCCTTAAAACTTGATTGATTCTATGTGAGTTTTGACATTTATAGTGTTTCCCTCGGTTTTGAGCCGCTTTCTTCTGGTTCTTTTCTTATTTTAAATATCAAATATAGTATTGAAATATAATTAAATGAATGATATTGCATAGAAGAATTATTATTATCTAATAAGTTGTTAAAAAATGGTTGATAGTGAATGTATTCAGAAACAACTTGCTAAATAGTTGCAAAAGTTTCCACTAAAATTTATTTTTAATTGGCGCTAAATAAGTGCTATTTAATTATTTCCATTTTTTTGTCAAAACTAATTTATAATTGAAACTATTCACATTGGACAAGAATTTTCAAAGTTGTCGGTGCTTTTCTCCTCTGGCAAACAATCCCTGAAACATTTGTTTAACGGCTTCAGTACAGGCCTTAAAGTAGCCTGGGTTCTTCTTTTTTTTTAAAAAAAAAAAAGAGTATGGAAAACTTTAATATTTTTGTAAATTAATATTATGAATTTTAAAATATTTTTAATTAATTTTTAAATTTTAATTAATGTCATAATAAATTTTTTTATTTAATTTAAATATGTTAATTATTAACGATAATATTGTATAATAACATCTTATTTATTTTATAAAAAAATATATTTAAAATTAAATTTTAATAAATTAATTAATAAATAATTTTAATTAATATTAATATAAATAAAATAATATTATATAATATTATTGTTAAAAATTTAATAAATATAAATTAAATATAAAAATTTATTAAAATTTAAAAAATTAAATTAATTTTTAAAATTTATAATAATAATTTATAAAAGAATTAAAATTTAAAGACTCTATATATATATTTTTAATAAGTTACCATGATGGCAACAGCACATGGGCCATCGGCTCGTAGAGGATACAGACCACCCTTGGGCTCCAAAATTGGTATAGAAGGAAGACATAAAAGGTGGCCCATTTTATATCAAATTGTTTTGACTTTGAGTTGGACTTCTTGGACTACTATGCTGTAGGTACTGGCTTCAAGACTTTGTGCCTTATTTGTTATGGCCCAAAAAATTCTCTAGGCTAGGTGGGTTGGCAGCCACCAAATCTAACAAAGGGTGTTGTGCCATAATTCTCCTTCTGGTAGGCCTTGATTGCCTTCTCTATTGTAGAAAAGAAACATCTAAAAACCAAAGGGGAAGAATGTAAGAATGCCGTGGTCTCTCCTCTAGGTTAGGAGTGTACTCTCCTCTAGGTTAGGAGTTTCCCCTCTTTGCTAGAGAGTTTGCTGTTTGTAGCCTTCCCTTGCTGTTTGTCCTTCCTTCCTCTCTTTCTTAGCCTTCCCTATCTTGAGTGTCTCCCTTACTTTCCCTTATTGAAGCTTTCTGTTTACCCCCTAGTTTTACCAATAGTTGGGTTCTGTTCTTTTTCATGGCCTTGCTTGAGAAAGGACAGACTAGCATAGTTGCAGGTGATGGAGCCACCATTGAATTGGAGGCTAAGGAACATAATGGCCTAGTTATTGCAAAAAAACCTTCATGGGTAAAGTCATCATTGATAAGGCTCTTAACAAGGGTGCTGTTAAAGCTATCCTTATCAAGGCATGGGGTGATCATGAGGGTCTTAGCATCACTGGTATGGGCACTAATGCATTCATGTTCAACTTCAGTGATGAGTCTATAGCTAGAAGAGTTTTCCTTGATTGCCTCTGGCATGTTATGGGGTGGTTGTTATGCTTACAGTTCTAGGATCTACAGTTCTTTATCATGGAAGTGGGTTTTGATGTTGCAGCCTACTGGGTCCAAATACATGGACTACCATTGGATAAGCTCAATACCAAGAATGCAGCTAAGTTAGGTGACATTGTTGGCCATGTGGGCGAGATTGAAAACCCCACAGTGGAGGGCAAGCTCATAAGCGGCTTCTTTCAAGCCAGAATCTTTGTAGGCAATCTTCCTAAAAAGGACCTCCTTCCTTCCGGGATCATGTTTAAATATGAGAAGCTCTAGGGATTCTATTTTTGTTCTGAAATAGATTCAGAGGGTACATGAGATAGGCACGTATATGGTAGTTTCCTTCTTACACAACTGCTGCCAAGCGTATTGAAATAAGGGGGTGGGTACCTGCAAAGGGACTCCAACGCTCAAGTCAGCCAGTGCACAAGTAAGGTTTATCAATTAAATAACAGATATCTCATTAGATTAACTTGGCCTGGTATATATAGAGCGTGATTGGAATCCTCATGCAATTCGTACTGGATGCAGGTATTTTGGAATCGTGCCTTGATAGAGGTATCAACTCATGATCGTTGAGGTCCGTCTTTGACCTGTCAGGGTTGTCCCCTTAGTGGTCAATCCTTATTGCAGGCAGTTATGATCCCCACATTTAGAGTTGTGATCGGCAGTTATGAGGATCTGCATGGATCCAGCGATCGTTATGATCCAATGCCATGGTTTGAGGTTGTAAGGCCTTGACTGGGGTGTTTATGGCAGAGTCCGGTGGTTCGTGTGCCGGGTCGATCCTTCCGGATGAGATTCCGAACCACGGTCCAGAATAGTTGCCCCTATTTTGGCGCTTAGACAAGACCTAAGTGTCAAGGTATAGAATTATCAGGCTTGCAACAGACTATACCCTAACTTTGAAGCCAAATTTCGCAGTGTCTCGTATTGAGGCCGATGTCCATCGTCGAGTACGGGATACCTCCGAGGTTGGGATGTGGTTGGAGATCGCGATGGGTCATTGCCTATATCACCATTCCTTGTTCCGAGGTTTACCTCCTGTTGCCCCCGAGTGTGGCTCACGGGGTCTTTTGTCTTGCAGCAGCGTCCTTTGTTAGTCTTAGACTTATGAATTTTAATTTAATGAGAAAAATCGCGGTCTGGGTCCAACGCCTATTACCGTCGGGCGCTTAGGATTCCCTTTAGGACTTCGCGTGATAAGAATTTAGAAATATTGGCTTAGGATCTAATGTCCAAAGTAGATTGGCATTCGAGAGCCGTGCCTAAGGTAAGCAACCTCGTCTGGGGTCTATTACCATCTGTTTTGGTATTCAGGATGCCGCGTGACTTCGGTTTAAAAAAACTGGTCTTTGCTGGGGTTTTTCGTGCTTATGGTTTGGTGCGAGAATCTTCCTAAGTCAGGATTTTTCTACTGCACGATTTATATAGCACAAGATAACTCACGGTTGGTACCATGACATCTTAGGATGTTGTAATGGCTTTCGGGGGCCTTGCAACACCTTGTTCACAAAATAAACTGGCTTCTGACCTTCCGGTGTTTCTCTGATGAGTACCAAACTCACAGCCTCCTCGTGGACGGAGAGGTACAGGTAAGGTGTTTCTCCCGACTCCGATCTTGTAAGAATGAGAGGGGATGCCAGAATGCTCTTCAAAGATGTGAAAATGTCTTCACATTCCTGCGTCCACTCGAATTATGTCCTTTTTTTTAATAACTTGAAAAGAGGCAGGGATTTGTGAGCAACTTTGGCTAGGAATCGTGTGAGAGCTGCGATCCGTCCGGTTAGCTGTTGTACTTCTTTCACGCTTTGGGGGCTATATATGTTGAGCACTGCTTTACATTTATCGGGGTTTACCTCAATGCCGTGGTGGGTTAGCATAAACCCCAAAAACTTTCTAGCTTGGACCCCGAATGCACATTTTTCTGGATTAAGTCTGATGTCGTGCTTCCTTAACTGCGCAAATACTTCCTCGAGGTCTGAGGTATGTGATCCTAATGACGGGTCTTGACTATCATATCGTCAATGTAGACCTCTAGCATTTTCTCCATCTGTTCTTCAAAGACCTTGTTCATCATTCTCTGGTAGGTGGCTCTGGCATTTTTTAACTCGAAAGTCATTACTTTGTAGTAGTAACTCGCATTTTCGGTGATGAAGGCAGTTTTATCCTCGTCTCCGAGATACATGGGGATTTGATTGTATCCAGAGTAAGTGTTCATAAAGGACAATAGTCGAAAACTAGAGGATCTGTCGACTAGCTTGTCAACATTTAGGAAGGGGTATGGATCTTTAGGACACGTCTTATTCAGGTCAGTGAAGTCTACACACATCCTCCATTTCCCGTTTGACTTCCTTATCAGCATAACATTCAAGAGCTAAGTGGTATACAAGATCTCCCTGATGAAACCAACATTTAGTAATTCCTTGACTTGCTCCTCGATAACCTGTTGCCTCTCGGGGCTAACTTTCCTTTTTTTCTAGGAGATCGGCTTCGCATCTTGTTTAATAGATAAACGATGACAGATGAAAGTGGGGTCAAGCCCAGGCATGTTAACAGATGTCCAAGCGAAAAAATCAATATTTTTCTGCAGGAGCTCTATTAACTAGATCTTCTCCTGCTCTTCAAGGTGCACCTATCTTGGTGATTTGGTTGGGCTTATCACTAAGCTGGAGCAGGACCAATTCTCCTTCAAGCTGGGGTCTTGCACCTTGGATTTCCTCACATACGTTCAACTCAATGATCAGGATGTTGACTTGATCATGGGCCGGGCTGGATGTACGTGTCTTTGTTTTCCTAGAAGCCCTACTGATCTTCAAGTTCTAGTTATAGCACTTGTGGGCTGCAATCTGGTTGCCCTTAACCGTGACCACTTCATTATTCCTGTCGAGGAATTTCATGGCCTAGTGGGCGGTAGAGATCACAGCGGCAATGCCATTTAGTGTAAAGCGGTCCAGAATGATGTTGTAAGCCAAGGGACAATCCACAACAAAAAATCTCACATTGATAGTTCTGTACGTGCTGTCGTTACCTAGGGTCAAGAATGTTTCGACGTATCCTGTCGGGGTGACCTTTTCTCCTGAGAAACCGGTTAGTTCGCCTTCATACGGTGTGAGTGCGGATAAAGGGAACTCCAGTCTTTCTAAGGCGTCCATGAACATGATATCCGCTGAACTCCCTTGATCCATGAATATACGACAGACTTCGGCGTTAGATATTATTCTGGATATGACCAGTGGGTCGTCGTAATCTCAGATAATATCACCGTAATCTTTGTCAGAGAAGGAAATGGGCAGTGTATCTTTGTCTTTAGGATGAGGTCTTCGTGAGGAGCTAGAGACACTCAAGATCGTTGTTCAGAGTGCCTTCTTCTAGGAGTTATTGGACAAACCGCCCCCTTGCAAACCCTCCCAAGATGGTACTGATGAGTCTGTCTTTCCTGTTACCCCCGCCATGAGTATCCTGATCCTGATCTTGCTTGTCTTCAACATTACGGCGTGGCGGGGTCTGGGATCTTCTGACAGGACTCCGAGTTCATTTTTGGCATTGGATTGGACTTCGCCGGGGACTATGACTTCGTCTTCGGTCCTTGCGCCCATCGCAATTCTCATTTTCTCGGAAACCGCTGATGTACTTTTGCTGCCGTCTTTCTTTGATCAGGGGCTCAATGACATCCTGGAGCTAGTAACAATCTTCTATTTCGTGGCCATAGCTCTTATGCCACATGCAGTGTTTTAAATGGTCCCTCTGGAATTGCTTCTTTACGGGTGATGGCCTATTAAAATCTTGGAACTCAGTTTGAAGGACATCCTTTAAGATTGTCTCTTGAGGGCTATTCAAAGGAGTATACTCAGAATACTTGGGCCGATACCGTTCGCCCTTGGAGGAGTTGTGGGGTTGGTTGGAGTTCTGGTTCTTTTTCTGGTGAACGGGTTCACCCTTTTCTAGACTTTTTTTAGCCCTGGTAATCTCCTCCAATTCGACGTATTTGTCCGCCTGCAGGTGAAACTCATCTAGACTTCCGACTTCTTTTTGCCAACAACATGAAGAAGCCCGAGTCAGTTCGGAGTCCATTTCTGGCATAATGGAGGGCTATCTTGTCATCCAGGTTTTTAATGCCCACATAGGCCTGATTGAACCTTTCAATATATTTGCGCAAAGATTCAGAACTTCCTTGGCAGATTCCAAAAAGGGAGTTAATCAACTTCGGTCGCTCCTTTACTATGGTATAATGCTGTAAGAAACGTTGCGTAAGGTCTTCCTATCCTATAACCTTTGTCCGCAAGGTGACAAACCAGTGGAGGGCGTCATTCTTCAAAAATAGAGGGAAGGCCCGACATAGCAATTCTGGGGTGTATCCGTAGAGCTGCATGGACTGAGTGTAAGCATCCAGGTGCTCTTAGGGATCTGTCGTCCCCTCATAAGGCTCCAAATTGCTCGGAGGCTTGAAGTTCCTCGGGACCTTATATGCCATCAAAGCATCTGAGAACTGTTGTTGACGGGCGCCAGCACGCTGGGATGCTTGCTCATTACGGAATACATCCCCTTCTCCATTGTCATTGTCCGTCCTTACTGATCTTTCAAGATCCTCTAACTGATGACATTGTTCTTCTAACTGACGCCGCTGACCCTTGATCATCACTGTTTGTTGACGCAACAACTCTCAAAGGTTATTCCTCGTCGTCTCCTATTGGACATTGTCTTCATAATGAGATGCATGATCTACATCGTTGTGGGAAGTCCCTAAGCGAGCATGGACAGGGATCCTCGCTCCATGATTTGTATTGTTGGCTCCACCTTGAGGAAAGACAAGCCTGTCTCAGGTAGAAACCCTTCGAGATGGAGTGGGGCTTTCAACAGAAGCTGAAGTCTTATGTCCATCATTGAGAGTTTCCACAACAACAGGCCTGCTTCTAATAGTGAAGGTCTCTGGTGGCGCGATGGAAGGAGGGTCGCACTGGACCGCTAGGTCGTGTGTTTGGCTAGGGGCAGCGTGTGCAATGCTTCTTTTCCTGTGGTTGTGTCTTGTGCTCACCATGGTTAACGTGGGAATGAAAGTTTATCAGATTCCCACAGACGGCGCTAATGTTCTAAAATGGATTCAGAGGATACCTGAGATAGGCACGTATATGGTGGTTTTCTCCTTGCACAGCTGTTGTCAAGCGTATTGAAATAGGAGGGTGGGTACCTGTAAAGGGACTCCAACGCTCAAGTCAGGCAGTACACAAGTAGGGTTTAATAGTTAGATAACAAATACCTCATTAGGTTTACTTGGCCTGGTATATATATAGCGTGACTAGAATCCTCAATCAATTCCTACTAGATACAGGCATTTTGGGATCGTGCCTTGAGAAAGGTATCAGTCCACGATCGTTGATGTCCATCTCTGACCTATCAGGGTTGTCCCATTAGTGGTTAATCCTTATTGCAGGCAGTTATGGTCCCCACATTTAGAGTTGTGATCGATAATTATGAGGATCTGCGTGGATCCAACAATCGTTATGATCCAATGTCGTGGTCCGAGGTCGTAAGGCTTTGGCTGGGGTGTTTATGGCAGAGTCCGATGGTTCGTGTGCCAGGTCGATCCTTCCGAATGGGATCCCGGACCACGGTCAAGAACAATTTTAATTGTGGCCACTTAGGCCATGATCAAAGGACATGTGAGGAACCGAAGGCCATGGCCATTTGGAACCCAAGGCCATGGCCATTTGGAACCCCTCAAAAGCCTGTTATGGTCCTAGTCTCAGTGTTCCAGTAGCTAAGTCACTGGCTTCTTTGGCTATAGATTCAATCCTTAGAGGAAGGAAAATAGAGGAGCCACCCAAACTTGTAGAGGCGCATGGAGGAGGATAAAATGATTGTGAGGGCAGAGGGGTTAGTTATATTACCAAATTGGTCTCAAAGTAGTGGAAACATACTTTGCTAAAAAGTTGATGATTGTTGATAGGAGAGGGTTTAAAGTTTCAGAGCTAAACATTTGTCTCCCCAACTTTTCTAGTGCTAGGTTCTTGTCTTCACCTATGGCATTAAAAAAAAACGAAGTTAGTAGAGTGGCAAATATAGCGTTTCAAAAAGGGGAAGCTTTTGCTAATAAAAGGGATCAAGCTTCTAACCCCTCATGCCCTTTTCCAAGCCCAGTAACTTTTGCTAAAGAACTAGGCCTGCCTAGATCAACTATTGAGCTAACTTTAAGGAAAGCTTTGGGGTTTGAGGTGGTTGGATTTGGGCCCCATAAAGCTGGACCCATTGTGCTACCCAACAATCCAAGTGGCAAAGGAGACTGTCTGAGTGAAAGCCCATGCTATTCCAAGAAGGCCTAACAGCGGGGGAGTACCCAAGTCCCCAAAACCCAATCTAAACTATACTGTGGAACTTGCCCCAAAAACTTTCTTCCAAGTAATCTATGAGAAACACACTTCCACAACAACTTACTTATGAGAAATGGTGTAAGGTGATGAGTCAAAACCTATGTACTACGTGGATGTGCCACTAGACATAGAAGACGTAGGGAATATGCACACATCTATGCTAACAGAGAAGGAAAAAACCATGCTAGCTGAGAAAAAGTTATCATCACTGAACCTGAAAAGATTGAGAGTAGAGAGCTTGGACATGGAAATTAGGGAAGAGGAGCTTAGGGAAAATAAGGCAAAATACTAGCTAAAGAAACTGAAACACTCCGAGGGAGAAAGTTCCTTTCCAAACTCCATGCTCAGAGGGTGGCTATGGGGATGTGGCTATGGGGATGTTGATAGTAGCTCACAAAATTCAATCATGTCCAAGGAGGCGAGCCTCATCATGCCCCCTGAGGCGCCATGATCATCCTAAGTTGGAACTATCGCGAAGTGGCAGACTCAGAGACAAGTTCTGAATTAAAGAGCTTGTGTAAACAAGCTAAGCCAACCATTGTTTTCCTCATGGAAACCAGAGCTAAAAGTAGAATAGTAGAAAATTTTAGGCAAATGTTAAAGTTTGATAATGCTTTTTGTGTAGAAGTAGAATGGTTATTTGGTGGTCTGTGCGTTCTATGGAATAAAAGTTGAAGTTAAGGTTATTTTTTCAAATCAGAATATCATTCACATTGTAGTTAGGAAGACAAATGATGTGGCCTGGTGGGATTTCTCCTTTGTTTATGGCAACCCAATGTTCTCGCAAAGGAAACTCCTTTGGAATCTGCTCGCAAGGTTACAAACAAACTATGACTGGCCTTGGTGTTGTATTGGGGACTTCAATGAGATCCTCTTTCAACACGAAAAGGTAGGTCTATGACCCTAACCCACTAACAGAATAGACCTGTTTAGAAGCTTCCTCATTGACACCTTTCTAATGGATTTAGATCTAAAAGGGTGCAAGTTCACATGGTTTAGAAACCCAAGGGATGAAGTCATTACCAAGGAGAAAATTAATAAAGTTCTAACCAATGGAATTGGAGGAGCCTCTTTCGAAATGCCAATGCAATGGCATACCCTACAATTTAATCAAACCACTGCCTTATTATTCTAGAATTGGAGCCAAAGGTAAATTCATTTGTGGACTTCAAATATGAGGCCTTTTGGGATGACCACCCAGACTACCTATCTATGATTATGTCTGGTTGGAGTGAAGGCTCCAAAGATGAGGAGGAAATCGTGTAAGAAGTCATTGGGGGAGTGACACAAAAATACCTTCAAGAAAACAGATCAAGAAATCTTTGCCCTCAAACAACAGTTGAGAAGAATCCAGAATGATCCCAACAACTAAATAAACCAAGATCAAGTAATTCAAATCAATAATTGAATTGGTCATCTGTTGAGACACGAAGAAAAATATTGGGGTATGAGGTCTAGGCTTCGCTGGATGCTCTGGGGTGACAAAAATTTAAAGTTCTTTCACGCTACCACTATTCATAGGAGAGACAAAAATAGAATTTCTAGAATTTGCAATGATCAAAATGTTTGGGTGAAAGGGAACAAGGAATTCTCTAATTGTATTGTGGAGCACTATAAGAAGGTTTACTCTTCTAATCCACTCTAGGGTATTGATGACTGCTTACAAGTCATTCTCAAATGTGTTACTATGGAGATGAATGTCAAGCTTACTTAACCGGTCTTGGAGATGGAAATTAAAAAAGTTGTGGACAACATAAAAAGCTTGAAAGTCCTTGGTTCGGACACCCTCAATGGTCTTTTCTTCCAAAAGCATTGGTCTATGATAAAAGCAGAGGTTTGTTCATTTATTTGCAATTTTCTTGAAAAAGGATTGCTACCTGATGTAGTAAATGAAACCCAAATTGTCCTCATTCCAAAGATCCCCCTACCGAGAACATCAAACACTACCTACCTATAAGCTATTGTATCTTCCTGTACAAAATTATCACCAAGATCATGGTTATTAGGATGAGAAATTTCCTGGATGAGCTCATTACCCATAACCAAAGTGCTTTCGTCAGGGGTAGTTTGATACAAGACAATATCTTAGTAGTCCATGAGATTCTCCATGCCATCAAGAGAAGAGATAAAAGAGGCAGGGAAGGGCTTGCTATCAAATTGGACATGCATAAAGCTTATGAAAGACTTGAGTGAGAATTATTAGAAAAAGCTCTAAGAGCCTATGATTTTAAATAAAGTTGGGTAAAGTTAATCATGCTTTATGTGATAGAAGTTTCCAACAAGTTTAAGGTCAATGGTGGTCTGAGTGCACCTCTAAAGCCCTAATAAGGGCCGAGGCAAGGGGTCCTCTCTCCCCCTATTTGTTCATTATAGCTATGGATATGTTATCTAGATTACTGCAAAGAGCAGTGGATATAGACTCTATCTTTGGACTGAGAATTTCGGAGAGAGGGTCTATCTTCACCTACCTGTTGTTTACGGATGATATTATCCTGTTTGCCAAAGCATCCATTGAGGAGGCATACTAACTCTTGAAAGTCTTGAACCTATTTTCTCGTGCTTCGGGCCAAAGAATTAGCATGGAGAAATCTGGGATTATCTTTGGTAGATATGTTTCGCACACTATCAAAACGCAGATTTCATCAATCATGAGAATTCAACACTGGATAACTCGGGCAAATATTTGGGTCTCCCAGTTGAATGAGACAGATATAAGGGAAGGATCCTATCTTGGCTTAGGGAAAAAATCTAAGCTTGAGAGTTGGAAGGAAAGGCTCCTTAACTAGGTTGGCAAAAGTTCCTCAATTTGTTCCAGTATAGCTCGGTTTTGGTAGGCTAAACCAGGAAAGCCAAAGGGATACATTGGAAGAAATGGAGCATCTTGTCCACCAGCAAGAAAGAGGGTGGGTTGGGTTTTAAAGACTTTGAATACATGAATACTGCTCTGCTAGCCAAGCAAGCTTAAAGAGCAATCTATATACCCCAATTATCTATAGTTTCAGGTCTTAAAACACATCTATTTTCCAGAATCTGATTTTCTGGGGTTAAAAAGGCAACGAAATGCATCTTGTATTTGGGTCAGCTTGCTACAAGGGTAGGATTTTATAAGGAAAAATGGGCAGTGGATTGTAGGTAATTGCAACAACATACAAATTAAAGGAGACAAATGGCTAGCAAATGGTGACACTATCCATGGCCTACAAATCTCGAATAACCTAAAAGTGAACAGCCTTATTGACGAGTCTTAGGTTAAGTGGGATATTAGTAAGCTTAGACTCACACTTAGCCCTCAGATGACTATAGCTGCTCTCCAAACCCCTATTAGTATAACATTAGGGGAGGACAAAATTATGTGGCTATATACAAAAACTGGCTCCTTTTCTGTAAAAACAGGGTACCATATGGCGAGTTTGGAGTCCTAAGTAGGCTCCCTTGCCCCATCAACCTCTACAGGGATCCATCCGAACATCTAGAAAGTGATCTGGAACCTTCCTATCCGGCCTAAGATCAAGATTTTTCTATGGAAGGCTTGTTACAATCCTCTACTAGTGAATAATAACTTTTCTGGAAAAGACTCTCTTGCGTCCAAAATGAGGAGTCAATGGAACACACTTTGCGTTTGTGCCCATGGACTGGGCCTATGTGGTTTGGGTCACAAATACAATGCAACCCATCAGAACATAATGTCACCAAGTTTGATATCTCGCTTTGGAATATAAATACAAGTATTATCTAATAGAAAATAATTCATGAAGGATAACCTATGTCATATTTGCTACATCCTATGGGTAATCTGGAAAGCAAGGAATAAGGTCATATATGATAGCAAAAATCCCAATCCCCTCCTTATGATTACTAGAGCCAATTCATACACAACAGAATACAAGAAATCTAACCAACAACAACAACCTTAGTCCATAAGAATCAGGAATGCATTTAAAAACCATACTTAGTGGAGGCCCTCCTTCGGGTGTTGTTAAATAGAATATGGATACAGGCTTTGACAAGGAGAGATCCATGAACTCAATTATAGTAATTTGTAGGGATAACCTGGGGAAGCTCTTGATCAGAGAGGTAAAATGCATCTCTGCCCCCTCGTGCCTCATCGCGAAAGCTTTAGCCATGAGAGAAGCCCTTCTCCTGGCAACCAACCTTGGTTGGCCGCACAACCTCTTCGAATTTGATTGCCTTGAACTCGTCAAAACTTGCAGACAAGAGAATGAAATTTGGGAAATCAACAGTACTATAAAATGACATTCTCCAGCCGAAGAACCAAGTGTTTAGAAGTAGCTTCCTCTGGACAAAATGTGAAGGGAATAAGACTGCACATACCGTCGCGAAGGCTGCGCTTCTACGACAACTTCCTCATAATTAGTTTTCACACCCCTCAGAGTTGCTAGTTCAGAAGCTCTCCCTAGATTCCAATATGTGTAGAGGGGTCCTTTTAACGTGGACCTTGTAGTCAAAGTTCCATGCATGAACCTAGTAATATGAATCATTGATCAAGAAGAATTTTATATCAATGGTTAAGATCAATGACCTATAACTTGATAAACATGTTAATGTACAATATTGATAATTACAAAATTAATCTTTTAACAAAAGGAATTATGCAACAACCCCAACATTACTCATCTCCACCTCCTCAACCATGGATACAGGGGGCCTTTGGGATGTCAAATCTTCTTCTCCGATCTCTGTTGCATCCTTCTCTTTGGAGGCTTCGAACTTTTGTTCAGTTGCAGACTTCGACAGCCACCTTCGACTCTGGTTCAGTTAAAGACATCCACCACCATCTTCGACTCTGGTTCAGGAGCGGCACGTTGCTAAGTCACAGTGGGTCATCGGTTTTGCTCGCGAGTTGCCGGCTCTGGTGAGGATAACGACGGCTGGCGAGGTGGGCGTAGTGGTTGGGTGGAGGACGATCAGATCCGGTGGATACATCCCCAGTTTGGTGGGAGGAGTTTGTGGTGGTTCGGGTTGGCAGATCTAGTGGGTTTGAGTGCTTTCCAGTGACGGGTGGACAACATAGTGGCGCGCGGTGGTGCTGGGTTGCTGCTGGCAGCAACTGAGGTGGAGGATCTGGTACGATCATGGTTTGGGTGGTGGCATAGTGGCACGACGACTGTTGTGGGCTCAACGAACGATGACAGCTATGCGGTTGGTACACGGTGGAAGTCTGGGATCAACTTGGGTGGTTCGGGTTAAGATTGCTGATCTGATTTGAAAGTCCTAGATGGTGGTTGTTTGGTGGCCATGGCTAGGTGGCAACAGTACCATCTACGGGGTGACTGTTCTGGCTTTTGAAAAATTTTAGAACTTTATGTAAAAATGTCAATAGTTAAAGATTTTAAAAATAATAAAAAATTAACTTTTTATATAATTATAAACTTATTATAGCAAGTAAAGTCAAAGAATTGAACCTTTGACTGTAAAGCCTATATTAAAAGCACCCTTTGTATAGTCCTATTAGCTGATGACAATAAAAGTTCGATCCCTTTTGTAAGGATACTTGTACTTACCTATCTTTTCTGCTATGCATCGCAGCTTTACAAGGGATAGGTTATGGCCTTTTGTCTCCTGGAGGCTTTTCCTTATGAAGTTCTCATTTGCATATCGTTTGGGCTTTGGCCTGCATCTAAATGAATGAGGACTTTCAAACCCAAATAAAAAAAAGCCAAAGGGGAAGGAGTAAGAAAAATCAAAATAAGACAATAGTTTTTCAAAGTAATTTTTGAAAATTAATATAATAAAAATTGCATAAGTAGTTTTATAACAGAAAGGAACATAGTTTTTCAAAGTAGGAAAACATGCATAAGCCCCAAGAACTCAAAAAAATAAAATAAAAGTATATTTGATCAACAACAAGCAAAGTAATTTTTGTCAGAACCATTTAAGAATTCATTAGCCATCATCATCCGATGAGTCTTGTAAGATCTGCAAGACGATTCTTGTCTCATGATTAATATGCTTTAAAGTTCAAACACATTTACTAATCAGTCCTGTTAATAAGAGTAAGACAAATGGGTATGCTACTTTGACGTTAAAATCACGTTTTTATGACTCGAGTTTCAAATGTTATAATCATTTTGTTGTGACCATTTTTACACCATAGAGAGTAGGTTAGTAGTACAGGAGGTAAGGCCGTCACATTATTACGTGCCTCAAACTTCATATCTTTTTTTTTTGTCAAACTCAAACTTCATATCTTCGTGACCATTTTGTGAGAGAGTGTTAAGACTTTAGATAGAGACTGTCACCCACTCAATATGGGCCATGGGCCCATAACCCCATTTAATTTTTACTTGTTAAATATAATAAATATAATTGTCTAACACTTGTATAAAACATAAAATTAACATACACTATAAGGGAGTTCATTGGATTGGATTGACCCAATGAACTAGAAAAAATTCACCCAAACCAAATAAATTAGTTCAATTTGATTTTGATCATTGGGTCAACTCATTTCAAACCCGATTAAACCCAAACAAGAATGGCTCGATTCATGGGTTGTGTTATTCTCAACCCAATGGCCCATGTATCTGAAGATAGACTCGATGACCTCGATGACTTAAACGTGCATTTCACTATCGCTTACTTTTGACTCACCTCATCCATTTGATTTCGAATTTCTCACACGGGAATCCTTAACCCCACCAAGCTAAAGAGGAGCCCTAATTGTTGCCTGCAAAATATGAAGCCTACGTTGTTGACTCTTGTAACGTCATACTCTAATGTTATTAATATTATTATCATTACTCTAAAAATAGTTTAAAATCTCAAAATATGTTACAAAACAAATGACTGTATTTCACATTAATTTATAAGATATTTTATATTAAGAAATTAAATTTTTTCAAAAGTTAAGTGTACACATACAAAACAACCTTTTAGTTAGACACTAATTTAACAAAATTAGGCTTTACGAAAGCTTTCAAGGTGCTACTACAACATTTTTACAAATTTACAAAAGTAATTTCTTCTTTTAACTACTCATCAAAGAGTAGTATAATCAGAAACAAGTCTCCTAAAGTTACAGAAAACACATAGTCTCCTAAATTTGGCATATAATCTTGCTCAACACAAAAATCATGAAAACTCTGACGATCAACATTTTGTGAAACATTTAACCACAAAAGAGTGTGATAAGAAAAAATCTCAGTAGAAAAATATAAAAATAGGTATACATTTACCATCCACTTTATCTATTTTTTATTTCTAAAATCATAACTGAGAATCCAACTAATCAAACAGTAAAATAAATTGAAAGAGAAATAATTAGCATAAGAAAGATTAATTAATACAGAATAAAATAAATGAATAAATAAGCAATCTATAACATCATATAATAAGTAATTGAATATTCTTTTCACATCATTACTCAAAATCTTCTATCCATTATTTCTTTATCATTTCATTTTAATATTCTTAATCAAATGTGTCTCTTTCTCTTCATTATGGCGTCCCCTAATGTTCTCATCATGACAACAATAATTTGATTAGGGTGTCCCTCAATCCTCTCATCATGACCACTATCATTAAAAATGATCAAGACACCCCTTAATCCTTTCATCATGGTCACAATAAATTGACCAAGGCATCCCTTGATCCTCTCATCATGGCCACAATAATAAATTTGATTAAGACGTCCCTTAATCATCTCATCATGGCTGCAATAATACTCTTTTGCACAATGATTCATTTTTATCCATAGGATGATATTACAAAAATATTTTTTTTCACAAAAATGACTTATATCAAAGTAGATATCAACATTGTAAAAAATAGAAAAAATATTTTATTAATAAGGAATAGTAATTTGACAGAAAATTGTTCCGATTTTGAATAAAAAATTGTTCTTATTTCAAATAGAAAATTCTTCTAATTTCGAATAGAAAATTGTTCCTATTTCAAATAGAAAATTGTTCCGAAAACAACTAAAAAATTGTTCATGTCTAAAATTGAAAATTATTTCGATTTCTAATCAAAAATTATTTCTAATTAAAATAAAAAATTATTTTGATTTCGAATCGAAAATTGTTTCTGATTAAATAAAAAATTGTTCTGATTTCGAATCAAAAATTGTTTCTGATTAAAATAAAAAATCATTCCAATTTTGAATCGAAAATTGTTTATGATTACAATAAAAAAAATTGTTTCGATTTCAAATCGAAAATTATTTAAAAAATAATTCAAATGACAGTGGACACAAAGAAATTGACTAGGAGATATGGGTAGAAGAAATAAAAAAAGAAAGAGTGGGCTTTTGCTAATTCCTACCTAACTTTCAAAATTCAGATTGATAATGGTGAGGTTGGTGAAGTTAGTATGGGTGGAAAACATAACTTTAGATTTTAGGAGTTGGCTGAAGGTGAGTTGTGATGAGATTGAGAAGTAAATGGGGGTATTTATAAAGATGGAGGGCTTGCCTTACGTAAGAAGAATGATGTGAGGATGGTGTTAGGGTGGTGCAGCTGTCCAAACGAGATTCATCCTTCAAAATAAATCTCTTGCCATAATCATTCTTGTAACAATTATCTTCCCTTAAACTATGCCTCATCACTATTTAATCTAAAATTTTCTGGGGTTGGAATGGTCGTGGCTTGCCATTTGGTTACTATCAATTATTGCCATGTTTCATAAGTTTCCCTGTAATGACATTTGTCTCTACAAATGTTATTTGCTGAGTTCATTATGCATTCATTGCTTATACACTTGTTCCTCCATTCAACCAAGTTTCAAGTGATCTTGTTATTACTTCATTAATTCTTGTCTCATCATCTAGTTTCATTAGAACTGGTTTAGCTAAAAATTGTAGAAATAAGTTTGTCTCAATGGTTTAATATGTTAAGTTTTGATGATGACAAATACAAGATAAAAAGAATGATACTTATGCTTCATAAATGTGCTTAATAAATGACAAATGCATTACAAAAGAATATTGATCATGTTACGTAGATATGCTTAAAGAGATATATTATATCATGCATATGAAGATATTAAGTTATGAATTTAGACTAACTATGCTTGTGTTAAGTGAGTAATACCTTGTAGGTTAGTCCAAGTATCAAGAGTAAGCATTGCAACAAGAAAGTAAAAGATCACAATCATGCTCAACTCAAGAAGAATGAGAATGATAAGATGTTCCAAGCATTTGCAAGATTTGAAGAGAAGAAATTTTTGGAAGCTTGGATTACATCAAGAATTGATGATGGCAAAAGATCAAGTCCCAAGGTTCTTCAAGAATAACTTATAGGACTTAGATCTTGTGTAAAGACAAAAAGGAATCACACTAAGCTCAAATATGTTTTAACATCTTTAAAAAGTGTTTCTTACATGTTTTAATGCCCAACAAATTATTTTTAGAAAGTTAGTCTTAGTGGTAGTTCAAACCTTTGAAAAATAATCAAGTTTGTGTTTTGCAAAACTGATATTCGGTTATTATTTTGATCATAACTTTCAAAATACTTTGAGTTTTGTTATGAAACTTATTTCATATAAAAATAAACTCAAATATCTTTCCAATGAGTGGTCATTTACTTTAAACGGATAAGAAATGAAGAAGTTATGACCATTTGCTTTAAACTATAAAATATAGTCAAGTTTGAGTTTTGAAAAACTGACCTTTGGTCAATATTTTGATCATAACTCTCAAAATACTTTGATTTTTGTTGTGAAATTATTTCATTTGAAAATAGACTCAAAGATCTTTCCAATGACTGGTCATTTTCTTTAATCGGATAAGAAATGAAGTAGTTATGACCTTTTAAAGTCAATTTTCAAAACCAGAAATGCTGTAATCGATTACACAAGTCCTGTAATCGATTACAACATTGACAGAAGCCATGTAATCGATTACCAGAAGTGTGTAATCGATTACCAAGTGCCTAGAAACATTTCTAACGACTATAAATGGCTAGTTTTCATAAAAAATCATTTCTAAACACTACTAACGGCTATTTTATCATTTGGGGCTCTATATATAAGTGATATTTGAAGCATTTACATCTTAAGAAACACAAGAACACTATACCTGATCCTTAAATCATCAAAATCATATTTTGAGCTTTAAAGTGTGAATCATTGATACTTATAGAGCTTGAAGTTGTATTATCCACTCTTGAGAGAGTTTCTTATCATCCATACTTTGTTCTTCAAGTTGTATATCTACTCTTGTGAGAGTTTCTAATCTTTCTTTTCATCTTGAAATCATTGTAAGAGGGTGAGGTATCCCTCTAGAGAAAAGGGTGAGGTATCCTTTATTTATAAAGAGGGTGAGGTATCCCTCAAAGTTGTAAGGGTGAGGTATCCTTTGTTGGTAAAGAGGGTGGGGTATCCCTTAAGATTGTAAAGGGTGAGGTATCCCTTAAAGTTGAGGCTCAAGCACAAATGGTGAGGTATCTCAAGGTGTGGTGAGTGCTTTATTATGTAAAGGTTACAAGCACCCATTGAAGCTTGAAGATATAGTGGAAAATTTTGAGTGATTACTTGAGGACTGGACGTAGGCCACAAATGGATTGATGGTTGAATTAGGATAAATCTTGTGTTTGATCTTCTCAACTCTATCTCTTTACATTTGTGCCTTAATTATATATGCTTGGGTTGAATTTGATATCTAGCTTATTTACTTGATTTATCTTATAGCCCAAGTAGTATTTGTGAAATCTCTAATAGTTGCATCTTTGTTAAACTTATTCCGCTGCATTTATTAATTGAGTTATTCAAAATACTTAATTTTTCAAAGGTGTTTTAAAATTTGTAATCACCCAATTCACCTCTCCTCTTGGGTGATGGTTGTCATGGCTAACAAAAATCAAAGGGAATAGAAATTGAATACAAACACAGTTTTCATCTCTGGTTCAATACTACGTTTATGCCATTTTCTGGTGTTTTGGCTTCTTTATTTAAATATACTATTGTATTTATTCAATGATCCCATCTTATTCAATTTCCAGAATCATACAATACAGTTAAAAGAGTATTGTTTATGAGGCACTGGCCTGTTATTAAATTTGGAGATTATTATGCTTCTTGGTTGCTAAGGGCAAAGACTCTTCCTGGAACTTATGGCTTTGTCTGAGGGTTCTTAACTTGTGGTGCCATCAGTGTATTTCCTTTATTAACTTTGCATTCTCTTGATATATGTCCATGCTTTCTATAAGTATAGCATACTCGTTGTCCATACAGGCATGGTATGTCTCCATGAGTTTTTCCACATTTTAGGCACTTTACTTTAGGCTAAACCTATTTCTCCTTATTCATATTTTGCTTGAATTTATTATTTTTAGCTCTCCTCCCATTATCCTCCCTCTTATGCTTAATCTAGAATTGTCTTTCCTGCTCAGCCTTATATTCTAAAAGATTCCTTTCCACAATTCTACACTTATTCACTAGTGTAGAATACTGCTTGATTTCCAGCTTGCTTACCTACTTTTTAATTTTTGGTTTCAGTCCAGATTCAAATTTCACAGCTTTCTATTCTTCGCTATTATTAAATTGAAGATGAGAGGAAAATTTTACCAACTAATTAAATTTTGCTACATATTGACCTATTGTCATATTTCTTTGTCATAATTGTATAAATTTTTCTTTCTCATTCCGAACACTAGTGGGAAAATATTTTTCCAGAAAAGCACTCTGAAAATTCTCCTAGGTGATTGGTGCATTTGGAGTTTCTAGAAGTCGTCTAACTCCACGCCACTAGTGTTTAGCTTCTCCAGATAACATGTATGTAGTAAAATTTACTTTTTGGGGGGTTGTGCATCCCAAGACAATAAAAATCTTTTCTAACTCCATTAACCAATTTTCTACAGCAACAGGGTCGTATTCTCCTTTAAAAATTAGAGGATTCACTTTTCGAAATTCGAACAATCCTTGAAAATTTAGATTTACTATAGGAGCACCTTGTTCCTGACCTCCGTTTACTTGTATATGCTGGAAAAATTGATTGGTCATGGTTATCTATTCTCGCATAGCTGCAATAATTTCTGTGAGTGTATCCATCATTCTTTCTACTCTGTCTTCAGGATTCACATTATTCCACCTATGAGACATCTTTTCCTGTAACAACTCTCTTATTTTGTTAGAAAACAATAATGGTTTCCCAAACCACTTTGCCTAGGACTCTGCTCTAATACCAAAATGTAACGTCTTATTCTAATTTTATTAATATTATTGTCATTATTCTAAAATTAGTTTAAAATCTCAAAATACGTTACAAAACAAACTACTGCATTTCACATTAATTTATAAGATATTCTACATTAAGGGATTAAATCCCTTAAAAAACTAGGTGTACACATAAATAACAACCTTTTAGTTAGGTATCGATTTAACAAAATTAGGCTTTACGAAAGCCTTCAAGGTGCTACTACAACATTTCTACAAATTTACAAAAGTAATTTCTTCTTTTAACTACTCATCAAAGAGTAGTATGATGAGAAATAGGTCTCCCAAAGTCATAGAAAACACAGTCTCCTAAATTTGGCATATAAACTTGATCAACACGGAAATTAACGAAAACTCTAATGATCAGCATTATCTGAAACATTATACCACAAAAAGAGTGAGATGAAAAAATCTCGATAAGAAAATGTAAAAACAGATATACATTTACCAACCACTTTTTCTATTCTCTATTTCTAAAACCATAATCGAGAGTCTGACTAATCAAACAGTAAAATAAATTGAAAAAGAAATAATTAGCATAAGAAAGATTAATTAATACAGAATAAAATAAATGAATAAATAAGCAATCTATAACATCATATAATAAGTAACTAAATATTCTTTTCACATCATTACTCATAATCTTCTATCCATTATTTCTTTATCATTCCATTTCAATATTCTTAATCAAATGTGTCTATTTCTCTTCATTAGAGTGTTCCCTAATGCTCTCATCATGACAACAATAATTTGATTAGGGCATCCCTCAATCCTTTCATCATGACCACAATCATTTAAAATGATCAAAACGTCTCTTAATCCTCTTATCATGGTCACAATAATTTAACCAAGGTATCTATTGATCCTCTCATCATAGTCACAATAATAAATTTGATTAAGACATCCCTTAATCCTTTTATCACAACCGCAATAATACTCTTTTGCACATTGATTCATTTTTATCCATAGGATGATATTACAAAAATATTTTTTTTCACAAAAATGAATTATATCAAAGTAGATATCAACATTGTAAAAAATAGAAAATTTCTTTTATTAATAACGAATAGTAATTTGACAGAAAATTATTCCAATTTCGAATTGAAAATTATTCCGATTTTAAATAGAAAATTGTTCTAATTTCAAATCAAAAATTATTTTGAAAACAAATTGAAAATTGTTTCTGACTAAAATCGAAAATTGTTCTGATTTTGAATAAAAAATTGTTTCGATTTCAAATAAAAAATTGTTTCTGATTAAAATAAAAAACCGTTCCGACTTCGAATAAAAAATTATTTCTAATCAAATAAAAAATTATTCCGATTTGGAATCAAAATTTGTTTTTGATTAAAATCGAAAATCGTTCCAATTTCAAATCAAAAATTATTTTTGATTAAAATAAAAATTGTTCCGATTTCGAATAAAAAATTATTTCGATTTTAAATCAAAAATTGTTTTGATTTCAAATAAAAAACTATTCCGATTTCAAATCGAAAATTATTTAAAAAATTATTCAAATGACAATGGATGCAAAGAAATGGACTAGGAGATATGGGTAGAAGAAATTAAAAAAAAAAAAGAGTGGACTTTTGCTAATTCTTACCTAACTTTTAAAATTCAGATTGATAATGGTGATGTTGAAGTTGGTGAAGTTAGTGTGGCTGGAAAACAGAACTTTAGATTTTAAGAGTTGGTTGAAGGTGAGTTGTGACAAGATTAAGAAGTAAATAAGGGTATTTATAGAGCTGGGGGGGCTTGCCTTACGTAGGAAGAATGATGTGACAATGATGTTAGGGTGATGTAGCTGTCCAAACGGGATTTATCCTTCAAAATAAATCTCTTCCTATAATCATTCCCGTAACACTTGTCTTCCCTTAAACTATGCCTCATCACCATTTAATCCAGATTTTTCTGTGGTTGGAATGGTCGTGGCTTCCCATTTGGTTACTATCAATTATTGCCATATTTCATAAGTTTCCTCGTAATGGCATTTGTCTCCACAAATGTTATTTGCTAACTTCACCATGCATTTATTGCTTATACACTTGTTCCTCCATTCAGTTAAGTTTTAGGTGATCTTATTATTACTTAATTATTGTCTCATCATCTAATTTCATTGGAACTGGTTTAGCTGAAAATCAAAGGGAAAAGAAACTGAATAAAAACAAAGTTTTCATTTCTAGTTCAATCTACGTTTCTGCCATTTTCTGGTGTTTTGGATTCTTTATTTAAATATACTATTGTATTTATTCAATGATCCTATCTTATTTAGGGATGTTATTATTTTTATTTAATATTTTTAGGGATATTACACCTCTTCCCCTTCCTGTGTGAAGTCAATTTATAATGTCCACCATGTGAAGCCTTTGTCGCCATGGGTACAGGGTAGAGGTGGCAAAACGGGTTCAACCCGTTGGGTTGGTCCGCCAACCCGCTATTTTTTTACGGGTTGGGTTCAAGATTTCAACCCATTTTTTATTTTCAACTCAAGATAACCCGCCCGCATAACCCCGGGTTAAGCGGGGCGGTGTCTTAGTCTGGCCGTCGGATTGAGTTTTTTTAAAAAATATTACAAATTAGTCTTATTATTTGTGTTTGTGATATTTTTATGGGTATGATACTAAATTTTTTTTATTTTATTTTTTTAATCTTTATAAATTATAATTTTTCTATTTTTAAATTTTTATGATTTTTTTATTATTTTTTATACATTTTGTTTTATTTTTTAGGATCAACTCACTTTTTTTTCATTTTTTTTATGCGGGTCAACCCGCCAACCCGCACTAAAGCGGGGTGGGTTGACTCTTCCAACCCATTTTCCAAAGCGGGCTAACCCGCCCCGCCCCGCATTTTTGCGGGTTGAATGCGGGGCGGGGCAGGCGGGGCGGGTTAGCCCATTTTGCCACTTCTAGTATAGGGTGTTGCTCCGAGTCATGTGATTTCAAGTGCTTAGCCCATGCCATCATCAACATCATTAAGTGGTTCAGGTGTATACGTCATTTCCTTCGACCTTACTTTCATCTAAGCATCTAAGTTATCGAAGAACGACCAAGAAAAAACAAGAGTCCTATTGCAAAAGAAAACTTATGGGTATTGGTCGGCGACATCCTATGAGTCTTTCAGGCGGAGGTTGAGCTCTGGATGCCTAGATCTATGCTTTTATTACTTTTCTTTCTTAGCTAGTAGTCTTATACCAAGAAACACACAGTCAATGTTTTTTTTTTCTTGGTGGATTTGTCTAACAAATTGGTACTAATTTGTATATTTTAGGATTCTTGTGGTGGATTTGTTTCCTGTTCTTGGTTTTCTTTTCTATTACTCTAGCTTTTTAGCTAAGAAAAATAGTGTGACAACTCGAACACCCAAATTGAACCAACTTGATTTTGGTTCAGGTTAGATCCAAACCAAACTAACCCGTGAACACCCCTATGTAACAAATATAGAGATTTAGTGAAAATGAACTTGCATTTAAGTAGGAGATCTATCTCTAACATATATATAAGGGTAACAAAATGAAATTCAAATGAAATGAAAGCTAACTAATTATAACCAAAGCTAATTAATTAACAACAAAAGTAATTAATTTTGGAAACGAGTAAATGAATACTTTAGTCCTTGAAATATTCGCATTCTAACACTTTAGTCCTTGAAAAATATTTAACACACACATTTGTCCTTGGAAGTTTATCCATCCTATCATGTTAATCCTTTTGTTAACCACCCATATTAAATACCAACATATTTAATTACGTGCACTGTTAAGTACCAAATAGGATCCCATTTGTCCAAAATTTTACCAATATGTATCCCTACCCAAAGCACACATTGGAGGAAGAAGGGGTTTACCATAAACAGAGGTTAGTCCTAACCTAAATCCCTAATATTCTTCCTTCACAATTCCAAACAACATAAGAGGAGCTCCATCATACCTTAACTGTTGTAGGGGTGTGGTCTGTTTAAAGATGGAGGGAGAATTTGTGTAGACTTTAGCAGTGAATTCAGGAGTTAGTGGTTCATTGGTGATAGGGTGTAGAGGAGGTGCACAAGTTTCACCTTAGAAGTATGGATGTTGATAATAAGCATTGATTTATACTTCGAAGATGACAAAGAGTTACGGCTGTCAATTTCTTTCGTTCCTTTTTCTAGAGAGATGGAAATTGGACTTATGGTTTATTCCAATGGTTGGATTATAAAGTTATGACAGTGGATGAAAGGGATGAAAGAAATGACCTTGAAGTTGTTATTGAGCTTAGGAATAGAATTATGATGTGTGAAGAGGAAGTGAAAAATGGAAACTAGTGAATGTGATTTTGTTTTTGGTCTTGTTTGCTATGGGTTGTTTAGCATATAAATGGAATTGAAAAGGAATCACTGTGTGAATCTACTATAAAGAACTTTCATTTAATTGTTTAGTTATTAATGCAAATGTTGGTTTATATGAATGTATGCTTTATGTTGTGTATAATGTGATCAATGTTTACTATGTTAGAAGAAATGTAATATGTTAATTACACCGTGATCAATATGCAGCGAAAACAATAATAACAATGATATAAAACTGAAAGCACAATGATAAAAGAAACGCCAACTTGGTGGTATATAATACTTTAACTTAGAGTAAGTACATTATATGGCCTTATTTAAAACAAAAGTACATTGGTATCTATAATCACATAGCCATGCTTACAAACCAAAAACAAAAGCATAGCAATATATGTCAACCCCACATGGGTAACCATTACAAGACAATATCCAACATGGTTCTTAATCCAAAAAACCAAAATTCAAAATCCAAGAAGCCATATTCATATCCAGCACATTAACCTAGTATCCAACACCCTAATACCAACTTCCAAAACCCAAGTTACAAAATCATAAAGCCTATTAAGAAACCCTCTGTCATGGTTCAGTTAAACTTGGTCCACTACTACTGGATGAAGCCTGGGATGAAATGATTCAAGAGAACCTTATGGATATGGCTTGACTTGCCACTACGAAGGTTTCTCTAGTCACATAAGGCCAACTCCTCTAGTTGAAGTATGCTCTATGGATATTTCCAAGCAGGTTCCTTACTTGTTGAGGTGGTTTGAATGGTCCATTTATGGTATATGGAGATCTAAATCCTAATTGTGTGACTAGTGTAGGTGGCCTAAAGTTTGGTCCTCTAGAAGGTGCATTGCCAATTTCTAACCTCTATTGCAATATGTTTATCAAGTAATGGAAAATAATTGACTAAAATGTGACTGCAGAAACAAAACATAACACAACATGAAAAGATAGATCTTTTTACTAGTTGCTATGATACCTATGGCCTATGAGCTTGAGATTGTTGAGTATTTTGTTCAAGTTTAATTTGAGCACACTTGATTCGATTTCTATTTGAGTTGTAGTAAGTTGAGGGTCTTTTGTGTTCATTTTTTTCCTCTTATCTTTCACTAGTGCTCCTTCACAACCCTTACTGTTATGACTTATCCCTTTGTATTTTCCACATTTACTTTCCTCATACTTTCTCTTTAGCTTGTATAGGTTTTGAGGTTCATCTTGGTCTTTCTTCTTGTGCTTTTTAGGTCTTACTGATTGCCTTTTAAATGGTGGGCCAATTGCTTCCTTATTGATTATTTTCCAATATTCTTAGTTTTCAACAAGTTGAATGTGATGCTCATACAACTTATAGTATGTATCCATTGAATACCAATGATGCACATATTGTTTTGGTTGCAAATTATTGTATGAAAAAGCTGCTATGACATATATGCAAGGGATTCCAGACAAATCCCATTTCCCCGAAGGAGTAAATTCCTTCACCAAGATCCACTTTACACTTTCTAGGTAGGCATGCAACCTTAAACTTATACCCATTAGGGTCTCTTATTCATGTGGGTGCCCAATATTTGCTTAATTTTCTATTTCATTCCAACCTGCTCTAAGCTTTTAGTGTGATTGGACCACTGTATATTGATAACCTTAGACGTTCCTCTTCCATTTTCCTTAAGATGTGATTCCTTATTTCCTCAGCCATGGTGAGTATTAGTTTTCCTTTGTACTTAACTATACCCCCATTGAACTGCTCACAACTGTTATTTAACAATCTGTCACATTTGGTGAATGAGGAGAATCCTGCCTTAGTCCAATACTGAGGTGGAATTTCGCATAACCACCTCTAAGAATTATTGGACTTCCTCTTCATAACCTCCATCTTCTGTTAAAACTCCTTCATACTAATTCTCTTAGCAATCTCCTAAACTATGTCTCTCTGATCCTTATTCTCGAATACTTTGCAAAAATTGGTCCACACATGCCTAACATAAAATTTATGTCTAACTCTTGGTATGGACTCCTCCATTGTAGGTAATAAGCCTTAAATAAAAAAAAAAAGTTTAGTTCAACCAATGGAAAACAAAACAAGAAAAAAACATAATAGGTAATTTCAAATCAAACATAACATGCCTTCAATTTATTAGTGATTAAGTCCAACATATGTTGCTTGTAGTCTCCAATGTCATCCAATAGAATCTCCAACAAACACTTCCAAGAATCTTTGGTCTCCATGTCCACAATAGCATATGCAAGAACATAATAAGCATTGTTCCCATCTATACCAACAACTGTTAACAGTTGACTCCCATAACACCCTTATAAATGACACCTATCTAAGCCTATAAGGGACCTACAACAAGCCTTGAAACCTTTCTTACAACCATCTAAATACACATAAAACTTTTAAAAGGTAGGCATTTTAGTGAACGAGTTTGCTGGTTCCATTTTTGGTTCCAAAGTAGAACTTGGGTTAGTTCTAATTAACTTATTCATAAAATCTCTTATCTTTGAGTATTGCTCTTTCTCTGAGCCCTGAAACAATTCCTTTGATATCTTCATGACCCTATGTATTTTGACATCAGTACAATGGACACCAAAACCTTCTTTAATGTGATTAAATGCTTCCTTGGCAGTCGAATCGAGTTTAGTCCTCATCAGTGAGACCATTTTCTTTGCAACCTAATTCCTATTTACTTTGAGATTCATATATTGTTTGCTGCATATGTGTTTTGTTAGTGTATACCCTGGAGGCCAATTTATTTTGACCGTCTTACATACATTGTATTATGTTATTTATTTAATATATAAGGTATTTCATTTATTGTGTTATTTATGATATACATAATAAAGTCCTTAGAATAGTAAGTTCGATGCCACATGACATCAAGTGGATGAATTGATCGTGAGATCCTATAGGATAGAAATAGAACACTATTCTTAAATGTCTCTAGTCAAGTATTATTATTAATCAGGACGACAATAATGCATTGAGACTAGTATGTGCGTAGACTGATGGCCACATCTCACGGGTCATGGATATGAGATATTAAGTGTTCACATGGATACATATTAGAGTAATGATGTATTGGACTAATCCACCATGAGAATGCTACGTGGATTGTTACGTGAGTGTCATAAGTGATTCTCATAGTGATAATAGTGTATGTGGTCCTTTGACCTGAAATCACTACGATTTCTACATGAGGAGTTGTATGTTTTAATACCATCAAAAGTCATCTGTAACAAGGTGATTATAAAGTTAGTTATTAGATATACTGTGAATCATGTGGAGGGATGTGAGTGACCTAGATGAGATTTGTCCCTCCTACATAACATGAGTGATATCTTCGAGCCCCCTAATTGAGAGAAACTACGAAATGTATGGTCATGCTCAAATGAGTCAATATAAGATATTGATCTCATTTATTATTACTACGTCTACTCTAATATCAGGAAACGAAAGATTGAACTATAGAAGGGTGACACGTTCTATGCCTTGTGTTCAACCTAGATATCTGGATAAAGGGACTAAACTATATAGTAACATTGATCACGGAAAGGTTATGTCAAATCATTGACATTCTTATTACTTGGGTAACAATGATGTGTTGCTAGATACCGCTCACTGCTTGTAATATTAAAATGAGAGTTTAATATTACTGCCAACATCATGAGAACCTATAGGGTCGCACACACAGAGCAGACTAAATTGGAGCAATTAGAATCCAAGTGAGACTAGGATTCAATCGTGGGCTGGACTTATAACAGATGAGTCTAGGGTTGCACAGCTTACCTTGTGGCTGCTCTCACTCACATAAAGCGACAACTATTATAAATAGAATTGCTAAGGGGCTAATGTTTTTTATTTTTTTAATTGTTCAACATTAGAACTAATGGGTCACACAAGTTATAGCGAGTTTGACCGGTATTAACTGGTTTAGCTAGAAAACTCATTATAAACTTCAACCGGACTAGCGAAAGAGTTAGTTCACTGGGTTTTCAGTTTGATCAGCTAGTCAGTCTGGTTCATACAACTATGGTTCTAATTGCCTTAACCTTGGTTTTAAAATGAGTTTCAGTAAGTGTATTGAGTGATTAAAGGTATGTTTGAGCTTCAAATTTATTTTTCATCAACTAAATCCATGTATTTCGTGAGAGATCATTAACTATGGTGAGAAAGAGCTTATGTCCATGGATGGAAGTGATAGAGACATCCCCCCATATGTCAGCATGTAAGTAACAAATAAAAATTTTTATTGGATTTTAAAGTACTAAGTGAATATAGGAGTTTCCTTTGCTTAGCCAGATGGCAAACATCATAAACATTATTCTCTATAAAAGAAATGAAGGGAAATTGTTTGTGAATTACATAAATCATTTAAGGTGTGTCCTAACCTAAGATGCCATAGGTCGAAGGTACAGTTGAACATGTATTTATGAGAAACAAATTGGTTCAGTTATATGACTGAGGGACAGTGATCATAAGGTGTTGTTAGAGTGTATAACCTATCTTGGACCTCAGCTGCAGCAAACATTCTTGAGGCATTGATGTCTTGTATAAGGTGTACACCATTGAGAAATGTCAATTTACAGTTTAGTAAAGCAATAAGCCTATCTACAAAAATAAGGTTGAATTTAAATTCTGAAAGACAAAAAAACATCTGTCAACCAAAGGATCGTGAAAAATGGACAGTGCCAAAGTAATAGGAAATGAGATGTTACCATGGTTTTAAAATGCAGATTGCATCACTCAATGTGACTACAATATTGCAGATGCGGCCACCACCATAACCGCATCAGACTGCAATTGCTGTGTGAAAGAAAATCATAATTTTTTTTTGCAATATAACGTTGTTGCGGTCGCAACTTACCATAACGGGATGCAATGGACTGCAATGGATGCAATATTTTGTGCAAACTTAAAAAAAAGTTCATGTTGCAACGACTGCAATTCACATCACAGCAACCATAATGCCCACAATAGTAGTGACCACAATCGCGACTGTAGCTGCAATTTAAAACTATGATCCATTGAGCAAGTTCTGTGTAACAAGTGGCATTTTCTTGTAAGAGGTGAAATAAGATAAAGAAAAACAAATATGATGTGGCTCTTTTATTAAGGACCCACCTACCAGTATCTATTTTACCTTTAGGAAAAGATATGGTATTGTTCTGCAGGACAAAAAAGAAGTTTACTTGAACATTCATCTGGTTAGGTTGCCCGAGCTTTGAATTGACTTGGTTGTTGAATAAGAGCCAAAAGGATATAATATTGCTCCTTAGTAAACTAAAACTTGGAACCCTATTATCTCGTTGTGACAGCATAGAATTGCCAGGATCATCAATGACTACTAGGTACACACCACGAGATGAAGAATTAGAATTCTTGAAATTGAAGCCTGGAGAAAGTCCATGCTTCCTATAACAAACATCTAATATGACGCCAATATTACCAAAGTTAGCGCAAACCTTCTTGGCTACTGATGACTTAGGTCCAGAACCCTTGCCATATTGTTGATTGGTAATGCCTCTTCCAAAGGGGACTTCTTGGATGTTATTGTGTCTGCTTAAGTAGCCAACACCATGTTGTTGGTGTTGTTGTGTCTGCTTCATGCTGAATCACCAAACAAAATACTTTGTTGAAAGTCGGAAGAGAGTCGACCATCATCATGATTTGGGATCTGACTCCAACAAACTAGTAATTTAGTCCCTTGAGTAACATTATCAAATAATCAGCATACCTTTGCTACTTGACAGTAGTAAACGCATTGTAAGTGCATGGTGTGGCACATATGCAAATTGGCACAATTTGAGATAGATCCAATTCATCGCACAGAATTTTCAATTATGTGAAATAATTCATAGTTGACAATTATGCTCGCTTGAAGGAGTAGATAATCTTCCTGGACATTAGAAATTTAAAAAGATTTGCTTGAGAAAATCTTTCCTTTAGGTTGTTCTATACCTCATGTGCTTTCTCCATCCATATTTCACTTTGTGTAATTGCTGGTGACAAGAACACGTGATATATGATAACACCATTGTATTAGTTACACCTTTCACAAAATGGGAAAAGTGGATCATCTTGTCTAGCACATGAATACTTCCTTCAACAAACTTTAACTCGTTCTTTGACATAAGACTTATCCTTATAGCTCTCCACCAACCATGATAGTTGGAACCATTATTCAAAGTTGGGCTCATAAGAATCAGTGCCAGATGCTCATTAGGGTGGACGAAGAACGGACTTGCAGGGTCCTGAACAGTCTCAACAGTATGGATTGGAGCTTGAGGAGCATTGGCCTTTGCGGAATTTGGGTGATGAGAGAAGGTTGTGCAGTAGAGCTCTCAAGAGAGTTTTAATACCATAACAATTTTTGAGATTTGTTTAAAATGAACTTGCTTTTAATTGGGAGATCGATCTCCAATATAATACAATAAGGTTAACAAAATGAAATGCAAATGAAATGAAAGCTAACTAATTACAACTAAAGCTAACAAACTGAAAACTGAAATAACTAATTCTAGAAACTAACAAACTAACTAATGTCAACTAATTAAATTACTAATTAAGCTGAAGAATTTGGGTTGCTTTGGGCTTGATCCAAATGTTGGGCCTACGGGAATAGAAGATCTTATGTGAAAAATTTATATAACAAAATAAAGTGAACAGAGAGATAAACATAAATATCTTAAGTATTGGGGCTCTTTTTAAATTTGTGAGATTATATGTTAGAGTCTTTGTGTCTCTCTCTCCTTTCACATGAGTTAACTAATATATAGTCATTTTTTAAATTAATTATTGAACTATGATTAGCATCTAATTTTGTATTAATATTTTAAAATTATTATATATTTATCTTTTTATAAATCGTATGAGTGATGAATCCTTTTCATTCTTTTTTTTCATACAATAAGTTGGTTAGAACCTTCAATTTAGGATTAGTGAAATATCAACTTGTTATGAAGTGTAGGGGTGTCTGTGGGTTGAGTTGAGTGGGTTCACCATCGTTTTTTGACTCGACCCCCTCATCAGAGCAGTGAGTTGGGTTTGATTAGGTCAAAGAGATTTTTTCGCTTGACTTGACTCAACCTGTGGGTCTGACATATTTTTTTTAAACAAAAAAATTCTTAAAAAAAAGTCAAAATACAAAATCTATCAAATTAACACCGTAAGTCTCAATCTCAAATAAACTAAACATTATAAGTCAATAAGTGCATAATAAATTAACAACTAACAAGTCTTATTAAGTCTGAAATAAATTAAACAAAGCTAGTCATAACTCAAACAACAAATTAGTTTAACCAATCGAAGTCAGTATCATCACGCATGTCATATGTATTGATATAATCATTGACTTTACTCTCTATTTTTTCCATATACTATTTATCATCTAAACGATCCATTAGTTTTTCAACACAACTATCACTTAGATGCGTCAAAAGTCTTATGAATTTTTTTTTTTGTTCACTTTGAGAGTGACATCACAATGCATACACTTAAACTTAATTAGAACAACACAAAAATGAGGAGAAAGCATCCTAAAATGCTACCATAGGTATTTAGGATCCATGGACATCTCATAGAACTCTGCACGACGGTGTGCCCTCCTTTCCTCCTTAGTCTGCACAATCCACAAGACAATTGTCAAATTACATACAAATTTAAAATCAACAATGAAATAATAAGTTTATAAGAATTAGAAAGCTAATCATTAAATCGCAAACATCTAAATGAATCAATGTTTAAGACCCACAATTTCTTCTCTAACAGCTGACATATCTAACATACCAAAAAAGTATTAACAATTAGTAATAGACAATTAGTAATTCATTAAACAAATTAAATGAGTTTTATATAACACACTACCAACTTTAAGCTTCTTAATCTCATCCATATGAGCCCGTAAATCAATGAGTTTCTGAAGAGTCCTCAACCAATTTTGAGCACAAATTAATGCCTCAACAATGGTGGGTTACAAAGAGCTACGAAAAAGGTCAAGAACTCGCCCTCCAGTACTAAATGTTGACTCAGATGAAACTGTAGAAACATGAATTATTAAGATATCCTTAGCAATGAATGAAAGAGCATAATACTTCTTGGTCTTTCCTCTCCACCATCTCAGAATATCAAAGCCATCAACATAATCTTCCACATCCTCCTCCTTGTACCGCTCAAACTCATTCTTTTTTACCGCATGTTATTTTTTCTTCACTTTCAATCTAAACTTAGATTTATAACTATCATGAACATCATCGATGTCATCATCAAGTGTAGAGGAAGGAACATCGGATGACATGCAACTGAAATCACTAGCATCAAGAGGAATAGGATGCATTTGTTGATAATGTTCAAACAATGTCTTCATAACATCGTCCAACCTCTTCATAATTTTCACACTCAATTCCAAGTCATACATCTTTTCTAAGCAAAACTCAACATAATCCATTTTATATCTTAGATCAAGGACAATAGCCACAAGCAATAAGTAATTTAGAGGACCATTAATGCTATCCCAATATTTATCTAACTTCATTTTCATGGAAATGGTCATCTCCTTCAAAATTGGATCATTTCCTCAAATCCACTTCTTTATAAGCTTATTGATGTCACACAATTTATGGAAGAAAATATTTGAAGTAACATACAACAATCCAGAAAAAGAAAAAAGTAGCATCATAAAAAATCTTCAAAAACTTAATAAATATACGAGCACACAACCAATCATATGATGATGGAGGTCCTCCTTCAATGATCTCAAAAAAAGGATTTTCATATGTAGAGTGAGCAAATGCCTTCTCATACTTCTCAGCAGCATCTAACATTAAAAAAGTTGACTTCTACCTAGTTGGTACATCAAGACACAACCCTTAATTACATTCTAGTTTGAAATCTGCCACACACTTTTGGAAAGATGCCTTTCTTGAAGGAGAAGATTTCACAAATTTGTACGCATTTCTAATCCTAAGGATTGAAGAATTTATTTCCTTCAATCCTTCATTGACAATCAAGTTAAGAATATGAGCACAACACCTTAAATGCATATGCCAATTGGTATAGCATATCCTAATAAGATTTGTGCTTAATGAGGTGAAATTGGATTAATACACATGGATATATACCGTATAAGGCAAGGAAATCATGATTAATTGACTTAGAAATAAGCTCTTAACTAGTCTAGTGTCTTGGCTAACAAACCAACTTATTAATTAAATTAAATGAAATTGCATGAACTCAAGTGAAGTGGTGGGTGAAAAGGGGAATCCTAAATTCTAACTCATTGCTTTTATCTCTAGTGAATTGGATTTGCTTTAAATTCTCGCTTATTGATTGTTTGGGTTATTAATTGCAATTTAAAAATTGGTTCCTTGAATAGGGAACTAGTAGTGGTTGGTTTATAGCTAATACCAATTCTATCCCAATCCTTTGAGAAATGATACTCTTATTCATCACTCTATTATTTATACTGCCTGCACATTTGCAGAGTCAATAATATTCACTTGATTACCTCAAATTACCTTCCTAAAAATAAAATAAGATAACATCATCAAAATAAGGTAAAACCAAAGATTAACAAGAATAAAAAAAATTTCAAAAATTAATATAAATAACTCATTAATCATTCTCAACCTTAATAATTAAAATAAGATATTGCATGTTATATTAGATTATCATTTTTCTTATTATCACTTGTTAATTAATTAACGGGATATTATCCTTCTTATATTCCAAAATAACTTATACATCAATTTACTTGATTGATTCTAACTAGTTTTCTAGAAATAAGATAAGATAATATCACAAAAATAAGACAAGATTGCACATTATTTACACATGTTGAATACTTTAAACAAAAATGTACTAATCTTATAATGATAAAAAATAAATAAATAAGTTTAGAGTGCTATAAATAGAGAAGAGAAATATAGAAAGATTAAGATAAGAAAATATGAACTCAAAATCTTATTTTGTATATCAGATGAGAACATATCTTTGAGATCTGACAAGGTATTTATAAGAGCATTTTAGGGTTTATATAATGCAGTTATTTAAGACTAGTATCTGTTAGGGATTGTGATTGTTTTTAACCAATTTTTCTATTTATGTGGGATAATTAATGTGCATATTACAACCACCAATATTTTAAAATCAAATTAAAGTAGTCATCCACCACATGCTAAAAGTGCATGTTTTACAATATTTCTCATTGGATGACTATATACTATGAATATACATTATTAAAACCTTGCTAAGAAAAATCAAGTAGGATAAAAGATGAGCGAAGGAAAAAAAGTACAATATTCATAGGAAACTTCCTCTCAAACTATAACCAATTATGAAAAGTCCTTAAGTTGACGTATTCCAATATTATGCACGTGCTTCTTGAAAATTGAAGTTGGTAATGTCTCTGTGAATAGATCAGCTGGGTTGTCACTTGAGTGAATTTCACAAATATCAACATTACCTTTCTTTAGGAGTTCATGAGTGTAAAAAAGCTTTAGTGAAATATGTTTAGTTCTATCACCCTTTATGTAGTCTCATTTGATATGTGCATTACATGTTGCATTATCCTCATGCAATATTGTTGGCTCATCATTTTCCTTCAATAATCCACATGCTCTTTTAATGTGTTGGATCATAGTTCTCAACCATATACACTCACGATTTGCTTCATTAATGACCAATATTTCTGAATGGTTTGAAGAGGTAGCAGTAATTGTTTGATTTATAGACCACCATGAGATAGAAGTATTTTCATATGTGAACACATAACCTATTTGTGATTGAGCTTTATGTGGATCAGAAAGATAACCAACATTAACATATCCTAACAATTTTGACTTTTCTCCCTTTGGGTAAAACAAACCCATATAAACTGTGTCACGGAGATAACAAAGAATATGTTTTACTCCATTCCAATGTCTTCGAGTTAGTGCAAAACTAAACCTTGCTAGCAAATTGACTACAAAAGCTATATCTGGTCTAGTGTTGTTTATAAGATACAAAAGTGCTTATATTACACTAAGATATGGTACTTCAGGACCAAGAATTTCCTCATCATCTTCCTGTGGATAAAAAGGATCTCTTTTTACATCAAGTGAATGAACAACCATTGGTGAGCTTAATGAATAAGATTTATCCATATAAAACTATTTTAAGATTTTTTTCTATATATGATGATTGATGCACAAGCTTGCCAAATGTTCTACTTCAAATCTAAGACAAAACTTTGTCTTTCCAAGACCCTTCATTTCAAATTCCTTCTTTAGGTAGTTTTGCAGTCTCAGAGATCTCTTAAGGAGTCCCTACTATGTTTAAATTATCAACATAAATTGTGACTATAACAAATCTAGAATTTATTTTCTTAATGAAAACACAAGGACAGACAAGACTATTTTCATATCTATTTTTCAATAGATATTCACTTAAACGATTATACCACATGCGTCCAGATTGCTTTAACTCATACAAGGATCTTTGAAGTTTAACAGAGTACATATGCCGAGTTTTTGAATTATATGCTTCAGGCATCTTAAATCTTTCGGGGATTTTCATATATATATTATTATCAAATGATCCATATAAATAAGTTGTCACAACGTCTATTAGACGTATGTCAAATCCTTTAGAGACTGTTAAACAAATAAAAAATCTGAAAGTAATTGCATCCATAAGAGGGGAGTAAGTTTCTTCGTAATCTATACCAAGACTTTGTGAGAAACCCTGTACTACAAGTCGTGCCTTGTATCTCACAATTTTATTAAGCTCATTTCTTTTCCGTACAAAGACCCATTTATACCTAATAGGTTTGACATCTTCAGGTGTTTGGACTACTAGTCCAAATATATTACGTTTGGCTAAAGAATCTAACTCAGCTTGTATTACTTCTTTCCATTTTGGCCAATCACTTCGATGTCGATATTCTTCTATATTTTGAGGCTCAAGCTCATTATCACTGATAATTTCAGAAGCAATTGCATATGTAAAAACATTATGAATAACAACTTCATCGTTTCCCTTTATATTTCTAGATTTTAACGAGATATCATGATTTGCTGGTACCAGAACTGCTTATGGGGTTATTTCCCTAGAAATATGAAGTTGTTGATCTATATTGCTTTTAACCTATTCAGGAGTGTTAATGATCTCTTATAGAGTGTCATTTTTAAGTTTTTTAATTTCCCTCTTTTTTTGAGGAACAATGTCCTTTGCACTAATAGGTCTACCATGCTTCTGGTGTATTTTAGATTTATTTGCTTCCATATCCATAGGATGTCCTACAGGGACAACTAATCGTGCAGGAGTGTTTGCAGTTGGCACATGTGATTTAGTGACCTTTTAGGTGTTAACAAAAATATCTGGCAATTGATTTGGGGCATTATGCAAATAAATTATTCTTTTAACTTTAAATTCACATTGATTTGAGCGTGCATCAATATTGGACAATGTTAGTGTGTTCCAACAAATTTCTTGTGCTTTGGACCCTTTACCTTTTTCTTCCCCTAATGATAGGAAAGTTGACTCATCAAATTAACAATCTAATAATCTTGCTTTAAAAAGATCACCAGTTAAAGATTCAAGATATTTAATGATAGATGGAGAGTCAAAACCAACATAAATACCAAAGCGACGTTGGGGGCCCATTTTAGTTCGTTGAGGGGGTGCAATAGGAGCATAAACAACACAACCAAAAATTCTAAGATGAGATATATTAGGTTGTTGATCAAACACAAGTTGTAAAGGTGAAAACTTGTGATATATAGATGGTCGAATGCGACCAAAGATGCAACATGAATTATAACATGTCCCTAAGCAGATGCAGGAAGTTTTGATTTTATAAGCATAAGTTTAGCAATAAATTGCAAACGCTTAATAAAAGATTCAACTAATCCATTTTGAGTATGAACATGTGCAATGGAATACTCAACACTAATTCTAATTGACATGCAATAATTAGAAAAGACTTTTGAAGTAAACTTACCTGCATTATCTAAACGAATTGACTTGATAGGATGATCAGGAAAACCTGATCTTAACTTTATAACTTGGGCAAGAAATTTAGCAAAAGCATCATTATGAGTTGAAAGCAAACAAACATGTGACCATTGAGTGAAAGCATTAATTAAAACCATGAAATACTGAAATGGTCCACAAGATGGATGGATTGAGCCACAAATGTCACCTTGTATTCTTTGTAGAAAATCAGGAGACTCCAAAGATAATTTAGATGGGGAAGGTCTAATAATTAATTTACCTTGAGCACAAGAAGTACAAAAATAATGATCAGGCAGAAGATTTTTTTGATCCTTTAAAGGATGTCCATGTGTATTTTCAATAATATGTCGCATCATAGTTGAACCTGGATGGTCAAGACGATCATGCCAAAGCATAAAAGTTTTTGGATCTGAGCACCTTTGGTGCATATAATTTGACTCAACCACCCTTATTTTTGTAAAATATAATCCAGATGAGAAACTTGGAAGTTTTTCTAATATGAACTTCTGGTTCGAAATTATAGAGGTAATATATAGATATTCTACATGTCTCTCATTTTTTGTTTCAACATGATATCTATTCGACGTATATCTTTGAAACTTAGTAGATTTTTTCGGGATTTATTAGAATACAACGCATTATCAATATACAACTTTGTCCTATTTGGGAACATAATTTGGACTATTCCAGAGCCTTTAATTACATTTGCAGAACCAGATATGATATTAACATTATTTTCAACTAATGTCAATTGTAAGAAATATTTTTTATCACGAAGAATTGTATGAGTTGTGCCACTGTCCACTAAACATATGTTATCCTTCATTATATCAAGTTTATTTTGCATTATCTAGTAACGCAAAAATATATTTGTAAGAATTAGAAAGAGACAATAAACAAGAAATATGCAAAACATTGATATTCATGTTATAAATAAAACTTTAATGAAAAATTACAAATGATAAACTTCAAAATAACATAAACATAAACATAAACTTAACATAAACATAAACATAAACATATTTCAATAGTAGACATTTCCATCCCCAATTGAAAGATCAATCTTGCCACTATTGTCTTAAAAAAATCAAAAACATCAAAATCAACATTCATAGGAGACTCTTTATCATGAGTAGGACCAACAGGTTCAGAAAAACTAACTTCAACATTTTTTTCCATTTCTTTTAGTGATGCATTGTAAAGTTCAACTAGGTATTTTGGAGTACGACATATGCGAGACTAATGACCTTTTGTTCCATATCTATAACAAATATTGCCATTATTTTGCTCTTTTCCAAGATTTTCCTCATTTTTGACCCATTTCTTTTTGTTCCTTTCAGCACCTTTACTTTCAAAACTTTAAGGAGGATTAGCACAGGTCCTATAATTTTTTCTACCATGATCCCTTTTACTATCACGGCTTTGTCCACGACCTTGAGAAAATGCCACATTCACTTTAGGGAATGGTGCTGAGCCAATTGGATAAGATTGATGATTTTTCATCAAAAGCTCATTGTTTTGTTTAGCCATAAGTAAACAAGAAATTAACTCAGAATATTTTGTGAATCTACGCTCTTGATATTGTTGTTGTAGGAGCACATTTGAGGCATGAAAAATAGAATATGTTTTTTTATCAATTATTTTTTCTCCACATAATTTTAATTAAGAACTAATCTTAAACAAGACTGAATTATATTCACTTATGATTTTAAAATCTTATAAACATAAGTGGTAGAGTGGTTTATTCGAATAAAGGATTTATTATTCAAATAACAATGTTTAAAAAGTTCCATAACTTGTTTTTTAAATATTTATTCGAATAACCAAAGGGTTATTCGAATAATAAGTTCTAGAAAAAAAACTTCCTGGTGTGCTATAAGTGGATTTATTCAAATAAGACTTGGCTTATTCAAATAAACATGTCTAGAAACACGTAACGACTATTTTCTATGTATTTAATGATAAAATAAATTATACACAACAACTTTTTTTCAAAGAACTTTATAAATACATGTTTTTGGGTTATTTTTTACATAGACTCAACAATCTGAAACCATTCTCTTATGCTTTGATTCGTGATTCATATTTTATTATTTCATGTGCTCTTCTTCGCCAAAATTTGAGATATCCTAAAAGAGCTTCATAATGTTTCAATTTGTATCAATTACTCTTTGTGAGAGTTTCTTTTCTTCTATACTTTAATTCATTGTAAAGAGGGTGAGGTATCACTCAAAGAAATTGTAAGGGTGAGGTATCCCTAACTGTCGAGGCTCAAGTACAAGGGTGAGGTATCCTAAGGTGTGAAGAGTGCTCTGGTTTGTAAAGGTTTTAAGCATCTATTCAATCTTAAAGGTTTAGTGGAAAATATCAGGTAGTTTACTTGAGGACTAGAAGTAGGTCACAAGTGATTGATAGTTAAACCAGAATAAATACCGTGTTTGCTTCTCTCAACTCTATATCATTTACATTTGTGCTTTAATTATATATGCTTGAGTTGAATTTTGTATCTAGTTTATTTGCTTGATTTATCCTATAACCCAAATTGTATTTGAATAATTTACAATAGTTGTATCTTTGTTAAACTTCTTTCACTGCATGTGTTGATTGAAAATATCAAAATGCATAATTTTTCAAAGTTATTTTAAAAATTTGTAATCACTCAATTCACCTCCTTTTGGGTTATGGTTACCATGACTAACAGTTATTGACATCATTAATCCGTCTTTTATGGTAGATCAAATACACAAGCAAACATGTCAAGACAAGATTATTGTAATTGTTTATTGACCATTGAAGAATTGTTTTGATGATAACAAATTTGAAGAAGATGACAATATCAAGTTCAAGACTTTCAAGAATAGCTTTAGGAGATCATTGTGTTAAGGTAAAAAAAGGTTTACACTTAGGCTCTAAACTTGTTTTTCAAAAAACCCAAATAACACACATGGTTTCAATGTTTCAAAATGGTATTTGATTTCCAAAGAAATAACATTTAAGTGCTTAAAAGCTTGTTGGATCTTTAGGAAACAATTGCCAAGTTTTAACAGATGTTTAAAAAACTAATTTCAAAAAGGTTTATTTGAATAAGGGTTATCTTATTCGAATAACAAAAGTCAGAGAGCCAAGTTTTCCTTTTGATCAAGCTTTATTCGAATAACACATGGTGTTATTCGAATAACAAATTAAAAATAGATTATACGCCTTCATTTTTAAAAGGTTTATTCGAATAACATATATGTTATTCGAATAACAATGTTTTCAAAAATTATTTTTTAAAAGGCCTTATTCGAATAACCATATGGTTATTCAAATAACGTGTTACAGAACTATTTTTGCAGTATGCTATTTAAAGTGTTATTCGAATAACACATATGTTATTCGAATAAACACAAATGCCAAAAATAGAAATAAACAGCTAGTTGATGCCATTTAATGCTCCAACCAACTCCCCAACAACTCTAAAATTTATTGGGCTATAAATACAAGTTGTTGGGTATTAAAGAAAAGTTAGAAATCAATCTGAAAAGAGTTATTAAGCACTAATATGAGTTATTACAGCCATCTTCATTAACTTTCTGTTTTGAACTTCAAAGTGTGATCCATCTTGATATCCATTGTGCTTCAATTTGTATATCTACTATTTGAGTAAGCTAACTTCATTTCCATTCATTTGTAAACATCTGAGAAGGCGGAGGATCCCTTGAGAAACTAAGAGACTTCTACACATGAGGTGGATGATCCTTGAAGTGTAGTAAGAACTCAACCATTGTAAAGGATTTATCAAGCACCCTATGAAGCTTGATTATAGTGTAAACTCCTGGGTGGATGATCCTAGGGATTGGTCGTAGATCACAAGGGTAATTGAACCTGTATAAATTTCTGTGTGTAAATTTTCTCAACCCTTATCTCTTTACATTCAAGTTTATTTATTGCTTTTGCATACTTGCTGCTTGTTCTTCCACTCATTCATTCTATTTAAGCTTGTGTATTGTCATAAATCCATTTAACTCGAAGAAAATAGCTTCAAAGAAAATTAAACAGGGCTTGTTTACTCAATTCACCTTCCCTCTTGAGTCTTGAAGCCATAACAATTATTAGGTACATCAATTATGTAAAACTATATTTTTTATATATTGTTTGTGAATTTACTTTGTTTGTTTAGCTAAATGTAACAAATCTTTGCAATCAAAGACTAACGTCGAGGAAGGGATATGATTGTAGAAATGATAACTATAAAAAGCTCTTAAAAGGAAAACACCAAAAATTTTCAAAATCGCCTAAAAAATGAAAGTTGAATTAAACGTAACATGCAACAAAGTAATATGCAAATGCAAGTAAGCTGAAATAAAAGCTAAAAATGAAAGAGCAGCAAATGTTATAAGCTGAAAGCAAAGAAATGGAGGAAATTATGGTAGTATTGATTGATTGGTATGATTGTTCTTTTTTTTTTTTTATAAGCTATGATTGTTCTTGTTGTCGTGATTTACGATGAAACTCTCAACACTATTTATAGACCAAAATTATATTATTAGTCGCTTTATACACTATTTGTCATGTTCTACTAATATAACCCATGTTATATTGAATGGGCCCATGAGAGATTCAAGTGAAGCACATGGCCAAAGCCCCAACCACCTTGACTGTTTAGATACAACCCATCAGAGACTTATAAGGTAGACTAGTCGCTTATAGTGTAGAAATTAAGGTACCATAGACAATGCTTAAGGAAGCTGAAGTTAATGAGGCAATATTCATAAAGCCCTCTTTGTAGGAGGATGTGAAGACAATTGAGATGCAAGACCCATTAGTGGAGATCAACCTAGCCACAACTAATGCAATGAGAACAATATTCATTAGCAGCGAAGCTAATTTAGTTTCTTTAAAAATATAGGGACTGGTTCGTGTAAAACTACCATGAAATGCCAAGTCTTGCTTGAAACTTAGTAGAGCACCAGCGGCCTCTCAAACCTGAGGCTGAACCTTACAGGAAAACAGATCGAAGATTTACACCAGAGTTGATCCCTAAGATTAAAGAAGAAGTTATGAAGATGTTGCGAGCTCGCTTTATCAAGATTGCCAGGTACACAAAATGGCTCACCAATATTGTACTAGTGGTTAAGAAGAATGGAAAGTTGTGGATATATGTGGACTTCAGAGATCTAAACTTGGTCATTCCCAAAGATAAGTACACCATGCCCGTAGTTGACATGCTCTTGGATGCTACCTCTTCTTATGAAATTCTATCCTTAATGGATGGTTACTCCGATTATAATCAAATTTGTATAGCCCAAACTGGCGTATCTAAGATGGCATTTAGATGCCCAGGGGCAATTGACACATTTAATTGGGTGGTGATGTCATTTAGCCTTAAGAACATTAGAGCCATGTATTAGCGAGCGTTATGAATGCAATCTTCCATCACTTGATCGGTGACATCATGGAAGTATACATAGATGACGTAGTTGTAAAGTCTCGAAGTAGAGAACAACACTTGGCTGACCTAAAAACCCTTTCAATGGATGAGGATATTTAACTTGAAGATGAATCCCACCAATTATGCTTTTGACATCTCAGTCAGCAACTTCTTGGGGTTTCTAGTTCATAAGAAAGGAATAGAAGTAGACATGGATAAGGCCAAGGTAATTACTTGAAGTTGGACCGCTCATTAACAAAAAAGAACTTCAGAGCTTAATCAACAATATTAATTTCTTGAGGCAGTTCATTGCTGATTATGTATGTAAGCTACAAGCATTTTCAAAGTTGTTGAAGTTGAAGAATAATGAGTAATTCATTTGAGATGAAGAGCAGAAGCAGACTTTTGAAGACATAAAGTTGTGTCTCACTTGGTCACCTGTGTTGGTGCCCCAGTCTAATAAAAGATTGCCAAAGCTTTATATTTTGACTATAAAAAAATCAATAGGGGCATTTTTTGCCCAAGATGCAAAAGATGGCACTGAGAAAACCATCTATTATCTCAGCTGAATGCTAATTGATGTAGAAACTAGATACATCATTCTTAAGAAGCTGTGCTTATCTTTGTATTATGCTTGTAGTAAATTGGAATATTACTTGTTGCCTAGAATTGTTTTAATGTTTAAAAATATGAACATTATTAAGTTTCTTTTACCTCAACCTATTATTCAAAGTAAATTAACTAATTGGGCTTCTAATTGCTCAAGGGGCCAAATATGTGAAAACCATAGAGGACTCCCAGTTAGTCATCAAACGAATGATTGGTGAGTACCAATGTGTGAATCTAACATTAGCTAAGTGTCATATGTTAGTTTCAGACTTGTTAAAGTAATTAGCCAATGTAGTCTTCGTGCAAGTGCCTAGGAGTTATAATGTCGAAGCTAATAATCTAGTTTATGACGCATCTAGATATAAGTGATTTACTTCGGTTTCCTAAACAAGAACTTTTCCTACTCTGCTACCAGAAGTCAAAGCTATCTGTCAAGTTGATGACTAATGTGACTGGCGTGATGAGCTAATAGCTTATTTGAATCAACCCAACTATAAGGTTGACTTATCTCAAAAGAATAGATCCTTAGGATACTACCTTGTTAAGGGAAAGCTATATAAGAATAGCTCGAAAGGACTATTTTTGGTATGCTTAGGTCCTATCGATGTATTAAAAGTCATGGGTGAACTAGGCCAGCCACAAGATGCAATGGTTATTGCATTATCATGGATTATTTTGGCCTAGTATTTCCAAAGATTGTGTGCAATATGCCAAAAGCTGCAAGGCATGTCAGAAGCATGGTTAGATTCAACATGTTCCAGCTATTAAGATCAACCTTATCATCAAACCTTAGCCGTTTCACAACTGGGCTATGAATATTACTGGAAAAATCTATCCTCCTTCATCTAGAAAGGATTCTTTTATCCTCGTAGCTACTAATTATTTTATGAAATAGGTTGAAGTTGTGCCATTAAAGAATGTGACTCAAAAGGAGGTGATTAAGTTCATTAAAGAACATATTTTGTTTAGATTTGGCATCCCAAAACCATTACAACCAACCAAAAGGACTTTGTTTATAGGTAATAATGTGTTGACTTTTGTGGAGCAATTTGGGATTAAAATGCTTTATTTGTCCCCTTACTATGTGTAGGTCAATGGTCTGGCCGAAGCTACAAATAAAATTATCATCGGCCTAATTAAAAAGCACATGGAGGATAAGCCACGAAATTGACATGAGACTTTGCTAAAAGTTCTTTAGGCTTACAAAAGTTCAAAAAGGACTGCTACTATGGATACCCTATTCAAGATAGCTTACAACCACGATGCAGTAATTCCACTTGAAATAGTCACGCAATGCATTCATGTAGCAAAACTAAATGCTCTAAGTTCATAAGAAAACTTGCAAGCAATGAACATGGAGCTAGATTAGATGGATGTAGATCAGTTTCTGGCCTTAGAGAGAATTCGAGTTAACAAACAGAAAGTTACTTCAAGTTATAATAAAAGGGTTAAGCCACGTAAATTAAAAGAAGTTGACTCAGTGTGGAAAGTGGTTTTGCTTGTTGGAGCTAAGGGGCACGAATTTGGAAAACGGTCAGCTAATTGGGAAGGTCCATTCCAAGTTAGTCGAGTATTAGCTGTTGATGCTTATGGTTTAATGGACATAGATGGTGAAGAACATATAAAAAGCATCAATGGAAAATACTTAAAATTTTATTTTTCCTCTGTGTGGGAGGAAGGGAGTGGATCTTAACAAGGCAAAACAAAATAAAAGTGGGTAGCCAAATTATACATAAAGCCCAAAAATGACAGCCACTAAATGCAAAAGAAGGTTCTAAATCCTAGCTACTTGCAGCCACATGCTGGCCGCATTACCAAAAATCTAAAATTAAAAACAATTCAAAAATAAAAAATAGATGAGGCAAGCTAAGCTTGAGGAGGTTCTTCTAGTTGAGGTCCTATGCTGGCTCATTTCGTGTTTCTTGCAAATTCAACAAGTTCCTTAGCAAGATCGAGGGTACTTGGTCAGTCCTCTTTCATCAGAGTCACAGTATCAGGCACAATGCTTGTTTGCCCCGCTTCTAAAGCAGGTTTCTCAATAGTTTCCTTAGTTGCTTTCACCTTCCCAGTCTCCCCCTTGAACTCATCCCACGCCTTCTCCTAGCTCTTTCTCTTGCTCATATAACAATTTGTTTTGAGGCAAAGGTAATAAATCAGCTTCCATCTTCTGGCTTTCAGAGAACAGGCCATGTACTTCATCCTAGAGCCGATTTCGGTTAAACTGCAATCCATATAGCTGCAGCACTAGAAGCTTCAACTCTGCCTGCAGCTGCTTGATTTGTCTTTGTTTTTCCTCAAGGGCTTGTTTGGTGGAGGTAATCTGGTTTAGGTAAGCCTGGTCCGTAGCCTTGATCTCATAATATCTTTTCACAATAGCTTCAGATCAATTGGACAATCTCTGCAGATTTTGCAGCTCCTTCTCAATAGAGTCCTACTGGGTAAAAGCTAATTTTATTTTCAGCTGCAAATGGTTGAACCTAGTAGATAGCTTCAAGAGCAACTTTTGGACTTCCCTACTCAGGCCTGATGGTTGCTTCAGACTAATCAAGGATTTCAGGGCATAGCGGACATAGTCTTGCTCTGGAGACTTGGGTGAAAAGGAGTTAAGCAACTCCTCCACCAGCTGCAGATTTCTCTAGAATTCGATATGGGTAGAAAGTTGAGAGAGCTTTATTAAGGCTGGGGATCTTCTTTCAACAAAATACTGTTATATTTCTTCCTTAGTGGCACTAGGAGCAGAACGAATTGGAGTGGCAGCTACTGGATCCTTCACTATGGGAGATGTTCAATGGCGAGCTGATTGCTTCATGGTACTATTGGGCTAAGATGTTTTTTATTTAGAGGGAGGAATCACTAGCTTCCTCTTGGTAACAGTCTTGGGGTCTTTCTTGGTTGTGCTCTTGGGGTCTTGACTAGGTTCAACAGTTTACAAAAACAAATGAAAATGTTAATATGACTTTAAGGCTAGAAGCATAAAGCAAACTAAATAAAAGCAGTAGGAGGAGGAATACTCTTTGGAGCCAAGACCCCATATTGCAGTAGGGCAGAATTTCTTAACTAGAGATTGATTAGGCGGAAAGTCATCAGAATTAATGGTCACTGGTTTAACTTTTGCCAGAAGCCAACAAAATTCAATCAGAATCAAGAATTAAGAAACAAATTTAAGCGGCTAATGTTAAAGAGGCTAAGTCAAGGGCTAACATTTGGCTTTCTCTCTCTTTCTCCTTGGCTGTGTTTTTGGTGTTGGCTTTCCTTTTCTTGGTTGCGCTAGAACGAGGTTGAAGACTTCGGCAAGTTTGTAAGTCACGAGGGACTGGAACCAGGATGCTGAAGAGAATTCTCACCGGCAATAGAATTCAACAGATTAGGATGGAGCAGGAACAAAAGTCCAAAACTGAAACTTCTTCATGACTTCAACTCTAGTAGCCACCATAAGTGCAATCTTGGAGGGGGTGTCTAAACTAGTCCTATCGATTGTTCCTTTATTGACTAAATGGCTATATGAAATAAAACTTGCTTCCCCAGACCAAACTAATTTGCCACACAGTTCGGAAAATAAACTTCAGCTCCGAGAAGGTTATAGTGACAGAGTGAATTGTAGTTCACTAACAGTCTGTGGCTAACCACAACAGCTACCTAAAACGATGAAGTTTCTATAGCAGCAGCAGGATTAATGGTGTCTTTGAGAATAATTTCAAGCTTCGAAGGGCCAAAGGTATAAGGGTTGTATTTGTAGAGAGCAGAAGAAGGCCTTTCTTTCTAGCTATAAAAGAACTCAAGCAAACCTATGGTGGTAGCTCTGGTAATGGGGAACTTCTAAAGCAGGTCTCCATGAACTTGGTAATCTTGTTAATCAACAGCAAAAGTCTCTGGGGATAGTTCAAGCATAGGGAGCTCAGGAAAGTAGGCCTGAACCTACATTTGGAGAAACCATAAGAGGCCAAAGATAGAGTCGAGGGAGCCGTGAACCTTAACAACCGAAACCAAATTAAAAATGCCCTTGTATAGGCTGGCGAGTAAGTGTGTGTTTTGGAATCTGTTTCGGAATACAAACGTGAGTTGGGATGTTCCGAACATGGTACAATAATTGTTTGAGTTATTTACTTTTTTATTTGTTTCAACATATTTTTTTTTTTAAATGTGAGTTGAGACTAAAACAACATTTTATTGCTTTTGTATTCTATTTGAACTAAAAGTAAATTTTTTATTTTATTAACTATTTTGTCAAATTTAACTTTAAGACAAAAATTTTCAAATATAAATTATATTAATGTAAATTTGCTTTCAATTAAATTTAAATTTATAAACACACTTTTAACTAAATTTAAATTTACCAACTACAATCTAAATACATACTGTGAAGCTGCAAATGGCTATTGGCATTCCCATAGTTATGGTGGCTGCCAGGGGTAGAATTTTCTTTGAAATTTGGAGGGAGCTGGTACAGATAACATATATAGCTAATAAAGAAGGAAAGTTGTGTGCTCCAAATCAGTAACTAGTCTAAACTTGCAAATAGCTGGGATGAACTTGTTTTAAGCAGTTATTTTCTTATCAAACACTTCTTCAAATCCAACTCTAACCTCTGATTCAAAGTAATCCGGTAACTCCTCACCAGTCGAGTGGTTGTTTATCATGCCAAAAGGGAAATTGAAGGTATGGTTAAAGGGTGACCAAAAAAAGAGAAATGGCTTGAAGTAGAGCCATGTCGATCGGCTCGCAGGGGCTTAGTAGAAAGACGAAAAGCGTGAGCTATGCCCATTTCATGCCACAACATCTCCTTGGCATACTCCACCACTTGTACCAAAGTTTATATTTGCTAGAAACCTCACAAGGCCAGGGTTGCAAATCATCTTTTCAAAGCAATTGCAGCAAAACTTGGCTTTTCTTAAAGGAGCAAAAGAAAAACGAGTTTTGAGAATTTGGATATATAGGGGTCGCTGTTACTAGGGAAGTGGCTAAATGGACTAACTTGACAAGTGGGAGGTTCGTTAGAGGCTAGCAATAGGTACAAGTCTTCAATGTACTCGCTCCGAGTTGTTGTAGATGAGCCGCCAACGGTAGCTACAACAGCGGCTGCCGTTTTCATTGTTGTATAGACTTATGGCAGAGATGGATATGAAGATGCGGCGGAACTCTTATGTTGAGGGTGAAATGATGGGGAAGAAGATGAAGAATCATCGCCTGGATAGTCCTGAGACTGATTTTGGGAATCTAAGTAACTGGACATGGTGGTAGAAATGGAACTAGCAGGAACGGTAAAAGCATTTTTAGAAAAGGGTAGGGTTCGCAAAGAAAGGAAATGCTTGGCATAGTGAAGGATTCAGCCTCCACAGTGCGAAATTGATAAAAAAAAAAAATGATTACTTAAGCTCCTAACCACTAGATAAGGCATGCTCAAACATTAATTTTAAAATTAATGATGAATATGACAGTTGGGATTTGATTTTGTTATAGGCTTTGAATTTAAAGTTGCCTGTTCTGTTATATCGCCATTAGCCATTGGATAAATTTGAAAGAATAAAGGTCATCTTATATTTTTAAAAAAGTTATATTATTTATATTTTTTTAAAAAATATGATTGAATGAGAGAAAATGATAAAAAAAAATATATATAATAATAATATTAAATAATATATAAAAAAAATGTATATATTATTTGATATAAAATTGGATTGAATTTAAAATTTAGCCAATAGCTAATGCGGGGACTTTATTGGCATCCCAAGAAATGCAACTTGGGCCGATGACCCGCAAGCTGATGGGTTAACTAGATGAGCTGGTGCGGTTTAAATAGAAGAGTGGCCCATTTCGTTTGAAGATCAAAACGGTATGTTTCAAATGGAGGAAACTAGCTTGAGTTATGTTTGACTAAGTCCAAAGCTTGGGCTATTAAGACAGAGAAAGAAAATCCCTGAAAATAGGGATGGAGGTTGATAATGGTTGTCTTCCACGTTCAAACCAGATGGAAGTGGGAAAATGACCATTTTTTGGTAGTTTTTGATAGTAAAGCATGTAGAAAATCCATCTAAAGAGACCCCACAATCTAGTAAAGGCCATAAATCACTAGTATGGAGAAGGATCATGTTCTTAAAAATGTGGAAAATAGACTTTGAGGCCTGAAGGTACATTGAAGCAGCAATTTTTCAACTCCAACTCTATAAATAGGTCTCAAAAGCATTGAGAAAAGATCCTCGATCATTAACACCAAAAACACTTATTCATGTCATCATCTACTTTCAGTTTTATTAGCTTTCCTATAATTTATTATTAATTTACTTGCTTTTTACTCCATTTTTCTCAAAGGCATTGAAGAAAGAATTCCCGATCATCAACACTAAAAACACTTATTCATTTCGTCATCTACCTTCAGTTTTATTAACTTTCCTACAATTTACAATTTTTTTTACTTGCTTTTTACTCCATTTTTATAGCTTCTTTATTGCTTTCCATTTCCATTTATATTCTTTTATTATTCTGTATTTTGGAGATCAATTTCAAGTTCTTGTACTTGAATTCAAGTTTATGTACTTTGTTTCATTAAAGTGTATTAATGCAATTTTAGATTCTTTTCCATTTGCAAATGTAGTTTTGTCTTGAATCTTTATTTAAGGGCATTCTTTAATTACCTCAAGATTTCACACTGAAGGACATAGTTCCCTTTTTTGGAGTTTCTTAAGGCGAAACTTATATTATATTAGGACAATGATAAAGTTTGGAGTTTGCTTTTGCTTTATTAACAAAAGCTAACTTAACTTTTTTTGCCCCAACACTTATCATAACTTTTTTTCTAGGGCTTGGCCTTACATACTTTTGAAAATATAAAAGCCTCGTCTAGTTCAAAAGTTTATAAAAAGACCTACATTACATGAAGGCTTCACGTAGGACAAGAAACTTAAACTTTTAAATTTTTTTAATAGGTATGACCTTTAACGAAATTATTATATTATGTATAAAATAAATATATTATATTAATATATAATTAATAAATTATGTAAGTATTATAAATCTTAAAATTTTATTTTGATGCACTATTACTATAAAAACTTTTTACACTACCATCCAGTTATGTATTGCTACGTTAATAAAAATATTTGACTCTCATAATAATTATTTTAAAAATCACATATATGATAATGTATGATTGTTAAATGGTGTAAAAAAATTTTATATTGACTATACATCAAAATTAAACTCAATTCTTAATTAGATATAAATATAAAATAAATAAGTCAACCTAATAAGTTAAATAAGTATTTTTAAAAGCCCAAATTTTAACTTACATAATTAAATATATCTTTCTAAAAATTTAAACATGTCTTATAAGCTAAATAAATAAGCTAAGCCTACGTAGGAAAAAAATAGATTAAGTGGCAAGCTCCTAATGAACCACCTAACATATTTTTATCCCTAATTGCAATCCACTAAAATTATTATGTATTATAAAATTAATTAGTTAATTCAATACTACGTGATTATAAACTAAATTAAAAAAAAAATCTATTATGATCTAGAACACGTTATTATTATTATTATGTTTTTTAATAAATGTTCTAAGAATATTTGTAAGATTTCAAAAGAATAAAATATTAAATAAAAAGTTAAACTATTTAGCAAAACCGTTATTATTAGAATATTATCCATGCGTCGCTTTTCTAGGTGTTCTGTTCAGTCGTATATTTGGTGCGTGAAGCCTGAATAATAATATGAATCACGACAGGTCACTACATTGTAGCCATTGACGTTTTCCTTCTTTCGAGGTCAAAACGCTTTGGCGCATCCCTCTTATAGAAAATCCACAGAAAATTATGTGGGGTTAGTTATGTATTGTAATGATCAACTATAATTTATATCACTGAATTTGTAGTCAAAATGCATTACATAATATAAGCTTATTCACATTGTATTCATCTAAAAATTTATTGTATTTGCTAACAGAGACGGATCTAAGTGCGGCGAACATGAGTTTTAGCACCCTTTTCTTTCTATTTTTTAAATACTAATAATTTAATTTAATTTATTAAAAGTTAAAAGAATAATTACATTAATTTTTTATAAAATTAGTACTTATTACATTAATATTATTATTTAAAAATTATATTTATATTTCTAATTTTATATAATGTTATTATACTTTAACACTTTTCTTTATTTACAAAATTATATATATCTTTCTTATTTTATGTATAAATATCACATAAAATCTTATTTAAAATATAAAATAAGAAATGTATGAATAATTTCTCAAACAAAAATGATGTCAATATTATAAGGATTAATTTTAAGAAAGATCAAGTATAATTATACCAAAGATAAAAATAGTTAAGTTAAAAGAGTTTATATCTTGATATATATTTGACGTGTGATTCATGATTATTTCATATACATTGATATTATAATTTCAACTCATCTTTCTATTAATTTTTAATCTTTATATAATAAATCTATTAACTTCTCTCACTTTTAACTTCATTCTCTTCCTTTTTTAATATGTATATAAATTTTATTTTACTTATGAATCATGATATAAAACATAATTATTATTGTGATGCATTTAATATCTAATATAAATATTTTTTACTTTTTTCACTTTATTCATAAAACTTCTTATATAATGAAAGAAAATACTCTTTTAAAGTGAATCAATAAAAATATATTTATTTTTAATTTAAAATAATATATTTTAATTTTAATCTACTAAATAATTTAAAAATAAATATTTTTATTTTTAATTTTTTTTTTATATTTATTAATATAATTTATGATTTCAGCTCTGAATATTTTCTACCTCCGTCCTGCCCATCAAGTATTTTTCAAATAATTTGAATCGGTATTAGGCTCTCGATAGTGGAGAGCTGGTGTACCTGTTCCTGACAAAAAAAATGTATGAATCTCATCTTGAACCTTACACAGACGAACAACAGAGCACCATGTTCCTTCAATAAGGCCTTGGCGGCTATAGCAGTATAGCACTTATATATTTTGCTCACAGCCTCACATAGACTGCAAATTACTGGAGCCTAGAGGCTAGTGATGAAGATATAAAATCTGAGGTATCTTTAAATCATCAGCGTTGGTAAATGTTAAGAATTTATTATTTTAAATAAGAAGCCCTTAAACCTTGTGAATATGTCCTGCATTTGATTTCAAAACTAACGAACATATATTTTGCATTATCCGGAAGAAGAAAATGTCTAACTGCATTTTACAATGATGTTGATTTAATTTAACAATTGAAACCCAAATGAACTAATATATACACGTTTATCTGTTTGTGTGTGTCCTTTTAAAAATGAAGTTGGCATGTTCTCTCAATGGAAAATATGTTGTTGCTATAGTGAGTGAAAAATAACAACGGAATGACAAAAAAATAAGTTATGAGTATTTGATGGACTCAATTAAAATATTTAATTTACAAAGACTAAATTAGCACCCCGGCCACCCGGAGTCATGAGCTACCTTTGAATTAAAATATTTATTCAGTTCGATATAGGGAATTGAGGAAGGCCCAGAAGCCCTAGTTTCCGTGTCTATCGAGAAAGGACAAGAAGGCTGAAAATTCATATTAAACTACTTTCTTCATATGTGATATTACGCAAACCATCATTTCTCATTACAAGTGAATATGTCTTTAATATTTTAGAGCAATTTATCTTACACTTTTCTAGTAGAATGCATTTTCAGGAAATTGACCAACACACTTAAGGAGGCACCCTTCGATAAAATAAAACCATTCTCTCCGCCAATGAAGATTAATCCAAAGAATTGTCACCAACATTAAGAGTACCATAACATAGGATGCAGTAAAACTCCAATAGAAGAAAGTGAAATCAATTCCATAATCAGTTTTTCTCACTGTCATTTGATGAAGTTGGGGGAGGTGGTGGTGTTGCAATGCCTCTGTTACTGTTAATCACAGAAAGATATGGATTTCCTTTGTAGTTGTTCTCATCAAAGGTACACTACAATAATTTTGGCTTCTTGCAACGAAGTTTTTGACAAGATTTAAAAAGTGTTGTCTCAAGTGATATAGACAACGTTTTTTGTAAGTTGCTTTTAGTTATAGTTTTATGCCACATTTTTTAGGCAACATTTAAGAAACGTTGTCATAATAAGCATTGGCAACACTTTATAACCATTCTTTAAATTTGAACATGTTTAGACAACGCTTTTGACACAACGTTTAATAAATGTTGCCTTAAAGAGAATATGCAACGATTCATAACTGTTCCCATTATATTACTTTTTAGAACCAACAAAAACGTTGTTTAATTAGTTTTTATATTAATATTTTTCTAAAATTAATTCTTAATCAGAAAGGCAGCATGAAAGATTTTGGCATTATGCCCAATCACATGTTCTAGTTCCTTGCTTAGACGACACCCTCTCCCACTGAATCACTATGCCCTCTTACACTAGCGAACTCCAAACGACGTCTTCGCATCACAAGAGCCATCTCATCACTGATCTTTGTAACACTCCAAATTTTATTTATTTTGTGATAAATATTCATTTTTCAATATTTGTGATTTTTGAGAATTTTTTTGAATTTTTATGAGAACTCAGAATATTTTAATATTATTTTTTGTTTTACGTATAAACTGAGCGGAGCTGAGAAAATGAGATATTTTACCCGAGAACCTTGATCTGTGGAAACGTAGATGGGGGATTTTACTAAACCTGAGACTGGACACGATTTACGAAGTTTCACGTTTTTAAGAAATTTTATCTGATAAAATAATAATCGCTGTGTAAATTTTATCTGTCAGATAAATTAATACTGATTTCTTTCAACTGTAACAATTGTTCATTAAATAATAACATGTATTAAAAATTCTATCACATTATCCTAATATAATCAACTTTAAGTCTAATCAAACTCACTTTAATTCAAATTTATTATATTTTAATCAAAGCTTCCTTGAGAAGCTTTGACCACCAAAGGACAAGAATGCCCTTGACTTGTTGGGGAAGCAAAAAATCTCCCCCTCTCTTCTCTCCATTGTCGCTGCAATGCCACTCCAAGGGAGGCAAAATTTTGCCTCCACACTTAATCATTTCAATAAAAAATATTACATTTTCCTATAACACTTTCTCTCTTTAACTTCTTCTTCTTCTTCATTTTTCTCTCTACCTTCTCTCTTCTTCTCCCCTCTCCATACGAAATTGCAGCCCCTATTAGCAACCATTTCTCTTCACTTTTCTCTTCATAAACACCATTTCCACACTCACCTTAACCTCATCTACACTTTCTATTTAGAAAATTTCTTCAAAATCCATTTTCTCCTCCATTGTCATCCAAGACAAAGCTTCCAACTTTGAGGTAAAGTTTTTATTTTTTTCTTCTTTTCTCTTCATTTTCATGATCGATGGTTTCATTGGAGACCAAAGATCCACCTTTTACCATGCTTGATGTTGATTCATGATGATTGAAATTCTAGGGTTCTTGGAGCTCTAAAAACCGAACCTTCAAGGAGCACCTAGGAAGCCATTTTTGTGTTCTTCCTTTAGGTAAGAGGGAGATTTACTCACTTCTACCATTATTGGTGGTGAGGAGAATTTGTGTGATTGTTTGATGGAGAAATCCATATTTGTATGCTCACTTGTTTGGTTGATTTGCATGCCTTGTGTGACCTTGATGAAAAGTGAAGTTTGATAGTATAAATGGTTTGATAATGATGGAAGTGATAAAGGAAAATTTAGAATTTCCTATCACCTATGGAGGCCACGGTTTTGACTAAGATTTTGGGATATAAATTGATTTTCGTACACGAATAAAATGAAGTTTATATAATTAAATGTTGAATGATAATGTTAGAATTAACAAATGGAAATTTTTTAGGGTTTCCTACCCTAATGCGAGGCCATAGTTTTGGCTTAAATTTTGAGGGATTGGATTGGTTTGGTGTGAAAAAAAATTTAAGTGATTAGGTATCAAAAGACTAATGCATAATATGGAAGGAAATTGGAACCTTGAAGACCTAGTAAGGCCACGACTTTTAGAGAAAATTTAGGGTTAAATGATGCCTTGGTGCATCTTTAGAAATTAGGAATTTAGAGACATGCATAATCCATAATGAAGTGGAAGAATTGAATTGAATAATAACACTTAAGAGAGACACGGTTATGAAGGGCTATTTAACCTAAAATTGTCATAATTGACCAAAGCTTAAGACTTTGAGAATATGAATCTATAATGTGGACTTGTGATAATGGATGAATCCTAAATACATATTGATGTTGAGAATTGATTCTATGTTATTGTGGACCCTATACGGGCTAAGTACTTGTTGACTGTGTACTTGAGGAAATTATGACATGCTGATGTTGAGAAATGAATATATAAATATATATGTCATTGTGGTATGCTTATGATGAATGCATCATTGATAAACATACATGATATACATTGCGTCGTTATGCATATGTGTTATCCGTTGGACATTGTTGAAAAAGCGATGTATGCCTAGGAGTTTGAATAACACTTATGTGCGGGTGCGAGTAGATTAAGTGTAGGGTCATAGTGGTTAGCCTTGGGGGCGTCGGGGTGCGGGTGTCTCACAATAGACAGTGGTAGCTCCACTGGGACCGTGGGATAGATCGATGCAAACATACCGACAATCCGGACTGAGACACTGTCCTATATTGCGATCAATTATTGAGGTGTCATATATAAGCCATATTGCGCAAATGTTTTTATGAGATGAGCACACTATTTTTTTTAAAGGCTAACGAGATACTGGCATAACTCTTTGATCATTCACTTCGAAAATGTTTATGTCTAGCTCCATGGAGTAGGAATTTGGTACCATTTGCATTGTGATATGTTAGTCTCATAATTCATTGGACATGAGCATTTATAATTGTGGAAAAATATTTGTTATTATTATCGTAATAATTATTTGATTGCTTGAACTGCTAACTATTGGAAATATTGATGTTGTATGTATGTTGCTGATAATCTTTATTGCTATTTACTATTGTTATGCTTTTACTATAAATTTTAATTATTGCTGTGATTGGATATATGAACTGTGTTGATATGTGGGCGTCCAGCGCCATTTTGTTTTCTCGCTGCCATTTTGGTACTGAAAGCTGGACGTCTCACCTCTTTTTATATTTTATGTATTTTTGTTTGTTTGTATACTTCTGAGAAGACGTTCGTGAGGAAGAAAAGGAAACACCTGAGTTCCGGGCTTTTGGCCATACTACGACTGGAGTCTGCTGAAGATGTCTTCGCGTCCGCGCCGATTCTTGGGGTACGTTAGGATGACCTTTCACGGGAGAACCAATTGCTGGCACATCAATTTGAGCACGGACCATTGCATCTATCATGGAGAGCTGACTGTATCATTGGCGTGGGGCTGCTACGACACGCCTGTTTTTGATTTCACTACTTTTGTCCATTTGGAATTTTACTTACCTGTTAGAGATCTGTGGGATGACCTTTACTACGTCCCACAAGAGGATTATTTCCTGTCCACTGCTCGGGCTTCCGCCCGAAACTCGGTCACTCCGATGGCGATTTCATCGGATGAAGAGGACTCTGAAGAGGAACCGACTATGGACCCTTCTTGTCAGTCTTAGGGGGTTGATACTGTCGGTGGCTATTGATGGCTAACCGTTTATCTTTTTTGGGAAGCCTGATGTTTTGCCGTATTTGATGGGTGTATATTTGTATCTTTTTGTGCGGGTACATCTTTTGCTTTTTGTATAATTTATGATGTAATTAAACAGGTTGATGCGATATATATATATATATATATATATATATATATATATATATATATTGTGAATGTATGATTTTAAAGTCGGTGTTGATTCTATTATGCCTATGATTATTATTATTTATTCACCATTGTTTCAAAGCAAAAAAAAAATAATAATAATAATATCTATACATATACATATTTTAATACTCGATTATTTTATCATTCAAGAGTACAAATTATTTAATCACGCGTTAAAATGAACCGGGTTCTTAATTAATCAACACACTTATTATTTTCAGCAATTTGTTTTGTTTCTCTACATTATGGTGTGACGTTCCTTCTTCGCGGTATAAGAAAAAGGAGCGTTACACTGTCTTAGTATCAGAGCCCCGATTTAAGTTTTCTTTTGGGTCATGTGATTTTGGACTGTCTTGTTTGTACTGTGTGATTCTCTGTGTTTGGTATTCTACAAGGATACATCTGACTTTTCTCTGTGTTTTGAATAGCTTGATCTAAGAAGAATTATGGCTCGCAGAGGAGACACGAGTGCTGCAATTGAAGCAATTCAGAAGATGGTTGAAGTTATGCTGCAACAAAACTAGCAAATGACTTAACAACAAGAAAGGATTGCACAACAATTGGGGGCTACTACTGATGCCCAGAATCTAGCAGAATTTCGTCGCACTAACCTTCCACAATTTAAGGGAGAGTATGATCCTGAGAAAACTACTTTGTAGATCAAAGAGCTGGAAAAGATCTTCACGGGCATGAATTGTGCCGACAACAAGAAGGTGACGTATGCTGCGTTCATGCTGATTGGGGATGTAGAGGATTGGTGGACCGGAGAGTAGAGGTTACTGGACGTTGAAAATCGAGCAATCAATTAGGAGGTGTTCAAAGAGAGATTCTTGAATAAATATTTCCCAGAAAGTGTTAGGCATGCTAAGGAGATGGAATTTCTTGGCTTGAGATAAGGAAATATGACAGTAAGCGAATATGCTACCAAATTTGAGAGCTTGTCGAAGTTCTCAACCTACTTTAAACACCAACCAAACGAAGTATGGAAATGTCGAAAGTTCGAGGAAGGCCTGAGACACGATGTGAAGAGGGCTGTCATAACTTTGAAGATTAACCAGTTTTCGGAATTACTTGATACGTGTCGCTGGGTGGAAGACTTAGACCAGGCGCGAGATGTAAGAAATAGAAACTTTGGACCTTTTCGGTCTCAAAGAGGAGGAAGCAATAATGCTAACCGTTACCAGAAGAAACCTTATTCCAGACCACTTGGAAATCAACAACAAAAGCCGCAAGGTGGAAGCCTTGGAGGGAGTCAAGGCAGAACTGGTCAAACAACGACGTCTACGCCGTGATGCATGAAGTGCGGGAAAGAACACTACACAAGGGAATGCACCATTAAAGGAGTGATCTGCTTCAGATGCGGGAAACTTGGACACGTTTCTTGTGATTGTAATCAACCTAATGCGGAACCTTCCGTCAATGCTGCTAGAACTGTTAAACTGCAGGCTAGAGGTCAAGTTTACACCCTGAGTGGTGCTAAAGCCTCTGAATCCGAAGATCTTATACAAGGGAAAGGTGTCATAGAAGGTAATCTTTTAACTGTACTGTACGACTCAGGTGCAACTTATTCTTTTATTTCCTATGACTGTGTGAAAAGACTTAGTTTACTTGTGTCTTCTTTACCTTTTGATTTGACTGTTTCAACTCCTACTGCTAAACCTGTTCTTACCACCAAAGTCTGTTTGGGTTATCCATTGATTGTTGAAGGTTGAATCTTTTCTGTTGATTTGATCTGTTTGCCATTATCTCAATTAGATGCGATCCTAGGAATAGATTGGTTATCTGCTAATCATGTCCTGTTAGATTGTTTTAGAAAAACCATAGTTTTCCTTTTGGATGAGAATTCTAGATTTTTAACGACCAACCAAGTTCAAGCTTTCTTGAAAGAAGGAGCTCGAGGATACATGTTATTGTCTTCTTTGAAAGTCGAGAATGAGGTAGATGTGGACGCGATCTCGGTGGTTCGAGAGTTTCCTGAAGTTTTTCTTGAAGATGTACCTGCTTTACCACCGGAGCGGGAGATCGAATTTGCCATTGACCTTGTACCTGGAGCTGATCCTATTTCCATAGTGCCTTACAGAATGTCGCCTGCTGAGCTAGTTGAGCTCAAGAAGCAACTGAAGAGCTTTTGGAGAAACAATTCGTTAGACCTAGTGTATCGCCTTGGGGAGCGCCGGTACTGTTAGTCAAGAAGAAAGACGGTACTTCGATATTATGTGTGGATTATCGTCAATTGAACAAAGTCATGATCAAGAACAAGTATCCATTGCCGATGATAGACGATCTAATGGATCAGTTGAAGGGTGCAGTTGTGTTTTCTAAGATCGATTTGTGATCGGGCTACCATCAGATCAGAGTGAAAGTGGAAGACATTCCTAAAACGACTTTTCGTACTCGTTTTGGACATTTTGAGTACCTGGTGATGCCTTTTGGTGTGACTAATGCACCTGCTATTTTCATGGATTATATGAATAGAATCTTCCGTCCTTATCTGGACAGATTCGTCGTTGTCTTCATCGACGATATTTTGATCTATTCAAAAAATCAGGAGGATCATGCCGAGCATCTCAGTATAGTTCTTTAGACTTTGAAGGAGAAAGAACTATATGCCAAGTTATCGAAGTGTGAATTTTGGTTAGATGAAGTTAAATTCTTGGGTCATGTGATTTCAAAGGAAGTAATTGATGTAAACCCATCAAAAGTAGAAGTTATTCTACAATGGAAAAGACCGAAGACGGTGACCGAAATCTGAAGCTTTGTTGGATTAGCGGGATATTACCGGAGGTTTATTGAAGGATTCTCTAAGATTGTTGGACCTCTCACTCAACTCACGAGGAATAATCAGACTTTTGAATAGACTGATGCTTGCGAGGGAAGTTTTCAAGAGTTGAAAAGGAGACTAGCTACTTCACTAGTGTTAGTTCTACCTGATCCAAGTGAACCATTCGAAGTATACTGTGACGCTTCATACCAAGGATTGGATTGTGTCCTTATGTGGCGGAAAAGTGGTGGCTTACGCCTCGAGACAATTACGAGTGCATGAGAAGAACTACCCAACACATGACTTAGAGTTAGCTACTGTGGTATTTGCCCTGAAGATATGGAGACATTATCGTTACGGAGCAACGTTCAACGTCTTCAGTGATCATAAGAGTTTAAAGTATTTGTATGATAAAAAAGAATTGAACATGAGACAGCGAAAATGGTTAGAATTTCTAAAACACTATGATTTCCAACTTCAGTATCACCCTGGAAAGGCAAATGTTGTGATCGATGCCTTAAGTCGTAAAACAATCAGCGTTTCTACCATGATGATCAGAGAATAAGATCTGATAGAACAATTCAGAGACGTATGGTCTTTTGTGGAACTAATGCCGGGTAAAATCTGCATGAACATGGTCACTATTTCGAATGATTTAATGGAAAATATCTCAGAGAAGCAGAAGGTTGATAAGGTCTTATAAGAAGAAAGAGAACTGATAAAGCAGGGTGGTGTATCAACACTAGAAGAAAGAAGCGATGGAATTTTGAGATTTCAAGGTAGAGTCTGTGTGCCTAAAGATGAGGAACTCATAAAGTATATACTTGAACATGCTCATACGAGTCAGTTGAGTATACATCCTGGAATGACCAAAATGTACCAAGATTTGAAGAAGTTATTTTGGTGGCATGTGATGAAAAGAGATATCGCTAGATGCGTATCTTCTTGTTTGGTTTGTCAGAAAACAAAGATTAAACATCAAAAACCATTAGGAATGTTACAACCCTTGACTATTCCCAAATGAAAATGGGATAGTATCGCCATAGACTTTATTGTCGGATTACCAAAAGACTAGAAGAGGATATGATTCCATATGGGTAATTGTGGATCGACTTACAAAGTCAGCACACTTCTTACCAATCAACGTAAAATATCCGTTGGAGAAGTTGACTCAGTTGTACATCAGTGAAATTGTCAGACTACATGGTGTACCTACTAGTATCGTCTCTGACAGAGATCCCAGATTTACATCGAAATTTTGGCAAAGTCTTCAAGAAGCAATGGGGACAAAGCTATGTTTGAGTTCTGCATACCATCCTCAGACGGACGGTCAATCTGAAAGAACTATTCAATCATTGGAAGATTTGCTGAGAGCTTGTGCTATAAAGCAGACTAGAAGTTGGGATGAGATTTTGTCATTGATAGAATTTACTTACAACAATAGTTACTATTCAACCATAGGGATGACACCCTATGAGGCTCTGTATGGACGAAGGTGCCGAACACCTTTATGTTGGTATCAAGACGGAGAGTGACTTACAGTCGGACCAGATCTTATTCAACAGACAACTAAGAAGGTCAAGATGATTCAAGAGAAGATGAGAACGACTCAAAGTCGGCAAAAGAGTTATGCGGACAAAAGAAGGAAACCTCTTGAATTTGAGGAAGGAGAGCATGTGTTCTTAAAAGTCACACCTACGACTGGGGCCAGTCTGTAATACCCTAATACAGATATCTAGATATATCATAGTTTCACAACGATATATAAAGATAACGGTACTAGAAATGTCACTTCCTCATACTTTATTCTAACATATATCCATAATCATAACTGAGTAATTATAGAAAGCCTTGAGAGATTGCGGAAAAACTTAAACTTATATATATATATATATATATATATATATATATATATATATATATATATATATACAAACTTAGCCACAAGAGGGCTTATTGTAATACATATAATATAAAACTTACGAATAAATATAAACCGATTACATAAGTTCTGTTTACTTAAAGCAATAAAAACTACTCTAGTCTTTATGCTTTATCTTCTTACCCTTAGCAGGGTCTGTACCTTTGTACCTGCATCTATGCCTACATCTGGATTTACATGGAATAACAACTGGGGTGAGAATTAACATTCTTCGTAAAAGCAATTCCAATATCATCTAACTATAACATTGTATATGACAATTATATAACAGATGCTATAATTCTAACTTGGGAGCTTCCTCCTCTTTTCTCATATCTGCACACTTTCTTATAGTGTGATATCAACCGATAGCCTACACACTGTTAATATATACGACGCCCATACAGCTGTAAATACCAACAGTGACGGACAATGCCCATACAACTGTCCGTGAATGCAATGAGAATGATATATAATATGAATATGCCTAAGGAAATCCTAAGAGTATGTGGATGAAATGCAAATGCAGGGTTTTGTTTTGAAATACATGTAAAAGTTTATTTTGAAAACAAGGAAGTTTGCTAGGAACTAGTCAGTATATCATCCAGTAGTAATTAGAGAGAAAACTCATTCTCACATTACACATATCCTAGCACGCTGAGAAATTCGGGCTTCATCCTTGCTCAAATAGGGTCTTTGGATTTTCCACTTATCTCCTTTGGTCTTGGCATTATCGAGACATCAGGGTTATGTCCTTCTCAAAAGTCCTTCGGACACCCATCTATCTCATTTTGCCTTCATGAATGAACATCAAAGGATATTCACCAAGATCGATACTACTTGACTAATTTGTAGACTTACATACGTACTTATATACTTAGTTCCTTTACGATCTAAGCATATTCTACTAGGAATTTTGGCTTCTTATGTTTATCCTTTGTAATGAGGAGAATTTGTAACCTCATACTACATGTAACCTTAGCATTTGGTTAGAAATACTTGTCCCCTTAGGAACTTCTTTGATTTCTTACCTTCTTAGCTAAATGACCTCGCGTCATATAACATTACATTCTCAGGTAAACATTACTTGACCATTTCTCATACTTGTACCTAACTCCACCTCATCACTTATATCTCTTAAGTGATTTCTAATGCAACACTATGTTACTGAGGTGTTAGGTACTCACCTATAGCACACCACTAATCTTGGTTGCACTAAGGTTCTTACTCTTTACATACATACTAGATTAATTAACTAGTGTGTGAAAAGCTTAGTGTTATGCTTATCTCTTATATAACCACTATCTTAACTTTCCTATAGGCTCAACTCATCCTAGTGAAAGAGTCTATCTTAACTACTGCCTCATCTACCCTTGCTTAAGGAAATAAATGAGTATTTCTCTAAAACTTTGCATAATTAACTCAACTTTAACTAAAACGAGTAAGTCATGCATCTAGATAAGTATAACATACTTATTCTGGTTGTATCTAGTTTTCCCTTCCATCACACTTCTAGTAGTAGCTTATACTACACTTGTGTGCTTAAAGTTCCAGATACCTCTTTAATTATTTCAAACTCATGGAATGCTTAAGAACTTAACTTCCATACTTTCATTAGTATCTAAGGAAGTAAATTCCTTTTATCTTGCACTTCTAACTCATCTTTGTTAATGCATGAGTTATTGCACATTTCTACTATACCTTATGATTATGACATTTTCTTAGTCACAATTCATCTTATTATGTATTTAGCAATGCACAAAGTCTCACTTAACTAGAGACTTAGTACCTAAACATTCCCTTCTTGGAACTAATACACAATCTTGTCTCCACTCAAGTGAACCTAACTCAAGTGTGATTTCTACTTACAATTCTTGTTGTTCAAGGTCTTAGGTATCTTCCTAAGATAATTCACTTCTCTTGGATATTCTAAGGTTCATACCTTTCTCATTCTCTACTAGAGTGCATACTATTATGCATACTAGCATACTTATCTTCATTGCACCATCTAATCACATCTTAAGTGATATCTAATGCAACACTAAGTTGCCTAAGGTGCTACTAAAGATTCTAGTGTTCAACTTTCTCAAAAACACCTCAAATCTTACCTAAAAAGGCTGATTTTCAAGATTGCACCAAACATGCATCATAACGTCTAAAATTCTGAATTTTTATGAGCACATAGCTCTTTCTCATATCTTTCCAATGCCACAAACCTTGCTTCATTTGGCTAAGTGTAGCCAAAGTTATGCGACATTTTGCAGAGGCCAAAATAGAGTATTCTCTGATTTACCCATTTCTGACCTGACTTTAAACTGAAACTGGGAATAAACTACATGTGAGAAAATTTTGAAATTTTTATCACATGAAGCTTTATGTCTTAGCTTTCAAATGGCACCAGTTTCATGTCTATACGACATCGGAGCAAGAAATTATGCAATCTGGTTTACTGACTGCCAGAATACCTTTTTCTACAGAATCTGCCTTGGATTCAAACAGAAACTGGTATTGATTGGCTTAGTGGAAAATTATGAAATTTTTACCACAAGAAGCCTTATGTCTTAACTTTCAAATGGCACCAGAATCAAGTGATTCTGACATCTACATCCCAAGTTATGCAACAAACACTGCAGGCTGTTCAAAATTTTCCTGTTCTGGTTTCAGGCCTCACGCCGCGGCGCCACACCTCCCATGCCGCGGCGCCCATAACAGAAGCATGATTTTGCATAATTCTGTAGGGCGTGGTACTGTTCTAATGGTCATTTGCACGGATTTTGGCCATTTCCAATCAGTTTCTAAGTGATTTTAAGTTCCTAACTAGTTCATTAACACTTAGGAAACATCAATCACCATTCTAAACCTCTTGATTTGGATTCTTGAACCAAAATCATGCATGCTTGACCCTAAACCCCAAAATTGGCATCAATGGTTTACATGAATATTTCTAGGTTTCTAAGTTCAGTTTATGACATGAACAAGTCATAATTGATCTAAGAAACATATCCATGCAAACCAAACACATCAAATTCATCTAGAACTCAATTTAGCATATTAGGTTGTTAATATGCATACATAGAGAATATAAAGAAAATAGATGAGTGGAAATTCTAAACCACTACCTCTTGAAGACTCTTGATCTTGAAGCTTGATCCTTGATCTTCTTCCTCTCCTTCTTCCCTTCTTCCCCTTTCTTCCTTTCTCCCTTTCTCTTTTCTTCTTTCTTTCTCTGTTTTTCGGTTCTCTGCCGAGGGAGAAGATAGAAATAGGGGGTGGGACATGGAGGAAATTAAGAGAAAAGATTAACTTAAGTTTCCACACTGAAACTTATATCTGCTAAGGACACTCGAATCATGCTAATTCAAGTTTCTCAGCTTCCAACAACTTTAGAATAAATCATAGGATTCATCTAAATTGTTGTTTCACCATGATTCTATTTTTTCATATCTGCTGGGGGTCAATCGGGCATTAAAAGCACAACCTGTATGTCTAAAAATACTAAACTGACTCCGATTCTCTTGAAACTTTTACCACATCTTTCTTAGCTTATTTGTGACCTAGAAATAAACTCTTTATGTTTATTTCCCTCAACTTAGCAACTTATGCTATTATCTGAGTCATTTTAAACTACTTTACAACTTCTGTGTTGCAACTAAGTGCCTAAACGAACTCAGTTTGTCACAAAACTTTACTGGCATGCTAAAGAAGTTAAACGCTACCTTTGGTAATCATTTACCAGTCTAACATGCGTTTAAGGGTATTACACGGTCGAGTTCTCAAATCTAGAAAGCTCACTCCAAAATTCCTTGGACCTTATCAAATTCTTCGTCGGATAGGTCCCGTTGCTTGCCAAATAGCTTTACCACCTTTTCTTTCAAATCTCCAAAAAGTTTTTCATGTGTCATAACTTCGAAAATACATTCCGAGTCCTGATCATGTCATAACACCTGATTCAGTACAATTGAAGAAAAACTTGACTTATGAAACGACTTCTGTAAGGATTGAGGATAGGAAAATGAAGCAACTCAGAGGGAAAGACATTTCATTGGTGAAAGTGATCTGGAACGAAGTAATTAGAGATGCGATATGGGACCTGGAGGACAAAATGAAGGAGCAATACCCAAAACTATTCAAAGGTATAAAAATTTCAAGGACAAAATTCATATTTGTTGGGGAGAGTTGTAACACCCCAAATTTTATTTATTTTGTGATAAATATTCATTTTCTAATATTTGTGATTTTTAAAAATTTTTCTAGATTTTTCTGAGAACATGGAATATTTTAATATTATTCCTCATTTTTCGTGCATACTGAGCGAAGTTGAAAAAATGAGATATTTTTTCTAAGAACCTTGATCTATGGAAACGTCGATGAGAGATCTTACTATACCCGAGATTGGACACAGTTTACGAGATTTTATGTTTTTTGAGAAATTTTATCTGATAAAATAATAATCGCTGTGTAAATTTTATCTGTCAGATAAATTAATACTGACTTGTGTCAATTGTAACAATTGTCTATTAAATAATAACATGTATTGAAAACCTTATCACATTATCCTAATGTAATCTACTTTAAATCTAATCAAACCTACATTAATTCAAATTTATTGTATTTTAATCAAAGCTTCCTTGAGAAGTTTTGACTACCAAAGGACAAGAATGCCCTTGGCTTGTTGGGGAAGCCAAAAATTTCCCCCTCTCTTCTCTCCATTTCCTCAGCACTGCCACTCCAAGGGAGGCAAAATTTTGCCTCCACACTTAATCATTTCAATAAAAAATATTACATTTTCCTATAACACTTTCTCTCTCTAACTTCTTCTTCATTTTTCTCTCCACCTTCTCTCTTCTTCTCCCCTCTCCATACGAATTTGCAGCCCTTATTAGCAACCATTTCTCTTCACTTTTATCTTCATAAACACCATTTCCACACTCACCTCAACCTCCTCTACACTTTCTATGTAGAAAATTTCTTCAAAATCCATTTTCTCCTCCATTGTCATCCAAGACAAAGCTTTCAACTTTGAGGTAAAGTTTCCATTTTTTTCTTCTTTTATCTTCATTTTGGTGATCTATGGTTTCTTTGGAGACCAAAGATCCACCTTTTACCATGCTTGATGTTGATTCTTGATGATTGAAATTCTAGGGTTCTTGGAGATCTGAAAACTGAACCTTCAAGGAGCACCTAGGAAGTCATTTTTGTGTTCTTCCTTTAGGTAAGAGGGAGATTTACTCACTTCTACCATTATTGGTGGTGAGGAGAATTTATGTGATTCTTTGATGGAGAAATCCATATTTGTATGCTCGCTTGTTTGGTTGATTTGCATGCCTTGTGTGACCTTGATGAAGAGTGAAGTTTGATAGTATAAATGGTTTGATAATGATGGAAGTGATAAAGGAAAATTTAGAATTTCCTATCACCTATGGAGGCCACGGTTTTGACTAAGATTTTGGGATATAAATTGATTTTTGTACACGAATAAAATGAAGCTTACGTAATTAAATGTTGAATGATAATGTTAGAATTAACGAATGGAAATTTTTGAGGGTTTCCTACCCTAATGTGAGGCCATAGTTTTGGCTTGAATTTTGAGGGATTGGATTGGTTTGGTGTGAAAAAAAATTTAAGTGGTTAGGTATTAAAAGACTAATGCATAATATGGAAGGAAATTGGAACCTTGAAGACCAAGTAAGGCCACGACTTTTAGAGAAAATTTAGGGTTAAATGATGCCTTGGTGCATCTTTAGAAATTAGGAATTTAGAGACATGCATAATCCATAATGAAGTAGAAGAATTGAATTGAATAATAACACTTAAGAGGGACACAATTATGAAAGGTTATTTAACCTATAATTGTCATAATTGACCAAAGCTTAAGACTTTGAGAATATGAATCCATAATATGGACTTGTGATAATGGATGAATCCTAAATACATATTGATGTTGAGAATTGATTCTATGTTATTGTGGATCCTATGTGGGCTAAGTACTTGTTGACTGTGTACTTGAGAAAATTATGACATGCTGATGTTGAGAAATGAATATATATATATATGCCATTGTGGTATGCTTATGATGAATGCATCATTGATAAACATACATGATGTACATTACGTCGTCATGCATATGTATTGTCCGTTGGACATTGTTGGAAAGGCGATGTATGCCTAAGAGTTTGAATAACACCTATGTGCGGGTGCAAGTAGACTAAGCGTAGGGTCATAGTGGTTGGCCTTGGAGGCGTCGGGGTACGGGTGTCTCACAATAGACAGTGGTAGCTCCACTGGGGCCGTGGGATAGATCAATGCAAATACATTGACGATCCGGACTGAGACGCTGTCCTATATCACGATCAACTGTTGAGGTGCCATGTATAAGCCATATTGTGCAAATGTTTTTATGAGATGAGCACACTATTTTTTTAAAGGCTAACGAGATACTGACATAACTCCTTAATCATTCACTCCGAAAATGTTTATGTCTAACTCCATGGAGTAGGAATTTGGTACCATTTGCATTATGATCTATCAGTCTCATAATTCTTTGGACATGAGCATTTATAATTGTGGGAAAATATTTGTTATTATTATTGTAATAATTATTTGATTGCTTGAACTGCTGACTGTTGGAAATATTGATGCTGTATGTTTGTTGCTGATAATCTTTACTGCTATTTACTGTTGTTATGCTTTTACTGTAAATTTTAATTATTGCTGTGATTGGATATATGAACTGTGTTGATATGTGGGTGTCCAGCGCCGTTTTGTTTTCTTGCTGCCATTTTGATACTGAAAGCTGGGTGTCTCACCTCTTTTCATATTTTCTGTATTTCTGTTTGTTTGTATACTTCTGAGAAGATGTTCGTGAGGAAGACAAGGAAACACCTGAGTTTTTGGGCTTTTGGCCGCACTACGACTAGAGTCTGCTGAAGATGTCTTCGCGTCCGCACCGATTCTTGGGGTACGTTAGGATGACCTTTCACGGAGGACCTGATTGCTGGCATATTAATTTGAGCACAGATCGTTGCATCTATCACTGAGAATTGACTATATCGTTGGCGTAGGGCCGCTACGACGTGCTTGTTTTTTATTTCACTATTTTTGTCCATTTGGAATTTTACTTACCTGTTAGAGATCTGTGGGATGACCTTTACTACACCCCACAAGAGGATTCTTTCCTCTCCACTGCTCGGGCTTCCGCCCGAAACTCAGTCGCTCCGATGGCGATTTCATCGGATGAAGAGGACCCTGAGGTGGACCCGGCTACGGTCCCTTCTCGTTAGTCTTAGGGGGCTGATACTGTCGGTGGCTACTGATGGCTAACCGTTTATCTTTTTGGGAAGCCTGATGTTTTACAGTATTTGATGGGTGTATATTTGTATCTCTTCAGGTGGGTATATCTTTTACTTTTTGTATAATTTGTGATGTAATTAAACAGGCTAATGCATATAAAATATATATATTGTGAATGTATGATTTTAAATTCAGTGTCGATTCTATTGTGCCGATGATTATTATTATTTGTTCACCGTATTTTCAAAGCAAAACAAAAAAAAATATCTATACATATACATATTTCAATACTCGATTATTTTATCATTCAAGAGTACAAATTATTTAATCACTTGTTAAAATGAACCAGGTTCTTAATTAATCAACACACTTATTATTTTCATCAATTTGTTTTGTTTCTCTACATTATGGTGTGACGTTCCTTCTTCGAGGTATTAAGAAAAAGGGGCGTTACAGTCTTTGCCTTTTTCGACTCCACACCGTCACACTTTTGTTTGCTGGCCACCACCTAGCCGCAATCGTCGATCCCTCACCTTCCCCGGTTCAACCAAAGCCAGAAGTTAGAGGCACTCAGACGACACACCAGCCATACCTGTTCCTTGCTCCGCCACCACCTCCATCTTGTTCCATTGCTCACTACCCTTTCCCTATTATAAGCTCTCAGACAACGCACCAACAATCGAGACCAACCCTAATTGAAACCAGCCCTAATCGAGACCAACCTCAGCCTTAATCGAATTCTTTTCCAGGCTCAGCAACACAAATTGAGCTTAGAAGAACACTGCTCAATCGAGAAAATGTTGCTCAGAGCCCCAATCAAACCGTTCCTTCTCAGACGACGCATTCACTATTTTCCTACTCAGCAAGGCAAACATGTTCCTTTCTTCTCTCTCTGGTAAGTAATCTCTGGAAAACTTGTTCATTTTATCCTGGCTTGAAAATTGCTTTTAATAGTCAAGTTTGATGTTCATTTTATTATCTGTTTTTTTTTTTGTGTAGCTTAATATAGCTTTCTCTATTTTATGTACATTACTGTATTTTTTTGAAAGTAAGAGTAGGCAAAACTAACCAGCCTCACTTATTATTGGTTTAGGTTAAGGGAATGTTTTTTCTTCAACCCAACACAATGGTCCCAATCATGATTGGTTAGTTTGGGATGTGAAATTCCTCAAACCAAAACCAACCTAAATCTTGGAGCACTCATACCTAGCCGTGAGTTATGTAGTGTATTCAAACTATAATTAGAGCCCCCCCCCCCCCCCCCCCAAATTGTATCAGATTCTAAAAAGGTATAAGTGCCCATATGTGTTGATGTATCATTGATGCAAAAAATGCTCATCACTGTTAAGTAAAAACAGTGTAGGTAATTTCTAGTGTAGATAACCCATAAAAATGATTTTGGTCGAACACGATTAAACATTAGAAAGGGCTTTTTCTCAAAAGCAATTTTAAGCAGTTCAATGGCCAACTGGCTTTTACTTAATTAGGATCTTGACATTGAACTATTGAAGACATCTATTTGTTTGGTGTGTCCAATTTTGCAATTGGTACACTCAATTCTTGGTCTATCTTTGATTACATTACAATATGCAGTTGCTGCATATCAGATGACCCGAGCCTAGCATATCTCAAATAAAATCATTTGATAAAAAAAATCAATGTATCTATAGTAAGCACTGTCAATGATGTAACATTACATTAGAATATATGAGATACACATCTTCTAACATATCTCAAGTGAATCTCAACCTTTGGGAGTGCATAAGTCAGGAATATTTATAAGTTTCTCACGGAAATGACTTAAACAAGCTGACATGTTATGAGGAAGAATGGAAAACAGAGCTCGCTCATTAAGACATGATGCTTATTTTCCTCAGTGGCATTCATGGGGTCTAGGGATATATGCTAAAACTGACAAATGTAGCAAGCAATAAGTTTCAAAGAGTTAAAGCTTTCATATGTTTCAAATGTAGTAACTACATCTTGTCTTTTCTACTGTTCTTTTCTAAGAAGTATCTGCAGGGAATTTTATTCCCCACTTATTTGTTTGTTGGTTTAATCTAGTTTTAGGCTACCCTTAATGTTCTTAAGTTTAACACATTTTTCCCAAATTGCATACTCTAATCAGCCATGTCATTACTTGTAACAAAAAAAAAATCTATGCATATCCCCCATTTGCAAATGAGCTCCAAATTTTCTAGAAATCACTTATAACTGAATTAGTTTCTAGCTCTTTATTTTTCCTAAATCTGGCAGTCTGGTACCGATTGCCCTTTAAGAAGGCTTACTAGCAGATGCTTTTCTTTACATCTTGCTTTTTTATCTGTGTTTTTTTCCGCTCTCATTTATTTTAATCAATGGTATTTTGGGCAGGCAAATAGTATGTGATCCATATGAATTTCATGAATGTTTGAATTTAGCTGTGAACAGAAAATGTAGTTTATAGCTTGTACTGTAGGACAGTTTACGGTGTCATTTTATTTATCTCGTTTAGAAATGAAAGGCAATAAAATTACTGTTTATTGGGGGGAAGCATCCCACCAAATATTTCAGCACTTTATCAAATTTTATTTGAGATGTATTTTTAAGAAAAAAATACTTGTGCAAACTATATGCGAGGTAAGTTTACAATATGAATCATTCATAAAAAGTTACATTAAAACAAGGGTGTGATTCAATGCATAGGAGTATGTGACGAGTGTGTGAGTGTAAATTTGTGTAAGTATTATTATTTATTATAAGTAATATTCTTTGACTAATGTATTTAAATAGATTTTATCTTTACAAACTCATCATAAATAGTTTATGTCAGTTTCTTCATAAAAATATCCATTAAACTCATACGAAAAATGCTATTGAAATTATTTGCCTCATCACAGTCCCTCATAACTATTAATATGGTTATATATTAACCAAAAAAAGTTTTGAGATTGTGTTATTACTTAAATGCAATCACAAAAGTAATTGTGCACAATTTGTGCCAAAATACTTGCGAAAGTAGCCTTAGTTTTTTTTTTTTCCCTTATCAAATTCAAGTAAGATAATTATAGGTGTCCTTAGCTATGGACCTAATCACTTTGGGTCTATCTATAGCAAAACAAAGCACTTATCAGAATTGTGAACCAAATAAGTTATCAGCATAGCACTCTTTTTAGAGCCATAGTTTAAACAAAAAACTTGGGTACTTTTCAGAGCCACACTTTTTTTTTCTTTCCCTTGGTCAGAAATTGGACACCACCAAATATTGAATTATTTGTTTGGGTGCTTAAATTACAACAAAGATTAAATGACTGTCAGTTTGAAGTGTTATCTTTCAGCTTGACCTCATCTTTGTGCTGAATACTTAACATATTTGGCATTATAACAATATACATGGTCTATGTAATTATTTTGGAAAATTTAGTCTAAAAATGCTTTGTATTAACTCCCTGTTTTTTATATTGCTTAACCTATAGCTATGGCAGTTCATGTTACTTAGAGCTAGTAAAGGTAATAGCTCACATTCCTTGTGGATTTAAGAGACAATGTACTAGTGTTGCACTGGAGTAAATGTAAGCATGAGTATCAAGTTAGGTAGGAGATATTTTGTATAAAAAATAGATATAAGATTATTTATTGAGTTGAACTTAAATATAGTTTTTTCGTAGTTTGTCTGTCCTGATTTTGATGGTCATTTAGAATTGTCAAATTTTTTAGTGATGTATGATTGAACTATATGCTTAATTACTTAATTACTTAATTCTCTGCTCCGGGAAGAGGTTGTTGTGATTATCAACGGAAATAGCTTCAATCTCAGAGTTGATGCTGTGAGTTTTGCCTCTTTTTCACTATCTTTTATCTTCAATTTCTCTCTTAATTCCCTATGAGTTTTGCTTCTTAATCAATTTTTTCGTGGTTGATTCTTGCTAGAGCTAGGTGATTTCTTTCAAATTATTTCGATTTGTGAATTTACTGTGTAAAAATGGAGCTTATTGTTTTGCAGGAAGTCATTAGAATTGAGAATGAACTTGAACATCCTCAATCATTTGATCTCTATTAATATTTTTTTGAAAAAGAAAAAACATTACTCATAAAATTATTGTATTCCATTGTATTTTCTTGGTACTAGATATTTGTTGCATATGCACGAATGTAACAAATAATGAGATGCAATGACTAGTAATAATGGGATAGAAAACCTTATTATATGCTTATATACCACTGTTTGATGTGAGAATTCAAACCACATCACTTGCTATTCAATACTGGAGCAATTTTTCATACTATACCTTAGGAAGAATACTTATGTGTTTCAGAATATTTATTATATTTTTTTGTAGTGAGAATCTACCAGATAAAGCAAAACAAAGGCATCTTATATGTTGATACAATTATGGAGATTTGCTAAGGATATTCAACTTTAGTTTTTGTTCTTTTATTCGTGTTATGTGATCAAGAAAAATCACACTACTTTTGTACTATCATAACAATAGTAAATGACTTTTTTTTCTTGGTTTTGGTGTAAATAGTAAACACCTACATAATTTAGTATATTTTATTTGTTTTTGTCAAGAATACGTGAATGTCCTTTCTTTTGAGAAGAATTAATTTTTTAACGCATTATTAGTTTTTTAATACGTGATTATTTTAATACACAGGTAAAAAGTGTTGTCTAAAAGTAGATATGCATAGGCAACATTTCAAACGAATGGCTTATAGGCAACGTTTAAAGTTGCCTAACAGTGTATTTAAAAGCAACAAAATTAAAGCATTGCCTAAAACATTACTTATAACTAACATGTAGAAAACGTTGCCAAGTCCTTAATTTATAGGACACACTTCTTACAAGATGTACTTAAAAGCAACGTCGATAAAGTGTTGCCTAAAAAATTACTATAACCAACGTTTAAAAAATGTTGCCAAAACCTTAACCTATAGGCAACGCTTTTTACAAGTTACCTTATGACGTATTTAAAAGCAATGACACTAAAGCGTTACCTAAAATAGTACCTATAACCAACATGTCGAAAGCGTTGCCAGAACTTTTGATGGACAACTTCTCAAAAGTGTTTCCAGAAGATAAGAATAGGCAACTTTTTTTTTAAGTGTTACCAAAAGTTTCAAAAAGTGTTGCCTATTTTAATAGGCAACGGCGGAAGAGGCAATGACTTGGAAAAGGTTGAAAAGTGTTGCCATAGACTTTAGGCAAAGGTTGTTGGCCAATGACAACGCTTTTCAGCCTTTGCCAAAGGACAAAGTTGTTGTAGTGGTACCAAATTGTCCCTTATCAGGTGCTCTACTTGAGAAATTATTGTAGGACACATTGAAGACAGATAAAGAGAACATGTCTTGTAATTGAAAAGGGATTTGTTCACTCAAGTTGTTATTAGAAAGATCTAAGCTCTCTAGGTTTTCTAGCTTGAGGAAGCTTTCCGGAATGGGTCCATTCAAATGATTGTGAGATAAGTTGAGTGCATGAAGGGCAATTAAATCTCCTAATTGATGTGGAATCTCTCATGTAAATTGATTGGATGACAAATCTAATCCAGACATGTAATGAAGTGTATCACCTTTATATGAGAGGGATAAACATTTCGTTATTATAAATTGAACAACTTCTCCGGTGAACGAAAACCCACTGTGTTTCGGAAGCAGAGAAAAATGAGGGTATAAACCCTCGTAATCAAAAGATGAATAATATATATTCCAATCTCCTATGTTTGAAGTGAAATAGTATTTTCTTATCCCAAAGGACACATTATTGAAGCAAGACGGTAAAGACCCAGTGAAATTATTGCATGAAAGGTCTAAGATATTGACTTCTTTTAGTTGACATATTTAACTGGATAGTTGTTCCTGCAACTGATTACCTGTCAATAAAATAAACTGCAAAGACTAAAATAAACTGCAAAGACCCAGGCCAATATATGTTCTCTGGAATAGTTCCCATAAATTTGTTGTCTCTTAAATCAATAGTCACCAAAGAGGTTCTGTATAATAATGCTTCAGGTATTTTACGAGTAAGACTATTTCCCTGCAAATGAATGAATGTTGTTGATGATAAGCAAGTGGGTATTCCACCAAAGAATCTATTGTGAGATAGATCTATAAAAGTGAGCTCAAAGTGGCACAATTCTTTTATTATTTCTCCTTCAAATTTGTTTCTTGATGCACTGAAGATGAGAAGTCCAATTTCTCCAATCCATATCGAAAATGTTCCATTGAAATGGTTATTATCCATCATCAAAACTGACAAATGTTTCCACTTCATAGGTTTAGAAGAGATTTTCCCTTGCAAGGTATTATTTGATAATATTAAAACAAATAATGATATGCACTCGAGAAAAATGTGTTTTGGTAATTCGCCAGAAAAATTATTATTGGACAAATCCAAGGTCTTTATTCTTGACATCTCTCCAATTGAAGTGGGAATATGATCGTCAAACTTATTGCTTGAGACATTAAAATATTCGAAATGAGGGAAGAAGAATCCTATGTTGTTGGGGAGCTCGCCTTGAATTTGGTTGTTTGATAGGTCCAATATGTGTAATTAAACCAATTGATCCTTGTGATGATTTGGATCAAAGGGTAGTTTAAAAGGCCTAGTGAAAGAATTATCATTGAAAAGTACAACTTCAAGTTTTGGGTTGTTCACAAGCAACCTATTAGGAAATATATCAACCATGTTGTTGTATGAGAGATCAATATATCTCAAGCCATGTTGATATGACAGGAAGGTTGGAATACTCTTTGTAGGTAAGTTTACCTGACAATAAGACATTTGAAGATATTCCAACAGAAATGAAGAGATCCAGGGGGATTTTCAGTTTCCACTTGAAACATGCTGCTATTCATATCTCCAAGTTGTAATACCTTAAACTTTGAATGGATAACCAAAGTGTTTAATGAGAATAAACCCTCAAATCTATTATGTGAAATGGAAAGAAATTCCAGGGATACAAGACGAGCAATCAAAGGTGTTGGAATGCTCCCATTGAAGAAGTTATGTGAGAGATCAAGAGCACAAAGTGAAGTCAAATTGCCAAGGCATATATGCAAAGTTCCTATAAAAGAATTCTTTGAGAGATCTAGCTCTTGAAGATGTTTCAATTTACATAATTAGCGTGTATTATGTGGTGACTTAATCACTAGTTATTTATATGTCAACTAATGTCCTAGTCACCACATCATACATGAAAACCACTCGTTATTTACACGTTAATCACCAGTTGTGTAAATGGTGTGTTAAAAAAGTATGTAGGTAGACTTTAATTTCCTATTTTAAATAAGAACTCCACATAAACCATGTGAGTATCCTGCATTTCAACACCGATGAACATATATTCTGCATGATAGCATCATCACCCCAGAAGAAGAAAATGTCTAACTGCATTTTATAATGATTTTATAATGATGTTGACTTAATTTAACAATATAATCCCAAATGTATTAATATATATAGACATCTGTGTTTGTGTCATTTTTAGCATGAGGTTGGCAAGTTCTCATGATAAAATATGTTGTTGATGTAGTAAATGAAAAATAACAATGGAATGACATTAAAATAATTTATGAGAATTTGAGGGAATTAATTAAAATATGATATCAATTAAAACAAACTACATTCATCTTATATGATATTATGCAAACCATCATTTCGTATTACGAGTAAATATGTCTAACATTCTTGAGCAATTTATTTTACACTTTTATAATAGAATGCATCTACAAAAAATTGACCAAATCATTTAAGGAGGCAACCTTCGATAAAATAAAACAACGTTCTCCGCCAATAAGGATTGATCCAAGGGATTGTCACCAACATTAAGAGTACCGTGACATAGGATGCAACAAAACTCCAATAGAAGGAAGTGAAATAAATTGCAGAATCATTTCCCTCACCATCATTCAATGGAGTTGGAGGTGGTGGTGGTGGTGGTGTTGCAATGCCTCTGTTACTGTTACTCCAAGAAAGATAAGGATTTCCTTTGTTGCTTCTCTCATCAAAGGTACCAAACTACCCCTTATCAGGTGCTCTACCTGACAAATTGTTGTAGGACACATTGAAGACAAATAAAGAGTGCAAGTCATGTAATTGAAGAGGGATTTGTCCCCTCAAGCTATTATTTAAAAAGATCTAAGCTCTCCATGTTTTCTAGCTTGCAGAAGCTTTTCAAAATGGGTCCATTCAAATGGTTGTGAGGTAAGTTGAGTGCATGAAGGGAAATTAGATCTCCAATTTGGTGTGGAATCTTTCTTGTGAATTGATTGGATGACAAATCTAATGCTAACATGTTGTGAACTATATCACCTTCATATGATAGGGATATGCCCTTAGTTATAAATTGCACTTCTTCTTTGACAAAATGAAATACTATGTTCTCTATATTAAAAAAAATTAGCGGGATCCAAGACCATAATTAAAATAAAAAAATGATTCACCATCTGATTTTGTAACACTTTCTACATCTTTAAGAAAATTAACTTTGTCCTTCATCCCAAAAGACAAATTATTGAAGCAAGAAGGTAAAGATCCAGTGAAGTTATTGCATGAAAGGTCAAAGATATCGATACTTTTAAGCTAACATATCCAATTAGAAAGTTGTCCTTGCAACTGATTACTAACCAACAATAGATACCTCAAAGACTCAAGACCATAGATGCTCTCTGGAATAGCTCCTTAAGTTTGTTATCTCTCAAGTCTATAGTATTCACAAAGGATCTGTTTAGTGCTTCAGGTATCGTACCGGCAAGACTATTTCCCCTTAAATTGATGAATTTTGCTAATGGCATGACGAAGCAAGCGGATATTGCACTAGAGAATATATTATAAGATAGTTCTAAAATAAAAAGGTCAGGCTGGCATAACTCTTTTTGTGTTGCACCTTCGAAGTTGTTCCTTGATGCACTGAAGATGGAAAGCTTGACTTTCCCAATCCAACTAGGAATTGTTCCATTGAACTTATTATTATCCATCGACAAAATCTTTAAATCTCCCATGTTCATAGGTGTATAAAATATTGGTCCCTGCAAGCTATTATTTGATAATCTCAAAACCATAATGCAATGTCTCTAAGAAGAATGTGTTTTGGTACTTTGCCAGAAAAATTATTGTTGGCCAGATCCAATACTCGCAAGTTTGACATGTCTCCAATTGAAAGGGAAATATGACCATCAACCATGTTGTTTGAGCCATCAAAAGTATTTAAATATGGGAGGAAGGATACAATGTTGTTGGGGAGCTCACCTTAGATCTGGTTGTTTGATAAGTCTAATTTGCATAGTCGATCCATGTAATGATTTAGATTAAAGGATTGAGTGAAAGAGTTATCATTTAAATTCACAACTTCCAGTTTTGGGTTGTTCACTAACAACCAGTTGGGAAACATACCAACTAGGTTGTTATGTGAGAGATCAATATATATTAAGTCTTGTTGATATGAAAGGAATGTAAGAATAGTTTTTCTTGGTAAGTTTATGATGAATCTCCAAAATCTCATGTTTTTACGATTCAAAATCTTGGTTTTCATTCTCTTCTAATCCACTTTGATTGAGCTTTATTCTCAAATTTATTTATGTTTTTACAATCTTAAACTTTACTTTTATCACATGTTTTAATTGTTTTTGATAGGTAATTTCACATAGAAGAAGATTGGATGCTTGAACAAGGAGCAAAATTCAGATTCTCGCAGCATCCTAACCATTTCTCAATAATTAAGTTATATATTGGATTACAGAGATTGAATCGAAGCGTCGTTTGTGGTATTGAAAAGCTAACAAAAAATCCAAGGACTGCACACTTAAGTGCCCCATTTTTTACTGATGAATTGGTCAAGTACAGAGAGGAAAGTACAGCGCGACTAAGCGCCAAAAAAAATTGAGCAATTAAGTGCTGAGTACATTTAATGACGCATTTTGATACCTATAACTAGAAAAAGTTGGGTTCTTAGGTAATTATCCAGCCAAAACTAAGAGAGAGAAGTGGAGGAGCAAACCTTAATTTGGTGTGGGTGCATCTAGGCTTGAAGATTAAGAATTTTCTTCAACCTGTCCACCTATCTTCTATGGAGTTTGTCGAATTCTTCTCTTTGTTTTCTTCTTTCTTCATGTATAACTAAACTTCTCTAGTTTGGGTGATGATGGATCTTGTTCTTTGATGATGTAAACTCATTATTGTGTTTAATCTATGTTTCTATTTTATGATTTATGTATTTATCTCTTTTATTAATGTTTTTCTAAACCTGATCAATTTGAGAATAATTTTAGGGTTTATGTATGATTTGTAAAAATTGTGCATGGACCTAGAACATGTGATAAACACCATAATTTCTATAATCGCTAGGAATAGACGTTGTGAGTTGTGTGGTCTTGCTTTTAATTTTCTTGTTTTTGATAAAGTCTTCTCTATTTGGGGTTATACTAAGGGATTGGTTAACTTTAGATAGTGTGAAGAAGATTAATATATCAAGTAATTGGATATTGATTAATTTTGAGAATTTAACCATGAATCATTAAAATAGAACTTGATTGAACCAATATTTGAATTTGCATCAAAAGAGTTCAAGTAAAGTCTGACCCATAACACTTTGACATTATTGTTTTATTTTATTCTTGATATTTTTAATTATTTTCTTGCTAGTGTTTTATTTTTTTAACATTCTTTTCAACTCTTATCTTTCGACAACTTAAATAGTGTTCAATTTAACGAACTTAGTAATTGGAAATATAATTCTCGTGGGAATGATACTTTACTCACTCTTTATTACTTTTGTGATTTGGTGCACTTGTCAGTATCACAATAAGTTTTTGGTGCCGTTGCCAGGGATTATTATTTGTCAATATTAAATAATAGTTGAAAAGGCACTAATTTAGGCACTTATTTTTCTTATTTAATTTTCTTTTTAATTTGGTTATTTTTATTCACGTTTATTTTCTTTGTTTATTTTTATTAGTCATTTATTTTTATTTTTATTGCTTTCTTTACTTCACTCTTGGTTGCTTGTTTGTTTATGCAAAACCCTTGTGCTTCAACCATAACTTGGTCCTCACACTTCAAGCAATAGAATCTCGGTGGGAGTTTCTTTTTAGCCTGTAATGGGACCTTAATGAATCTTCACCTTGATAAGGATGTTTTTTTTCTCTCTCTCTTTTATTTTATTTGTTCTAGATTAATTGATGATAATTCTGGAATGTTGTTTTCTTTAGAGCTTTACATTGAGAACAATGTAGAATTTAAGTGTGCAAGAAGAATCTACATTTTGCTTTCTATTTTATTTCTATATTTTCTATTTTTTGTGTTTGATTTTGTTTCTGTTTTAATTTTCTATCTTAATTTTATGTTTATGTTTTCTTGTTACTATTTTGATTCTATTTTTTCTATTTTTGTTCTTAATTTTCTGTTTTTGATGTTTCTATTTTTAATTTTTTGTTTTTGCTATTTTTTATTATTTTTGTTTCGTTATATTTCTGTTTTTGTTTCTATTTTTTATTTTAATTCTATTTTATGTTTGTAATTTTGTTTCTATTTTCTATTTTTGTTTTTCAATTATTTTCTATTTTTGTTTTTAAATTGTCTCCTGTTTTAATTTTGGTTTTTCTTTCAAAAAATGTGTGTTTTTAATTGCCTTCTAATGATGTTTTAAGATTTATGAAATTTGTGAGTTTGAAGCAATTAACATTCTAGGTTCATAGCATAATTGAATAAATTATCTTCCTTCTTAAATTTGACACGCTCGATTTTGGATGTTTGATTGGTGGATTAAGTTTGATAGATGCATTCCTTGTGAGATTTTAAGCCTATTGATGGATGGATTTAGCATTTATGTCATTCTCCTATTGCTTGTGTGATTTTCAATGATGGCAATTGATCACTCTAGAACTTGTTTTGATTCTTTTTTAGGCTACATTTTCATTTGCATACATGAACATGATTGAGGCATTCTTTCTTGAATTAGCTACTTTGACCAAATAGCCAACCTTGCATCATTTCCCTTTGACTAACCCCCTTGATCCTATTTACCTATCCTCTGTCTTAGCTCATTATATGTCTTATGTGAAAAATCATGTTTTTACCTTACCTTAGGGAATGGGATAGCATTGGTTCATTTTCATTGGATGAGCTCTTTTGTTTGTGGGCAATTTATAATACAAGTGTGGGGGTTGTGCAATTTGATGGGTAACATGCAAAGTATTTGGTGGAAGAAAAAGAAAGAAAAAGAGCCAATTGAAAAAAAATAAAAAAAAATAGAGAAAAGAAAAAGAATAAATGCAAGAAAGTTTTGAAAGAAAAGAGATAAAAAAAAGAAAGGAATATGTAAAGCGAGTGCACATTTTATGGAATTGGGGGTAAAATTTCATACTTATCATTTGAGTTCCTCCTCAATGCTCTTTTATTCTCTTGGGTATTTAGCTTGTCATGTCCATATCATTTCCTTCCCTTGCATTGACCTCATTACAACCTTGAATAAAGTCCTCTTAATTTGTGTGTGCATGTGTTTGAGTAGTGGAGAAGTAGGAGATAAGCAAGCTTATAGTAGTGTAATTTTTCATGGGTTGAATTGAGTGAAATATCTACCTTTTAAACACTTGAGGGATTGAGAGTGTATCTTGTGAGGATCTATCATTCTTGACTCATGCTTTTCAAATTGAAGCTACTTTGCTTGTTGATTTGAAATGTGAAGAAATGTTATCTCATGAATGTTTTGATCCCTTGAATCTTTGGTTGTTCTTCTTACTTATATACTTTTGCATTCTTGAATATCACTGGAAAGTGAATCTCTTTGAGTTTTGGTTTTTGAGTTTTTGTGTTCCTTGTCCCTTAGTTTGAATCTTTAGTTTACCTGGGATGTGCAAAAGCTAAGTGTGAAGGAATTTGATAATCACAGATTTCATACATTAATAAGTTCCTATTTTTAGTCCTTTACACTCTTCATATACTTAATTGATAGAGCTTGGCCATGTTTTGTAAGTTTGGGTTCAAATTGGGCTTAATTGATTTTTCTAGCATTATTAGTATTTTACACTATTTTTGTATTTCAGTCATATCTTGAGTTCTAAATATCTAAAATTTATGTATCTTGCCTTGTAGGAAAGATAAGAGAGAGATCTACAACTTTAATGAAGAGATAAATCAGATACCTAGTGGACCGAATTAGGCTTAGAAGTCAGAACTCGGGTTCTATGGCATAGCCTGAGCAATGTGCTCTAATTGGTCCATAACTTGGGCTGTAGGTGTGATATAGACCTGAAGCTGGTGGAATTTTAAAGCTAAGACATAGATCGTCAATTCTTATGAAGACCATTTATCCAAAATGTGAGGTTTGGATGGTGCTTTCATCCTTTTACATCAACTAATGGGATCAAAGACCTTTTAAGAATGATTTGAGCATAACTCTCTCATCTTAAGCCCAATTCAAGTGATTCTGATGGCCAAGGAAAGTTAAGAGGCAGAGGATTAACTTTAACCTAAGAGCAAATTAGGATTCTTAATTTTTAGGTCAGTTATTTTTGTATAAATAGAGAACCCGTGATAGATAGTAGCAATAAGTCGTTTTACTTTATTCTTCTACTTAGAGTTTTTTCTTTCTTTTGCAAACCATATGTGACAGCCATAGAGAGCTAAACATCTGAGATCAATCCAAGGATCTTGAGGAAATTCTGGTTTGGCTTTAAGATTCTATTCCTAATTTTGATTTTGAATTGAATTAATTATCTTCTTATTCTCTTGATGTGGATTTCGAATTACATGATTAGAAATTTCTATTGTGTGATGTGATCTGATTGAATCCTTAATCCTAATTAAGATTCGTGATTAAATTGTAATTGATCAATTGTGATTTAGTCACATGAATTGAAGACGATTAGGCTAGAAAATTTGTTAACATGGGTTAATTGAATTCTGATTGTTAAACTAGCATAGGTAGCATAATTCTAGCGATCGCAGGTTTATAAATTGTTTGTCAGTTAAATTCTAGGTGATTATCTAGTATTGAATTCTATGTGTTTGATGCAGATATTTCGGTCAATCATAGATTAACCAATTAATTCAATTTAGATGCATGCTTAGTGATCAATGACAAGCCAACTAGGTTTTTAACGGTTTCTTGGATTGGTTGCTTTGCAATTTGATTTTCTTTCTTACATTTAATTATTACGTTTACATTATACATACAAAATCCCTCCTGTTTGATCTTGATTTGGTTTGATTGGTATCTTGATCCTCGAGAGATGACTCGGTTTGCTGCCTTATGCTACAAGTTATCAGTAGAATTAGAATTTTGTTATTTGGTTGAGCTTGACACTCGAATCAGTTATAAATTTGGAATCATCGCTTTTTTATCCAAAGATTGAAAGAACAAAAATAGCAAATAAAAAAGCAATCAGAGAAATAAAAAGAACCGAAGAAGGAAAAATGGTTGAAATTACTGAAGAATACAGACGCACTTTGGCTGACTATACAACTCTATCTTTTGAAAGTGTCTCAACCAATATTGTGACCTGTTATTCAAGCAAATAATTTTGATATTAAATCAGTTCTTCTAAAGCTGGTGCAACAGGATCAGTTTGGGGGAAACTAATCTGAAGACCCAATTTGCATATTACTAGTTTCTTGCAGTTGTCCGACATTATCAAATACAAAAGAATAAGTGATGATTCCATCAGGCTAAGGCTTTTCCCATTCTCTTTAAGGGACAAGGCTAAGAATTGGCTACAAGCCCATCCACAAGGAAGTATCACCACTTAGGATGATATGGTTAGTAAGTTTCTCACTTGGTATTTTCCTCCATCGATGTTTATAAAAATAAAGAGTGAGATTGTGTGCTTTACTCAAAATCAAGGAGAATTTCTTTATAAAAAGATTTAAGGAGTTGTTGAGAAAATGTCTTCATTATACTTTCGAAGTTTAGCAGTAGGAGTAGATCTTTTATAATGGTTTAAATAATTTCACAAGACTTATGGTTGATGCAACTGTAGGTGGGTCTCTTAATACTAAAACCCCTGAAAAGGCTCAAGAATTATTTGAGAAAATGACTACTAATGAATATCAGATGCCTTGTGCAGAATAAGAGTCTTTCGCAGCAGATCGCCAACCTTACAAAACAACTTGGTAATATGCAGGTAAGTGCAATTAATCATCAAGCTCTAATTTACAATTTCTGTGGAGGTAATCATGCTAATGGCGGATGTGTAGCTAGCAATTCAGGTGTCATTTTTCAAGGGCATGTTAATTACATGGGAAATCTTTCAAAACCACAAGGTAATCCTTACTCAAATACATACAATTTAAGATGGAGGAATCATCCAAACTTTTCATGGACCAATCAAAATGTGCTAAGACCACCACCACCTCCATATCAATAACCATCTTCACAACCTCAACAAGAAAAGTCATCAAATCTTGAAAGTATTGTTGAGAAACTTACTCTTAGCACCAATAAATTTATGGAGGAAACAAGAGCTAATTTTCAGAATCAAGGAGCAGTTATTCGAAGTTTAGAGAATCAAGTGGGTCATATAGCAAAACAGCTCACAGAGAGACCTCCAAGCACCTTACCTAGTGATACAGTAGTCAATTCGAAGGAGCAATGTTTGGCGATGTTCTTGATGAGTGGCAGAATTGTTAGTACTTAATGAAAAAAAGAAGATGCCAAGGAAGAAACTCCTCTTCCAAGTCATGATAGAAAGAAAGATGCATATGCAAAAGAAGAGATCTCCGCTGAAAACAAATCGAAGGGAGGAAGAAGAAAGAAGAGGGATCTGTACTGGGACAAACCTCAAGAGATACCTCCTTATGTTAAGATTTTGTTTCCTTAGAGACTGAAGAAGGAGAATCAGGAGAAACAAGAGAGACAGTTCTCAAAGTTCCTTGATATTTTCAAGCAATTGCAAATAAACATCCCTTTAGCTCAAGCACTCGAGCACATGCATTCTTATGCTAAATTCATGAGGGATTTGTTTTCCAAGAAGTGAAAGTTGAAGAAGGATAAGACAATCATACGTACTGAGGAATGTAGTGCCATAATTCAGCAAAAGCTACCACTAAAGTTAAAGGATCCAGGAAGTTTTAGCATTCTATGCACCATCGCCAAATTGACCATTGAGAAAACTCTATGTGACTTAGGAGCTAGCATCAATCTAATGCAATTGTCAATTCTTCGCAAGCTTGGGATTGAAAAAGTGAATCCAATTGTGATGTCTCTTCAATTAGCTTATTGGTTAATCAAACGTCCATATTGTATAGTTGAAGATGTGCTAGTAAAGGTGGACAAATCCTTTTTTCCAATAGATTTTGTGGTTTTAGATATAGATGAGGATGCTGACATTCCAGTTATTCTTGGAAGACTATTCTTAGCTACTTCAAGAGCACTAATTGATGTACCCAGAGATGAGCTCATTTTGAGGGTAGATGGAGATCAGGTGACCATTAATGTTTTTGATAAATCTGCACCGACATTAGATTTGTATGCCCCCATCAAATGCATTCAAGGTAAGCCTCAATAAGATTTGGCTAGTAAGAGATCTTCATCATCAATTAATGTTGATCCTCCCACTTCCAAGATGATTAATGAAAAGGAGAAAGGTCATCCTATCTCTAAGATTACTAGTATAAAAAAAGATCCTCCCATTTCTCCTAATTCATTGTAGGTTGGTCCATAATCTAATGATTCATTGAAAGCTAATCCCTCATTTGTTGATCAATTAAAACCACCATGCCCTGGTGGAATTTCTCATGCCAAGATGAATTCAGGACAACCCAGCTCAGGTCAAGTTCAAAACACCTTTGGGGGTACTTCTAAGGTCATTGACTAAGGAGGCACAATTTTGAAAAAGGAAAGGTGTCATCTTACTTCCGTTCCTTGAAGCCACCTTGATTAATTGAAAAGGCAATGTCAAGCTAATGACGTTAAACAAGCGCTTCTTAAGAGGTAACCTAAGTTTTCTTTCTTTTTCTTTACTCTTTTATCCTTTCGGTTTCGGTTAATTATTTGTTTTTGCTATTATTTCGTTATTTCTTATTTTATTGACTAACATCTTTTTTGTTTTTGTTTTGAAGTTAATGTTGAGTCGATTTACGTGCCTCCCCTAGTTTGGAGCCTTTGTAGAGGAATGTATATAGCTGTTGGCTACCAAAAAGATTTTTTTCTTATCTTTCCTTTAGTATTTTATTTCTGCATTTATTTAATTGTTCTTATTGATTTTATTTTGTCATCATCACCCTATCGTGTTTTGAGTCATTTTGTTAAAACTGTGCATACCAATTTGTTGAATTGAATATCTGATGACTGCTTAAACTGTGAATTGATTTCTTTTCTTGGGATATCGCATGAGAATCCATGAGTTGCATTTCTCTCTATTACTTTGATTGTGTATGGATGTGCTTCCCATCTTTATGTTTGTTAGACCTTGGAATATACATGCATGTTAGGTTTAGAGAAAGTTTATAGGATTGCAGTGTATTGATGACTGGTAACCAGAAGTTGTTAGATTCTCTCTTGAGACGAAATCCTAGGCAATGCATAATCAAGGAAATGACAAAGGTCTTCTTTAGATTGTTTGAGCCTTTCAAGCTAACCTGTAAATACAATATATCCATAGGTCCCTATTTGCAGCCTTGTGTATGTTTGACCTTTATTTTTTTTTCTTTTACCCACATTTTCATTTCCCTTTACTTTTAATATATATATATTCCTTCTTTCACACCCTTGTTGGATGCATATCTTGTATTATTTTACTATTGAAGCCTTGACCAATATTTGTGCATAAAGTATTTGAGGAACTAATAAAAAGAAAAGAAAAGAAAAGAAAAGAAAAGCGAAAGTCCACCCAAAGTGTTGCAAAGAACTAAGTTTGGGGGTGAAGGTCATATTTAAAAAAGAAAAGAAAAGAAAAGAAAAACATATTTTTATATATAGTTATTGATTCTTATGCTTTGTTTTGCACTTGTTCAACATTTTGAGGATTGGATTTTTAATTATGTATGATCATGTATTCCAACTCTTATTTTATTTATCCTACCATTCCTTTCTTAACCCTCACCCTTGACCTTACATTACAAGTTTATAAAGTCCCTGTTGATCCTTGGCTATGTATTGTTTATATTAGTGTAGAGAGAGATGAAAAAGAACCCTATAGATGCAGGTCTAATGTGCATTTGTATTTTTATAAACCTATCCAGGTTTGAGCTTCTTTATGGATTAGTCTTTCATTCATGTTTTTAGGAAGTCATTTATGCATGAGAGTTGCATGTGAGAGTCGATGTAATAATTGGATTATATATGTATGACACCTTGAAATGAGGTTGTGAAGTAGTTTCTGAGGATATGAATGATTTTTACTAGCCGGTATTGTTATTTTTGAATTTGCATGTTTTTGAATATTTTAGTTGTTTATTTTACTATTTTAGTTTTTTCTTCTTTTTCTTTTTACTTGAGGACAAGCATGTAATTGACTATTATCTCTTGAAAGACTTTGTTTTGATGATAACAAATATGAAGATGTTGTAAGATCAAGTCCATGTCCTTCAAGATTAGCTTTAGGACTTAGATCAATATGTAAAGGTATAATGTGATTCATATAAATGCTCCATAACTTGTTATTCAAAGAGCATGAACAACACACTTGTTTTAAAAGCTTCAAAATAGATTTTGGTTTTCAAAGAAACAAATTTTAAGTGCCAAAAATATATAAGACCACTTGGAATCTCTTAGCATTGTCTCATTACTGACAAAACGTGTTTTATATGATTTATTCGAATAGAGGTCACTTTATTCGAATAACAGAAGTCAGAAGAAGATAAAAATTTAAACTAATCAAGATTTATTTGAATAAAGATCCCCTTATTCGAATAACAAAAGTAAGAGAAGCCAAGTATTTCAACTGTTCAAGCTTTATTTGAATAAAGCCCTGTTTTATTTGAATAAACATTTAAAACGAACAAAGGCACTTCAGATTTCAAATGAGTTATTCAAATAACACTTTGTTTTATTCAAATAACATATTTTCCAGAAACTAGATTTTAAGTGGCTTATGTTATTCGAATAACATATTCCAACAAGCTTTCTCTTACTTGCTATTTAAGGATTTATTCGAATAACCTTCGTGTTATTCGAATAACAAGGTTTTCCAGAAACAGAAAGTAACAGCTATAATGAAGCATTTAATGCTTCTCAACCACCCCAACGGCTCTAATCTTTAACAGGCTCTAAATGCAAGGTTGTTGGGCATTGATGGGTGATGGGTAATTAAAAGTTTCAAACCCAAGTGCAGGTTATTTCAAGTAGTAAATTCTCGGGAGTCTGAGGTCGATTCACAGGAAATTGATGAAGAAAAATTAGTTAAGGCAAGGAGCAGATTTATCACAATACTAAAGGTGATAAAAGTTGTTCACAGATGAAAAGGATTTACTTGGGTTAGGAGATCCACTCTTAGTAATAAATAAAAGACAAGATTATTTCTTTTTATAACTCAATTGAAATCACACATATTGGAGGCTCCAATCGGAAGATTTAACATTCAAAGTTCAATTTAGATTATATATGTAATCATATTACGGTTCCATTAATTATCCCCCAAATTAATGATAATTCTAGTAATAATTTCTTCAATGATCCAATTAAGCTCAATTTCATAAAATGGGACAAAATTAACTTAATTAAGCCTAATTGAACATTAAGAAGCGTAGTGAGGGGATTATAAATTGAATAAAATACATTGTTATCAAATTCCCCCACACTACACTTTTGCACTCCTGGGCAAAAAACACAAAAAAAAACTAGGGAACAAAGAAAAACGATACAGACTCAAAAGCTAAAAACTCTAAGGGATTAAATGATTCAAGAAGAGCAACCAGTCATTTAAAGGATCAAAGCATTAATGAGGTAACATTTCTTCACATCTCAAACTAACAAGCAAGGAAACTTCAGTTAAAAAAAATGAATCAAGAATGATAGATCCTCACAAGATTCACTCTCAGTCCTTCAAGCATTCAAAAGGTAAGTATTTCACTCAATTCAACCCATGAAAAATTGCACTACGATAAGCTTGCTTATCTTCTACTTCTCCACTACTCAGAACACATGCACACACAAATCATGAGAACTTTATTCAAGGTTGTAATGAGGTCAAGGTAAAAGAAGGTGGTAATATGGATTTGACAAGTTAAAAATCAAAGAGAATAAAAGAGTATGAGAGCTGAGTTCAATTAACAAGCATGAAAGTTCATCCCCAACTTCACCTAATACAAATTCCATTTACATATTCTTTTCCCTTCCCTTTTTGCCTTGTTGGTCCTTTTTTACACATTTATTTTTTTTTCCATAAATATACATATTTTTTAATTAACAACTTTTTCCTTTTTTCACCAACCATTTTGCACACACATCCCCACACTTGTTCAAGAACTCATTCAATGACAAAGCTAATGTTCTCTTATTCTCTAAGGTCGGGTAAGAACATGGTCTTTCATTTAAGGCGCATAATGAGCTAGAAACAAGGAATGATCAAATAATCTCAAAGGCGTTAAGCAAGGGAAAATAGACAATTTCCAATGCCTTATGTTAGCAGGAATCAGAGAATTTCCAAGTAGTCATAAGAGTGTTTGATATCATATTGAGACAATATGCTGCTGAGCAAGGTTGTTTATTTGTGCACCAATTATTCTTGGCTATTTGATTAAAGTAGTTATTTCAAGAAAAATACCTCAATTATATTTATGTATGCATGAGAAAATATAGCTTAAAAAAGAATCAAAGCAAGCTCTAGAGTAACAATTTCATGAGTAAAAATCACACAAGAAAGAAGAGAATGGTACAAATATTCAATCCATTCATCAATAGGCTCAAAATCTCACAAGGAATATTTCTATCATTCTTAATCTACCAATTCAACATTCATATCCAAGCATGTGATTTTTAGGAAAGAAGATAATTTATGCTATGACCCAAGATATGCTTTTTGCTACTTCTAAAACAATTATTTCCTCAACTAAGATGCGTCTCAAGAGTAAAATTACCTCCAGGGCAAAATTTACTCCTTACTCTGTCATCCTTAATTGGTTTTACTATGAGTAGGTTTCTGACAATCATATCAATAAATAATTACTTCCCCAATTTAAGATGCGTCTCAAAAGTAAAATTACTTTTTACTCTGCCATCCTTAATTAGTTTAATAAGTTATTGGCAATCATATCATAGTCTCCACTTTTTTTGTCAACTATCCTTCCTTCCAACTAGATCACTACATTGTCCGCAATGTTAAACTATAGATGAGTAAAACCAAAGGGAGATAGAAGAGTTTACCTATAGTGGCAATTATTGAAAAGAAAGACCTAGCACAAATTTATACAAAAATAAAGTACGATAAATAAAACTAAAAGTAAAGGAAAAATTAAAGATAAAGTGTCAGATCTGGCTTTCTTTTCATGCTGTTTCCCTCACTGCTTCTTGCAGACTAATCTATCTGAGCTATTGCTAGATCAGGTTTATAAACAAAAACTTCTAATTTATTAATCAACTCATCAATAGTAGAAGCAGAGATAAGAAGTTGTCTTGTAGAAGGTGTGATAAATTTCTATTCCACAACTTTGTCAAGAAAAAATAACAGAAGATTAAAGAAATTATGTCCATTCAACAAACCTATGGGTTTATGGTGGATGTTCAGTTGAGCCCAAGAGACAATTTGAAAAATTTCTTCCAAAGTACCAAAACCAGCTGGTAAGGTAATGAATGCATCAGAGTTGTCAAGCATTGTCTTCAATCGTGCATGCATAGATGATACCTGAATTTCTTCTTTAACTGTCTTTCTAGTGATGTTCTTTTAAGTTAAAAGTTCAGGAATGACACCTAAAACTTGACTGCCTCCTACATGAGCAACAAGTGATACAGCCCCCATTAACCCACGACAACATCCCCCATATACAACATGAATATTCCTCACTGTAAGTAATCGACTAAGAGCGCTTGTTGTATTTACAAACTCTAAACCCTTCCCATAACTTGACCCAAAAAAGACACATATATTTTTAAGGTTAAGAACAGAAGGTCTCATAATTTCACCTTCCTTTTGAATGATTATGAGTTAGAGGAAAATGAAGAAAATAGAGTGTTTAAATAGGGAAAATAATGGAAAAGGTAATGATAATACCTATAAGGGTAGGTTGGCTGTTGTCAGAAAAGTTTGAAATTAAGAAATACAGAATCTTTTTTTTTTATTTTATTTTTTTTAACTTCAAGAAAACCATTATGGTAAAGAAGTCTAGATCGTCTGTCCAAAAACTAAAATACAACAAAATCATACAATGATAAAAGAAATATAATAACAAATGAGAACATACTTGTATATACAGTTTTCATGGCATATCTTTATATTGCGTGTCATGAGTGCAATAGTGGCATATCTTTGAATTGCGTGTCACTAGTGCAGTAGACATTCACGTCCATTTATTTGAAGAAAAGAGAAAGAAGAAACCATCGTGGGTTTCCATCCCGAGTCTGGAACCTGGAGAGCTCACACTTGGGCTCGTAACATCAATAAAGATGCTAAAATTTGAAACCCGTAATGTTGAAGATTCAGAACATCCCCTCCCAGGGCGCTGGGAGTCCCTTCTAATAAAAGAAAGGATCAAGTTTAGATGCCTCATACGCTTTGACAGTCGTGGGTTACTTCACACTAATAACCAAAGTGGGATGCTTCTGCTTGTCCATCAACTCCACAGTGCCTAGATGGTAAACATTGGGTTATGAAGTGCGGCTCTCTACAAAGCATGGTACACGAACTTTTTTTTAAGGACCATCGTGCAAAGGTCCACCCAAGTCAATGACGGGTCAACCAAAGGTTGGGGCTCCATAATTAATTAAAGTCATGGTACTCCTTTCGGATCGCCCTTGTTCAAAAAAAAAATTTCTTTTTTTTTTAAGAAGACCATGAAGAAGAAGAAGATAATATGTACATGTTGTTGTGGATGTAACTCACATCTACCTCTAGTTTAACATCCAGTAATGGCTTAAACGCCTTCTATGAGTCGAGGATAAGCTTCCCATCTAATTTTCTTATAAATTGACAAACAAGATCTTTTAGAGTCAGATTCCCAAGACTGTAATGCTTTTGTTCCTCCTTGAAGAGATTTCACAAGAAGTTCACGATGCACATAACCACAAGAATGTGTATCAAGAGTTAATAAAATATCATCTAATGACTCCTTACTCAGTCCATTCTTAATGAAAAATATTTTATCTTCTTTGTTTGTGGAAACCATCCCCAAAGAACGATATTGCTTGTTACAATTCCATCATGCACATTTATGACAAACTTGTAATCTTTTTTATCTTCTCCTTTTAGAATATGAACTTCTACCAACACCTGACATGCATGAGTCAAATGAAATTGAAAACTCACCTGCTAAATGGACCTTTGCTTCAATTATCCAGCGTACAACTTTCGGCATACCCTTGTATATTAACAGCCTCAATCTTTCACATCTACCTTTATAGATTTTTGTCAGAGCATTTTGAGGGAGGGATGAAAAATATTTTCTCAAGTTTGAGAGAATGACATCCATTTTGAAGGAGAAGGAATCAGTTATTTTGGGAAACTAAAAAAAAAACAAACCGACTTAAGAGTCATGGAGTACCGTTATCTGCCATTTAACCGAAAACATAAAGAACTGCAAAATAAAATACAGCCACAAAATTATAGTAAATTTTTCTAATAACAAGGATCAGAAAGGGAAATGAATTCTACCTCGGCAACTTGATTTTCCAAAAATGGTTTAAGTCTTTGTCCATTGACCTTAAACACATTACCATTCCTAGGATTCTCAATATTTATAGTCCCATAAGGATATACATGTTTGACAATAAAAGGGCCAGTCCACCTAGATCTCAATTTTTCAGGGAATAGGTGAAGACGAAAATTATAAAGCATAACTTTTTGACTAATTTTAAAAGATTTTCTCAAAATAGATTTGTCATAAAAAGCTTTTGCTCTTTCTTTATAAATTTTTGAGTTTTTATATGCATCATTTTTCAATTCCTCAAGTTCATTTATTTGCAATTTGCGCAACCTGCAAGCATCATCAAGATTTAAATTGAAAGCTTTAATGGCCCAAAATGCTTTATACTCCAGTTCTACAAGCAAGTGAAAAGGTTTTTCATAGACTAACTGATAGGGTGACATGCCTAAAGATGTTTTAAAAGTAGTATGGTAAGCCCAAAGTGCATCATTTAGTCTTAAAGACCAATCTTTACGATTTGGGTTAACCGTTTTTTCTAAAATTTGTTTAATTTTCCTATTTACTAATTCTACTTGTCCATTTGTCTGAGGGTGATAAGGGGTGTCAACTTTATGGGTAATACCATATTTCTTCATTAAATATTCAAATAGTTTATTGCAAAAATGTGTTCCCCCATCACTGATGATAGCTCGAGGGATTCTAGATTGACTTAAGACATTTTCTTTTAAAAATTTAAGAACAGTTTTATGATCATTGTGTCGACATGAAATCGCCTCAATCCATTTTGAGACATAATCAACTGCAACCAAAATATACACAAATTCAAATGAGGATGGAAATGGACCCATGAAATCAATTCCCAAATAGTCAAAAATTTATATGACAAGGATAGAGTTCAGAGGCATCATATTTCTTTTAGAAATAGAACCTAATTTCTGACAATTTTTGTAATTTTTGCAAAAGATATAGCTGTCCTTAAATAAAGTTGACCAATAAAATCTACACTGTAAGATTTTTGCAATTGTTTACTTTGAAGAAAAATGATCTCCACATGCTTCTGAGTGACAAAATTTAATGACACTACCTACCTCATTATCGGGTACACATCTACGAAAGATTTGATCAGGACAATATTTGAACAAATATGGGTCGTCCCAATAAAAAAATTTCACCTCAGTCAAAAACTTTTTTCTGTCTTGGTGTGACCACTAAGGCAGCATCTTTTCTGTTACAAGAAAATTGACTATGTTAACAAACCAAGGCATTGAATTGATAGAAAATAAAAATTCAATAGGAAAAGAATTATTGATAGGTGTGCTATCAAAATGTGAGTCTGTTGTAAGTCTGGACAAATGATCTGCAACAACATTTTCGGCTTCTTTCTTATCTTTTATTGTGATATTGAATTCTTGAAGCAACAAGATCCACCGTATAATTCATTTGTATATTATTTAAAGTTCTACTTGCGTACCAAATCACATTAGGCTTACCTTCCTTTCTTTGACCTAAAACAGCGCCAACAGCAAAATCACTTGTATCACACATTAATTCAAAATGCAAAGATCAGTTAGAGGATTGCATGATAGGAGCAAATGTCAAAAGAGCAATTAATTTTTCAAAAAAATTTTGGCATTCTTGAGTCCAATTAAATGGCACATCTTTTATCAGAAGATTGCATAATGGTCTATATATGGCACTAAAGTCCTTAATGAATCTTCGATAAAATCCTGCATGTCCTAAAAAGGAACGAACTTCTCTTACTGTTTTTGGGGAAGGCAAATGAGCAATTAATTCAAATTTAGCCTTATCAACTTCAATTCCTTCTGAAGATATCACATGACCTAACACGATTCCTGAGGTAACCATGTAATGACATTTTTTCCAGTTTAAAACAAATCCTTTTTCTTCGCATCTTTTAAGAATTTTATCCAAATTATTAAGACAATTTTCAAAAGAATTTTCAAAAACTGTCAGATCATCCATGAAAACCTCTAAATAATGCTCAATCATGTTACTAAAAATACTTAACATACATCTTTGAAAAGTTGTCGGAGCATTGCAAAGACCGAAAGACATTCTTCTATACGCAAAAGTGCCAAAGGGGCACGTAAAAGTGGTCTTTTCTTGATCCTCTAATGCAATTGGTATTTGATTATACGCTGAATAACCATCAAGAAAACAATAGTAGGGATGTCCTGTTACTCTTTCCAGAATCTGATCAAGAAATGATAAGGGGAAATGATCTTTCCTAGTGGCTGCATTCAATTTTCTAAAATCAATACACATACGCCAACTGGATGAGACTTGCGTAGGTATTAATTCACCTTTTTCATTTTCAACCACTGTTATTTTAGATTTCTTAGGCACAACTTGTGTAGGGCTTATCCACTGGCTATCAAAAATAGGGTAAATAATTCCAACATCAAGTAATTTAATAACTTCAGCCTTGACTACCTCATTCATATGTGGATTAAATCTTCTTTGAGGTTATTGTGATGTTTTAGCATTATCCTCTAAATGTATTCTATGTGTACAAATTAATGGATTAATGCCTTTTATATCTGTTAATGTCCATCCGATTGCACTTTTATGCCTTTTAAGTATTTTTATCAATATACCTTCTTGTTCTCCAGTAAGGATTGATGAAATTACTATTGGAAAGCTTTGTTCTTCTCCCAAAAATGTGTACTTCAACCTAGCAGGTAATGGCTTTAGTTCCAGTGTGGGTACTTCTTTATGAATATTATCATTCATGGGTTTTAACCCTTCAAATCTCGGTTTCCATCCCTTGTATTCCATTACCTGTGTACAATCAAGCAAAGAGCATATTTCAGAAATATCACCATCTACTTGCATACTTGAATCAAATGAATTAATCAAACAAGCTTCTAATGGGTCAAAAGAACTCCTTTTTAGAAGATGTTTATCTAAAATGGCCTCAATCCTATCAATTTTCTTATTTTCATCATGGACTTCATGTGATTGCTTGCATATGTTGAAAACATTAAGCTCAAGTGTCATGTTTCCAAATGTTAGTTTCATCACTCCATTTCTGCAATTTATCAAAGCTTTAGATGTTGCTAAAAATTGGTGACCTAAAATAACAGGAATTGACTTAGAACTATTAACCATAGGTTCAGTTTTCAAGACAATAAAATCCACAGGATAAATGAATTTATCAACTTGTACCAACACATCTTCCACTATTCCTTTTAGAATTTTAATTGATCTATCAACAAGTAGAAGAGTTACAAAAGTTAGTTTTAACTCACCAAGGTTGAGTTGTTGATAAACTGAAAATGGAAGCAAATTAACACTAGCACCAAGATCAAGTAAAGCTTGAACAATTTTATGTTCTCCAATAATGTATGAAACCGCATGACAACTAGGGTCTTTATGTTTCAAAACATTATTACTTTGAATAATGGAACTTACTTATTCGGTCAAAAAAGAATTCTTTTCCACATTTAATTTCCTTTTAACAGTGCATAAGTCCTTCAAAAATTTGGCATAGGAACGAACCTATTTGATAGCATCTAACAACGGAATATTGACATTCACTTGTTTAAAAATTTCAAAAATTTCAGTGTGGTGGTTCAACTTCTTTGAATTGCTTAATGCTTGAGGAAATGAGGGTGGAGGAGATGAGGGTTTGGTCTCATTTTGACCAGATGGCTTATCTACCTCTTCCTTATCTTAGGAGATTGATTCATCATCTTTCACACAAGGTTCAGGAATTTCTTTTTCAACAACTTTACCACTCCTAAGAATTATCACAGAATTGACTTAATTTATTTGTTAGTTTTCTGAACTACCCTCATTTATACTATACTGACCTTTGCGATTCGGATGAGGTTGAGAAGGAAATTTTCCTTTCTCATGAATAGTGAGTGCAGAAGTAAGTTTGGAAAGAGTGTCTTTTATGTCAATCATGGTTTGAATGTTTTGTTTATTGATGACCTCTTACTTTTCTATGAATTCATGCAAAGTTCCTTCGAGATTTTTCCTATAAAGTGCATATCCTTAATAATTTTGAGAATCCCGTTGTTCTTGAGGAGGCGGTGGTTGCATAAATTATGCTTAATTATTATTCCTACAGTTGAAATTCAGATGATTTCTCCATCCCGGATTGTAAGAATTTGAAAAAGAATAGTTGAATGGCATTTTGAAATTGCTCATTGCATTTACTTGCTCATGCACAACTTCTTTAAAAACAAGAATATTTGGACATTCATTTGTCGAGTGTCCTAATTCATCACAAATGCCACAAATTTCTTCATTTTGTACAGATTTGACTTCTTTTACTTTCCCTAATTCCATGGATTCAACTTTTCTAGCCAAACTGGCGTACCTAACATTTAGATCTTCTTCTTGACTAAGATGATATTTTCCTTTACCAGTATTTGCAAGGTTATATCTAATTGAATTTTCAAAAAGATTAATACCATGCCAAGATTGAGAATTTTCAGCTAAATGGTTTAAATAATCTAAAGCTTCTTCGGGTTCTTTATCAAGAAACTCGTCATTACACATTGTTTCCACAAATTGTTTAGTTTCAGGTGTTAAACCTTCATAAAAGAAGCTTATAATCCGCCATATTTCAAAACCATGATGTGAGCAATAATTTAATAAATCTTTAAAACATTCCCAACTTTGAAAATATGCTTCATTTGAATTTTGAGAAAAATTTTGGATTTGTCTTTTCAAAGCATTGGTTTTATGTGTTGAATTTTTTTTTTAAAAAAACTCACCTTGCATTTCTTGTCATGTGCCAATTAATTTTGATTTCAAAGCGTTAAACTAAGTTTTTGCTTTATCTTTCAAAGAAAAAGGAAACAATTTAAGCTTAACAATCTCTTCAGTGCAATTTTGATCATTGAAAGCAATACAGACTTCCTCAAATTCTTTTAGATGTAAATATGGGCTTTTAGATTCTAAACTATGGAAATTAAGAAGTAAAGAAATCATACCCGACTTAAATCTAAAATTATTAGCAGTGAGTGGAAAGATAAAACATGATAGACTAGAATTTCGAGACGGTTGCAAATATGCACGCATAGTTTGCAATGATTAATTTTCATGTTCATCATATACACTTTCATTTTCAGCTCATTGTGTTTGATTTTCATGTTCAACATGTGCACCTTCAATTTTAGTCATTGTGTCAATTGTATGTGATTGTGATTCAAACAAATCAATATATAAAGTACCAAGATTAATTTTAATCAAACGACCATAATTTGAATCACGATACCAATTAAGCGTAAATAAGTGACTTAAAATAAAAAAAAATAATGTTCAAGTAGACGGTATACACTAGTCATTAAATATTAAGTATAAATAAATGACTTAAAATAAACAAAAAAATAATGTACAAGTTAGTAAATCAGAAAACAAAAATAAATAACATAAGTAAAATAAATAGAAACAAAAAGAGTAAATAAAAAAAAATAGAAACAGAAAGCATAAATAAAAAAAATAAAAAAGCGTAAATAAATGACAAAATATAAAGTTAGTAACTTAGTAAGTCGAGAAAGCGCATAAATAAAATAAAATAAAATAAAAATAAAAATTGTAAATAAAAAATGTAAATAAATAAATAAAATTAAAAAACATAAATAAATGACATAAATATAAAAGTTAGTTAATAAGTTAGTAAGTTAATTAATAAGTTAGTTAATAAATTAAAAAAAATAAAAGAGTAGAGGAAGAATATACCTGATAGTGAAGTTTACTTACATAAAGAGAACCTCAATAAATTAGAACTTCAAATCAAGTCCTTGACAATGGCGCCAAAAACTTGATGGGAAATTAAAAGTTTCAAACTCAAGTACAGGTTGTTTCAAGTAGCAAATTCTTGGGAGTCTGAGGTCGATCCACAGGGAATTAGTGAAGAAAAATTAATTGAGATAAGAAGCATATTTGTCACAATACTAAAGGTGATAAAAGTTGTTCACAGATGAAAAGGATTTACTTGGGTTAGGAAATCCACTCTTAGTAATAAATTAAAGGTAAGATTATTTCTTTTTATAACTCAATTGAAATTACACATAATAGAGGCTCCAATCGAAAGATTTAACCTTCAAAGTTCAATTTAGATTATATATGTAATCATATTACGGTTCCATTAATTATCCACCAACACTTGTAAATAGTCTCAAGCATCTACTATGCCAACGTGTTGTCTACAATGAATTAAGTTCTTCAATATACAAGAAAGGTTTCTAAATTGATTGGAAACAACATACAACACATATAATAATCACTTAAAAATATATCATTTAAGCACAAGAAGGAAATTAATGTAACCTCAACATAGTACCAAAAGCTTCACCCTTTCACCCAATCAAAATGGAAATTAGTTACTTATAGATAAGAAGAAAGAAAGAGAGAAGAAGAAAAAGATGAACATAATTTCAATTTAGAACAAATAAAACTGCAACAAGAGAAAAAAATAACACAATAGTATAAACTAAACTAAGATCAAAGATGATCTGAATGAGTACCCAAGCTCCCTTTTATAGAGCTCAAGGAGCACAAGAAGACAATGGAGTGGTTTGATGATGAGAAGTAAATGCCAAAATAGTTGCTTGATGATGATGAATGAGCTGAAATTATAGAGATTCTTGTCTTTGAAAAGTTTCTACTCTGAGCTCATGGCAAACATCATTTGCTAATCAAGTGGCCTTCATGAAAGTTCTAGAAAATTGTCTTAGCTTTCCATAGCCACTGATTTCATCCAAATCCACCACCTACAGCCCGAGATATAGCTCAATTACTGCTCATGGGTTAGGCTCAACTTCAGCTCCTTTGTTTTGACTTCCAAGCCCAATATCACCTTCAAGACTTTCGATTTGGCTTTTGTGTTCTTCATGAAAGTTGTAGATATGGGTCTTAACCTTGCACTGTCAAAATTTTAGAATTGTTAAACTCCTATAGCCAGAGATATAGCCTAATGAGTGCATAGAGGTCACGTTGTTAGGTTCAAAACTCTAGATTTTGCTTCGACTCCAATTTGAGTTATCCAAACGTGTGTTCCCGGTCTTGAGGTCTTCATGAAAGTTGTAGAAATTTGTCTTAGCTTTAAAACAAGACCAAAATCATATCCATCAAATATTTGTACCTCAAATTATAGTCAGTTTACTGAAAAAGTCAAGTGAGAAGATTATACAATGAATGAAATATATTGCTATCAATGTGGCTTTTGCTATCAAGTGAATAGTTATTAGAGAATTATCTTAACTTTCCAACAAGACCAGAATCACATTAATCAGATAATTGTAACTCAAAAATTATAGTCAGTTTACTTAAGAATGTAATCACCCAAATTAATAATAATTCTAGCAATAATTTCTTCAATGATCCAATTAAGCTCAATTTCATAAAATGTGACAAAATCAACTTAATTAAGCCTAACTAAACCTTAAGAAGCCTAGTGAGGGGATTATAAATTGAATAAAATACATTGTTATCAATGGGGTTAGAAAAACATTCTAAAAACCTTGATTGAGCATCAATACGTGTTTTGCACATACTCTTCATATCTTCTTCTGTTTTTAAGAAAAAGTGTGAATCATTGATACCCATAAGCTTCAATTTGTATTATCAACTCTTTGAGAGAGTTTCCATCTATTCTATCTTTGTATAATCTATAAAAAGGGTGAGACATTCCTCAAATATATAAAAGGTGAGGTATCCCTTGAAGTTGAGTCTTAAAGCATAAGGGTGAGGTATCCCAAGGTGTTATTGAATGCTCCAATTTGTAAAGGTCACAAGCACCTTATTCAAGCTTAGAATTTAATGGAAAAACTTGAGTGATTGCTTGAGGACTAGACGTAGGTCACAAAGGGTAGCTGAATCAGGATAAACGATTATGTTTGATTCTCTAAACCTTTCTCTTTACATTTGTGCATTAGTTTATTTGCTTGTTTGAATATTTCTCTCTTGGCTAGTTCATTGGTAAGCAATATTCTTCTATTTTATTCATTCATTCATTTTTATTAATTAATAGCTTCAACTAAAATTGGTAGTCAAGAGTTTTTCGAAAGCTTTTCTAATTATAAATTCATTTCACCCCCTCTTGAGTTTTGAGGCCACTTGGTAACAAGTGGTATCTGAACTAGAATCTTATATAAAGAGCTTAGCAGTTTCAAGAGAAAAGATGACTTCAAATGATTTTTCAAACAAAGGTTCTTCCATAAACAAACCTCCTTTTTTTTTCAATGGGGATAGTTTTGCCTATTGGAAAGAAATGATGAAGATTTTTATTGAAGCTATTGATATTTATGTGTATGATGCTGTTAAAAATGGTCCTTTTATCCCCACATGTATAGTTGATGGTGTAAGAACCAATACACCAAGAAATGAATGGACCGATGAAGACAAGAAAAATGTTCAATATAATTTGAGAGCCAAGAACATCATCACCACTTCTTTGGGGTATGATGAATTCTTTAGGGTGTCAAATTGTAAGACCACCCAAGAAATATAGGATACATTACAAGTAACCCATGAGGGCACAAGTGAGGTAAAAAGATCTACAATAAACACACTCACTCATGAATATGAATTGTTTAGAATGAACTAAGGAGAAATCATTCAAGAAATGCAAAAGAGGTTTACTCATATAGTTAATTATCTTATTTCATTGGGAAAAACTTTTGCCAATAAAGATCTTATTAACAAGGTTTTGAGATGCTTGAGCAGGAATTGGCAGCCCAAAGTGATGGCCATATCGGAGTTAAGGAATCTAATCGCAATGACACTTGCTACCCTCTTTGGAAAGCTTCAAGAGCATGAGTTAGAGCTAAATAAATTAAGTCAAAATGAAGAGCAAGATAAGAAGAAAAAGAGAATTGCTCTCAAAGCCACTTGAAATAAAGATGAAGATGATGGAAATGATTTTGAGAATCTTGAGATAAATGAAGAGAATTTTAGTCTCCTTATGAGGAGGTTTAGAAGATTTCTTAAGAAGAAAAGAAGTCAAAGAAGACCTCTTTTTCCCCCAAAGAAGACATATCAAAAGGGAGAAGGAACCTCATCTTCTCCAACTTGTTATGAATGTGGAAAATCAGGACACGTGAAGAGGAATATCCGGTTTATCAAAAGAAGATAGAGAAATTTGAAAAGAAGCCTTCCAAGGAAAGAAAAGGAATGAGAGCATACATCATTTGGGAAGACAACGATATAGATTCCACCAATGATTCTGAGAATAAGGAAGCTCATCTTTGTCTTATGGCAAATGGAGAAGAAGAAGAAGAAGAAGAAGAAAGTGAAACTGAGGTAAACTCATCTAATCTTGAACTTTCTCTTTCATACAGTAAATTACAAGATGCATTCCTAGAGTTACATGATGAATCCATGAGGTTCACTAAAATAGTTTTAACTTCCAACAAAACAATCTCCTTATTGGCAAATAAAGTTTCTATTTTAACTAAGTAGATTGAAAAACTCAAAGTTGAAAATAAGACTCTTTGACTTATCGATGCTAACTCATCATATATAATTTGTTCTTCACATGATAATGCACTCATACCCTCATCTTGTTCATCATGTAAAGTATTTGAAAATGAAATTGAGGATTTGAAAAACACACTTGCAAAATTCACCTTTGGAAGAGACAACTTGAATGTATTGATAGGAAAATAAATATGTGTTTTTCAAAAAGCCGGTTTAGGGTATAATCCCAACAACCAACAAAAGAATCTCTTTATTTCCTCAAGTAAATCACGTAGCCCCTTTATTAAATGCTTTCATTGTGGAAAGAAGGGGCATAGTGCATCAACATGTAATGTGAGAAAGAAAATCAACATAAAAGTTGGAACTAAAATGACTTGGGTCCCCAAGGGCTCCTTGCCTAACGCTAACACACAAGGACCCAATAAAATTTGGGTACCAAATATTAAAATCTGAATGTGTGTTGTAGGTGCAATTAAAGACCAAGAGTTCAAGTTGGTATCTTGATAGTGGTTGCTCCAAGCGCATGACCAGTGATGACTCCAAGTTTTCCTTCCTTGTCCCCAAGAAGAGTGGTCACATGACATATGGTGACAACAACAAATGGAAAATCCTTGGAGATGGAAAAGTTGGTAAGATCTCTTCCTCATCCATTGATAATATTTTGTTTCTTAAAGAACTTAAACATAACTTGCTTAGCATTAATTAATTGTGTGATAAGGGCAATAGAGTGATATTTGATTCTAATTATTGCATAATTGAAGGTAAGGATGATAAGAATGTTAAGTTTGTTGGTCATAGGGTCAATAACATATATATTATTAGCCTTGATGACATTTCCTCAAATGATGCTAAATGTTTTATAAGTAAAGAAAATGATTCATGGTTATGGTATAGAAGAATTGCTCACATTCACATAGATCACTTAAATAAGTTGGTTTCTAAATAACTAGTAATTGGACTTTCAAAGCTCAAATTAAAAAAAAATAACCTTTGTGATGCATGTCAAATTTGAAAACAAGTAAAGTTTTCTTTTAAAGCTAAAGATGTGATTCCAACATCTAGACCTTTACAACTTTTGCACATGGATCTTTTTGATCCCTCTAGAACTATGAGCGTTAGTGGAAATTACTATGCATTAGTGATTGTGGATGATTTCTCTAGGTTTACATGGACATTATTTTTGTCTCACAAAAATGATATTTTTCAATCATTTAAAAAGCTTGTCAAAGTTATCCAAAATGAAAAAAGTTTTTGCATTGCATCCATAAGAAGTGATCATGGTGGTGAGTTTGAAACCCATGAATTTGAAACTTTTTGTGATGAACATGACATTGAGCATAATTTTTCTGCCCCTAAAACATTACAACAAAATGGTGTTGTAGAAAGAAAAAATCAATCTTTAGAAGAAATGGCAAGAACTATGCTCAATGAGGCCAACCTTCCTAAGTACTTTTGGGCAGATGCAGTTAACACCGCTTGTTACGTTATGAATAGGGCCCTAATAAGGTCAATTTTAAAGAAAATCTCATATGAATTGTACAAGGGAAGGAAGCCAAATGTTTCATATTTTCATATCTTTGGATGTAAATGCTTTGTTTTGAATAACGGAAAGAATAACTTGAAGAAGTTTGATGCAAAATCTGATGAGAGAATATTTCTTAGTTATTCTATACATAGTAAGGTCTTTAGAGTTTATAATAAACGAACTATGACTATAGAAGAGTCCATGCATGTTGCATTTGATGAAACTAACCAAAACAGTCCGAGAAAGGATTTGGTTGATGATGTTGTAGAAATCTTATCAAGGACTCACCTAGAGAATAAGGAGAAAGATGTCAAAAGACAAGAAGGAAGCTCACATGATCCCCCAAGGCAAGAAGATTCTTAAATCATGGACCTTCCCAAGGAATGGAGGACATCAAGATATCATCCTATTGACAAAGTGATAGGTGATGTATCAAAAAGGATAATAACTTGTAACTCTCTTAGATATGCATGTAACCATATAGCTTTTGTCTCTCAAGTTGAACCTAAAGACATAAATGAGGCCATTAATGATAAACATTAGATCTTGGTCTTTGAGAGGAATCAAGTTTAGGAGTTAGTTCCAAGGCCCAATGAACATCCCATAATTAGCACCAAATGGGTCTTTAGGAACAAACTTGATGAAATAGGCTTAATAATAAGAAACAAAGCTAAGCTTGTAGCTAAAGGTTATAATTAAGAAGAAGGCATAGATTATGAAGAAACATATGCTCTCGTAGATATATTAGAAGCCATTAGAATGCTACTTGTATATGTATGTATCATGGATTTTAAGCTTTTTCAAATGGATGTCAAAAGTTCCTTTTTAAATGGTTTTATACAAGAAGAGGTGTATGTGGAACAACCTCCTAGTTTTGAAAACTTTGAACTGGTCAATCATGTTTTTAAATTGAAAAATGCCTTGTATGGCTTAAAACAAAGCTCCTAGAGTTTGCTATGAAAGGTTGAGCAAGTTCCTTTTGGAAAATTGCTATTTTAGAGGAAAGGTTGGCACTACTCCCTGCATCAAGCATAAAAAGCATAACATTCTTCTTATTCTAATATATGTTGATGATATTATATTTGGTGCTACTAATAACTCTCTTTATAAAGAATTTACAAATATTATGTAAAATGAGTTTAAGATGTCCATGATGGGTGAGCTCAACTTCTTCCTTGGTCTCCAAATCAAGCAAAGAAGGGATGAGACTTTCATAAGTCAATCCAATTATTGCAAGGAATTGCTCAAGAAGTTTGGAATGGAAGATGCCAAGCAAATGACTACACCAATGGACATTTCTTGTTACTTGGACAAGGATGAAGTATATAAATTAGTAGAAATTATGAAATATAGAGGTATGATTGGCTCACTCCTTTACCTTACTACTAGTAGGCCTGATATTATCTTTAGTGTATATATGTGTGCCAGATATCAAGTTAATCCTAAAGAATCACACCTATGTGCTGTTAAAAGAATCATGAAATATCTAATAGGCACTTCACAAATGGGATTATGGTACCCTAAAGGTGCCTCTTATAGCCTAATTAGTTATTTCGATTCTAATTTTGCTAGATGTGAAATGGATAGGAAGAGCACTACTGGGACACTTGCTTGGAAGCTCACTAGTCTCTTGGCATAGCAAGAAACAAAATAGTGTGGCATTATCAACAACTGATGCTGAATACATAGCAGCTGGAAGTTGTTGTGCTCAAATCCTTTGGATGAAGCAACAACTTCAAGACTATGGTCTTGAGCTTGATCACATCCCCATAAGGTATGACAATTCTAGTGCAATCAATTTGTCTAAAAATCCTATTTTGCACTCAAGAATAAAACACGTTGAAATTAGGCATCACTTTATTAGAGACCATGTTCAAAAAGGTGATTGCGTGCTTGAGTTTATGGAATCAACTAAACGACTAGCTGATATCTTCACTAAACCTTTAAACAAAGAAGCATTTTTTTATATAAAAAGTGAACTTGGTATATTGGATCAATCATTCATTTAATTTTGAAAAATAAACTCTGTTACATAATCTATCTCTTTGCTATACAATCTGATTTATTACATAATATTCTTGCTTTAATTGTTTATAAAATATTGACTTAGGCTTCGGAGATTCCCCTAATTTTGTTTTGCAGGTACTCCACAAGTTGGGTAAGAATTCTCTCTTCATTCTGCTGATATAAAACCTCTTTGTTGCTGATTTTCTAATAGTTTTATTCAAATAAAGTAAATTTTATTTGAATAACATATTCTAGCAGCTCCCAAAAACTCATGTTTCGTATGTCTTATTCGAATAAGGGAATCCTTATTTGAATAAAGCGTTTTGCAGTGTGTAATATATGTTATGTTATTCGAATAATACAAATTTTATTCGAATAACACTTGGCAGAATTGCCAAGACCTTTCACTTATCCAAGTTTTATTCGAATAACAAGTATTTTATTCGAATAACAGTTAGTAGAACTGTCAAGACATTTCACTGACCCTAGTTTTATTCGAATAATATGAATTTTATTCGAATAAAATGCGGGCCTTTATATTTTTGTGCATGTCTCACGGTTCATTTTTCACAACCACTTTCATTTTTTCTCCTCAATTTCTTTGATTCTCTCATCTCAAAATCTCTCTCACGCATGTCTCTCTCTCTCTCAGTCCCATCATCTCTCTCACCCAGACAATATACCCACACCACTCCCACACTATGGCCTCCTCCTCCAAACGTCCTCGCACTAAGACCGCATACACAAACAACCTATTGGATCTTCGCAGGTTATCATCCAAGGAGGAAGACAGAAATCGTTTCAGCAAGAGCTTTATCATGAGAAATTTGGTGCAGCCTAAGTACATTGATCTTCATTGGTTCGAGAAGGAAGAAGGCTTTGGGTTCTTAGATAAACTGTAGCACCAGGGAGTTCTGAGAATGTACTGCTATAAGGTCAACATCTACCATGACTTGGTAAAGATGTTCTACTATAATCTAAGGCTTGAAAATGAAAATACAGTTTCTGAAGTTAGGGATCAGTAAATCGTGATCACTCCTGCCAAATGGATGGATAAATTTGAATGCTTGCTTGTGGGCCTCCCATTGAAGAAGAAAATGGGTCCTTGGACTACAAGAGAGATGATGCCATTGCTATGATTGTGAAGTCTAATACGGAGATTCGAAAAGTTGGGTTGAAGGGAGGGATGCTCAAGAGTCAGGAAAGGCTCCTTCATTATGCCTACGCATATATTCTTGTAATTGGCTAGCTGCCATCAATTGTAGTTGTTTTGAGGATAACAAACATGAAGATGATGAGAAGACTAAGTCCAAGATCTTCAAAGAATAGTTTAGGACTTAGGATCTTTGTAAGGAGCCTTTTGGATATCTCATTGTTTTTGGTTGCAAAAAAATGTTTTCAAAATTAATATTCTAAATCCAAAGAATCATTTTCTGGATATTTAAAAGTGTTTAAAATTGTTTTTCATTTAAGGGTATTCGAATACCCCATAAGGTATTCGAATAGAATGGTTTTCAAGTTCATTCGTTTCATGTTCTTAACAAAGGTATTCGAATACCATGCATGGCATTCAAATACAGAGCTTTTCAAAATATGTTTTAAAATGTGAGGTATTCGAATAACTCATGTGGTATTCGAATAACCTGATTTTAGAATATACCTTTTTAACTGAGGTATTCAAATACCCTTGACTGGTATTCAAATAACCCTGCTTTGATTAGTTTTTTAAATAAGTTTTGACAGAGGTATTCAAATACCCCATGATGGTATTCGAATAACCCACGAGGCTCTATTTTAGATTTTGAAAACAGCAGCCAACGTCTCTGCATTTAATATGGTTTTAATGGCAGCCAACGGCTCTTTTCTTCATTGCTTTATAAATAGAGACCTTGGGTCTCTTCTGAAGGTTGCCCAATGATCTGAATTATTATTTACTTATGCCAAAACGTAATTTTCATTTTTCTCATATTTTCTGTGCTCTTTTCTCCAAAATCTTGAGATATCCTTTAGAGAGCTTCCAGGCGCTTCAACTTGTAATATTTGCTCTAAGTGAGAGTTTCTCTTCATCTATTTTCTGCTTTTGTAAAAGGGTGAGGTATCCCTTAGTGAATTTGTGAGGGTGAGGTATCCCTTAGTAAAAAGGTGAGGTATCCCTTATTGTAAAGAAGGTGAGGTATCCTTTAAAGGAGGTGAGGTATCCCTCTAGTAAATAGGGTAAGGTATCCCTGTTGTGTAAAGGTTGCAAGCACCTGTTTTAAACTTGTATTGAATAGTGAAAAATCTTGAACTATGTTTCGGGGACTGGACGTAGGCCATAAGTGGTTGGTGGTCGAATCAGGATAAATATTGTGTCTGCTCTTCTCTCCTTTATCTCTTTATTTTCAGCAATTTATTTATTATTGCTTAATTGTTTATTTATTGTTCTTAAAGCATTTTATCATCCTTTTATATATTCATTATATTGCTTCAAGAAATTTGTATTAAAAAGGGTTTGCGAAAAAGTTTTTAATTACTCAATTCACCCCATCCTCTTGAGTAATGAAGCCACTTGGGTAACAAGTGGTATCAGAGCTAGACTCTTGTATAAAGAGCTTAGCAGCTTCAAGAGAACATGGCTTCTTCAAATGGTTTTTCAGAAGCAACTTCCATAAATCGACCACCCTTTTTCAATGGGGATGGTTATGCATATTGGAAGGAAAGAATGAAAATCTTTATCGAGGCTATTGATCTAGATGTATGGGATGCTGCCGAAAATGGCGCATTTATACCTACACGAGTTGTTGATGGTGTAAAAACCGAGACACCTAGAAATGATTGGTCTAAAAATGATAAAAGAAAGTTCAATATAACTTGATAGCCAAAAACATCTTTACCACGCTTTGGGGTATGATGAATTTTTCAGAATTTCAAATTATAAAACTGCTAAAAAAATGTGGGACACTTTACAAGTTACCCATGAGGGTACTAGTGAAGTTAAGAGGTCGAGAATTAATTCTCTAACTCGTGAATATGAATTATTTAGAATGAACCATGCTGAAAGCATTCAGGAAATGCAAAAGAGGTTCACCCACATAGTAAATCATCTTGCACCATTAGGAAAGAATTTTTCTAACGAAGATTTAACTAACAAAGTGTTGAGATGTTTGAGCAGGATTTGGCAGCATAAGGTGACAGCTATATCTGAATCAATAGACTTGTCAACAATGATATTAGCTACACTTTTTAAAAAACTTCAAGAGCACGAATTAGAACTCAACAAGCTTGACCTAAGTGAAGAAAATGATAAGAAAAATAAAGGGATTGCACTTAAAGCCACCACCTCTACTATCAATAATGAAGATGAAGATGATGGAGATTATGTGGACAATGTTGAGCTAAATGAACAAAATCTCAATCTTTTGGTAAGAAAATTTGGTAAATTTCTCAGGAAAAAGGGAACTCAAAGAAAATCGTCTTTTCCCCCAAAGAAATTTGAAAAGAAACCCTCCAAAGAAAGAGTAGTCTACATAGCATGGGATGACAATGATATGGACTCCACTGATAGCTCAGATAATGAGGAAGCTCATCTATGTTTTATGGCCAAAGGAGAAGAAGAAGAAGAAAGCAACAATGAGGTAATTTCTAACTTTGACTTATCTCCTTCTCATGATGAATTATAAGATGCTTTCAAAGAATTACATGACGAATTAATAAAGCTCACAAAATTAATTTCTTCATCTAAGAAAACTATTTCTTCTTTGGAAAATCAAATTCTAATTTTGAATAAAGAAATTGAAGAATTAAAAATTAAAAATGAGACATTAGGATTAATTGATGCATACTCAACCTGCACTTCACATACTTCTACATCTTCATCTTGTTCATCTTGCCATATTCTTGAAAAAGAAATTGAAGATTTAAAGAACACTCTTTCTAAATTCACTTTTGGACAAGATAATTTAAATATCTTATTAGGAAAACAAAGAGATGTTTTTCAAAAACCCGGAATAGGATATAACCTGAAAAATCAACAAAAATTTTATAAAAATTTCTTTGTTTATTCAAGTACTTCTAGTAGCCCATTTATTAAATGTTTCTATTGTGGGAAGAAGGGTCATAGTGCATCAACATGCAATGCAAGAAAAAATATTAATACAAAAATTGGAACTAAAATGATATGGGTTCCCAAGGGTACTATACCCAAAACTGACATTCAAGGACCCAAGAAAATTTGGGTACCAAAAGCCAAAAATTGAAATGTGTTGTAGGTATGCTTGAAGACCAAGAGCTGACTGTGACATTTTGAAAGTGGCTACTACAAGCACAAGACCAGAAATAATTCTAAGCTCTCCTCCTAGTTTTCATGAAGTTTGGACTTGCAATCTTTGGATAAAAATATCCCATTATATATTCTGTAAGTACACTATCTTTAGGTAAGTTTCCCTCTCTCATAATGCACTTCTGTACATGTTAAATCTGTTTTTCTGATAACGTTATTTGAATACCTCTCTATGGTATTCGAATACCATTGCATCTGTTCGTGAAAATCTATGTTTTTCTGATAAGTCTATTCGAATACTATCATAAGGTATTCGAATACCATACATCAGTACAACAATATTATGTTTCTATAAGTTGGTGTATTCGAATAACTCAACAAGTATTCGAATAACCAGAGACTTATCATATCAGTATTTCTCACATGCCTATGGAGCATTCGAATACCTTCCAAGGCATTTGAATACTTGCACCTGCCTTGTCTTCTTTTCTGTGGTGGGTATTCGAATACAGTAAGAGGTATTCGAATACCACATGGCTGAAAGCCAAATTTATAACCCGATCTCTGTTCTGTTTCAATTTTTTTTATGCAAATGCAAATATAAATATATTTGACTCTATGGATATCATGCCTTTGATGAAATACATCTCATTTCTTTTGAGCCTAAATTTATGCCTTAAATGAAAATTACATGATGTTCTTAAATGCATATTCCTTAGCTTGTTCTTGCCCCTTCTTTTTCTCAAGAATATGCTGCATATTTAAATTCTTTGTAATACAAATGGTTAATGTAATTGGCTACTGTTTTGATTAATATATGAACGTGATAACAATTGCAACAAGTGGTATTAAACAAGTGGTCACTTGGCCAAATTAATCAACAAAATATCTTCTGCTCTTATGAACTCATTTGCTATTTTTTTTACTTATTATTTTGAATGCTTACTTGCTTATGAGTTTGACTAACCTCTATGGATCTAAAAATTAATGGATACTAAAGAAAGTACTTTGACTTGTTTTGTAGGGTTATAACTACCTCAAGCAAACTCTTAAATGAAAAAGATTATTCAACTTGAGGAAAATGAATGAAGAGGACATGAGGAGACTTTCTTCAAGTACATTGAAATGGAATATTCAATGGAAGAAAGCTCAAACTTAAAGGACCAATAAACGAAGAACATTACAAAGAAGCATCTCTCTTTAACTAATTCAATAAGTATCTCTATCCCTAAGCGATTGTAACATTCTATATGGATTGTATGATACTCATTGATTAATTGATCTTAAATGATTAAATTTTTTCCTTACATAAGTAGGATGCTTAGCATTGATAATGTGCCAAATTAGATATTATATTGCTAATGTTGTCATTGCATATAGGGTAAATAAAGTTAGTTCTATACAATGCTCTAATCCATATAACATATTTCATCAATGTAAAATGTTTAATATCTATGATTCTCTTGATATATGGCAGATTTATAAGAAATTGATAATAAGTGGTAAATGTTTTACATTTTGATAACAAGTGGTACCAAATATAAATGAATCTCTTGGTAAATGTACATGACTGTTGTGATGACTATACAATGCGATTAGTCAATCTATAAATGAATATATATTTGCTCATGTGTTGAATATTGTGCTTATCTTGCTAAATTTATAAAATTATACTCCGTTGTTATTCCTGTATGCTTTATCTTGCCCCATCTTTTTTATCATGACAAAAAGAGGAGAAAAAACTTGAATTCTTTGTTTGAGAAAAGTCAGGGGGAGAAAAAGTAAAAGTTCGATAAGACAAAAATGAAAATTAGATTCCAAAAGTAAGGGGGAGCTGCTGCGCACATCTCTAATATAAATCACCTCTTATGAAAAAGGGGAGGAGTAAGTATCTCTAAACAACTTTGTGAATTCCAATTTATATGAACTAACTCTTTTCTCAAATGTTAGTTTGTCATCATCAAAAAAGAGGAGAATGTAATTAGCTAGCTACCATCAATTATAGTTGTTTTAATGATAACAAACATGAAGATGATGAGAAGACCAAGTCCAAGATCTTCAAAGAATAGTTTAGGACTTAGGATTTTTGTAAGGAGCCTTTTGGATATCTCATTGTTTTTGGTTGCAAAGAAATGTTTTCAAAATTAATATTCCAAATCCAAAGAATCATTTTCTGGATATTTAAAAGTGTTTAAAATTGTTTTTCATTTAAGGGTATTCAAATACCTCATAAGGTATTCGAATAGAATGGTTTTCAAGTTCATACGTTTCATGTTTTCAACAGAGGTATTCGAATACCATGCATGGCATTCGAATACAGAGCTTTTCAAAATCTGTTATCAAATGTAAGGTATTCGAATAACCCATGTGGTATTCGAATAACCTGATTTCAGAATATACCTTTTTAACTGAGGTATTCGAATACCCTTGACTGGTATTCGAATAACCCTACTTTGATCAGTTTTTTAAATAAGTTTTGACAGATGTATTCGAATACCCCATGATGGTATTTGAATAACCCACGAGGCTCTGTTTTAGATTTTGAAAATGGCAGCTAACATCTCTGCATTTAATATGGTTTTAATGGCACCCAACGGCTCTTTTCTTCATTGCTCTATAAATAGAGACCTTGAGTCTCTTCTGAAGGTTACCCAATGATCTGAATTATTATTTGCTTGTGCCAAAACGTGATTTTCATTTTTCTTATCTTTTCTGTGCTCTTGTCGCCAAAATCTTGAGATATCCTTTAGAGAGCTTCCTAGCGCTTCAACTTGTAATATTTACTCTAAGTGAAAGTTTCTCTTCATCTATTTTCTGCTTTTGTAAAAGGGTGAGGTATCCCTTAGTGAATTTGTGAGGGTGAGGTATCGCTTAGTAAAAGGGTGAGGTATCCCTTATTGTAAAGAAGGTTAGGTATCCTTCAAAAGGGGTGAGGTGTCCCTCTAGTAAATAGGGTGAGGTATCCCTGTTATGTAAAGGTTACAAGCACCTGTCTTAAGCTTGTATTGAATAGTAAAAAATCTCGAACTGTGTTTCGGGGACTGAACGTAGGTCACAAGTGGTTGGTGGTCGAACCAGGATAAATATTGTGCCTGCTCTTCTCTTCTTTATCTCTTTATTTTTAGTAATTTATTTATTATTGTTTAATTGTTTATTTACTGTTCTTAAGGCATTTTATCATCCTTATATATATTCATTATATTGTTTCAAGAAATTTGTATTAAAAAGAGTTTGTGAAAAAGTTTTTAATTACCCAATTCACCCCCTCCTCTTGAGTACTGAAGCTACTTGGGTAACAATTCTTGCCCCTCGTGGTGGGAATTATGCTTTCCAAACTGAGGACGACATCTGTATGATATGGATTCTGAAGAAGGGCCACAGGATTAATTGGCTAAACTTCATCGGCAAACACATGATGAAGGTTAAGGGAAAAGAAAGGGCTAAGTTGCCTTATGCACTACTGATTACAACCTTCCTAAGGGTCTACCCTCAGGTATTGGAGACGGCACAAGCTGTCGTGTTAACTCATTTCAACATTTTTGGCCAATACACACTCAAAAAGATGAAGATGGTCAACACTGATGCTGAAGAATGGGTGTACCCTGATGAGGTAGGAGAAGCTGGAGCTGAAGAAGAAGAGTCTCCTGAGGCTGATGTCCCTACTGCACCTAGTGAGGCTCTAGAGAATAGTGCTTCAGCTATTGTTGTTGCCCCTGCTGCTGGTCTTGTGTCAAATGAATAGTTTTTTGACGACCATGCTCAACCTTAAAGCCTATTTGGAGAACACCAACAACATTATCTTTGACCAGCCTGAGGCAATAGAGCGCGAACAGGCTGCTTTGAGAGCCTTGGTGTCTGGATAGGCTCCCAGCTCCCCTCCTATGCCACCAGATACATATTTTTAGGATTCTTAGTTTCAGGATCCTTGCTTTGATGCTTTAGCCTTTGATATGATATCAAATGTAATTGGCTTTATTTTGAATGAATAGTATGAGTATTCTCTTATTTATATTGTGCAATTTAATGATATGAGAATCGATTTGAATGGTTTGCTAGTCTTTTTTATCATAATTGAATATATATATATATATATATATATATATATATATATATATATATATATATATATATATATATTGTTAAGACGAGTTTGAAACAAAAGTTGAACTTAATTGAATAACTTTTGCTTGCCTTGACTTTATCTTGCCTTATCTTTTTTGTCATGACAAAATGGGGGAGAAAAAGCTAAAGTTATATTTGACAATTTTGGAGATTATGTTGAAAAAAGATGGGATTAGAAAGAAGATTAATCTAAAAAGGATCAAGGTATTCCAAAAGAAAGGGGGAGTTGCGCACAACTCTGAAATTAATTCTCCTCTTACAAACTAGAGGGGGAGTAAGTCTCTTTGAACCCTGTGAATTCAAATTTATGTTACTAACTCTTTTCTCAAAGCTTTGTTTGTCATCATCAAAAAGAGGGAGAATGTAATTAGTTGTTATCTCTTGAAAGACTTTGTTTTGATGATAATAAACATGAAGATGTTGCAAGATCAAGTCCATGTCCTTTAAGATTAGCTTTAGAAATTAGATCAATATGTAAAGGTATAATGTGATTCACACAAATGCTCCATAAATTGTTTTTCAAAGAACATGAATAACACACTAGTTTTAAAAGCTTCAAAATGGTTTTTGATTTTCAAAGAAACAAATTTTAAGTGCCAAAAATATATAAGACCACTTGGAATCTCTTAGCATTGTCTCATTACTGACAAAACATGTTTTACATGGTTTATTCGAATAAATGTCACTTTATTCGAATAATAGAAGTCAAAACAAGATAAAAATTAAACTAATCAAGATTTATTCGAATAAAGATCCTCTTATTCGAATAACAAAAGTCAGAGAAGCCAAATATTTCAACTAATCAAGCTTTATTCGAATAAAGCCATATTTTATTAAATTAAACATTTAAAACGAACAAAGACACTTCAGATTTCAAATGAGTTATTCGAATAACACTCTATTTTATTTGGATAACTTGTTTTCCAGAAACCAGATTTTAAGTGGCTTATTCGAATAACACTTGTGTTATTTGAATAACATATTTTAGCAAGCTTTCTCCTACTTGTTATTTAAGGATTTATTCAAATAACCATCATGTTATTCGAATAACAAGGTTTTTCATAAACAGAAAGCAATGGCTATAATGAAGCATTTAATGTTTCTCAACCACCCCCAACAACTCTAATCTTTAATGGGCTTTAAATGCAAGGTTGTTGGGCATTATTGGGGATAGAAAAACATTATGAAAACCTTGATTGAGCATCAATACGTGTTTTGCACATAGTCTTTATATCTTCCTCTGTTTTTTAGCAAATGTGTGAATCCTTGATACCCATAAGCTTTAATTTGTATTATCCACTCTATGAGATAATTTCTATTCATTCTATCTTTGTCTAATTTGTAAAGAGGATGAGACATCCCTTAAATCTTTAAAGGGTGAGGTATCTCTTGAAGTTGAGGCTCAAAGCATAAGGGTGAGGTATCCCAAGGTGTTGTTAAGTGGTCCAATTTGTAATGGTCACAAGCACCTGATTCAAGCTTGGAATTTAGTAGAAAAACTCAAGTGGTTACTTGAGAACTGGACGTAGGTCACACAGGGTGGCTGAACTAGGATAAACTATTATGTTTAATTCTCTAAACCCTTCTATTTACATTTGTGCATTGATTTATTTGCTTGTTTGAATATTTCTCTCTTGACTGGTTCATTGGTAAGCAATATTCTTTTATCTTATCCATTCATTCATTTCTATCAATTAATAACTTCAACGAAAATTACTAGTCAAGAATTTTTCGAAAGATTTTTTTAAAAGTTTTTATAAACTTAATTCACCCCCTCTTGAGTTTTGAGGTTACTTGGTAACAAAGCAAAATCTTAAGTTTGGGGGAATGATGAACCTCCAAAATCTTGGTTTTCATCCTCTTCTAAACTCTTTTGATTGAGTTTTGTTCTCAAATTTAATGATGTTTTTATTGTCTTAAACTTTGTTCTTATTATGTATTTTAATTGTTTTTGATAGGTAATTACATATGAAAGAAGACTGGATGCTTGAAGAAGGAGCAAAATTCGGATTCTCCCAGCATCCTGACCATTCCTCAGTAATTGAGTCATATCTTGGGTTACAGAGATCGGATCAACGCATTGTCTGCTGCATTAAAAAGCTAACAAAAAAATCATGGAGCTGCGCGCTTAAGCACCCTATTTTTGACTGATTAATCGGTCAAGCACAGAAAGGAAAGCACAGCATGACTAAGAACCCAAAAACTGAGCGCTTAAGCACCCAGTATGTTTAATGACACGTTATGACGCCTATAAATAGAACAAGTTAGGTTCTTGGGCAATTATCCAATCGAAATTGAGAGAGAAAAGTTGAGGCTCAAACCCTAATTTAGTGTAGGCGCATCTAGGCATGAAGATTGAGAATTTTCTTCAACTTTTTCACCTATCTTCCATGGAGTTTGTCGAATTCTTCTCTTTGTTTTCTTCTTTCTCCTTGTGTAACTAAACTTCTCTAGTTAGGGTGATGATGGATCTTATTCTTTGATGATGTAAACTCATTATTGTGTTTAATCTATGTTCTTATTTCATGATTTATGTGTTTATCTCTTCTCTTAATGCTTTTCTAAACCTAAACAATTTGTAAATGATTTTAGGGTTTATGTATGATTTGGAAAAATTGTGCACAAACCATACCACAATTTCTGCAATCGCTAGGAATAGACATTGTGGGTTGTGTGGTCTTGCTTTTAATTCTCTCGTTTTTTATAAAGCCTTCTCTATTTTGGGTGATACTAAAGGATTGGTTAACTTTAGATAGTGTGAGGAGGATTAATATACCAATGGATTAGATAGTTATTAATTTTAGAAATTTTACCTTGAATCATTGAAATTGAGCTTAATTGAACCAATATTTGAATTTACATCAAAAGAGCTCAAGTAAAATCTGACCCCTAACACTTTGACATTATTGTTTTTCACCCTTAATTTTATTCTTGATATTTTTAATTATTTTCTTGTTAGTGCTTTATTTTATTTACATTCTTTTCAACTCTTATCTTTTAATAGCTTAAATAGTTTTCAATTTAACGAACTTTGTGATTGGAAACATAATTCTTGTGAGAACGATACTCTACTCACTCTTTATTACTTTTGTGATTTGGTGCACTTGCTAATATCACAACAGTTTACCCGACAATTGGTCAATTGTAGAAATTCCAATTGAAATGGAGGGATCTAGGGGGGATTTTCAGTTTCCACCTAAAAGTCAGTACCCATTTCTCCGAGTCCTAATTCCTTCAGCTATGAATGGTTAGAAAAGGTGTTTAATGAGAATATGCCTTCAAAATTGTTATTTAAGAGGGAAAAAGACTCTAGAGATGCAAGGTGAGCTATCAAAGTTGCTGGAATTCTCCCACTTAAGAAGTTATGTAAGAAATGAAGAGCCCGAAGTGATGTCATATTGCCAATGCAAGTATCCAAAGTTCCCATCAAATAATTATCTTTGAGAGCAAGCTCTTCAAGTTCCTTCAATTTACTTAAACTTAGATTCAAAGGAAAGTTATAATAATTTAGAAAATAATACGCTTGTTGTTTGAGACTACCTACTTGATTAATATACTAGATTTGAAGCCTAGGCCAAAAAATCACATTACTAACAGACAATATACAACTGAACAATGATATATCTGCTCTGCTCGAAATGAGAAACATCAATTGAATATATATATCAAATTCCCCCACACTTAGCTTTTTGCACTCCTGGGCAAAACACATAAGACCAAAGCTAGGAAACAAAGAAAAATGACATAGAGTCAAAAGCTAAAAACTCTAAAAGACTCGATGAAGCAAGAAGAGCAATCAGAAATTCAAGGGATCAAAGCATTAATGAGGTAACATTTTTTCACATCTCAAACCAACAAGCAAAGAAACTTCAGTTGAAAAGAATGAATCAAGAATGATAGATCCTCACAGAATTCACTCTCAATCTCTCAAGTGTTTAAAAGGTAAGTATTTCACTCTATTCAACTCATGAACAATTGCACTACCATAAGCTTGCTTATCTTCTACTTCTCCGCTACTCAAATCACATGCATACAAAAATCAAGAGGACTTTATTCAAGGTTGTAATGGGGTCATGGTAAAGGAGAGGGGATAATATGGATGTGAGAAGATAAATACCAAAAAGAATAAAAGAGCATACTGGTACAGTTAGAGTGGAGAAAATGTTTGAGAATATTCATCATAAAGGACAATCACCAATATTTGACTAATGTTTTGTTGAAGATCAATCCCAAATTGGTGAATTGCATTCATTGTTAGTCCTGAACATTCTTCTTTTCTTCCTATTGTTTCCAAGCATCCACCTTTATTCTAGACTCTAATAATCCTTTGATTGCAACGGTGGTCAATTTTTTATTTTTTTTTATCATTTTGCACACACACCCCCACACTTGTTCAAGAACAAGGTCAATGCTCTCTTATTCCTTAAGGTTGGGTAAAAACATGTTTTTTTTTCTTTTTTTCTTTTTTTTTGAAGGCACAAAATGAGCTAAAAATAAAGAATGGTCAAATAAGTTCAAAAGAGTTACACAAGAAAAAATATACAAGGATGGCTATTTAGTCAAAGTAGTTATTTCAAAATGCCTCAATCATATTTATATTTGCATGTGAAAATGTAGCCTAAAAAAGAATCAAAGCAAGTTCTAGAGTAACAATTCCATGAGTGAAAATCACACAAGAAAGAAGAGAATGGTACAGATATTCAATCCATTCATTAATAGGTTCAAAATCTCACAAGGCATATTTCTATCATTCTTAATCCACCAATTCAACATCCATAACCAAGCATGTGAAATTTAAGAAAGAAGATAATTTATTCAATCATGCTATGATTCCTGAATTTCAATTGCTTCAAAGGATGTGAGAGTGCATTCGCTTGAATCTTTCAAAGGAAATCAAACAGCAAAACTTTGTTACTTTGACAAATAAACACTAAATAGTTACTACCCCAACTAAGATGCGTCTCAAGAGTAATAAATTGTTTCCAAAATTTACTCCTTACTCTGCCCTCCTTAATTGGTTTTACTACGAATAGGTTTCTGACAGTCATATCACTAAACATACTTCCTAATTTAAATGCGTCTCAGAAGTGAAATTACTCCTTACTCTGCCATTATTCATATGTTTAGTAAGTCCATGACAATCATATCATACTTCACAAAAAAAAAATATTTTTTTTATTCAATATTCAACTATCCTTCCCCCCCAACCAGATCACAACATTGTCCACAATGTTAAAATATAGATAAATAAAGGATAGAAGATATTATCTGTTAGAGAAATTACTTAAAAGAGAAATCTGACACAAATTTAAACAGAAACAAAGTACAAAAAATAAAACCAAAGCTTAATATTATTTAAATAACTAGAATGTCTGATTGAGCTTGCGATGCATACTGCTTCCTGCTGACTAATCTATCTGAGCTATTGCTAGGTCAGGTTTATGAACAAAAACTTCTAATTTATCAATCAACTCATCAATAGTGGAAGTAGAGATAAGAAGTTGTCTTGCCGAAGGTGTGATAAATTTCTGTTCCACAGCATGGTCAAGAAAGAGTAACAAAATATCAAAGAAATTATTTACATTCAACAAACCTATGGGTTTATGGTGGATGTTCAGTTGGGCCCAAGAGACAATTTGAAAAACTTCTTTCAAGGTACCAAAATCACCTGGTAAGGCAATGAATGCATCAGAGTTTTCAAGTATTATTTTCATTCATTCATGCATTGATGATACCTTAAGTTCCTCCCCAATTGTCTTTCCAGTGATGTTCTGTTGAGCTAAAGGTCTAGGAATGACACCTAAAACCTGACTGCCTCCTATATATGCAGCAAATGATACAACCCCCATTAACCCACGGCAACCTCCCCCATATATAAGATGAATATTCCTCGCAGCAAGTGATTGACCAAGAGTGGTAGCTGCGTTTACAAACTCTAAACCCTTCCCATACTTAGATCCACAAAATACACAGATATTTTTAAGTTGACGAATAGAAACACCTTCCATATCTATACTCACCTTTCTCTCTGAATGATTCTGAATTAGAGGAAAGTGGAGAAAATGGAGTGTTTAAATAGGAAAAAGAATGGAAAGGGTAATAATAGCACCTATAAGGGTAGGTTGACTGTTGTCAGAAAAGTTTGAAATTAAGAAACACAAAATCTTTTTTTTTAATTTTTATATTTTTATATTTTTTTTGTTTTTTGTTTTACTTCAAGAAAACCATCAAGATAAAGAAGTCTAGAAACCCCTGAAGGACCCTGCTCAAAGGATCGTCTGTCTAAAACTAAAATACAGCAAAATCATATAAAGATAAAAGAAATATAATAGCAAATAATGGCATACCTTAATGTACAGTTTTCATGGCGTATCTTTATACTGCGCGTCATGAGTGCAGTAGTGGCATATGCGTGTCACCAGTGCAGTAGACATTCACATCTATTTATTCGAAGAAATGAGAAAGAAGAAACCATCGTGGGTTTCCATCCTAGGTCTGGAACCTAGAGAGCTCATACTTGGGCTCGTAACATCAACAAAGATGCTAAAGTCTGAAACTCGTAATGTCTAAGATCCAGAACGTCCCATCCTAGGGCGCTGAGAGCCTCTTTTAATAAAATAGAGGATTAAGCTCAGATGCCTCATACGCTTTGGCAACCGCGGCTTACTTCTCACTAATAACCAGAGTGGGACGTTTCTGCCTGTCCATCAACTCCACAGTGCCTAGATGGTAAACATTGGGTTATGGAGTGCGGCTCTCTACAGAGCATGGTATACGAACTTTTTTAAGAACCAGCGTGCAAAGGTCCACCCGAGTCAATGACGGGTCAGCCAAAGGCTGGGGTTCCACAACTAATTAAAGCCATGGTACTCCTTCCGAATCGCCATTCTTCAAACATTTTTTTATTTTTTTTTATTTTTTTTGTTTTTTTAGAAAACATGAAGAAGAAGAAGATAATATGTACAGATTGTTGTGGATATGGCTCACATCTACCTTTGGTTTCACGTCCAGTAACGGCTTAAACGCCTTCTATGAGTCGAGGATAAGCTTCCCATCCAATTTTCTTATAAATTGGCAAACAGGGTCTTTTAGAGTCAGATTCCCAAGACTGTAGCATTTTTCTTCATCTTTGAAGAGATTCCACAAATTAAGAAGTTCACGATGCACCAATCCATAAGAATGTGTCTCAAGAGTCAATAAGATATCATCTAATGACTCCTTACTCAGTTCATTCTTAATGAAGAAAATCTTATCTTCTCTATTTGTGAAAATCATCTCCAAAGAACGACATCGCTTGTTACAATTCCATCGTGCACATTTTTGATAGACTTGTAACATTTTTGCTCTTCTCCTTTTAGAATATGAACATCTTCCAAGACCTGGCATGTATAGGTCAAATGAAATTGAAGACTCACCTGCTAGTCGGACCTTGCTTCAATTATCCAGTGTACATCTTCCGGTATACCCTTGTGCATTAACAGTCTCAATCTTTCACATCTAACTTTATAGATTTTTTTTTCAGAGCATTTTGAGGGAGAGAAGGAAAATGTTTTCTCAGGTTTGAAAGAATGACATCCATTTTAAAGGAGAAAAAGGATTCAATTATTTTGAGAAACTGAAAAACAAACCAACTTGAGAGTCACGGAGTACTGTTATCCGCCACTTAACCGGCAACACAAAGAATTGGAAAAACAAGGCAACAAAATTAGAGTGAATTCTATTCATAATAAAGATAAAAAAGATAGATGAATTCTACCTCATCAACTTGATTTTCCAGAAATCGTTTGAGCCTTTGTCCATTGACTTTAAACACATTACCATTCCTAGGATTCTTAATATCTACGGCCCCATGAGGATACACATGTTTGACAACAAAAGGACCACTCCACCTAAATCTCAATTTTCCAGGGAATAGGTGCAGGTGAGAATTATAAAGCAGAACTTTTTGACCAATTTCAAAAGATTTTCTCAAAATTATCTTGTCGTGAAAAGCTTTTGTTCTGACTTTATAAATCTTTGAGTTCTCATATGTATCATTTCTTAATTCCTCAAGTTCATTTAATTGTAATTTGCGTATCTTGCAAGCATCATCAAGATTTAGATTGAAAGCTTTAATGGCCCAAAATGCTTTATGTTCTAATTCTACAGGCAAGTGACAAGGTTTTTCATAGACTAACCGATAGGGTGACATGCCTAAAGATGTTTTGAAAGCAGTACGGTAAGCTCAAAGTGCATCGTTTAGTCTTAAAGACCAATCTTTACGATTTGGGTAAACTGTTTTTTCCAAAATTTGTTTAATCTCCCTATTTGCCAATTCAACTTGTCCACTTGTCTGAGGGTGATAAGGGATGAAAATTTTGTGTGTAATACCATATTTTTTCATTAAAGATTCAAATGGTTTATTGCAAAAATGTGTTCCCTCATCATGTAACACCCTCCCTAGGGTATCACATGTCTGACTCCCGACTCATAATTTGAAAAGAAATTCACACAAGGTTTGAGTTATAAAATGATGGGTTTTAAAATTTCTTTCTTTACTGAAACATAAACTTACTGAAATTCATAAGTATTACTGAAAATATATTTAAACTGATTAATATACAATATTGATACCAATTAACATTTCACAATTTAAATAGAAATATAAAACTAATAGACTTTTTTTTTTTTAACAGTAGCAAACCCCATGACGGGTCCTACTTAATAGCACGGTACAACACTAATGTTAAAACTTCTCATACTTATTCTGTTGTGTATCCATCTTGTTGCACCAGACATCTGTTCTATATTTGTTCTTTGTCAACACTGCACACCTTCGAGTCCTGAATGTCCATTCCTTATTATTGTCACCAATCTTAGAGTATCCATCGCCCGTTATGTCTAAGACAACTCATTCTTTCTACTGTTTAATTTTAACAATATAGACACAGCAAACAACATAACAAAGAGGTGAGATCACCTACGCCAATACCAATATGGCAAGAAGACCGAGATAACACTGGCAAGAATATCATACGGATATGTCATACCGAAATTTCAATAATGCACTCAACATTAATCAACTATCATCATCATACTATTAACATTATTATCATCACACAATAATCACAATAATGCCATCAACATGATTATCATCATCATCATCCAAGTATTTCAAAACAATTGTCATAGCCAATATTCCTCAATTAATATATATCATGCAGATATGGACACTCAAATTTATGCATATGTTATGCATGTGCACATAGACTCAGTTTTGCAAAAACAACTCCATGGAGGTTTTCACAATTTCGAGAAGAATGCTCTGGTCAATTGTCAGCCTTAACCCAAAGACAACCACCCAGTCGTAGAAAAGAATCGTGTTCTTGTCGGGTATCGTCAATGCATTGCAACGGACTGCATCGCCAAGTGGCACATGGTCCTCAGACAAATGTCCACTGGTCGACCGCTGCGCCTCGACGCCCCCAAGATCCATCATAGACCTCACTATCAATTCTCATTCCCTCTTCAACCACAAGGGCCAAAATAGCTTATTAGCTACACTTTATACAATGCACTAATATATCAGTGCAAGTCCAACCCCAAAGGGCCAAATCTTTTCAATTTCATTTGTTCAATGTAATCATATGCTTCAACACATATTTTTCCAATGCACCAAATCCAATCATAGACAAATATGTCATTTTCTCACAAACAGTGTATGGACACTGGTTCAACAGTAATCATACTGTACTTTCAACAATGAAAACCATGTTATCACATTTTCATAGTTATAAAACACTTTCGTCGTGTTTTCAAAATTGCGTAATATTTCTGTTTCATTTTCACAATTCCAAAACGTTTCTGTTACGTTTTCACAATTCCAAAATGTTTATATTACGTTTTCAAAATATCGTAACACTTATGTTACATTTTCAAAATCTCAAACGTTTGTTATATTTTCACAATCTGCGTGACACTTCTATTACGTTTTCACAATACAGTAATATTTCTGTTACGTTTTCAAAATACCGCAACTCTTCTGTTACACTTTTAAAACACGTACTAATTTTTTAACGTTTTTCTTAATCGCGTAAAAATATACGTTTCTCAAAATTGCATAGTATTTTTCCACTGTTTCAAAATCGCGTAACTTAAAAATCATTCTTTTAAGTCGCATAAATCATTTTCCGTCATTCTCAAAATATTTAAAACACTTTTCAAATTACATAACGATTTTCTGCTATTTTCACAATCACGTAAAAATAATTCATCAATTTTCCATCACGTAGTGATTTTTCAATAGTAATTCAGATTACATAAAATATTTAAACGTAATTCAAATCGCAGTAGAAATATTTTAACATATTTAAAATCGCATAGAAATATTTTTCCATATTACGTAACTTAAAAATCACATTTTTAAGATACGTAAATAATTTTTCACCATAATTTCATTACAGAAAATATTTCTTGACCTTTAAAAATTCCTTTTTAACTTTTCTCAAAATAATATAACTTTACACTTCATTTAATATATTTTCTTACTCAAGAAAATATTTTTCCACAGTTCTTTACTCAAGAAATTCTTTTCAAAAAATATAATTCACAAAATCACTTTTTCATTGATGTAAATCAACGTTTCAAAAATTAACATTTTCTAATGTATTTCAAAACTTGAAAATAAGTTATACGTTAGTAAATTTTCAAAACACCATTATTTTCTCCATTTTTCTCAAATCAATTCTCTTCAAAATAAATTGAAGTTAAAACATTTTCAACCTTTATTTTTTTTCGTTTATGAAAATTTCTATATTCTCAATTAATAAAACAATCTGATTCCCTTTCCAAAATCCTTGCATTAAATCAAGATATATTTTCACTTTGAAAATTGTTTTGTTCATAAAATCAAGCTTTATAAGCCTTAAAATAAACGTGGACATGACTATTGAAACTATCAAATATTTTTCCTTTTAAATTGATATGGTTTTACACAAATAAAACCATTAAAAATCCTTTACAAAAACATAAGACTCATAGTCTTTAAAATCAAATCATTTGCTCATTTTTATTTTTCACTTTCTTCGCAAATCCATTTTCACTTTCTTTACAAATCCTTTTTCACTTTCTTTGCAAATCCTTAAAATCATCATTGCTATTTTCCTTTAAATCTCATGTTTAGTAAAACACTTAGAAACTTTTTACACAAAATAAATCAATAAAAATTCTTCAAAAACCATGTTCTTGTTCTCTTGAAAAACATATCCTTTGTTCATTTTCCATGCTTTTCAAATCAATCCAATTTTATTCTTCCATGAAAATATTAATTTGTAAGCACCTATGTTAAGGTGTCTTGACCGAAATTCACTAAGTTCTAGGGACCCAAAAATCAATTCCCTTGTTCTTAAAAATTTTCAACATGAACCCTAATCAAGGGCATCAAAACCATAGCTCTTCCTTGGCTATTGGAGCCAAAAATCAATTTCTTTTCCACCATCAAGTCATGGCATATACATATATATTTCATCATAAATAATATAAGCATACCATCAAAGCCATAAAAGCATGTATAGCATATCAAGCATATCATCAAAGCTATAAAATCATGAAAGCATATCAAGCATAGAAAATTAATCAAAGCTCATAAACACCCACAAATTAATTACATGACCATGGATATGAATCCTCACATGGATTCCACATCCATCAAATAAAATATCATCTCTCACCACCATGCTTGGTTGGTGAGATGCATCTCCCTCTTACCTCTTGAAGATCCTCAAAAATTCCTTGTTTTGCTTCTTTTTCCAAGTCCTTCACCACCAAGGGCTTCTCAAATACAAAACAAAACACAAGTTAATTAACATATCAAGCTTGATTAAGAGGAACCATGGATCAAACATGGTTTAGATCATGAAAAAGAAGAGAAGAAATGAAGTTTCCTTATACTTCACCTCAAAAACCCAATAACTTTGGTCTTGAAGAAACTCCTTGAAGATGAATGATTTAGAAGAAATCTTCAACATGAAAGTTGCTTAGAACATCATGTAGATTCAAGATCTATGGTTGGATGAAATTAAAAGAGATTGGATGGTGGTTTTGAGTGTCTTGACCGAATGGTTTCTCTTGAAGCACAAAGATCGAATTTTTTATTTTTGATAGAAACTTGAAGCTTGGATTTGAAGATCAAGATGAATGATTTTGGAAAAACTCATAACTAGAGATGTTCTTAGAATGATGTAAGGATTCAAGAAACTAGGTTGGATGAAATTTTTGAGTGATGGAGGGTGTTCTTGGGTGTCAAGACCGAACCATGCTAGAAGGAGAAGGAGAGAAAATTTTAGGAGAGCTTTCTTGAAGGAAAGTTTCAAGAATGATGAAGTATGGTCAATAATGACCAAAGGTGACCAATATGGTCTTCAAAGCTCCCAAAAACAGACCAAAACCGTGCCCCCCCCCTTCATGCATTCTCCTTGAATGCAAACAAAGCAATAATGAAACAAAATTGACTAAAGTAAGTCATAATTGACATAAAGATCAAATAATGTCATAAAGCTTTTCTTTGTCTTCTCTAAAAACAAGCCAAAACCGTCATCTTCCTCTTCATAATGCTTTCAAGTAGTTTTGTCTTCATTATTTGCCACCCTTTGAAGCATTTTACCATTGATTAATTCAATGGTTAGGATTTAGGTAGATTTTTAATTTTAGAAGACTAAATCTAGGCCATTGAATTTTTCTCCTTTAAATTCTAGCCCTTAGATCTGTCTCCAAAATTAAGGGTCAAGATTGCTTCTTCAAATTTTAAATCCAAGGGTCCTAATTAGTCTTTGCTACTTTAGAAGACCAAATCTCCACCATTGATTGATTCTTCATCCAATGGTCATAAATGGTCTTTGTTACTTTTTAAGATTAAATCTCCACCCTTGATTTAATCTAAATCCAATGGTTATAAATGGTTTTTGTCATTTTTCAAGACCAATTCTACACCTTTGATTACATCTATGGTTGATATCAAAGCCTTCCTAACTAAGCTTATTCTCACACCATTGATTAAATCAATGGTTATTATCAAGCGCTTCTTTATTAAGTTTGTTTTTAACCTTTGATTAAATCAATGGTTAATATTCAAACTAAGTATTCTCATCAAGGGTATAAATCAAGTCAAGCTCTCTTTGTTGACTACGCAAAGTATAATATTTATTCTTGTATCCTACAAATAATATTTTCTTGTATTTTTATCATTCGATAATTAAATATAGACAAAACACAAGATCAATAAAATTTTAAAAACTATTTCCGGATTGGGTTTAGTAAGATCCCACTGTCTCCGTCTAAGCAAGATCTAAATTTTTTATGCATAGAAAAATTTTTGCTTTGCGGGACCCACCTGGGCCCACGTATGGCCACCTGGGCCCACATAGGACCACTTGGGCCCATATAGGACCACTTGGACCCACATAGAGAAAAAAAATATAATCATCCACAAAAATCACAAAAATTAGAAAATGCACAAATATCAAATCATATTACGTAAATTAATTACCTAATGGTAAAAATTAAATTACGTAAAGTTTTCTCCGGCCCAAAAATTTTTATTTTCCGACACTGAGTAAATCACTCAAAACGATCAAATACTGTTGACGGAATAAACAAAATAATTTTACGATTACATTTAAATTACTAAACAAGTAAAATTAATTAGCTCATCAAAATTACTTGTTTAAGAATATGAAATTTGGGGTGTTACAATACTCCCTCTTTACGTAAATTTCGTCCTCGAAATTTTATGACCATGATTTCACACCTCGGAATAAATAATGACATTATTCCTTTATCTTTTCTTCAGTTCCCATGTAGTTTCACCTCTTACGTTATTCCAAACGATTCTAAACCATTGAAAGTTCTTTATCTCTTGTTTCACTTCTCTTGATCAAACAGATATCTTAATAAATTTTTTTTTCTATGGTTTTCCATTACCGTCTTAACTTTTCCCATAGACAGACTTCTTCAATCTTTGAAGAATCCACCACGCTTCCACTGCGCCACTTTGATACTCTGACCTGGATATAAATAGAAATATTCTCTCTTGCAAGATATTCCTTCAATTGCAGTAGATGAAAGAAAACGTTATGGAAAAGAACAAAACGAATCGAATATGTTATTAAACATATTCAGCAAAGAATTGGATGTAACTCGATCTTCAAGAATGAATTTCTCGATACCAATACAATGCTACCAACCTTCATTCATGCCAGAATAGTTTTTCTCAGGTAACTTCCAACTAATGTAATGTATTACTTAAAATTTTCTTATCCTCATATCACTTCATTCTCCAGCTTTAGCTTCTTTAACAGGAAACGTCTCACTAACCGAGTTCTCCTTTCAACCGCATTTTATACCAGATACTATGACATGGATTTTAAATAGGAATATCCTTTCTTGTAAAATATTCTTTCTTGCAAATGCAATATATGAAAGAACATTATAGAGTTTTAGGAAGAAAAGGTAGCGAAATGATCTAATATGTTACCAAACATATTCAACAAGAATTTGATTTTGCCTGATTTTCAGGAATGAGTTTTTCTGGAATACTAACACTGTATTGAGACAATCTCATAGGATATGGTTGGAAAATAACCAATCCATTTTCAAAGATCATGTCTGTTTATGAAACAGATCAAACTAACACAAAAATTTTGAACGACAGATCAAACTAACACAAAGATTTGATCTATAACAATGATTTGAATAACACAAGCAGCTCGATAGGCTAAGAATAGAAACAGGATTAAACAAATCAGAGGATAGCGAATAACTCTAACATATAATTGATCTACTCAATCATATGCCACACAGAATAAGTTGCTCACAGAAATATTCAAAATGGTTTATAGGATTACCTCCAATGACGTAATCTCCATTGTTTAAATCTTCCGCTCCGAACGCTTCCAACTACCTGAGATTTTACTAACAGAAAACTCTGTTTTCATTGGAACTCCATTTTCAAAGATTGTGTTCCAAACTTCCTGCACTTAAAACAAATTATTTCCTTGGACGTACAATCTTTCGTTAAGTGCCCCTTTCCACACTTCTTACATTTCGGTGCAGATGTCACAGTCAAACCAAAACTGTCATTACTAGTACTTTCTCCACAAGATTGTTGTTGTCGTTGACTTCCCGAAGATTTCAAGTACGTTTTCTGTTGGAATCGCTTGACCTTACGATTTTCCTTTTTCGTAACTAATATAGTCCAACGTTACAGGGTCTCTCATCCTGAGATTGATTTAACTCTAACAAAATCTTAGCGTAAGAAATCAATTCTTGCCGTGGAACAATCTTCTGAGTTTGCTGTATAATTGCTTCAGCCACTGTTTGTTTTACTTCCAAAGTTGCAGTCATATCATCACCATTATGTCTCGCTTCCACATGCGTACGTCTATCACGAGTCATTTCTTTTCTTCAAAGATGGACGAATCAAAATAAAATGGAAACCAGATGTAACCATTTCAAATAAACGTTTGTTTTCTTGACCTACATTTCTTCATTAAGTACCTTCTTTCACATCAGTTACTGTCTTTGGTTTCCTCAATGGTTGTAAATACATCTTCCATTGAAATCAATCACTTTCCAAATATCCTTAAAAATATCGGGTTCCAAAATTACGTAGTCTTATATTCCAAAACTGATTCTCTTCCATCAGATCCTGAACCTCAACTTTTATTTCTTTCCCACTGAACAGCGATCCTTTGTTCCTGCAGTCGTTTTTCCACATTGCTCTCATTGCTCTCGTAACTGCAACTGCATTACTAGTAACATGTTCCACTTCCACATAAGTACAACTATCCTGAGCCATTTCTTTTTTTTTTCTCTCGAGGCGTGCGGATCGAAATACAATGGATCTGATATCCATTATAAACAACATTGTTTCCATTCAGAAATCAATAACATAGAGAACACAACACAAGCAAAACAGACCTAACCATAAACCCCAAAAGACTCAAACCGTGCTCTGATACCAACTAATGTAACACCCTCCCTAGGGTATCACATGTCTGACTCCCGACTCATAATTTGAAAAGAAATTCACACAAGGTTTGAGTTATAAAATGATGGGTTTTAAAATTTCTTTCTTTACTGAAACATAAATTTGCTGAAATTCATAAGTATTACTGAAAATATATTTAAACTGATTAATATACAATATTGATACCAATTAACATTTCACAATTTAAATAGAAATATAAAACTAACAGACTTTTTTTTTTTTTACAGTAGCAAACCCCATGACGGGTCCTACTTAATAGCACGGTACAACACTAATGTTAAAACTTCTCATACTTATTCTGTTGTGTATCCATCTTGTTGCACCAGACATCTGTTCTATATCAGTTCTTTGTCAACACTGCACACCTTCGAGTCCTGAATGTCCACTCCTTATTGTTGTCACCAATCTTAGAGTATCCATCGCCCATTATGTCTAAGACAACTCATTCTTTCTACTGTTTAAATTTAACAATACAGACACAACAAACAACATAACAAAGAGGTGAGATCACCTACGCCAATACCAACATGGCAGCACCGAGATAACACAAACAACAATATCATACAGATATGTCATACCAGAATTTCAATAATGCACTCAACATTAATCAACTATCATCATCATACTATTAACATTATTATCGTCACACAATAATCACAATAATGCCATCAACATGATTATCATCATCATCATCCAAGTATTTCAAAACCATTTTCATAGCCAATATTCCTCAATTAATATATATCATGCAGATATGGACACTCAAATTTATGCATATGTTATGCATGTGCACATAGACTCAGTTTTTCAAAAACAACTCCATGGAGGTTTTCACAATTTCGAGAAGAATGCTCTAGTCAATTGTCAGCCTTAGCCCAAAGACAACCTCCCAGTCATAGAAAAGAATCGTGTTCTTGTCGGGTATCGTCAATGCGTTGCAACGGACTACATCGCCAAGTGGCACATGGTCCTCGAGACAAATGTCTCATCGGTCGACGCGCGCTACTCGACGCCCCAAGATCCATCATAGACCTCACTATCAATTCTCATTCCCTCTTCAACCACAAGGGCCAAAATAGCTTATTAGCTATACTTTATACAATGCACTAATATATCAGTGCAAGTCCAACCCCAAAGGGCCAAATCTTTTCAATTTCATTTGTTCAATGTAATCATATGCTTCAACGCATATTTTTCCAATGCACCAAATCCAATCACAGACAAATATGTCATTTTCTCACAAACAGTGTATGGATACTGGTTCAATAGTAATTATACTGTACTTTCAACAACGAAAACCATGTTATCACATTTTCATAGTTATAAAACACTTTCATCGTGTTTTCAAAATTGCGTAATATTTTCGTTTCATTTTCACAATTCCAAAACGTTTCTGTTACGTGTTCACAATTCCAAAATGTTTATATTACGTTTTCAAAATATCGTAACACTTATGTTACGTTTTTAAAATTCTGAAACATTTCTGTTATATTTTCACAATACCGTAATGACACTTACATTGCGTTTTTCACAATACAACATTTACATTACGTTTTCAAAATACCGCAACTCTTCACATTTGCACTTTTAAAACACGTACTAATTTTTTAACGTTTTTCTTAATCGCGTAAAAATATACGTTTCTCAAAATTGCATAGTATTTTTCCACTGTTTCAAAATCGCGTAACTTAAAAATCATTTTTTTAAGTCGCATAAATCATTTTCCGTCATTCTTAAAATATTTAAAACACTTTTCAAATTACATAACGATTTTCCGCTATTTTCACAATCATGTAAAAATAATTCATCAATTTTCCATCACGTAGTGATTTTTCAATAGTAATTCAGATTACATAAAATATTTAAACGTAATTCAAATCGCGTAAAAATATTTTAACGTATTTAAAATCGCGTAGAAATATTTTTCCATATTACGTAACTTAAAAATCACATTTTTAAGATACGTAAATAATTTTTCACCATAATTTCATTACGAAAATATTTCTTGACCTTTAAAAATTCCTTTTTAACTTTTCTCAAAATAATATAACTTTACACTTCATTTAATATATTTTCTTACTCAAGAAAATATTTTTCCATGATTCTTTACTTCAAGAAATTCTTTTCAAAAAATATAATTCACAAAATCACTTTTTCATTGATGTAAATCAACGTTTCAAAACTTAACATTTTCTAATGTATTTCAAAACTTGAAAATAAGTTATATGTTAGTAAATTTTCAAAACACCATTATTTTCTCCATTTTTCTCAAATCAATTCTCTTCAAAATAAATTGAAGTTAAAACATTTTCAACCTTTCTTTATTTTTTTCCGTTTATGAAAATTTCTATATTCTCAATTGATAAAACACTCTGATTCCCTTTCCAAAATCCTTGCATTAAATCAAGATATATTTTCACTTTGAAAATTGTTTTGTTCATAAAATCAAGGCTTTATAAGCCTTAAAATAAACGTGGACATGACTATTGAAACTATCAAATATTTTTCCTTTTAAATTGATATGGTTTTACACAAACAAAACCATTAAAAATCCTTTACAAAAACATAAGACTCATAGTCTTAAACATAAGACTCATAGTCTTTAAAATCAAATCATTTGCTCATTTCTATTTTTCACTTTCTTTGCAAATCCATTTTCACTTTCTTTACAAATCCTTTTTCACTTTCTTTGCAAATCCTTAAAATCATCATTGCTATTTTCCTTTAAATCTCATGTTTAGTAAAACACTTAGAAACTTTTTACACAAAATAAATCAATAAAAATTCTTCAAAAACCATGTTCTTGTTCTCTTGAAAAACATATCCTTTGTTCATTTTCCATGCTTTTCAAATCAATCCAATTTTATTCTTCCATGAAAATATTAATTTGTAAGCACCTATGTTGAGGTGTCTTGACCGAAATTCACTAAGTTCTAGGGACCCAAAAATCAATTCCCTTGTTCTTAAAAATTTTCAACATGAACCCTAATCAAGGGCATCAAAACCGTAGCTCTTCCTTGGCTATTGGAGCCAAAAATTAATTTCTTTTCCACCATCAAGTCATGGCATATACATATATATTTCATCATAAATAATATAAGCATACCATCAAAGCCATAAAAGCATGTATAGCATATCAAGCATATCATCAAAGCTATAAAATCATGCAAAGCATATCAAGCATAGAAAATTAATCAAAGCTCATAAACACCCACAAATTAATTACATGACCATGGATATGAATCATCACATGGATTCCACATCCATCAAATAAAATACCATCTCTCACCACCATGCTTGGTTGGTGAGATGGATCTCCCTCTTACCTCTTGAAGATCCTCAAAAATTCCTTGTTTTGCTTCTTTTTCCAAGTCCTTCACCACCAAGGGCTTCTCAAATACAAAACAAAACACAAGTTAATTAACATATCAAGCTTGATTAAGAGGAACCATGGATCAAACATGGTTTAGATCATGAAAAAGAAGAGAAGAAATGAAGTTTCCTTATACTTCACCTAAAAAAACCCAATAACTTTGATCTTGAAGAAACTCCTTGAAGCACAAAGATCGAATTTTTTATTTTTGATAGAAACTTGAAGCTTGGATTTGAAGATCAAGATGAATGATTTTGGAAAAACTCATAACTAGAGATGTTCTTAGAATGATGTAAGGATTCAAGAAACTAGGTTGGATGAAATTTTTGAGTGATGGAGGGTGTTCTTGGGTGTCAAGACCGAACCATGCTAGAAGGAGAAGGAGAGAAAATTTTCTAGGAGCTTTGCTTGAAGGAAAGTTTCAAGAATGATGAAGTATGGTCAATAATGACCAAAGGTGACCAATATGGTCTTCAAAGCTCCCAAAAACAGACCAAAACCGTGCCCCCCTTCATGCATCCTCCTTGAATGCAAACAAAGCAATAATGAAACAAAATTGACTAAAGCAAATCATAATTGACATAAAGCATCAAATAATGTCATAAAGCTTTTCTTTGTCTTCTAAACAAGCCAAAACCGTCCCTCCCTCTTCATAATGCATTCAAGTAGTTGTCTTCATTATTTGCCACCCTTTGAAGCATTTCTAGCCATTGATTAATTCAATGGTTAGGATTTAGGTAGATTTTTAATTTTAGAAGACTAAATCTAAAGCCATTGGATTTTTCTCCTTTAAATTCTAAATTTAGATCTGTCTCCAAAATTAAGGTCAAGATTGCTTCTTCAAATTTTAAATCCAAAGGTCCTAATTAGTCTTTGCTACTTTAGAAGACCAAATCTCCACCATTGATTGATTCTTCATCCAATGGTCATAAATGGTCTTTGTTACTTTTTAAGATTAAATCTTCACCCTTGATTTAATCTAAATCCAATAGTTATAAATGGTCTTTGTCATTTTTCAAGACCAATTCTACACCTTTGATTACATCTATGGTTGATATCAAAGCCTTCCTAACTAAGCATTATTCTCACACCATTGATTAAATCAATGGTTATTATCCAAAACATTTCTTTATTAAGTTTGTTTCTTAACCTTTGATTAAATCAATGGTTAATATTCAAACTAAGTATTCTCATCCAAGGTATAAATCAAGTCAATTCTCTTTGTTGGTATGTAGTATAATATTTATTCTTGTATCCTACAAATAATATTTTTATTATATTTTTATCATCCGATAATTAAATATAGTACAAAACACAAGATCAATAAAATTTTAAAAACTGTTTCCGGATTCAGGTTTAGTAAGATCCCCTGTCTCCGTCTAAACAGTACAAATTTTTCTATGCGTAAAAAAATTTTTGCTTTGCGGGACCCACCTGGGCCCACATACAGGAAAAAAATATAATCATCCACAAAAATCACAAAAAATTAGAAAATGCACAAATATCAAATCAGATTACGTAAATTAATTACCTAATGGTAAAAATTAAATTACGTAAAGTTTTCCCCGGTCCGAAAATTTTTATTTTCCTAACACGGAGTAAATCACTCAAAACGATCAAATACGCTGACGGAATAAACAAAATAATTTTATAGTGCTTACAGAAATTACTAAACAGTAAAATTCTGTTAACTGTCAAAATTACTGTTTAAGAGATACAGAAATTTGGGGTGTTACACATCATTGATGATAGCTCGAGGGATTCCAAATCGACACAAGATACTTTCTTTTAAAAATTTGAGAACAGTTTTATGATCATTGTGTCGGCATAAAATCACCTCAATCCATTTTGAGACATAATCAACTGCAACCAATATATACACAAATCCAAATGAAGATAGAAATAGGCCCATGAAATCAATTTCCCAACAATCAAAAATTTTAATGACAATGATGGGGTTCAGAGGCATCATGTTTCTTTTTGAAATTGAGCCCATTTTTTGACAATTTTCACAACTTTTGCAAAAAGTATAACAGTCCTTAAATAAAGTGGGCCAATAAAATCCACACTGTAAGATTTTTGCAGCTGTTTTTTTTTAAAGTGACCTCCACATGCTTTTGAGTGACAAAATTTAATGACACTACCTACCTCACTGTCGGGCACACATCTCTGAAAGATTTGGTCAGGATAATATTTAAAAAAGTATGGATCATCCCAATAAAAAATTTTCACCTCTGTCAAAAATTTCTTTCTATCTTGGTGCATCCATTGAGGCAGCATCTTTCATGTTACAAGAAAATTGACTATGTTAGCAAACCAAGGCATGGAATTGACAGAAAATAAAAATTTATCGGGAAAAGAATCATTGATAGGTGTGCTATCAAAAGGTGAGCCTGTTGTTAGTCTGGACAAATGTTCAACGACAACATTTTCGGCTCCTTTCTTAGCTTTTATTGTGATGTTGAATTCTTGAAGTAACAATATCCACCGTATCAATCTTAGTTTGGCATCCTTCTTAGACATCAAATATCTAACAGCAGCATGATCGGTGAAAATCATAATAGAAGAACCAATTAAGTAAAATCAGAATTTGTTCAGTGCAAAAATTACAGCAAGTAGTTCTTTTTCAGTAGTGGTGTAATTCATTTGTGCACTATTTAAAAATTCTACTTGCATAACAAATCACATGAGGCTTACATTCCTTTCTTTGGCCTAAAACAGCGCCCACAACTTAATCACTCATATCACACATTAACTCAAAAGGCAAAGACCAGTCAGGAGATTGCATGATAGGGGTAGATGTCAGAAGACCAATTAATTTTTCAAAAGATTTTTGACATTCTTGAGTCCAATCAAATGGTGCATCTTTCAACAGAAGACTACATAATGGTCTAGATATGGCACTAAAGTCCATTATGAATCTTCTGTAAAATCCTGCATATCCTAAAAAGAAACGAACTTCTCTGACTGTTTTTGGGGAAGGCAAATGAGCAATTAATTCAACTTTGGCCTTATCAACTTCAATTCCTTTATAAGATATCACATGACCTAATACTATTCTTGAGGTAACCATGTAATGACATTTTTCCCAGTTTAACACAGATCCTTTCTCTTCACATCTTTTAAGAACTTTTTCCAAATTATCAAGACAATTTTCAAAAGAATTTTCAAAAACTGTCAGATCATCCATGAAAACCTCTAAATAATGTTCAATCATGTCACTAAAAATGCGTAACATGCATCTTTGAAATGTTGCCGGAGCATTACAAAGGCCAAAAGGCATTCTTCTATATGCAAAAGTACCAAATGGACATATAAAAGTGATTTTTTCTTGATCTTTCAATGCAATTGGTATTTGATTATAACCTGAAAAATCATCAAGAAAACAGTAGTATGGATGTCCTGCTACCCTTTCCGGAATTTGATCAAGAAATGGCAAAAGAAAATGATCTTTCCTAGTAGCAGCATTTAATTTTCTAAAATCAATACACATATGCCAACTAGATGAGACTCACGTAGGTATTAATTCACCTTTATCATTTTCAATCATTGTTATTCCAGATTTCTTAGGCACAACTTATGTAGGGCTTACCCATTGACTATCAGAGATAGGATAGATAATTCTAACATCAAGCAATTTAAGGACTTCAGCTTTAACTACCTCTTTCATGTGTTGATTTAATCTTCTTGGAGGTTGTTGAGAAGTTTTAGCATTATCCTCCAAATGTATTATATGTGTACAAATTAATAGATTAATGTCTTTTATGTCTTTTAATGTCCATCCAATTGTACTTTTATGTCTTTTAAGTACTTCTGTTAACATACCTTTTTGTTCTTCAGTAAAAGATGAAGAAATTACCACTAGTAAGATTTGCTCTTCTCCTAAAAATGTGTACTTCAACCCAGCAGGTAATGGCTTTAGTTCCGGTGTGGGTACTTCTTCATGAGCATTATCATTCATGGGTTTTAGCGCTTCAAATCTTGGCTTTCATCCCTTATACTCCATTACCTGTGTATAATCAAGCAAAGAATATATTTCAGAGATATCATCTTCTAATTGCATGCCTGACTCAAATGAATTGACTAAACAAGTTTCTAATGGGTCAGAAGAACACCTTGTTTGAAGATGATCATCTACGATGGCTTCAATTCCTTCAACTTCCTCCTTTTCATCAAGGACTTCCTATGGTTGCTTGCACATGTTAAAAACATTGAGCTCCAGTGTCATGTTTCCAAATGTTAGTTTCACCACTCCATTTCTACAATTTATCAAAGCATTAGTTGTTACTAAAAATGGACGGCCTAAAATAGTAGGAATTAACTTGCAACTATCAACCATAGGTTCAGTATCCAAGACAATAAAATCCATAGGGTATATGAATTTATTAACTTGAACCAACACATCTTCCACTATTCCTCTTGAAATTTTAATTGATCTATCAGTAAGTAGAAGAGTTACAGAAGTTAGTTTTAACTCACCTAAGTTGAGTTGCTAATAAATTGAATATGGAAGCAAATTGACACTAGCACCAAGATTAAGTAAAGCTTTTTCAATTTTATGTTCTCCAATAATGCATGAAACTATAGGACAACCAAGATCTTTATATTTCAAAGCATTATTATTCTGAAGAATGGAGCTTACCTATTCAGCCAAAAATGCTTTCTTTTTCACATTTAGTTTCTTTTTAACAATGCACGGGTCCTTCAAATATTTGGCATAAGAAGGAATCTGTTTGATAGCATCTAACAGAGAAATATTGATCTTTACTTGTTTCAAAATTTCAAAAATTTTAGTGTGGTGGTCCAATTTCTTTGGATTATCCAATGCTTGAGGAAATAGGGGTGAAGGCGAGAATTTAGTCTCCTTTTGGTCAGGTTCTTCATTTTCTTGGGCAATTGGTTCATCTTCTTTCTCACAAGGTTCGGGAATTTGTTTTTCAACAACCTTTCCACTCCTAAGAGTTATCACCGACTTGACTTAGTCCATTTGTTAGTTTTCTGAACTCCCCTCATTTAGACTGTACTGACCCTTGAGATTTGGTTGAGATTAAGAAGAAAATTTTCCTTTCTCGTGAATAGTGAGTGCAGAAGAAAGTTTAGTAAGAGTGTCTTTTGTGGTGTCCCGGGGCTGACGAGGGCAGGGAGTAGACGCAGGTGTAAGAGAAGCACGTACAAGGAGCGGCTCCTGGCAGGCTTCTAAGCAAAGGGTCCCATGAATGAACTGAATACGCATCGGAATGAGAGGGATTCAGAGACTGTGCAGGTATGGGACTGCATAGTTGAGGATGACTTAAAGGAATTGATTAGGTGTAGAACTTCTTTTCGGGAGCCTAGAACATAAGAACTCCATGGTTAAGCGTGCTTGACCTGGAGCAATTGTGGGATGGGTGGCCTCCTGGAAAGTTTCCTAGGATGCGCGTGAGTGAGGACAAAGCATGCTGAAAAGACATGTGTTGGTTTGTGGAGACACTCATCAATCCTGCAGGCAGTCTCGGGATGTTACAAATGGTATCAGAGACGGGACCTCTCCCAGTACGGTGTGATTCAGGGACGAACCAAGCGGAAGTTGGTGGGCATGTGGTGTCCCGGGGCCGACGAGGGCGAGGCGTGGACGCTAGTGTAAGAGAAGCACACGTACAAGGAGTGGCTTTTGGCAGGCTTCTAGGCGAAGGGTCCCATGAATGAACTAAATACACACCGAAATGAGAGGGATTCAGAGACTGTGTAGGTATGAGACTGCATAGTTGATGATGACTTAAAGGAATTGATTAGGCGTAGCCATATCAACAAGTTGTAACTTCTTTTTAGGAGCCTAGAACATAAGAACTTCATGGTTAAGCGTGCTTGACCTGGAGCAATTGTGGGATGGGTGACCTCTTAAGAAGTTTCCTAAGATGCGTGTGAGTGAGGACAAAGCACGCTGAAAAGACTCGTGTTGGTTTGTGGAGACACTCGTCAATCTTGCAGGCAGTCCCGGGATGTTACATCTTTTATGTCACTCATGATTTGATTGTTTTGATTATTAATGGTCTCTTACTTTTCTATGAATGCATACAATGTTTCTTCAAGATTTTTCCTATATGGTGGGACATAAGGTGCATATCTTTGAAAATTTTGAGAGTCTTGTTGTGCTTGAGGAGGTGGTGGTTGCACGAATTATGATTGATAATTATTCCTCTAGCTGAAATTCTGGTGATTTCTCCATCTTGGATTGTATGTATCTGAAAAAGAAGAAGTAAATGACTTTTTAAAATTATTCATTGCATTTACTTACTCATGTACAACTTCTTTAAAAACAGGAATATTGGGACATTCATGTGTTGAGTGTCCTAAGTCATCACAAATGCCACAAATTTCTTCATTTTGCATAGATTTGATTTCTTTTGCTTTTCTTAATTCCATGGCTTCAACCTTTCTAGCCAAACTAGCAAACATAGCATTTAGATCTTCCTCTTGACTAAGGTAATATTTTCATTTATTAGCACTTGTAAGGTTAGATCTAATTGAATTTTCAGAAGGGTTAGTACTATGCCAAGATTGAGAATTTTCAGCCAACTGATTTAAATAGTCTAAAGCTTCATCAGGTTCTTTATTAAGAAACTCACCATTACACATTGTTTCGACAAATTGTTTTGTTTTAGGTGCTAAACCTTCATAAAAGAAGCTTATAGGGCGTCATTTTTCAAAACCATGATGTGGGCAAAAATTTAACAAATCTTTAAACCGTTCCCAAAATTGAAAATATGCTTCATTTGAATTTTGGGAAAAATTTTGGATTTGTCTTTTCATAGCATTGGTTTTATATGTTGGAAAAAATTTCTTTAAGAATTCACCTTGCATTTCTTGTCATGTGCCAATTGATCTTGATTTCAAAGTGTTAAGCCAAGATTTTGCTTTATCTTTTAAAGAAAAAGGAAACAATTTAAGTTTAACAATCTCTTCAGTGCAATTTTGGTCATTGAAAGTAATACATACTTCCTCAAATTCTTTCAGATGTAAATATGGACTTTCAGATTCTAAACCATGAAAATTAGGAAGTAAAGAAATCATATCTGGCTTAAATCTAAAATTGTTGGCGTTGAGTGGAAAGATAAAACATGATAGACTAGAATTTCGAGGTGGTTGCAAATATTCACGCATGGTTCACAACGGTTGATTTTTATGTTCATCATGTACACTTTCATTTTTAGCCATTGTGTCAATTGTGTGTGATTGTGATTCAAACAAATCAATATATAAAGTACCAAGATTAATTTTAACTAAACGACCAGAATTTAAATCACGATACCAATTAAGCATAAATAAATGCCTTAAAATAAAAAAAATAATGTACAAGTCGGTAGTTTACACTAGCCATTAAATATTAACAAGGATGTGGTATAAACCAACCACCTAATAAATATTAACAAGTAAAAAGTTAGATAATTGATAAATTAAAAAGTTAGATAATTAGAGAGTTAACAATTAGTAAGTTAGAAAGTGCAGAAAGTAAAATACAGAAAATAAAGTGCAGAAAGTAAATTACAAAAAATAAAGTGCAACAAGTAAATTGTAGAAAATAAATTTAAAATATCAAAACTGGATAGAGCGAGCCCCACCAAAGCCGACGAAAGAGAAGAAAAGAAGAAAGATTATTTCGTTATGTTAGAAAGCAATAATAAATAACTTGAGAAATTAAAAAGTTAGAGTGTAGAAAATAAAAGACATAAATTAAAAAGTTAGAGTGCAAAAAATAAAAGTTAGTAAGCAAAAAATAAATGAAATAAATTAAAAGTTAGTAAGCAAAAATAAATGACATAAATTAAAAATTAGAAAGTTAGTATGTTAGCAAGTTAGTAGGTTAGTAAGTTAGATAGTTAGAAAGTTAGAGAGTTAGTAAAGAAACCGAAGGATCAGCAAGCCAATCTTTTGCTCCGGTGAGGGAGAAAAGAGAATAGATTTTATTAAAGAAAAAGAACCTCAATAAATTAAAACTTCTAATCAAGTCCCTGACAATGGCGCCAAAAACTTGATTGCGAGATTTAAAAATATAAACCCAAGTGCAGGTTGTCTCAAGTAATAAATTTCTCGGGAGTCCGAGGTCGATCCACAGGGAATTGATGAAGAAAAATTAATTGAGGTAAGAAAAGGATTTGTCACAACACCAAAAGTAATAAAAGATGTTCACAAGTGAATTTAAGAACTTGCTTGGGTTAAGAAATCCACTCTTAGTAATAAATTAAAGGCAAGATTATTTCTCTTTATAACTCAATTAAAATCCACACACAATGGAGGTTCCAATCGGAAAATATAACATTCAAAGTTTAATTATATATGTAATTATATTATGATTCCTTTAATTATCTAACATTTATAAATGAGTTCAAGCATTCATTGTGTCAATCCTATTGTCTACAATAAATCAAGATCTCCATTATACAAAGAAGGTTTCTAAATTGATTGGAAACAAAATACAACACATATAATGTCCATTTGATAATATATCATTTAACCACAAGAAATAGAATAATCTAACCTTATTTCATTACCAAGAGCTTCACTCTTTCACCTAAGCAAGATGAAGATTTAGTTACTCATAGACAAGAAGAAAGAAAGAGAGAAGAAGAGAAAGATGAACATAGCTTTAATTTAGAGCAAGAAAAAATTACAACAAAGGAAAACAATAAACAAGCATAACCATAACTTCTAAAAACTAAACCTAACACCAAGAGCACCAAATGATCAGCCAATGGTGCCTTTTATAGAGGATTAAGGATACAAAATGACAAGGAGGCTGATTAAGAGTAGGTGGATGAGTGGGTGAATGAATGAAAAATGCCAAATGGGGAGTTGGTGAGTGGAAAATTATTGAGATTCTTTATCTCTAAAATCATTCATTGCTTAACTCATAGATTTCGTCATCAAATGGAAAAGGCATCTTCATGAAAGTTGTAGATTTGGGTCTTAACTTTCATATGTTCAAATTTTAGCTCATTTCATCACCTACAACCTGAGATATAGCCCAATTACTGCAGATTGTTCAGGCCTAGTTTTAGTACCTCTGTTTTGACTTCCAAACCCAATATCACCTCCAAACTGTCCGATTTGAGTTTTGTATTCTTCATGAAAGTTGTAGATATGGGTCTTAACTTTGAAGTATCAAAATTTCAGCCCAAGAAAGTTCCTACAGCCCGAGTTATGCTCTGATTACTATACACTATTCAGGTTCTGGACACAAAACTTGTGTTCTGAGAGCCCAATTAGCTTCACTAGATGTTTGAATGAGACTTTGAGCTCTTCATCAAAGTTGTAGAGCTCTCTCTTATTTTTCCTACAAGGTAAGATACATAATTTTTACACATCTAGAACTCAAGATATGGCTGAAATACAGAAACAATGTAAGACCCAAATAATGCTGGAAAATCAATTAAGTCCAATTTAAGTCCAAACTTACAAAACATAACCAGGCTTAATCAATTAAGTACATGGAGAGTGTAAAAGACTAAAAATGAGGGTTTATTAATGTACAAAATATGTGATTATCAGTATATAAGATATCAGTTTGGCTATACTATGAGGTATTAAGAAATTATCAGTTATAGAAGAGGAAACTCCTATAATAGTATTTATAAGTAATGTCATATGATTGTATGGGTGATCGTATAATGTTGAGTTTACTTTAATTATGTATATAGTTTAAATAGTTTTTATGCCATGAAATATATATTTATTACTGAGGATATATATGTTCTCACCCCTTTCTGTGTTTTCATGGTAGAAGCAAGTCAAGAATCATTGTTGAGTAAGAAGTTCAAGAAATAGAAGAACTAGTGTAGTATAGTTTTATTTGTTTCTTATCTTAGACAAAACTTATGTATACTGTTTTATTTGCTTTGTAGTTATATTCAAAGGCATGTATCACAATAAGCCATTCTGTGGCTAATGTTGTATATATATATATATATGTATAAGTTTAAGTTTTTTCACATTCTCTCAAGGCTTTCTATAATGATTTGCATAGTTGTTATAGATATATTAGTAGTTAGTTATATAGTAAGTGATGTGGTTAGTACTGTTTACCTTGATATATTCAAATATATAAACATATCTGTCTTAGGGTGTTATAGTAGCTGGATTTGTGGGTTTGCAAGGTGCGGTGAGCGGCTATGGCTGTGGAGGCTTTGGTGTACAACGACGAGGGCGACCGGTGGTGGTTTTCGGATTTGAGGTGATTTTTCGGGGTTATGGCTTTTATGGTGGGTTATAGTGTTGGCGAGGTTGGTTATAGAGGTTGATGGGTATGAGATAGAAGATGAAGATGGTGGTTTTAATGGGTAGTGGTGGGTGGTTGTGATGATGAAGTGAGTGATAAAGATAGATTACTAGTGATAATGGGTAGTTTTAGTAATTGGTTGGTGGAATGTAATGTTTATGGTTGCTGCAAGAATGACTTTGGAAGAGGTTGGCTATGGAGGGTAGTGGAGGTTGAAGATGAAGTGGTAGTGTGGGTGAAGGTTGATTCTACGTGATGGGAAAACAATATGGTAGGCTGAAGTTTTAAGCTGTGTGTGTTGCAGAGTGTGCAAATTATGGGTTTTTAAAGAAAAAAATTAGGATTTAGAGAGTGATGGTAATAAGTTTTGGGATGAGTTTATTTAGGATGAGTGCTAGGGTTTGTTTAGGATGAGTTTGTTTAGGATGAGTCTTGAGGTTTGTTTATGATGAAATTATTTAGGATATTTGTTGAAGTTTGTTTATGATGAGTTTAATGGTATATGGGTTGTGGGTTGGATAATGGGTCAATGAGTTATGGGTTAATGGGTCAAGTTATGGGTAGATGAGATAGATAATGAATCAAGGAATATTTTCTTCTTTTCTTATTTTTTTTTCTTTTATTATTTTATATTCTTTTTTCTTTTTTCTTTTCTTTTTTAAATGTTGATACCCCAGACATAATTAGGTGTTCACAAATAGTATAATTCAAACTCATGTAAGGAGGATTTGCTTTCAGGCAAGTGACACGCTGACATACAAATTTTATGCAAAGTCATGGTAATCTTTGTTAGTCATGACAACCATCACTCAAGAGGATGGTGAATTGGGTGATTACAGATTTTTAAAGCAACTTTGAGAAATTATACATTTTCATATTTTTAATTAACACATGCAGCGAAATAAGTTTAACAAAGATACAACTATTGTAAATTACCCAAATACAACTTGAGTTATGAGATAAATCAAACAAATAAGCTAAAAGTCAAATTCAATTTAAGCATATATAATTAAAGCATAAATGTAAAGGAGATAGAAATTCTTTGAAAACTTATATCAAACACTTGAAAAATAATTTGCTTTGAAGCTATTTATCTATTAAAAAGAATGAATAAAGAAGATAAAAAGATGCACTTATAAATGAACAACCCACACAGAAAGTATTCGAGCAAATATATGAAATTAAAACACAAATATAAAGGAGTTTGCGTTTAGCGAAGCAAACACAATGATTTATCCTGGTTCAGCTACTAATCACTTGTGGCCTACGTCCAGTCCTCAAATAACCACCCGAGATTTTTCACAATCAATGCAAGCTTGAACAGGTGCTTCCTACCATTACAGACTAGAGCGCTCCTCATACCTTGGGATACCTCACCCTTGTGCTTGAGCCTCAACTTTCAGGGATACCTCACCCTTACAATTTCTCTGAGGGATACTTCACCCTCATTACAAAGAATCAAAGAGTAGAAGAAGATGAAATTCTCATAAGAGTATGTATTATAAATTGAAGTACTATGAAGCTCCTTTAGGATATCTCAAATTTTGGCGAAAATAGCACAAGAAATAGTAAAAATATGAAATACGAATCAAAGCATGAAAGAATTATTTCAAATAGTTAGGTGTATATAAAAGATGACCCAAAACCATGTATTTATAGTGTTCTTGAGAAAAAAGCCTTTGAAATTATTAATTAACGTGATTAATACGAATATGTCAATATCTTTTCAAAAATAGAGGGTCACGAGTTTATTTGAATAACTATTGAGTTATTTGAATAACTCAATTTGAAAATCCATGTGAAAACAAAAATTGATATGTGTTATTTGAATAACCTGAAAGTTATTAGAATAACTCTGTTATAAAACATTTTCAGAAAAAAAAATAGGTCTATTCGAATAAGCCAATGGCTATTCGAATAGCTCAATTGAAAGAAGTAATCCAGAAAACATTTTATTCAAATAGCAGATGTGTTATTCAAATAACACTTTGAAAAATAAAAACGCGCAACAGGAATTTGAAACTGTTATTCGAATAACTCTAGGGTTATTCGAATAACCCTGTTAAAAATTGTTACACTTGTTGATGGGCTTAAGTAGAAAGGGTTGCATACGCCTTGACTAATAGTTATAATTTTTGGTCTAGTGATAAGTATTCGATCTAACAATCTTTAGGTAAGAACTTTCAAACACAAGTGAAGAATGGCCCCCTACATAGATTCTATCTAAAAAAATTAAAATATAAAAAACGGTTGTGATATGAATAACATATTTTTTTATTTTAATCTATAAATTAATATTATAATATAATAATTTTTATTTGTATATTTGTGGTATAAAATAAAAATAATCTCTTCATTTCTTTCAATCGTTTTTCTTTAATAAAAAAATTTAATGTCAAACCCTATGCTTATTCAACATTAAATTGCATCAAAAGATATTTTATAGTACCTTCATTTGTGGGGTTTCTATCTAACAAATTGCATATATTTTGAATAATAAAAAATGCATATATTTAATTCCATTATGTCAACAAGATTATGAGGACTCGCCTTATTGGTTTTATGATGCTAAAGGCAGATTTACTATCAAAGGAGCTTGTAAATTGACGTGGGAGAATTCAATTATTCAGATATCTTATATTATGTTTAGATATATAGTAATTGATGGAATGAAATGAAATGAGATGTGATGGAACGAGATGGAATAGAATGAGATAAAAGTAATATTCCATTGTTTGGATATTTTAGGATGTAATGGAATAAAGTTATCATTACATTGTTTGGAAAGTGAATGATTTTTTGTGGAATATGATGAAATTCATAATAAAAAATATGGTTCCATCCTATACCTCCTAAATTGGGGGGAAAATTAATGGTTTCTAGTGGGATGGGATGGAATCCATCCTACCCAATTCCATCCTTTTTTAACATAACCAAACAATAGAAGCTATCTTTATTACATTCTATTCTCTTCCATTTCACTCAATCCCACTAATCCAAACATAGCCTTATGGAGACATGAATAGACATGACGAGCGAGTTTTCATTTGGAGTTTTGCTAGTATTTGGTAGGGAATATGGAGGCTCAATATTCCACCAAATTATGGAGTTTTCCTATAGCGGGTTTGTAAGGATATTCTTCGTACACAACCTAGCTTATAGTAGAAGGGAATTAATGTTTTAATGGTTGTTATTTCTGTGTTAATTCAGCTAAAACTATTGATCATATATCATTGCTTTGTCCATTCACAAAGGATACATTTCTTGATGACTAGTACTAATGGGGCATGGCTCAACTGTACACATAGCACTATGTACTATTGATCAGTTAAAGACATTGGGCATGATATCATATTAATGAAGGGTAGGAGTGAAATCTAGTGTGCAACGGAAAGCTAGCTCTACCTGCAGATCAAGTGCATCACAATGCTCGAGAGTTTGGAGTTTTTTCTAGGATGCGTTTAACATGCTCCAGAAACTGTCTAGAACATAGATGCTCCATGATTTATACAGGTGATAGCTGGTTTCAGTCATATATTGGTTTTTCTTTTTTTTTAATAAAAAATTTCCATCGGGTCTTTTTGGGTCAACCCGTAGTTTCGCGAGTTCTGCCATTGTTGGCGACTGGTGAGCTTTTAGAGCTCGATTTCTTCCCATTTTTACGCGTTTCTCCATGGGAATCAAATCCCAACCGAGTTCAAACCAATCCTCATGATAAAACGCAAGAAAACAATGCAAAGAAAAAAAAAGATTCATAAATCGAAATGGTTTCTGTCATAAGGAAGCTAACCAACTCCTTCAAGCTCTCATGTTCAGTAACCAAGCAAACTAGTTCCTAAGGGAGTGGATCGAATCAGGTAAGCTTGTGCATGCACATTAGATGCAACAAGGTTTTCCATTTGCTGCAAGGTGAACTATTACTCGCTCTGCATCAAGCGTTGGTGGAACGGTGGGTTAAGGAAAACAACGTTGGTGTTGGTGATGGAGGTGCAGTTATTGCAAGAGGTAATGGTGGGTGGTTCCAGATGCACCTGCAGAAAACACTTTGGAATTTATCAGAAAACCTACTCAATAAGTTCCAGGTGATTAATATTTACTGTTTATCTTCTTTATTATAAATCAATGGCAGAAACAGTTTGGAGCATCCATGCTCCGCATTTGTTTTGAATATGTTACCTTTTTTTTTTTTGGGGGGGGGGGGGATCTAGGCTTGGGTTGAATATGGAGAGGTGTTTAATATGTTCTTTAAATTTTTTTTGAGCATGCATGCTCCATATACTTTTACCGTTGATTTTATCAAAAGATAGATCAATAGTTAACATGAATTACCTATTATCCCTATAACAAGTCACATTGGCAATTATTGCTAATTACAACCATTGTCCTTGTAAATATAATAAATAATTTATAGAATTGCTAAATGATCCATCCCTGATACTATTCCCCGCACAATATAGGTATTCTTATCTTTCTTCCTTCGCCTTTAACCTTGGTATATCTGTCCTTGTTTTGTTGGAACTCCTCTTGGGTGCCAATTGCTTCTTGCTCTCTTCTTTATCAACATTCACAATTTGAAAATCCTTGACCTCTCTACCAGCTTGTTCTTTCCCATGTTTGCTTGTTGTGGCTATGGGAGGCTCACACTACAACAAATTTGGTCTACGACCACACTTTTTTTAGGCAACACTTGAAAAATGTCCCTTAAAGTCCATAAAAAGAACACTTTTATAAATGTAGCCTTTGCTCACGGTTTAGGCAACAGTATTTAGGTGACGCTTTATAATCGTGCCTCTAGACTAACAGAGGACGCCTCACAAGCGTTGCCACATGAATGATAATAGGGAACGCTTATTCACGTTAAATGGAATAAGATTTTTCCAAAAAATAATAAAAATAAAGACTTCTTCCCCGTTCGAGAGAAAAAAAATGAAAGATCTAATTAGAGTGCACTGAAAGCCATTCACAAAAAATTGGATCTTGGTTTTGAGAAACTTAGCCTCACGAGCAACTCCAATCTCGCGTGAATCTCTCTTTCTTTCAATTTGAATCTCTCCCTTTTTCTCTTTCTTTGTTCTCTATTTGTTTTTCCTTTCTTTGTTCTCCATGAATGCCCTCAAGCACCATGAACGCCCTCAAGCACCATGAACATGCGGATTAATACTCACAATGACTGAGAGCGAGACAAAGAGTGAGCGAGTGAAGCACAACGTGAGCGAGCAAGACATGAGCAAAATGGGTGAGAGAGGGAAGCGGTGTCAAGATTCTTTTGGGTTCGATCTGGAACAAAGGAAGAGCAAGTATAGACTGAGGTAACACTTGACAATCAGCAGCCGTCTCACCAAGCAGGGGTGAGCAAAAAGGGTAATATAATTACTCCTTTTGTTTCTGCTATTGAATAGTAAACAATGTGTAATGGGTTCTATGATTCCTAGTTATTTCGATTTTCTATTTCAATTGTTGTAAAACCATGACTCGGATGGCTCTCTATTTTATTGTGAGTTAATCAATTTCATGCTCTTGCTTGTCCTCATATGAGTGCAAAATGTTTGATAAAATGCCTAGGCCAATTTGAGTTGTTTCGACGTTGAGAGTTTTCTCATTACATTGATCAATTTCCTTAAAGGTTGATCTTCTGATTGCTTAACTATTTTTTTTATGGTTCCTAAATGCTGCATTTTCTTGTCTATTCAATTAGTAAGTTCCTATTGGAAGGGCTCTAAATTATGGGAATGACATTAGGAGTTTAACCCTTTGCTTGCTTGACTGTATAAAATGTGATTGATGAAGAGCCTGATTGTTGCTGCGTTAGAATAACATTTGCTCTGTAAACATGTCTCAATGATATTTTTTTGTTTTTTTTCTCTATTCACTTCCATTTGTGCACACAATTTGTTTGATGAAAAACCTGAGTAGATCTGAAACTACTAAATAAAAAAAACAATCTAATTTATTTACAAACTTGCTGATTTTCTTGTTACTCTTTTTGTGAAGTATTAGTGTATCATTTGGTTGAAGTTTTGTTGCTTTCTATACATACTTGATACAGATTATCTCTGCTGTCAGTGGTGGTATTACAGATCTCTCCTTTGATGTTGTTGGTTATGGCTGGTAGATTATCAATTGTGTTTTTACTGCAAGTTATTCAGTATGTATATTTAGTCCTTGTTTTCTTTCCATATTCTGTAAAAAGCTTCTCAGTTTGATACCGAGATTGATAATTTTGAGAATAAGAACCTTTTTTAGTGCAAATCCTAATTATCTCCAATCTGAGCTTGGATGAAATGTCTTCCTTTTGTGACAGCTTATCCTTCAGTGGGCCATGGACGAAGCAAAAGAGTCAACAAAATCTGGATCTCTTAATGAAGTTTCAATGGTGTTGCTGAACAATTTATTGTCTTTACCTTTTACCATCATCATGATTTTCCTTTTTGGCGAGTGGGATTATGTAATACATGCGTGAGTGAATATGTTTCTTTGTTGTGAAATTCATTTAAGCCTTCTATATCCTCACTATTATTTTGGTTTTGATTTTTAGAAACTTTTTTACATCAATAAAAAAATAAAAATCTTTGTTTAAAAATAGCATCGTTTTAAATCATTCGAAAATATTAATTTTCTATCTTTGTTCGAAAATCAATGTTCTAAATACTCAAAAATCAATTGTAGTTAAACTTCTATTCAAGAAAATAATTAATTTTAGCGTATACATATATATTTTCGTAAATAATATAAGCGTCATTTAAATGTAGTTAAACTGCCAATATTTTGGGTTGTTGCAACAACTAGTAGACTGCTTGGACTTTCCATCAGCTTTACCTCAATGTGGTTCTTACATCAAACCGGCCCTACGACATATAGGTAATTTTATGCAGTTGAAATTCAATACATGGATAGCCCAAAAAGAGTTTAATAAACTCAGTGTTAAAACTCTATTATCAGTGAACAGGATGTTGATCATTTGATCTGCATCATGGTTTTACATATAAATTAACTTCAATTGAGATCCAAAATTTTATAAAAATTTGCAGACAACTAAGTATTTAGGATAGATATGCTTAATAGATATGCTACCATTGCTTAGGCATATGTGGTTATGACTTTGAGGGAGAACATTGAATGCATATGCGTGTCTGTTATTAATGTCTATTAGTACTTGATGTCAGTAATACATAGTTATATACCTATTACCTAAGTATGAAACTTGCAAGCACACATGGAATACTAGATGAGATTTGCTCCAACTAACTGACTGAAACCTAACTATGTTCATATATAGCAGCATGCCATTGTATTAAATTTGGCAATGGTTCTTGCACTGGAAATATGGATCAGCAATTGTTTGCCTGAGTTTCAAAAAGATTACTAAAAGAAGCAAAGCAATAAAGTATGCTTTCATAAATTCCATTAAGAGATACTAAGCCCAAACTAAAAGCATGTAGAAACCTTTTCAATGAGATCCAGTACATCTTGATTATCTACAAATTCCAAGTAGCCCAGTCAATCCCTTCTTTTGTATATTCCTCTTGCTCCATCTTAAACACATGTTGTAGGACATCATCGATGTCAGATTGTATGTTAAGATAAAAGTCATAGTTGAAGTTGGCAAATATATGAAAAACTAACCTCATACCTGGTCGAAGTGTTGTTGCAGCTTTTCATTTATGAAATTAATACAAAACTGCTCAAAACTGCAAAGAGGGAATTAAACATCTGTTTGGGTTTATCTTATTCACTAAGGTACCAAAATGAAAGGGAGAGGTTGTTTTGCAATTTTGTCTTTTCCAACTAAACATATTATTGGTATTGAGGGAGAAGGGTAATGTTGAGGATAAGGAGTTCAAGTCCCCCTAAGCTCAGTGAAGTAAAGAAGCTTAGGAGCAATAGGAACTGTGCAAATATATAAGTGTACATATATATTAACAAGAATAAATGTTGATTGTATGGGACTATATGTGGTGTGTGCTTGTCTCTTTGTGCCTAAACTAGAGCATGCAAACATACAATAGAAAGATTACAGTTAGTAAGTAATATGATATATTCTCACCTATTAGTTTGAAAGCTTTCAAAGCCATATATGTCAAGAACGCCAATAAGAAATTTTGAGCTAGGATCCTGCCCAATGGAGACATTAATTTTTTGGACTAACCTGGACATAACAAAAAACACGTAATTGTAATTGATGTTGTCCTTTACTCTTTTTTTAGTGAAATAAGAACTCATTCAGACTTAAAAAATCTAATAGCAATAATCAAGCATTGGACATTCCTTTTTTAGTGGAAATCCTAATTATCTCCAATCTGAGCTTGGATGAAATGTCTTCCTTTTGTGACAGCTTAACCTTCAGTGGGTCATGGACAAAGCAAAAAAGTCAACAAAATTTGGATCTCTTAATGAAGTTTCAATGGTGTTGCCGAACAATTTATTGTCTTCACCTTTTGCCATCATCATGATTTTCCTTTTTGGCGAGTGGGATTTTGTAATACATGCCTTGCCAGGATATGTTAATACATGCATCTATAGGGTGTTTGTTTGTTCTTTGTTTTCATTTTTAGTTTATGTTGTTTTCATTTTGTTTAATTTATATACATTACTAATCCTTTAGTTTAATTTAAATTTGTAGGATAATGTTGGTACTTGAGGATGGCAATAGAGCTACTTAGTATCTTTGATGTTCATGAACAGAGCCTGATGAAGATAATTTTCTCATACATTGTGTATTATATATATTTTTATTTTGATTATGTACTTTGGATTATGATGGATAATGTACTATGGATTATGATGGATTATGTACTTTGGATTATGATGATGGTGACAATTCTAATACTTTGAATTATTTTATTAATATTTTGATCAATGTGTTAAATATTAAAATTAGTTTATATTATTACTTGAAATTTTTTATACTATATAAATTTGAATATATTCTAAAATTAAAATTCTATAAAAATAATATATAAAATAAATGGCATTAAAAATATTAAAAAAATGAAGCATTTTTAATGTTTTACTAAATTTAATTAGAAGGCATGTAATTAAATTAACAAATGTTATTTTTAAAAAAAATAAAAAGAGTAGTGATAGGAGGTTAAAAAAAAAAATAATAATAACAACATAAGGGATACTTGTAAAGTGACGCTTTGCAATTATAGGTTTTGACATTAGGGGATGCTTTTCAAGCGTACTCATAGGGTTTGACATAAGGAGACGTTTTGCAAACGTACCCATAGGTTTTGATATTAGGGGACGCTTTGCAAGCGTACCCATAAGGTTTGACTTAAGGGAACGCTTTGCAAGCGTACCCAAAAAGTTTGACATAAGACAACGCTTTATAAGCGTACTCATAGAGTAAAGAAAAAAAGCGTTGCCTTTGACTATGAAAAAACGTAGTCTTAGATTATAGGCCACGCCTGAATAGGCCACCCTTCTAAAAGCGTTGCCTTAGGACCAAAAAGTGTAGCCTTCATCAAAGGCTACACTTTAGTGTATTTTAGGGTACACTTTTGAAGAGTTGTCAAATGCCAATTTTGTTGTAGTGTCAGGAAGTTGGGTACCTCATGTGGCTATGGCTGCTTTGAGTTCTCATCATAGGTGTTATTTTCATGGCTTTCAACCTTGAAGTCTTAGTGATTACCTCATATTCCTCCACTAATCTCAAACCCCGCAACCTCAACTCCTTCCAGACCCTCCTCGTGTCCTAAAGTATCCCCATCTAAATCGCCTCCCACCACTAGCACCCTGCCGACGCTTCCACCACCGTTTGTCACTCCACCCTCTCCCCTGACCACCACTTGCATTTGAACACCAATCCTTCTGGCCACAAAATCATCGACTCAATTTCCATCCTTCATCCCGACAACGTGGTCTGCCCCGACGGCGTCATCTAAGGCATCCAACAGTTACTCGTCCCTCGATCTATGCAAGAGGATTTCAATTAGCAACGCAACCTCCATGCAATCACGATAATGCTATTGGAAGGAGCGCCAGAAGTAGATCCTTGAACCGACCGCTTGAAGAAACCTATGTTGGTTCTCGTCGGGGCTCCGCCAGGGCTGCTGATCTATGATGCCCTGGCTCCGAGTCCTTCCATCACTCCGGCGACGGTGGGAACCAATCTAAATGAAAAATTGAATGGTTCCTCTTGAAGCACAAAGATGGAATTTTTTGATTTTTGAAACTTAAATTAATTGATCAAATTTTTTCCTAAAATGTCTACCAGTCTTATATTTAAGACATCGACTAAACAGATACGGTCTAGAGGAGCTAGACAAGTTTCTGACTGATTCCTTTTTGTCTTTGCAAAGATAGACGAGAATAGAATGAATTTTTAATAAAAAATTACACATAATTTTGAGATTTTTGAAGGACCAACTTTATAATTTACATTTTTCCTTTAGTAACCTACTATACTGGTTTCTTTTCTTTATTCTCAATCATAGATCTAAATCTCCTCAAAATCAATAGCTCCCAAGTGTGGACCATACATGCTCAAAAACATTTTAGGAGCGTATTAAACGTCTCCCGAATATGAAAGCTAAATGATCAGTCTCTCAAATTCAACATTGGATGATACCTTTAGCTAACATTTATAAGTTCAATGTGGATGTTGCGATTGTTAGAATTTTTTATGGACTAGCACAAATCATATTATGATTTTATAAAACCCAGATTAATTGGATATCAAAGTTATTAGAATATTTTGTTAGTCCAAATTGTGATCAGTATTGTTAATGGATTTGTTGTTGTTAAAGTACTACTTATATGTGAGTTTTATTTTATGGGTCCTATATACGAGTTTGTCATAGTGGGTAAGTTTAACTTATTTTACTTATTCTATATATACATGGAGAGACTCGTATTCATAGTCACTCTAGTGCATATAGTTGCTCCATTAATACTAAGCGTGAGTGACTATTGTAGGATATAAATAGTATTTTTTCCTCATCAAGGTTGTTATTTTAAGGGTACCAATAATGACTTTCCCATCGACACATTTTCAAGGTAATCCTAAAACTCTTTATATAATTTGATATATCATAAATTTTATGATTAATAGAACTATAAAATTTCAACAATTGGTATCAGAGAGGTTTTAATCCTAATTATGACTATCAATTTTCTATTTTACGTAAAATCGTATGAGGTTTAAAATTGAAGAAACCTGAAATCTTAACGTATGTGATGTTCAATTCAAATTTTTTTATGATTAATTTTTTAAAATTGGGTGAAGGTTTTTGTAGATCAGGTTATCTTAAGTCTAAAAATATATATATTGCATTATAATGTTGTGAATTCACAAAGAATTTTGCTCAAACTCGTAGAACCCTAAAACTTTTAAATTTTATGATTTATTTTTCTTTTGATGATCAATTCAAGAAATTGATTTAGGGTTATTGTAGATCACATATTTCTTATTCTAAAGACATAAAAGTCATACCAAAAGGTTGAGAAACAACCTGGAATTTCTGAAACATAACCCACGACGTGTTCTTCGCTATCGTTGAGATAACCCAGAACTTTTTTGTAACAATTTTGAAAATTGTCATAGGGGTTTTGAAGATCGTTCTTTTCTGAATCTAATGACACCAGAATGCCTAATTTTTGTTAAGAAACAAGAGAGAATTTGATCGCGAATCGTTACCAGGAAAACGAGCGAGGAAGATGAATTCTTCCTCCCACGCCCAGTCGTGCCCTAAGCGCGTGGGGGCACATGAAACCTTAAAAGAATATTTTTTTCCAGTACACTCCATGTGCCCTGATTTATTTATTTTTTTGGTGAATTTTATTTATTCTTTTCATGCTTATTTATTATTTATTCTCAAATTTCTAGAGATTAAAATTATTAAAAATATATGGTAGCTCTCCTCTTTTGCCTCTAGAAATTTTTGTGTATTATTGTGATGTTTATGGGCATGATATATATTGTAAACTCTCAGAGTTGATGTTGTTTGAACACTAAAATAATTTTTGGTGTTATTTTGTTTATAAATTAATATAGAATGTTTTGAAAACTATTTATTTTGTTATTATTTATGCAATTTGATTATGAGAGTTGTTATCTCAAGTATTGTGGTACTATTTTGGGGCACTTTGCATGACTTTGCATGATTGTGAGCTCGCCTTCGTAGGACCAATTATGTTGAGGTGTCATTTTGTTGATATTTTGTTAATAATGTTGCATTGGGGATTGTGTTAACCATGCATTTATCCTACCAGTTTGTCGTCATTAATATGATTCCTAATGATTTGTGAAAGACATTAAGGTTGTGTCATTAGAGTTCTCAGTATTCTTTCGGTACTAGCTTAAAGGACATGATTTTGATGTCTGTGGGAATCTACTCATGTGTTGTAATTTAGGACCCTTATGTGGGATTGCAATTGCATGGGGAAGCTCCATTATGGTTATTTGCTCAAATATTGTATATGTTGATATGCTTGACAAAATCTCCCTTTAATGTTGCATTCTTTCAAATTTATCAATGCAAATAAATGCTTTCACGAAATTGAATGAGACTAACTATGAAGACTGAGTGGATTTTGTAAAATTGTTCCTTACTGTCTCTAATGTTGATGCTGCTCTAACTGAGGATGAACCTCAAAGATCCATAAATGCATCTTCTACTGTAAATAAGAAGAAATATGAAAAGTGGGTTCAATCCAATAAAGTATGTTTGATGACCATGAAGTATAGCATGAAAAAGACCATTAAAGAGAGCATTCTTGAAATAAATAATGGTAAGGAGTTTCTCAAATTTGTTGGTGAGAAATTCAAGAAGTTTGATAAAACTAAAAAGGCCTACTACCTCTCTTTGTTGACAAAGACTACATATGATAGTGTGAGTGGTGTTTGTGAACACGTTTTGAAACTTGTGAACTGTTACAATAAGTTGAGGTCTATGAAAGTGGAGTTGGGAGAGGACTTCTTGGTCTAGCAGGTGTTTAAGTCTCTTCCAATTAGTTTTGATGTTCTAAGGACGACTTACAACGGTCAAAAGGAGGAGTGAGCTATTGATGAGCTTATATTTATTCTTACTCAAGAGGAGGAGACCATGAAGAAGGGCAAGGCCCATATTGTTTAGTTTGCTTCCCACAAAAATAGAAACAAGAAGAAGAAATTTGCTAAAGAGAAGAACAACAAGCCCCAATTTAAGAAAAAAAAAGGAATAATAAGCCTGGATATCTTTTTGGGCCACCTCTGGTCTTGGTGAGTTTTCTGGTGTTAAGCCCAAATATCGATTTAATGAAAATTATACGTTTTATGATATATATGGGCATAAGCAGTCTGATTGTTTGATGTTCAAGAGCTGGCTTGAGAAAAAGAAAGGTAACCCCTTTGCTCTAGTGTATTTTGAATCAAATCTAGTTGATGTTCCTTTAAATACCTGGTGGTTAAATACGAGTGCAACTATTTATGTCACAAATTCATTGTAGTAATTCAAAAGTAGGAGGAGACTAAGTGAAGGGGAGTTGATGATCACAATAGGAAATGAAGCTAGAGTCAGAGTAGAGAACATATAGGAATGGCTTCTTTAAAGTTGTGTAATAGACATATTTTAGTTTTGAAATATACTGTTTATATGTCTTCTATGAGGAGGAATTTGGTTTCACTTTCTGTTTTGGATAGTTGTGACTACTCTTTCCATTTTAGTAATGAAAAAGTTTCTTTATATTATGATTCTGCTCTTGTTGGTTATGGAGTCGTGTCTAATGGTATGTACATATTAGATGTTGATTTTCTTTCTATTAATCAACGACATTTTAATGTCATTAATGTTGTTGGGAACAAGCGTGGTAAAGTTATTGAAAACTCTTCTATGTTGTGGCACAAGAGTTTAGAACACATCTTTACAGAGAGAATGGAGAGGTTGATTAAGGATAATATTTTTCATGATTTGGACTTCTCTAATTTTTGCAAATAGTTACACATAATTTAGAGATTTTTGAATGACCAACTTTATAATATACATTTTTCCTTTAGTAACCCGTTGTACTAGTTTCTATTCTTTATACTCAATCATAGATCTTAATCTCCTTAAAATCAATAGCTCCCAAGTGTGGACCGTACATGCTCAAAAACATTTCATGAGCATATTAAACATCTCCTGAATATGGAAGTTAAATGATCAGTCTCTCAAATTCAACATTGGACAATACCTTTAGCTAACATTTATAAGATCAATGTAGATGTTGTGATTATTAGAATTTTTCATAGACTAGCATAAATCATATTATAATTTTATAAAATTCAGATTAATTAGATATCAAAATTATTAGAGTATTTTTTTAGTTCATATATTGTGATTAATATTGTTAATGAGTCTATTGTTGTTAAAACACTACTTATATGTAAATTTTATTTTATGAGTCTTATATATGAGTTTGTCATAGTAAGTAGATTAAACTCATTTTACTTATTTTATATATATAGAAAAAGTCTCTTATTCTGAATCACTTTAGTATGTATAGTTATCTTATTAATATTGATGCATGAACGACTATTGTCAGATAAAATAATATTTCTTCATTATGAAAGCTATTTTTTTAAGAATTTTAATAATAACTTTCTCTTTAACATCTTTTTAAATAGTTTTAAAATTTTTATATATTTTAATATTTCATAAATTTTATGATTAATAGATATAAAAAATTTTGGCGGTGGTTTTTACTAAGGAACATGCTTTTGTCGTCAGAATGGTGGGAAGGAAAATTCATGTCCAGAAGACCCACCAAATTAACTGGTGTTGTGAATGCTCTAGGTGAGAGTTGATAGCTGCCAAAGAAGGGTTGAACTTTTCTTGGGAGAAGAAATTTAGGCTATTTTCTGGAAGGTTGACGCATATAATGTCTATGAAGAGCATTAATGAATGGACGAGGATTTCTCTTACAATGGTTATTTTCGTAGAGCATTTATCTTTATTCTTCGTGATTTGATAGTTTTGATTGTGACTTTTTTCCTTATAGTAGTAGTGGTGTGGTGGAATCTTTGACCAATTATTATGCGAAACATTGTGATCAGTGATGTATTTAACTAGGGGATCTACCAAATTTTATTATTGTTTTTCTGAATGCGTATAATAAAGTTATTTTTAACATCTTGAAAAAAATTGTATATATTTAAATGCAAAATCCAACTATGAATAATAATGCTAACGACACAAAATAAAGAAAAAAGAAATAGAAAAGCACTGTAGAATCCTAATATGCTCAATGAAGCCTGCATAATAAGTTATTATTTTATTAGAAAGAGTATTTTGCATTACCTTTTGTTTCAACAACCTCTTTCTAGATGATTGATTCATATTAGGTAGAATAATATTACTCACATATATTTATATACATATTATTTTATATATGTAAAAAATACTTTATAAACAAGATTTATACAGTTGTATATATTAAATTAATTAATATTTAAATAAATATATAAATTTTTGTGTCATAATTATTTTATTTTAAAAGTAATGACATGTTAATTATTAATTAATTTAATCCACACAAATTACGTAAATAAGATCTAAACAAATATTTTTTATATTTGAATAATTTTTTTTTTTACTGTCAAATCACAACTAATCTTATATTATTTTATGTACATATATACTTTAATTTTATTGCATATTCCCATATAAGAGAGATGTGAACACATGTAATATAGAAGAAGGTTTACGCAATTACCCACGACCACAAGAGTCAATCCCTTTTATTCTAATTCGTTGTTAATTGTTGCGTTTGAAATGGTTGACGTTTGGTCTGCATCATTATCTTCACGAAGACCTTTAGTAGGACCGTGTTGATTTATGTACCAAACTTGAATACCACTCTGATTCTAGCTCTTATCTAGAAGTAAGTATCTATCAAATCTCAATTAAATTCTTTTATAAGATTATTATATAACTAAAATATTTACACAATTTTTTATATAACTTTTTTCAAATTACTAAATGAATAGAACCTAAAGCTTATTTTAGATGAGTTCAAATTTTACATAATTTGTTATATATTACGCAACTTTGATTTCGTTTTATTTTAATTTTTCCTTAGTGTCTTTTATTTTATCTTATACTTCTTTTAGTTTGCCTGTTAATATTTTAGATTTGCACCAAGCAACCGGGAAATACAGTGTCGTTTAAATAACTGATACAATAAATAGACTGAAAGAACAACCAAATGAGTGTGTAAGTAATTGACATCATTAGTCCGTCTTTTACGCCAGATCAAATACACAAGCACACAATGTCACGACAAGAGATTATTAGGTACATCAATTATGTAAAGCAAATATATATATATATATATATATATATATATATATATATATATATATATATAAAATCTTTGCAGGTGAGAGGAGTGTTTATGAAAAGATGAGAGGAATACATATTGATCATTGGATCTTATATGAATGGTCAAGATTAGAACATAAACGCACGTTAACTTTTTTAAGTAGAATACATGACCTTTAAGAACTTTTAATCTTGATCATACATGTATGATTGTATGGTCAAGATTTATTCCTCTCACCCTCTCACAATAAAAATTCTTCTCACTAGATATATTAATTTCATATATATATATATATATATATATATATATATATATATATATATATAAAGATGATCAACTTACATTAGTGTAAAATTTTTTTCTCTTATACTTATTTTTACCTATTAGATTTACTTTCATGTAATAATTACCTTTAATGAAATAATATCAACTATTAGATAAAAGTAAAATTAATAGTTAAAAACAAGTATAAGAAAAAAAAAACTTACATTACGTTAGTGTAAGTTGATTCATCATATATATATATATATATATATATATATATATATATATATATATATATATATATATATATATATAAGCAAATATTAGAGTCATCAAAGTGGGTTCCAACCCGTGAATCAATCCATTTAACACATGTAAAATTATGAGTTGGGTTGTTAAAAAATCAACCCATAAGAACTCCGAGCAAACTTGACCTGATTGATTTAACCTATGGGTTAAAAGAGTTCGAGTTAGGTTGACTCATGAGTTAGAAAATTAAAAAAAATAAAAAAAAAAAGAGAAATGGAAGAAAAAGTCACATGTAAGTTGAGTCTAGATCCAGATCTACCATGAAGGCATCACTCTGCTGTGACATTGTTGCCAAATGAGACATGAAGCCTTGAAGGTCAATGTCGGTGTGCATCGTCGTCGTCGTCGTCGTGAAGATCGACCAATAGTTAGGAGTCACAAACCAAACATCGATTGTCAGACCATCATTGTTGTTGTGCATGTTAAAATGGATCCACCAAACATGTAGTTACTGCTCATGTTAGGCACATTCTAACCACAAAAAATTGGTATTAATAACAGTGGATGTCTAAATATTCAGTCCCATCGTTGTTGTTGTTGCTAGACATTTTTTGTTTTTTTTTTAAATTCTGAATTTTTTTTTTGCAAATTCACTATTTTACATTTTTTGTAGTTTTTTTTTAAAAAAAAATTAGATTTTGGTGAGCCAATTTGTTTAACCCACCAACTCTGGCGGGTTGAGTCGAGTTGTTCATTTTCTGACTCACTATTAAAGTGTGCCAATCTGACCCGACTCACTTTTTGAGCAACCTATGGTGCCGAGTTGACTTGTTTTAATAGCTTTAGAAATATTAACCTTCAACATTTCAGGTGAAGGTTGTAACATCCTCTTGGATATATTAGATTTGTATATGGTTACAGAGGTATCATAATATTTGTATGACATGTCTGTTTAGTTTTGTGACATTTTGAGTTAGATTTGACACTTTGCTACAATAATGAATGTGAAAAGTAGTTTAAAACGACTCAGATAATGGTATAAATTACTTAGTTAAAGGAAATAAATATGGAGAATTTATTTCTAGGTCACAAATGTATGAAATGTGATGTAGTTAAAGATTGAAGATAAACTGAGTTAGTTTGGTATTTTTGAGTACACTGAGTGGGTGTTTAAATACTAGATTAACTTGATTGATATATGGAAACTTATGGAAATGATGAAACTAGAATTAAGATGAATCCTAAGATTTTCTATAATGTTTTTGGAAGTTATGAAACTTGATTTAGTAATATTAAAGAATTCCCAAGAGATATAAAGTTTCTAGCAAATATCTAAGTTAGCTTTGTGACTCACGGTTTCTACTCCTCTGTCTTTGACTTTTTGGCCATTTCCCCCCTCTTCACACTCAATCTCATTCACTCTCTCACGTCTAAAAACAGTAGCAACATCAAGAGGGGAAAACAGAGAAAAGAAAGAAGAGGAAAAGAAAGATGAAGAAGAGGGAAAGGAGAGAAAGGCCAAGGCCAAAGCTAAAGCTTGAGATCATCAACCACACAAGTCAAGTAAGGGTGCTTGTTCCTTAACCTCATCTTTTTGTTTCACCATCTTGTTGATTCATGCTTGTTTGTGTGAGTTGAAAAATGGGTTTTTGAGGTAAATATGGTTCCTTTGATTGGTTTTCATTTCTTATGGCTGAGTTTGGTTTGTTTTTTGCTTAATATATGCATGGTTGTTGATTGTGAACTTAGAAACACCCATTTGAATGCTTGAGTTCAAAGTTGAGAAATAGGTATATAGACCTTTGGATGTTGTTCATGATTCCATGCTAAATGAATTGAGAGTTTGCATGAGGGTTACTATATGCTTAGAGACCATATTTGGGTTGAAAAACCACTTAGAACCTATGGTTGGAAGGTTAGAAACTAGTTTGGAAATCAATGGAACAGGAATTTGGTTTCTGGTGCACTGATGCCTAGGCGCCAACTGATCAAAACCATTCATGTGTAAGGTCGGTGGCATGGTTAGATGGTTGTATATATGGAAAAGTAAGAGACTTTGACCATCCAATGGTTGTAGTTTGTTATAGGTTTTTATCTAGAACCTTAAGCAACATGAAATTGTGTTTAATATCACTTATGATGTGCTGATAAGGTGTACTAGATACAATTAATTTGAGTTTGTTTGGCATGGTTTGCCTATCTTTATGCACGAGTTGCTCTTTTAGAGTGGAAGTTGAACTTAAGGTGCATAAATGATATATACTCCCCTGTTTATTAAGGTTGAGCTATGAGAAAAATTAGAAACATGAGTTTGCTCCTTTGTGTAATAAGTTAAGCTGAAAATTTAAGTTTTTGTTTTTTTACTTGGACAGTGTGAATCTTGTAATGTTTAAATGAGGTTTTGAAAATAACTTTGTATATTTTTAAACTTGTTATTCTTATGTATTGTAACCTTATGTGATGTGCACAATCATTTGACTAAAGAATAAGATAAGAGATCCTAAATTCTTGTAGCGATTAGGCTATTATGATCAGGGTTATTGATATTATAACGTGATATTAGTACTCTTACTATTGTGAGGGAAACAAGTCCACTCATTACTAGGTAGTGTAAGGGGCCCTTTTGCCTATCATACCCAGAAAGATACAAAGGAATCGGGTTCCTGAGAATGAGTAAGTATCATGTGTTTTTTAAAACAAAAATTCCCATAAGCATACTCTTAGGGCATTTCCTTAGGCATAAGCATATGACATAAATATTGTATTCATTTAATAATTATATGAGTAGTTGTCTTTCTTTACGGAATGAGATGTGAATGTTCCTTTGGTAATGATTAGTGGCTCATGTACTTATTACAAACATATTCTGATGTAAATGAATTTGTTTATTCATTGTGAATCGATAATTGTGTGGTAATTATGTCACGTTTTGTAAATGAATAAACTGTCTGGATTAGGAAGAGAAATGACTATTTTTGGCTTATGCCACCTTTCTAGTTATTGTTGTATAACTTGTTTTTCCCTGAAGTAGTTAGAGGTATCATGATGACATGTTTTGGAAACATATATTGATTCCATGATAAATCCAGGTTGTAATCCTTCAAAGGGAAAGAAGAAGAAGCAAAAAGACTAGTATAGTTTATTTACTTTTAGAGACAAAGCTTGCATTTATTATATTTGGTTTGTGATGTAAAGAGAAGTTATGTATTACTATGTGCCCTTTTGAGACCTATGATATATTTATGTAGCTATTTCTTTCCCTCTTAGTTCTCTATAATGACTTGTAAAGTTATTATGGATTTATAGTATTGTTTTCAAGTTAGAAGTGACATGTTTGATACTATTTATCTTTAAATATATCAATTATATTAAGATAATTGTATTAGAACGTTACAAAGGTTGTCAGTCTTCAACTTTTTTTGGACAAAAAAATCACTTTTATCGTTTGCTAACTAACTTAAATGGTTATGTCTATTTTAGTAATCTTTCTCTCTTCTAATAAGTACTAACCTCAAAAATTTTCTTTCTCTTAATAACTACTAACCTTATAATTTTTTTCTCACTCTTAAGAACCACTAACTTCATAAACCATTCTCTTCAGTTTTTTTTTTATAAAAATAATAATTTGATTATTTAAAAAATGTGAATAGTTGACAAGTTTAAAATGCTAATATAATTTAAATAATTTTAAAAAAAGTATGTTGCAATTTTACAATATACATACAGGGGTGGAAATATGTCAGACTACCTGTCAGAAGCCTATGGTCTATCTTGCCTGAGGTCTCACTTGTTTACTAAATAAGTTAGATCAAGACTTTTTTAAAAACTCATTTAACTAAAAAGGTCAGGCCTCAAGCCATCTATTAAGCTTTTTAGGCCTGATAGGCCGACCTGCCATATTTAACTATATATAATATAATATACATTATTATAATAATTATAAATTATAATTATAATTATTAATTTATTATAATATATTAATATATATTTTAATTAAATTTTAATAAAAGTTAGTATCTAAAACCTCGTTAGTAAGTTAGAATAGAAATAATATATTTATTAATATATTTAATATAATATATTTATTAGAATGAAAATAATAAGTTAACACTCACCCTAACTTTTATAGATGCTCACTACTTTTTTACTCTGATATTTAGTCGATGTGAGACTTGAAGATATACCAAATTACAAAATTATTTGAGGCATATAGTTGCAAAACATGAAGATAAAACCTACGCTATTTATATCTCATAAGGAACCATGAATTGTAGCAATATCCTACAATGAATTATATCTCCTCTATAACTATAACGCCATTTGAAAGGACCCCGACTAGGGGTGGAAATAGGCCAGACTTTACCTTAAACATACCTGACCTGTATCCCAATTATAAGGCTTGAGTCTGGTCTATGAGCTTGTAATAGACCGATTTTTAAGGTCTGACCTGACTTTTTTAAAAGTATGGCCTAACTTGAAAGCATATTTAAAGGCTTACTTTGCAATAAGGCCTTTAAATAGGCTAACAAGCCTACATTTAAATATGCCAACAGGTCCTTACATAGGCTAACAAGTCTACATTTAAATAGGCTAATATGTCTTTACATAGGTTAACAGACCTACCTTTAAATATGTCAACATACATTTACATAGACTAATAGGCTTAAGCCTTGAAATAAACCAGTAGGCCTACTTAAGGTCAATAGGCCTTTATTATAACTTAACACTCACCTTCTAATTTTATAGATGCTCACCACTTTCTTACTCTAATCTTTGGTCGATGTGGGACTTGGAGATATACCAAGTTGTAAAAGTATTAGAAGTATATAGTTCCAAAACATGAAGATCGAACCTACGCTCCTCTAATTGCAACATGAATGCAAGAAAGACTAGTAATAACTGCATGTTCTATAATAAATTGACAAGAAAGATAATATCATAATATCAATAATTAGTGAGGTTAGCATATTACCCAAAGAATTCCACAAACAACTAAATGAGTTAGACATAAAATATAGTTCAGTAACTTTTTTTTAGGTTCCTACAACTAGAGACAAAATAATTGCACGATTTAACCATAAGGAAATTAAAATAATAACCTTACATATGTTATTAACAAATATATAAACAAGAAATCTAGAAATAGCATAAGTTATATCTTCATGTTTTGCAACTATATGCCTCCAATAATTTTGTAACTTGGTATATCTTCAAGTCTCACATCGACCAAAGATTAGAGTAAGAAAGTAGTGAGTATCTATAAAAGTAGGAGGTGAATATCAACTTATTATTTTCATTCTAATAAATATATTACATTAAATATATTAATAAATATGTTTTTTTATTCTAACTTACTTATATTTTAGTTCTTGACTTTTATTAAAATTTAATTAAAAATATATTAATATATTATAATAAATTAATAAGTATAATTATAATTATAATTATTATAATAATATATATTATATTATATTATATATAGTTAAACAAGTTAGGTCACTTGCTTAGGCTTAAAAGGCCTATTAGTTAACCTAAGGCCTGACCTTTTTAGTTAAACAGACTTTAAAAAAAAAAACTTTAGCTTAACTTGTTTAATAAATAGGTCAGACCTCAGCTAGGCCAGGCCTCAGACAAGTTAGGTTATAGGCTCCTAACGGGTAGCCTAGCCTCTCTCCACCTCTAACCTCGACCCCTATTTCTACTAATGAAAAAGTTAGTTCTGGAGATATAAAACAAGTAGTTTCATTTAGCAATTTTTATTTCTAGATTTCTTGTCAATATATTTGTTAATAACATACGTAAGGTTAATATTTTAATTTCCTTATGGTTAAATCGTGCAGTTATTTTGTCTCTAGTTGCAGGAACATGACAAAAAGTTACCAAAGTTATTGGATTATGTTTCATGTCTAACTCATTTAGCTGTTATTGGAATTCTTTGAGTAATATGTTAACCTCACCAATTATTGATATTATGATATTATCTTTTTTGTCAATTCGTTATAGAATATGCAGTTATTATCATGATGCTAATTCATTATAGCTCTAGTCTTTCTTGCATTCATGTTGCAATTAGAGGAGCGTAGATTCGATCTTCATGTTTTGCAACTATATGCCTCTAATAATTTTACAACTTAGTATATCTCTAAGTCTCACATCGACCAAAGACTAGTAAGAAAGTGGTGAGCATCTATAAACTTAGAAGATGAAAGTTAAGTTATAACAAATACCTGTTAGCTTTAAGTTGGCCCATTGACCTATTTTAAGGCTTAGGCCTGTTAGCCAATGTAAAGACATGTTGACCTATTTAAAGGTAAGTCTGCTAGTCTATGTAAAGACATGTTGACCTATTTAAAGGTAGGTCTATTAACATATGTAAAGGCTTGTTAGCCTGTTAGCATATTTAAGGGCCTTATTGTAAAGTAGGTCTTTAAATAGACTTTTAGGTCAAGGCTGACTTTTAAAAAGGTCAAGCAAGACCTTTAAAATTGATTTATTATAGGCTCATAGGCTAAACTCATATTTTATAATTGGGATATAGGTCAGACTTATTTAAGACAAAACCTAACATGTTTCCACCTATATGTATATGTTGGAGTACTTTAAATTGCCATTTTTCTTATGCATTCATGATTCTCTTGTTGGGGGGAATTCTGCATCCCCATTTCAATCTTTTAGGGAATATCATATCCCCGTCAATCTCTTTGGAGAATACCATGTCCCCTTCTACACAAATATGCAATAAATATTAGCAATTGATAAAAACGTCAGATAAATCAGGCATAAGGTTTAATGTGGTTCGGTTAATATGCCTACATCCACGGATGAGAAGAGTCAAATCTACTATCAAAACAATATAGTTTGCAGGCCTTATAAGATAATCTTTCTTAAACTCTCATTTTCACTCTCATAGCCCTACTAATTCTCAAATACAAGTATTTATAATACACCTTTCCTAGTTTACTATTGTAAACAATTCTCTCACAAATCTTATACATATCTCACAAATCTCTTAACATATTTTTCAAATCTTTTAACAAATCTTTAACATATCATCATATATCTCTTCATATCTTTCGTATTTTCACAAATCGTCCATATCTTCACAAATAGAAAACTAGCGATAACAATCTTTAATAAAATTTGGGTCAAACTTAACAATCTCCACCTTGATCCAAATTCCATCATCATCTCTAACAAAACAATATTCAAATCTTCAAACCACTAAATCTATCGTTATCAATGGAACACATCATTTGACCTCCATGTCAAGAAGACTTTCGACAACACCTGCCGTCATTCATAATGCTCAATCTTCCAAATCTTCAAATCAAATATCTGTGCTTGCACCGTTGTTATATGGAACACGTCGCTTGACCTCCATGCTAAGAAGACTTTCGACACATCTGCCACATCTGCCGCCATCATAACATGCCACTTGACCTCCATTGTCAAGCAAACTTTCGACACAAGGGTCCAAAAGAACCATACCATCGCCTAGATCCTCTAACCATTGACTCTGATACCACTTGTTGGGAGGAATTCCGCATCCCCCTTTCAATCTTTTAGGGAATACCATATCTGGTCAATCTCTTTGGAGAATAACACATCCTCTTCTACACAAACATGCAATAAATATTAACAATTGAAAAAAATATTACACAAATCAGGCACAAGATTTTATGTGGTTCAGTTAATATGTCTACATCTACGTATGAGAAAAGTCAAATCTATTATCAAAACAAATATAGTCTGCAGGCCTTACAAGATAATTTTTCTCAAACTCTCATTCTCACTCTCATAATCCTACCAATTCTCAAATACAAGTATTTATAACACATCATTCCTAGTTTCATATTGTAAATGACTGCAGGATTTTAGAGGATGCAAACCCAAGTGCAGGTTGTCTCAAGTAATAAATTTCTCGGGAGTCCGAGGTCGATCCACAGGGAATTGATGAAAAAAAATTAATTGAGGTAAGAAGATGATTTGTCACAACACCAAAAGTAATAAAGCAAGTTCATAAATGAATTTAAGGGCTTGCTTGGGTTAGGAGATCCACTCTTGGTAATAAATTAAAGGTAAGATTATTTCTCTTTATAACTCAATTGAAATCCACACACAACGGAGATTCCAATCGAAAAATATAACATTCAAAGTTCAATTATATATGCAATCATATTATGATTCCTTTAATTATCTACCAACATTTGTAAATGAGTTCAAGTATTCACTGTGCCAATCCTATTGTCTACAATAAATCAAGATCTCTATTAACAAAGAAGGTTTCTAAATTGATTGGAAACAAAATACAACACATATAATGTTCATTTAATAATATATCATTTAAGTACAAGAAATAAAATAATCTAACCTTATTTCATTACCAAGAGCTTCACTCTTTCACCCGAGCAAGATGAAGATTTAGTTACTCATGGATAAGAAGAAAGAAAGAGAGAAGAAGAGAAAGATGAACATGACTTCAATTTAGAACAAAAGAAAATTACAACAAAGGAAAATAATAAACAAGCATAACCTTAACTTGTACAAACTAAGCCTAACACCAAGTGCCCCAAAATGGTCAGCCAATGGTGCCTTTTATAGAGGATTAGGGATACAAAATGACAAGGAGGCTGATTAGGGGTAGGTGGATGAGTGGATGAATGAGTGGAAAATGCCAAATGGTGAGGATAAGAGTGAAAAATCATTGAGATTTCTTGTCTCCGAAATCAGTCATTGCTTAAGTCATTGATTCCATCATTTTCGAGCCAAGTGGTCTTCATAAAAGTTCTAGGAAATTGTCTAAGCTTTCCAATGGCTCTAGAATCAACTAAAAATTCGTCCTACATCCCAAGATATAGCCCAATTATTACAGACTGTTCAGGCCCAATTTCAGCACCTTTGTTTTGACTTTCAGACCCAATATCATCATCAAGGAGACCGAATCAAGTTTTGTGTTCAACATGAAAGTTTTAGATTTGGGTCTTAACTTTCAAATGTCCAAGATAATTCTTGCAGCCCGAGTTATGCTCTGATTAGTGTACACTGTTCAGGTTTCAGATACAAAACTCGTGTTCTGTCTTCCAAGCCCAATTAGCTCCACTAGATGTCTGATTGAGACTTTGAGCTCTTCATCAAAGTTGTAGAGATCTCTCTTATCTTTCCTACAAGTAAAATTCATAATTATCAGATATTTAAAACTCAAGATATGGCCGAAATACAGAAACAACGTAAGACCAAAATAGTACTGAAAAAATCAATTAAGTCCAATTTGAGTCCAAACTTACAAAACATAACTAGGCTTAATCAATTAAGTACATGGAGAGTGTAAATGACTAAAAATGAGGGTTTATTAATATATAAAATATGTGATCATCAAATTCCCCCACACTTAGCTTTTTGCACTCTTGGGCAAAACACATAAGACCAAAGTTAGGAGACAAAGAAAAATGACACAGACTCAAAAGCTAAAAACTCTAAAAGACTCGATGAAGCAAGAAGAGCAACAAGAAATTCAAGGGATCAAAGCATAAATGATGTAACATTTCTTCACATCTCAAACCAACAAGCAAGGAAACTTCAGTTGAAAAGAATGAATCAAGAATGATAGATCCTCACAGAATTCACTCTCAATCTCTCAAGTGTTTAAAAGGTAAGTATTTCACTCTATTCAACCCATGAACAATTACACTACCATAAGCTTGCTTATCTTCTACTTCTCCGCTACTCAAAACACATGCATACAAAAATCAAGAGGACTTTATTCAAGGTTGTAATGGGGTCATGGTAAAGGAGAGGAGATAATATGGATATGAAAAGATAAATACCAAAGAGAATAAAAGAGTATTATGGTACAGTTAGAGTGGAGAAAATGTTTGAGAACATTCATCATAAAGGACAATCACCAATATTTGACTAATGTTTTGTTGAAGATCAATCCCAAATTGGTGAATTGAATTCATTGTTAGACTTGAACATTCTCCTTTTCTTCCTGTTGTTTCCAAGCATCCACCTTTATTCTGATAATCCTTTGATTGCAATGGTGGTCAATAATTTTTTTTTTCATTTTGCACACACACCCCCACACTTATTCAAGAACAAGGTCAATGCTCTCTTATTCCCTAAGGTTGGGTAAAAACATATTTTTTTTTTTCTTTTTTTTTGAAGGATGAAATGAGCTTAAAACAAAGAATGGTCAAACAAGTTTAAAGGGGTTACACAATGGAAAATATACAAGGATGGCTATTTGGTCAAAGTAGCTATTTCAAAATGTCTCAATCATATTAATGTATGCATGTGAAAATGTAGCCTCAAAAAGAATCAAAGCAAGTTTTAGAATAACAATTCCATGAGTGAAAATCACACAAGAAAGAAGAGAATGACATAGATATTCAATCCATTCATCATAGGCTCAAAATCTCACAAGGCATATTTCTATCATTCTTAATCCACCAATTCAACATCCATAACCAAGCATGTGAAATTTAAGAAAGAAGATAATTTATTCAATCATGCTATGATTCCTGAATTTCAATTGCTTCCAAGGCTGTGAGAGTGCATTCGCTTGAATCTTTCCAAGGAAATCAAAAGACAAAAACTTTGTTACTTCCACAAATCAATACTAATTAATTACTACCTAAAAACTCCTTACTCTGCCACCAATTAAGATGCGTCTCAGAAGTAAAATTACTCCTTACTCTGCCATCACTAATTGGTTTAGTAAGTCCATGACAATCATATCATACTTCCCAAACAAAACAAAACAATTTTTTTTTGGGTCAACTATCCTTCCCCCCAACTAGATCACAACATTGTCCTCAATGTTAAAATATAGATGAGTAAAGGATAGAAGATATTACCTGTTGGAAAAACTCGACACAAATTTAAACAAAAACAAAGTATGATAAATCCAAAGTAAAGGAAAGCTTTAAACGAAGTGTCAAATCTGGCTCCTTTTTCATCCTATTTCCCTCATGCGCTCTCGCTGACCAATCTATCCGAGTTATCTTTGGATCAGATCAAAGATCAAAGGTAAAGGAAATTTTTTTTTTTTTGTGACTTCAAGAAAACCATCAGGGTAAAGAAGTCTAGAAACTCCTGAAGGAACCTGCTCAAAGGATCGTCTGTCCAAAACCAAAATACAGCAAAATCATATAAAGATAAAAGAGATATAATAGCAAATGATGACATACTTGTATGTACAGCTTTCATGGCGTATCTTTATACTGCATGTCATGAGTGCAGTAGTGGCATATCTTTTTACTGCGTGTCACCAGTGCAGTAGACACTCACGAACTTTTTTTTTAAAAAAAAAACGTGCAAAGGTCCACCCGAGTCAATGACGGGTAGCCAAAGGCTGGGGCTCCACAACTAATTAAAGCCATGGTACTCCTTCCGGATCGCCCTTGTTCAAACATTTTTTTTTTTTCTTTTTTCTTTTTTTTTTTTTTTTTTTTTTTTTTTTTTTTTTTTTAAAGATTACATGAAGAAGAAGAAGAAGATGATATGTACAGATTGTTATGGATATGGCTCACATCTGCCTCTGGTTTAACGTCCAGTAACGGCTTAAACGCCTTCTATGAGTCGAGGATAAGCTTCCCATCCAATTTTCTTATAAATTGGCAAACAGGGTCTTTTAGAGTCAGATTCCCAAGACTGTAGCATTTTTCTTCATCCTTGAAGAGATTCCACAAATTAAGAATTTCACCCTGCATCAATCTATAAGAACGCGTCTCAAGAGTCAATAAGATATCATCTAATGACTCCTTACTCAGTCCATTCTTAATGAAGGATCTATTTGCGGAAACCATCCCCAAAGAATGACATTGCATGTTACAATTCCATCGTCCACATTTGTAACAGACTTGTAACCTTTTTGCTCTTCTCCTTTTAGAATACGAACTTCTTCCAAGACCTGGCATGTATGAGTCAAATGAAATTGAAGACTCACCTGCTAGTCGGACCTTTGCTTCAATTATCCAGCGTACATCTTCTGGCATACCTTTGTGCATTAACAGTCTCAATCTTTCACATCGAACTTTGTAAATTTTTTTCAGAGCATTTTGAGGGAGAGAAGGAAAATGTTTTCTCAGGTTTGAAAGAATGACATCCATTTTAAAGGAGAAGAAGGATTCAGTTATTTTGGGAAACTGAAAAACAAACCGACTTGAGAGTCACGGAGTACCGTATCCGCCACTTAACCGGCAACACAAAGAACTGCAAAAACAAGGCAACAAAATTAGAGTGAATTCTATTCATAATAAGGATCAAAAAGAGAGATGAATTCTACCTCATTAACTTGGTTTTCCAGAAATGGTTTGAGCCTTTGTCCATTAACTTTAAACACATTACCATTCCTAGGATTCTCAATATCTACGGCTCCATGAGGATACACGTGTTTGACAACAAAAGGACCACTCCATCTAGATCTCAATTTTTCAGGGAATAGGTGCAGACGAGAATTATAAAGCAGAACTTTTTGACCAATTTCAAAAGATTTTCTCAAAATTGTCTTATCATGAAAAGCTTTTGTTCTGGCTTTATAAATCTTTGAGTTCTCATATGCATCATTTCTCAATTCCTCAAGTTCATTTAATTGCAATTTGTGTATCTTGCAAGCATCATCAAGATTTAGATTGAAAGCTTTAACAACCCAAAATGCTTTATGTTCCAATTCTACAGGTAAGTGACAAGGTTTTCCATAGACTAACCGATAGGATGACATGCCCAAAGATGTTTTGAAAGCAGTACGGTAAGCCCAAAGTGCATCGTTTAGTCTTAAAGACCAATCTTTACGATTTGGTTAACCGTTTTTTCCAAAATTTGTTTAATCTCCCTATTTGCCAATTCAACTTGTCCACTTGTCTGAGGGTGATAAGGGGTGACAATTTTGTGTGTAATACCATATTTCTTCATTAAAGATTCAAATGGTTTATTGCAAAAATGTGTTCCCCCATCACTTATGATAGCTCGAGGGATTCCAAATCGACACAAGATATTTTCTTTTAAAAATTTGAGAACAGTTTTATGATCATTGTGTCGGCATGGAATCGCCTCAATCCATTTTGAAACATAATCAACTACAACCAAAATATACACAAATCCAAATAAAGATAGAAATGGACCCATGAAATTAATTCCCCAACAATCAAAAATTTCAATGACAAGGATAGGGTTCAGAGGCATCATGTTTCTTTTTGAAATTGAGCTCAACTTTTGACAATTTTCACAACTTTTGCAAAAAGTATAGCAGTCCTTAAATAAAATGGGCTAATAAAATCCACACTGTAAGATTTTCGCAGCTGTTTTCTTTGAAGAGAAGTGACCTTCATATGCATCCGAGTGACAAAATTTAATGACACTACCTACCTCATTGTCGGGCACACATCTCCGAAAGATTTGATCAGCATAATATTTGAACAAGTATGGGTCATCCCAATAAAAATTTTTCACCTCTGTCAAAAATTTCCTTCTATCTTGGTGCGTCCATTGAGGCGGCATCTTTCCTGTTACAAGAAAGTTGACTATGTTAGCAAACCAAGGCATGGAATTGACAGAAAATAAAAATTCATCAAGAAAAGAATCATTGATAGGTGTGCTATCAAAAGGTGAGCCTATTGTAAGTCTGGACAAATGATCAGCGACAACATTTTCGGCTCCTTTCTTATCTTTTATTATGATGTTGAATTCTTGAAGCAACAAGATCCACCGTATCAATCTTGGTTTGGCATCCTGCTTAGACATCAAATATCTAACAGCAGAATGATCGGTGAAAATCACAATAGAAGAGCCAATTAAGTAAGATCGAAATTTGTCCAGTGTAAAAATTACAGCAAGTAGTTCTTTTTCAGTAGTGGTGTAATTCATTTGTGCACTGTTTAAAGTTCTACTTGCGTAACAAATCACATGAGGCTTACCTTCCTTTCTTTGGCCTAAAATATAATCACCACAAAGAAAATCACTAGCATCACACATTAACTCAAAAGGCAAGGCACAAGTCGGAGATTGCATGATAGGAGCAGATGTCGAAGACCAATTAATTTTTCAAAAGATTTTTGACATTCTTGAGTCCAATCAAATGGTGCATCTTTCAATGAAGATTACATAATGGTCTAGATATGGCACTAAAGTCCTTAATGAATCTTCGTAAAATCCCACATGTATCCTAAAAAGGAACGAACTTCTCTGACTGTTTTTGGGGAAGGAAAATGAGCAATTAATTCAACTTTGGCTTATCAACTTCAATTCCTTTAGAAGAAATCACATGACCTAACACTATTCCTGAGGTAACCATGTAATGACATTTTTTCCAGTTTAGCACAAATCCTTTTTCTTCGCATCTTTTAAGAACTTTTTCCAAATTATCAAGACAATTTTCAAAAGAATTTTTAAAAACTGTCAAATCATCCATGAAAACCTCTAAATAATGCTCAATCATGTCACTAAAAATGCTTAACATGCATCTTTGAAATGTTACCGGAACATGACAAAGGCCAAAAGGCATTCTTCTATATGCAAAAGTACCAAAAGGACATGTAAAAGTGGTCTTTTCTTGATCTTCCAATGCAATTGGTATTTGATTATAACCCGAAAAACCATCAAGAAAATAATAGTATGGATGTCCTGCTATCCTTTCTAGAATTTGATCAAGAAATGGCAAGGGAAAATGATCTTTCCTAGTAGCAGCATTTAATTTTCTAAAATCAATACACATATGCCAACTAGATGAGACTCGCATAGGTATCAATTCACCTTTATCATTTTCAACCACTATTATTCCACATTTCTTAGGCACAACTTGTGTAGGGGCTTACCCATTGACTATCGAGATAGGATAGATAATTCCAACATCAAGCAATTTAAGGACTTTCGCTCTAACTACCTCTTTCATGTGTGGGTTTAATCTTCTTTGAGGTTGTTGAGAAGTTTTAGCATTATCCTCTAAATGTATTCTATGTGTACAAATTAATGGATTAATGCCTTTTATGTCCTTTAATGTCCATCCAATTGCACTTTTATGCCTTTTAAGTACTTCTGTTAACTTACCTTCTTGTTCTTCAGTAAGAGACGAGGAAATTACCACTGGAAAGTTTTGCTTTTCTCCCAAAAATATGTACTTTAACCCAGCAGGTAATGGCTTTAGTTCAAGTGTGGGTACTTCTTCTTGGGCAATATCATTCATGGGTTTTAGCTCTTCAAATCTTGGTTTCCATCCCTTGTACTCCATTGCCTGTGTACAATCAAGCAAAGAACATATTTCAGAGATATCATCTTCTAATTGCATGCCTGAATCCAATGAATTGACTAAACAAATTTCTAATGGGTTAGAAGAACTCTTTGTTTAAAGATGATCATCTATAATGGCTTCAATTCCTTCAACTTCCTCTTTTTCATCAAGGACTTCCTGTGGTTACTTGCGCATGTTAAAAACATTAAGCTCTAGTGTCATGTTTCCAAATGTTAGCTTCACCACTCCATTTCTGCAATTTATCAAAGCATTAGACGTTGCTAAAAATGGACGGCCTAAAATAACAAGAATTGACTTGCAACTATCCACCATAGGTTCAGTATCCAAGACAATAAAATCCACAGGATATATGAATTTATCAACTTGAACTAACACATCTTCCACTATTCCTCTTGGAATTTTAATTGATCTATCTGCAAGTAGAAGAGTTACGAAGTTGGTTTTAACTCACCTAAGTTGAGTTCTTGATAAACTGAATATGGAAGCAAATTGACACTAGCACCAAGATCAAGTAAAGCTTTTTCAATTTTATGTTCTCCAATAATGCATGAAACTGTAGGACAACCAGGGTCTTTATATTTCAACGCATTATTATTTTGAAGAATGGAGCTTACCTGTTCAGCTAAAAATGCTTTCTTTTTCACATTTAGTTTCTTTTTAACAAGGCACAAGTCCTTCAAATATTTGGCATAAGAAGGAATTTGTTTGATAGCATCTAACAGAGGAATATTGATCTTCACTTGTTTCAAAATTTCAAAAATTTCAGTGCGGTGGTCCAATTTCTTTGGGTTATTCAATGCTTGAGGAAATGTGGGTGAAGGAGAGAGTTTGGTTTCCTTTTGGTCAGCTTCTTCATTTTCTTGGGGAATTGGTTCATCTTCTTTCTCACATGGTTCAGGAATTTATTTTTCAACAACCTTTCCACTCCTAAGAGTAATCACTGACTTGACTTGATCCATTTGTTGGTTTTCTGAACTCCCTCATTTAGATCAGACTGACCTTTAGGATTTGGTTGAGGTTGAGAAGAAAATTTTCCTTTCTCATGAATGGTGAGAGCAGAAGTAAGTTTGGCAAGAGTTTCTTTTATGTCAATCATGGTTTGATTATTTTGTTTATTAATGGCCTCTTGCTTTTCTATGAATGCATGCTGTGTTTCTTCAAGGTTTTTCCTATATGGTGGGACATAAGGTGCATATCCTTGAGAATTTTGAGAGTCCTGTTGTGCCTGAGGAGGTGGTGGTTGCATGATTTGTGACTGAGTATTGTTCCTCCAGCTGAAGTTCGGGTGATTTCTCCATCCCGGATTGTATGTATCTAAAAAAGAAGAAGTAAATGGCTTTTTAAAATTATTCATTGCATTTACTTGCTCATGTACAACTTCTTTAAAAATAGGAATGTTAGGACATTCATGTGTTGGGTGCCCTAAGTCATCACAAATGCCACAAATTTCTTCATTTTGCACAGATTTAATTTCTTTTGCTTTTCTTAATTCCATGGCTTCCACCTTTCTAGCTAAACTGGCAAACCTAACATTTAGATCTTCTTCTTGACTAAGGTGATATTTTCCTTTATTAGCACTTGCAAGATTAGATCTAATTGAATTTTCAGAAGTGTTAGTACTATGCCAAGATTGAGAATTTTCAGCCAACTGGTTCAAATAGTCTAAAGCTTCATCAGGTTCTTTATCAAAAAACTCACCATTGCACGTTGTTTCTACAAATTGTTTAGTTTCAGGAGTTAAACCTTCATAAAAGAAGCGAATAGTGCGCCATTTTTCAAAACCATGATGTGTGCGAAAATTTAACAAATCTTTAAATCGTTCCCAACATTAAAAATATGCTTCATTTGAATTTTGAGAAAAATTTTGGATTTGTCTTTTCATAGCATTGGTTTTATGTGTTGAAAAAAATTTCTTTAAGAACTCACCTTGCATTTCTTGCCATGTGCCAATTGATCTTGGTTTCAAAGTGTTAAGCCAAGATTTTGCTTTATCTTTTAAAGAAAAAGGAAACAATTTAAGCTTAACAATCTCTTCAGTGTAATTTTGATCATTGAAGACAATACATACTTCCTCAAATTCTTTCAGATGTAAATATGGACTTTCAGATTCTAAACCATGAAAATTAGGAAGTAAAGAAATCATACCTGATTTGAATCTAAAATTATTGGCATTGAGTGGAAAGATAAAATATAATGGACTAAAATTTCGAGGTGGTTGTAAATATTCACGCATGGTTCGCAACGGTTGATTTTTCGATTCATCATGTACACTTTCATTGTCAGTCATTGTGTCAATTGTGTGTGATTGTGATTCAAACAAGTCAATATATAAAGTACCAGAATTAATTTTAACTAAACGAACAGAATTTAAATCACGATACCAATTAAGCATAAATACATAAATAACTAGAAATAAATAAACAAAAAATAATGTACAAGTCTGGTGGTGTCACCCACCATTAAATATTAAATGCAGGATGGGGTAATAAACCAACCACCCAAAAATAAAAATAAAAATAAAGTGCAGAAAGTAAATTTAAATATGAAAACTGAGAGTGACAGAGCCTCACAGAGAAAGGCGAAAGAAAAGAGAAGAAGAAATATTATTTTATTAAGTTAGATTGCGAAAAAATAAATAACAGAAAAGTAAAAGGGAGAGTTTCTCCCACTAAGTTAGTGCGTAAAATAACAGGGAGAGTTCCACCACTTGATAAAAAAAATGACAAAAATAAATAAATAAAATTAAAAAATAAAAATAAATGACATAAATATAAAAGTTAGAAAGTTAGTATGTTAGCAAGTTAATAAGTTAGAGTTAGATAGTTAGAAAGTTAGAGAGTTAGTAAAGAAACCGAAGGATCGGCAAGCCGATCTTTTACTCTGGTGAGGGAGAAGAGAGAATAGATTTTATTAAAAAAAACAAACCTCAATAAATTAAAACTTCAAATCAAGTCTCCGGCAACGGCGCCAAAAACTTGACTACAGGATTTTAGAGGATGCAAACCCAAGTGCAGGTTGTCTTAAGTAATAAATTTCTCGGGAGTCCGAGGTCGATCCACAGGCAATTGATGAAGAAAAATTAATTGAGGTAAGAAGAGGATTTGTCACAACACCAAAAGTAATAAAGCAAGTTCACAAATGAATTTAAGGGCTTGCTTGGGTTAGGAGATCCACTCTTGGTAATAAATTAAAGGTAAGATTATTTCTCTTTATAACTCAATTGAAATCCACACACAATGGAGGTTCCAATTGAAAAATATAACATTCAAAGTTTAATTATATATGCAATCATATTATGATTCCTTTAATTATCTACCAACATTTGTAAATGAGTTCAAGCATTCACTGTTCCAATCCTATTATCTACAATAAATCAAGATCTCTATTAACAAAGAAGGTTTCTAAATTGATTGGAAACAAAATACAACACATATAATGTTTATTTAATAATATATCATTTAAGCACAAGAAATAAAATAATCTAACCTTATTTCATTACCAAGGCCTTCACTCTTTCACCCGAGCAAGATGAAGATTTAGTTACTCATGGATAAGAAGAAAGAAAAAGAGAAGAAGAGAAAGATGAACATGACTTCAATTTAGAACAAGAGAAAATTACAACAAAGGAAAATAATAAACAAGCATAACCTTAACTTGTACAAACTAAGCCTAACACCAAGTGTCCCAAAATGGTAAGCCAATGGTGCCTTTTATAGAGGATTAGGGATACAAAATGACAAGGAGGCTGATTAGGGGTAGGTGGATGAGTGGATGAATGAGTGGATGAATGAGTGGAAAATGCCAAATGGTGAGGATAAGAGTAAAAAATCATTGAGATTTCTTGTCTCCGAAATCATTCATTGCTTAAGTCATTGATTCCGTCATTTTCGAGCCAAGTGGTCTTCATGAAAGTTCTAGGAAATTGTATAAGCTTTCCAATGGCTCTATAATCACCCAAAAATTCGTCCTACAGCCCAAGATATAGCCCAATTACTACAGACTGTTCAGGCCCAGTTTTAGCACCTCTGTTTTGACTTTCAGACCCAATATCACCATCAAGGAGCCCGAATCAAGTTTTGTGTTCAACATGAAAGTTTTAGATTTAGGTCTTAACTTTCAAATATCCAAATTTCAGCCCAATATAATTCTTGCAACCCGAGTTATGCTCTGATTACTGTACATTGTTCAGGTTTCAGACACAAAACTCATGTTCTATCTTCCAAGCCCAATTAGCTCCACTAGATGTCTGATTGAGACTTTGAGCTCTTCATCAAAGTTGTAGAGCTCTCTCTTATCTTTCCTACAAGATAAAATTCATAATTATCAGACATTTAAAACTCAAGATATGGCCGAAATACAGAAATAGCGTAAGACCAAAATAATCTTTGAAAAAATCAATTAAGTTAATTTGAGTCAAACTTACAAAACATAACTAGGCTTAATCAATTAAGTACATAGAGAGTGTAAATGACTAAAAATGAGGGTTTATTAATGTATAAAATATATGATCATCAGTAAACAATTCTCTTACAAATCTTATACATATCTCACAAATCTCTTAACATATTTTTCAAATCTTTTAACAAATCTTTAACATATCTTTATATATATTTTCATATCTTTTATATTTTCACAAATCTTCTATATCTTTACAAAATAGAAAATTAGTTATAATAATCTTTAATAAAATTTGGGTCAAACTCAACATCTCTATGATTAAATGATCTTCAGTATGCACATTTTGTCGTAGTTTTGACCTTATTATGGAATGTGATGGCAGAGTTTACTTTCATTTTTTCAGTTTAACAATTTAAATTGACATCATCATTGAAACTAATATTACGCGTTGATGATTTGCATTGTGCTCTATTAAATTGTAGCAATTTGTTTTAGTGAGTCAATTTTATAATTTAATATTAACTAATTTTCAATAAGTCACTTTACAGTTTTTCTTCAACAATTAGTATTACAATTTTTTCAAAATAGTAAATTAATATTTGTCTATTAATTTAATATAAGATATTTTAAAACATAAAATCACGTTGCACATTTTTCTTAAAAAAATATTACATTATTATTTATTAGATACTATATTACTGTCTCTCTACCAATTTAACATTAGATAATTTTAAAAATAAAAGCATGTTATATTTTAAAAAAAATTAATGTAATTTTATTCTTAAAAAACAGTATATTGTTGTTGATATACTTATTTAGATTTTTTATCTGATAAATAATTGAATTATTATATAATAATAAAAGAGTAGAATTTATGAGGTTAATGATTATTAAGAGTGAGAAAAATTATAAATTTAGCAGTTATCAGGAGAGATAAATTTTATGAGGCTAGTATTTGTAAGGAGAGACAAATATTTGTTTGTTTAATTAATAAAGTTCTTAATTACTAAAATAGAGATAGTCATTTAAGTTTGTTAGTAAAAGATAAAAGTGATTTTTTTGGTCTAATAAAAGAGTGAAGGGTGTTGACCTTCACTAAAAGTGTTAAAGATTAGCATTATATATATATATATATATATATATATATATATATATATATATATATATATATATTCTGCATAATTAATTTGATTACAAATCCTTACATTCACTTCCAAACTGAGCTAATAGACACTTGTAGAGAGTCAACTTACTAAAGTTGCTGTCTAAGTAGCATTAGAAATGCCTAACTCCAAGAAGAGGCTCGAAGTAACAATATGGATGCAGATGAGAAATGGGTTATTTGTTGTACTATCCTATTCCTACCTAACATGTTAGACGTGATTTTGAGAAGCCTCCCGCTCTGTGTTCTTGTTGGAACTCTATTTTCTGTTTTATTTTCAATAATGAATTATCTTATTTATGGGAAAAGAAAAATTACGAACATTTTTACTCAAACTTTTAGCTAGGCAAACTCACTGAATCACTTGAATATTTTTAAATTGTTCAACTTATGAAAAATACTTTTTCTTTAAGTATTAATCCAAGATTTAAACCTGAATACTTTAGAAGGGAACACACATATGTAACCATTAAATTAGGAAAAATGAGTCTTATATTCTTTTTAATCTTATGGAAAAACTCTACATATTTGAAAATAAACACACTAATACAGTACTCACTTAAATATTTTAAAATAAACTGTCATTTTAGTCCCTAAAAGATAGGGTTAATATTAGTTTGATCTCCTAAATATAGTTGACATCAACTTAGCCTTCCAAAAATAGAAGATGACATTAGTTTAGTCCACTAAAGAAACTGACATCAAATTAGTCCCTCAGTAATAAAAAATTAACATTAATTTAGTCCTTCAATTATAACAAGTTGGCATCATTTTAATCACTCAATAATAAAAAATGATATTAATTTAATCCTTCAATCTAAGATTTATGCATAGAAGGAAGATTTTGATGTTACTTTCTATAATTGAGAGGTTAAATTGATATCAATTATCTTTTAGGGACTAAACTAATATCAATCTTATATTTCAGGAACCAAAATAATACTTCATTCAATATTTTATGATCAACGGGTGCATGTCTAAAGAGAGACATAGAAACAAGCGGGTATCAAAGGAAATATATTATAGTTCGATAATCAAGTTAGATTGTTAGAATCGACTAATTAGGGCGGTATGTTCCTTTAGAAGAATTTTCTTTTGCTTCAATTTGTGTCGTGTAGAAAATTCAAGAAGAATTAATTATTTTTTGATTTTGCTGATGAGTGCCTAAAGGTACTTATTAAATAATCCAAAATATTAAGTATTAAATGAAAGTAAAGTATTTAATATATTAAAAAATTTAAAAATATTTTTTTATTTAATATTTACTATTTTATAGTTCTTTACAAGTGCTTTTATCTAAGGATAAGGACACTTGTTGGCAAAATTAATTATTTTTTCAATTATATTTCTTGGTATTTCCTATAAATGAAATGAGAGAGATAATATTAATAAAATGATAATATTTTGAGTATTTTAATAAAAAGTATTTTAGTCAAATATAATTATATTTTCTTATAATTAAGATTATTGAATAACTTTTCTTAATCCTTGTACAATTACCTTAACCAACATATATTTTCAAATAGAGGGAGTAAACAAGCTTACAAGTACATAGTTACGGGTCCAAAATTTTTTTACTCTTTCTTTATGATGTACTTCATGTCATACGTCCAGTACTTATCACTAAGATGTAATTATATAGGTAGTAGGCAGCTGTTATTTGCAAAGGAATTAGAATGGTTGTTTGGTCACTTTCCATAATTGCATATCCCTTTTAATTGTCCTTTGTAAAGAAGGTGATTGCTCTGCATGATGAGTTATTAGTTTTAGAGTTAGCTATTTGCTAAGTTGAATGTTCTATTTCTATTATCTATTGACTCTGTTTCATTTTGATATTAGCCCCATAATTTAAAAATAGAATTAACTCTTTTTTTTTTCTTAAGGTATTATGTTATATTGCAGCCCTTTAGTGAATATAAATTCAATCATAAAAATGGTGACAAGCATTATTTAATGATCTTTAACTTTAGATCCGAAAAAGTTTTGGTATGTTAATATTTTTGCTCCCACAAAATATTTGGTCAAGTCCCGCCATTGTACAGGTAAAAATGAGTGCATACAATATTTATACTAGTTCAATAATTTCTTCTGATCTTATCTAACTCCTAAAATTATCAATTTGAGATTTTTCATTATAATTAAGTTTTAATAAGTGCTTGATAAATTCTTACAAGCTTTCAGTCTTTCTTACACTTGAGAGCATACACCCTTTAGTGTAGAAGTCTCTATCTCACCAAGAGGGATCCTCCACCCTCACAAAGCATTTACAAAATTGATATAAAGTTCATTCTCATTGAGCAAATGATACAAGAAGCTCTAGTAGCTGCTCTTACGTATTCTCAAATACTCAAAACATAGTCAGCAACAAACGTGGGGATTAATGAATGGATTTTATGATCAATAAATGTTTTCAAGGTTGTTATACTTCCACGTTAACTTCCAAAGAGCCAACAGGGGTTGTTTCATATGGTCAATCTTTTATTTATATTAATTGCATGACTTAGGTTCAAATTTAGGAATCCACGATCTCTATAATCCCACTGTAAATCCACGTTGAGGTTCACTGCAAGAAATTAAGATATTATTGTTGGCCATATTCACTGGAAATTTCTCCAAATCCGCCGAAAATTCAAATTTTCGGCAGAACTTGGTCCCTGGAAAAAACGCTAGCTGGAAACAAAAATCCATTGAAATCTGCTAATATTTCTGATGGAATAGGCCACCAGAAAAAAAAATCATGAGTTGTCAAAGCCCAACATTTTCGAGCAAATATATTGGCTAGAAATTTCCAGTGAAACATATCTGGCAAAAATTCAGCCAGAAAATATTTGTTATCAGAAATCCGTCGAAATCACTATATAAGTAACTATAAGCAGTCTGAGATTTGACTGTTTTACTCATCTTTTGTCTTCCACTGATGGTGAGGATGATAACTCCAATAATAACATTTTCAGATGGTTGATATGATAAAAAAATTTGCGTAGTGAAAATGGTTCCACCTCTTATGACGATGAAAAAGACTAGGTAATGAGATATTAAAAAAAAAGGAAGAAGAAAAGCATTGTGGATTATAATAATGAATTTACATGATTTATGAAATAATTTTTCTAGCTAACAGAATCCCTCTCGTGGAGAAGTCAAGGAATAAGAAAGAAACCAAAAGCAAACAATTTTTTTTATAAAGAATGATGACCTCAATGAAAATGACACTATACCAGTGTATCATGGAGAGGAATATCCCGATAATATTGTGCTCAACATTATTAGAATTAAGATAGTTGAGACAGTAGCCTCAAGACCATTGCCCTTCCAGGTGGAATTGGAAGTATGAGTATACTTGCAGTCGTATAATGATTTTTAATGAGTAGCACAAAAAAAATTAATCTCAAGGGGATTTGGATGAAAGTGAAACTAAGATTTAGAGAGTAATGATGATGACAAGTGGCTTATATACTTTTCTTATTACTTGTAATACAATATGAACTCAAGGAAAGTCTATCCAAATTTAATGAATTAGCCTAAAAAATAGGAGTGTCGGTATAAAAGAAAACCATTTTTCTTTTGAACTCTTAAATTGATTACGCTCGTGTTTAAAATTTTTTTGTGTTGGTTTCTCTCCTGATGAACTGAGATACCAATCTTGCTCGTTATAATTTAAGAAGCACAATTTTTTTTCCAAAAACAATGTTCGTTGTGAAATATATCAATCATCATCATTGTCTTCAACTGTTAAATATATAAATTTTATTAATATTCTTATGTACGCCCTTTTATATAGTCAATGATAGCCAAATCTTACAGATCTCAACTCATATTCCTTCTACAATCCATAAATTTGGACCATACAACTTCTCTAATCCAAAGAGGCTTCTAGATTGGAGAAGGCATATGGGTTGACCACTGTATGATATGACTATCATCAAGCGTGAGAAAAAGTACAAGATTGTTAAAAAAATTAGAGTATCTAACTGTTAAAGACAAGGATGAAAATTGATGTATTTCGTAAGGAAAATTACTTAAAAAAAGTTGTATTTCTCGAATAGTTGATAGTTTTTTTATCCTAACTCACCAATAGAGATCCAATATGAAAATCTTTTGACACAAGCGAGAGCAATTCATTAAAGATTAAAAGAAATGTTACTTTTATCGATATTGACTCTCCCAGCTCCTAAACTCATTCATTAAATATGAATAGTCTTCCCTTGAGTTCTAACTATATTACAAGTAATTTAAAAAAATACATCTACTCCACTTGTCATCACAATTACCATCAAAACCCTAATCCCAACTTCTGCCAAATACCTTTGAAATTAATTTTTCTCAACTACTCTCCAAAACTAGATAGACGAGTGCAAGGAGACACATGCTTTTAGTGTCACCAACAACTACTCACTCAACTTCCCCAATCCTAACGATGTTGAGCTCACAATTTTATCAAACATTTCCTCTCCACTAGACCCTTGTATAATGTCATTATTGTTGTTGAAATAACTCTTTTTATAAACTTCATCTGCTTTTAATTTCTATCTTACTCCCCAACTGCTCCACAATGCAACTTCTGTCCATCAGAAAATTTACTTCACAAAAATATACAAATTTATTTTTTCATCCACAATATTTTTCTTTTTCCTTTTCTTGAATTAACCTACATAATCATAGGAGGTGAATTTGTGTCACCACTCAAACTTTCTACGACAATTACCACCTGATAATTTAATTGCTGAAGTATCATCCTCACAATCAGTGGATGACAAAAGATAAGTCACTTGAGCAGTCAAATCTTAGACTGCTCAGAGCCACTTAACTTATCAATTCAAAAATAATATCATCTAACTTAAGATTTAGAGCTTCATAATTAAGCAGAGCATTAATTATTTCACCAATTCAAACACAACATGTATATACAAATAAGTGCTAATAACTATAACATATTACTATATTATTATATACAATTACATAAATGATGACATAATTTAAGTATTAAGTTTATGCTCGTAACTCATAACTCCGAAATTGATGCCTTTTAACGTCTACAATATCTGCCTCATTACTTATGTTCTCAGCCCAATCGTGCGTATATATGTTGTTCGTTTGCAAGTTAGTCACACATTTATATAATTAATAATTTTAATTTATTTAATTAGTTAATTAATTAAGTAATTTAAATTATTATTTAATTAATTATTTAACTAATTATTTTATTATATATAGTTGAAAATTTTATTTTCTTTGATTACATATTATATTATATTTTATTAAATTTACTAATTTTATTAACTATATTTGTTTACTATATTAATTAATTATTAAATTCATTAATCTATTAAATTTTTTACTTGATTTTTTTAAAATTTCATATTATTATTTTTATCACCAGTGTTTAATAAATTCATATAATACTACATTATTTTTATAATGAAATAGTATTTCTCTTATATAATGTATTGTTATTATTCAAATCTTATAACATAATTAAATAGTAACTATTTTCTATCATACCAACACAAACACCAATAAATAAAAGCATACCATGCATATAAACATACATTCAGATATATAAACACATTCAAAATATAAACATCATATCATACATACATATTCACTCACACACACACACACACACAAATATAACATTAATAAAAAATAAAAATGGGTACAATGAATGCATGCACCACGTCCCCTGACCACCACAAACCCGGCCAGAACCTCAGCGTGCCACCTCCCATCACAAACTCGCAACCTCATCAGCCATCATGAGCCCATAGCCCCATTGTCCATTATTTTTATAATAAAATAGTATTTCTCTTATACAATGTATTGTTATTATTCAAATCTTATAGCATAAAATAGTAACTATCATCTATCATACCAACACAAACGCCAATAAATAAAAGCATTCCATGCATATAAACATACATTCGGTATATACATAAACACAAGTCAAAATATAAACATCATATCTTATATATATATATATATATATATATATATATATATATATATATATATATAAACAAATATATATATATATATATATAAACAAATATAACATTCAAATTCAAATAAAAAATAAAAATGGGCACGTTGCATGCATGTACCATGTCCCTTGGCCACCATAAACCCAGCCAAAACCTCAGCATGCCACCACCCATCACAAACTTGGACCCTCATCAACCATCATGAGCCTGCAGCCCCGTTGTCCATTCCCTCGCCTGAAACCCGCAACCACCATGATCGAAGACCCCGAGCACTCCGACAATGGGATGTGATGAGAATGATGTTGGAATGAGAAAGAGAGTGGAGAGGAGAATGGAAAAATGAAGAAGAGCCAGTGCACGAAAGCTATAAGAAAATCTACAATGAACATATGTCCGCTGGAAATTTTTACCAGCGAGAAAATTTAGATTTCCTAGAAACCTTGAAAAACGTAACCAATACATTTACCAAAGTGTTTCAGCAGATCAACTGCTAGAAATTGTACGGCGCTCATTCCTTGGAAGTTGGAGAAAATTTCTAGCAAAAATAATCTGCTTGAAACCTCAAAACACATAACTAGCATATTTATCGGCAAATTAGTTGTTGGAAATTTAAAAAAAAAAAATCATTGGCGATTTTCTGACAAATTATTCCATTGGAAATGCATTTTGAGTTTTTTAATAGCCATTCAGTTTTTCGGTCGATATGTCCACTGGAAATACCTATACTACTAGTGGTTACAAATCCATCAGAAAAATCCATCGGTAATACCTGAATTTCTTGTAATGGTTGGTGGTTTGTCCTGACTTCAGAATAAGAAGAGCTTCCCATTATCCTAAACTTCAGTAGTCATTAAAAAACATGGTCGAGTGAAAATATGGCCGTTTGAGATGGTTGAACACATTAAATGCAAAATCTAGCCATTGTTTTTTATTCTAAAGACGCATATAATCTATTATTGAAAAGAATAATGGATTATTGACGATGCAATCATTGTTTATTTGAAAGACATAATCAATTATTTTGTTAATAAAAAATCTAAGTTTTACGAAGAACAAAACAATTGATATTCCTTATGGATAATCAATTATGCCAAAATGCATCATCCTCATTCATTGAAAAACATATTATGAAAATGTGATAATCAATCATAATTAAACTAAGGTTAAATTAAGATTTTAGTCCTTATAATTTTTACTCATTTTCAATTTAGTCTTTACAGTTTTCTTCTTTTTAAATCAATCCTCACATTTATACATGTTTTCAAAATAGTCCTTGCTATCAAGTTCTGTTTATAACACTATTAATTTAGTATATAATAGACATTTTATAGATAAAAAAAGTATTTAAAGAAGCACTTATTGAATAAATGAGTACTTATTCAGAAGAATCAAGAACCTACTTGAATAGTTATTGGATTACATAAGTACTAATTAGACGTTTTGCATAAAAAATAACATCAAAAAGAGCACTTATTAGATAAAGAAACACTTATATTAGGTTAGCTAACAAGCAGTATTATAACAGTGTTATCACGAAAACTTACGGTGAGAATTATTTTGAAAACAATTATAAACGTGAAGATTTATTTAAAAAGAAAAAAATTAAAAGAACTAAATTAAAAATGAGTATAAACTGTATAGACCAAAATTTTAATTTAACCTTAAACTAAATATTCAATTATTTAAAACATTAATTGAGTATTATGTGTAACACGAGACCAACCATTTACGTCTTCAAATTGAATAATCGATTATTACTTGTGATAATTGATTATTATTTAAATTCAAGAATTAAATATTGGTCATTTAACCATGTAAGCAAAATGTTAATTAGATAAAAAAAGGCATCCAAGAAATTCATAATTGTTTCAAAAAGGATTTGTTAAAGGCGAAAGCTCTGTTGGTCTGTTTGAGAAGAATTATCATTAAACATTATTAATTGTGCTTATGTGAGGATACTTCAATATCCTTACAAGTAACCTAGGTTAGGTCCTAAAAAACCTAACCATGAAGAACTTGGACTGATTAATTCCTTCGTACATTGGATATCATCAAAATAATCTTCAAGGCGTGTTGATATGTACTTATGATCACATATATGAATCTAGCATCTAATATATATATTTGCAACAAGAGGATCCTTTTTTTTTTCTTCTCATTTTTAATCTTCTACGTCACTTGAACATTTTTTAAGTGGGTAGGGATTCTTGAGAAAAGCTTTCTTAATATTTACATTTTACGCCAAAGATTTGTTTGTGTGTTTCGGTAAGAAGCTTCAAAATCATGGAGAAAAGAAAAGTCCCCAGCTCAATATATAAATCTAATAGGGTCCCCACATAGACTCTGCATAACATAAATGTGACATGTATAATGTAACCATAATCTGCGGAAGGATTTGAAGCTCAGTTCGCCTCATTTTGAATTATTGAGATAATAGAAACAAGAATAGTTGAAACAAAATATAATGCTTTTTAATCCTTTGTTAGTTTGTTGATGTTATGGACCGTGATCCAGGACACTAATTTCATGTGTCAACCCGGCACGCATCTAGCCAGAATCTGTCATTGACACCTCAATAGGAATTCATAGTAGACTGTTGAGATCTCAGCACAACGGATGTCAGACCATGACATTGGGTAGCAACAACATTACCACAAGATTTGTACAGTGGATAAATCCTAAGATTATTTATTATTGTCAATCATGATCTTGCGTAATAATAGCGCTCATAATCGTCGTTGACTGCTCATTACTATAGTATCAACATTCCAATTTTACAGGGATCCTCTGCAAATATTAAGGAAACGTATCTCCCAATCCAACCCCTATAAATACCATGTTCAATCACCTTCTATAGGTAATTATTGCTCTTTAGCATAAACCCTAATTGTGCACAGTCTGACTTGAGCATTGGAGTGCTTTTACAGGTACCACCCCCATTTCGACACGCTTTGCTACTGATGCGCAAGAAGAAAAACACCAGTTTGTGCCTATCTAGGTACATGTTAGTATCCACTACTGAACATTGGCGTCGTCTGCAGAACACCGTAAACTTCTATTCTCACTCAACCATGGTGAACATGAGACAGAATTCAAAGAGAGGAGAGGCTGCGTAAACCTCCGTAAGCTGAAGGCGAGGACTAGTAGCACACCATCCTCCCCACCCTATTCCACTACCAGTTGCTAAAACCTCTATATGTAGCGAGAAATCAGGCACCCAACACTGAACCTCTACCCAATGGGCATGAAACTTCACTTTCTGATGAAAGCCCACACCCATCGTGCAGGATCCCTGTGAGGGAAAGACTTGATACCCATGTGCAAAGAGCCAACTCTGACATTCATATCTCTAGAATCCCAGTGCACCAGTGCCTGGGACCCAACAATGACAATGTAGATGATCGCTTGTCCCATCGAGAAGGCACGATCCAATCCAATGCGCCCAGGAAGCCTCTCTTGGACTTAGTGCAATGACTAACTACGGTGTTGGAAGAGCAACATCATAGATTGGAAAACCTAGAGCAATCCATGCATGAAGGTTAGTCCAAACAACACCGTGATGACGGAAGGCGGAATCAGGCTAATGACCAGGGGAGAATGTCGCACTCTAAAGTCGAAATGTCTAATGTTGTTAACAACAACCCAGACCTCGATGATCAGGAGCAGTCATTCTCTGCTCAACTTATAGAGTTTAGGGTTCCAAGAAGCTTTAAGTTTCCTGCCAACGTGGAGCTGTATGACGGAACTATGGACTCTCATGAGCAGATAAATGTCTATGTCCAATCTATGCGCTTCCATGGGGGATCCTCACAATTATTATATCGTGCCTTCCCTTTTTCCCTAAAGAAGATAGCTCTCAGATGGTTCGTGACTTTGTCACGAGAATCCATCACCAACTGGCTGGACCTTAGACAGCGTTTCTTACTCCACTATACCACTAGCAAGGAGCAACCTAGATGCATTGAATTTTTTTTTGAGATTCGCCAAGGGCGCAACAAGCCCCTTCGCGAGTACCTGAAGAGGTTCAATATGACCTGTATCAATGTGGAGAACTTCGATGATAGAATAGCTCTCCACTATGCTAAGAGTGGCCTTCAAACCGATTCACATTTTTTTATATCTTTGGCAAAGAAAATGCCAAAGAATATGGTAGAATTTCGACAACGGTCCCTGAAGTACATAAACCTTCAGGAGGTTACTATGGCCAAGGAGAGCTTGGAGAAGGGTGAGCCCTCTCACTAGAAAGACAATCAAAACTCCTCACGGCCCCGGAACTCCTCTAACGACGATCCACCCCAGGCTAAATACTCTACTTATACTCCTCTAAACACTTCACGCGCAACAATTCTAAGGGAAGTGTTACAGACTGAGTTCTGGGGAATCAAGAGGCCATCATATCTGAAGAAACATACGCAGAAAGATCGTACCAAACATTTTTCATGGCACAAGAGCTATGACAATGACACTGAAAATTGTTCCCAACTTTACGACACTATTGAGTTCGTAATTAGGGCAGGGCAACTTGATTAATACATCAGCCATATCCAAAACGATGGATGCCGCGGAGGACGGAGAAAAAAAAAGACGTTGCCCTCCGTAGAGCCCATCTCCGCCCCAAAGAAGAAGGACCTTGAGTCCTCGGAGAAGATCTTGGAGTCCACATTGTCGTGATAGTAACAACTGGTAGGATCAAAATCAAGACACTCCATCTGATGACAACGACGACCGCTCCGCCTAACCTAACCGAATCGAACTGAACCATCAACATTATTGCAGGTGGGTTCACTAGTGGCGGATCGTCCAATGGTGCCCAAAAGAAAGCTCTAAGGATGAGAGTGTTGAGCGTCTCCCACTCTGCACCCAAGTCACAGGCAAGAAATCAGAAAGCGCCACCTAATACCTTTTCAGACGAAGATTACGGAGGAATCATCCCGAATCATGATGACTGTTGGTTATCTCGGGGACAATCTCTAATGCTGAGGTCCGGTGCATTTTCGTTGACCAAGGAAGTGTAGCAGACATTATGTTCATAGACCTATATTAAAAGCTAAAAGTTCCACGCTCTAAGCTGACTCCCTATGATGGCGAGCTTACCGGGTTCACTAGTGAAAAGACCATTCTAGAAGGGTATTTCGAGACTCAGCTAACCCTGGGGAGCATTAAACTTTTCAGGACAGTCAAGGTCAGGTTTCTAGTCATGGATTACCTATCAGCATGTAACATCTTGTTGGGTCGTCATGCTTTGAATGTCCTTGGAGCCGTGGTGTCTACTACCCACTTAGCCGTGAAATTCCTTAGCAAGAATGATGAGGTTGTCACAGTCAAGGGAGACTATATCGTGACGTGAAAATGCTACAATGAGAGTCTCAAGATCTACAAGGTCCCCCAAGAAAATGAAAAGCGGTACATTTAGCCAGGCTCTGGATCAGGTCAACATCTTTATGACCGAGCTAGACGTACGAAAAGAAATCTGGGGTACCTAACCCCATTCAGAGGGTGAACTACAACCGCTCTAACTTGGTGTCAGGCCAGATTAAGTCACCAAGATTAGAGTGAACTTAGTAGAAGAAGAGAGACGCTAGTTGATTGAGCTCTTACATAAAAACAAAGACCTCTTTGTCTGGACGTTCTTTGACTTTCCTGGGGTTGAGTCTGCCTTCATCTACCATCGCCTATCTATTAGGGAGGATGTGAGGTTGGTCTCCCAAAAGAAGAGAAAAGTTAGCCTAGAAAGATAACAAGTTATTGAAGAACATGTTAAGGAGCTGCTCAATGCCGATTTCACCAGGGAAATATCTTATACCACATGGCTGTCCAACGTTGTCCCGGTGAAGAAGTCGAACAGGAAGTGGAGAATGTGTATGGACTACATGGACTTGAACAAGGCATGCCTTAAAGATCAGTACCCACTTCTTAATATAGATAAACTGGATGACAAATCCTCCAGATTCTATTTGCTGTCTTTCATTGACGCATACTCCGGGTACAATCAGATCCCAATGTATCCCAGAGATGAAGACAAGATCACATTCATCATCGACAGGGTGAGCTATTGCCACATGATTATGCCCTTTGGTCAAAAAAATATAAGAGCTACCTGCCAGAGAATGATGAATAAGGTCTTTAAAGACCAATAGGGAAAGATGGCGGAGGTTTACATTGATGACATGATAGTGAGGACCCCATAGGATGGACCACACGTTGCAGACCTCGAAGAGGTTTTTACACAACTCTGAAAGCATAACATGAGACTTAATTCGGAAAAGTGCACCTTCAGGGTCTAAGCAGACAAGTTCTTGGGCTTCATGCTGACTCACCACGAGATTGAGCCAAATCCATATAAATGCCAATCGGTGCTAAATATGCGTAGCCCATAGAGTATCAAGGAAGTGCGGCAGCTGACTAGCTGGATTGTGGTCCTCATACGTTTCTTTGCTAAAGCTGCTTATAAATCTTTTCCCTTCTTCAAGCTGCTCAAAAAGAGGAAGGATTTTGAGTAGACCTAGGACTACGAGGATGCCTTTACCTCTTTAAAGAATATTTTATCCTATCCCCCCATACTGATAAGACCAAAACCTGGTGAGACATTGTACTTGTACCTCTTAGTTCACGAAGAGGCTATAAGTTCAGTACTAATCCGAGAGACAGCAAAGGGGCATAAGTCAGTCTACTTCGTGAGAAAGGTGTTGCAAGGCCTAGAGCTCCACTACTATAAAATTGAAAAGGTTATCTTCACACTTATCACCAAGGTTGGAAAACTTAGACAATACTTCCAATGTCATATGTGGTGGTGAAACTAGGCTAATATATCCGTCAAATACTACACAAGCTAGACCTAACAGGTAGAATGATTGCCTGGTCTATCGAGCTTTCTGAGTTCAGAATCGTATATGAGCCTCGGCTAGCAATAAAGGCTTAGGCACTCTCTGACTTTCTGGAAGAACTCACATCAGACCACAACGATCCCGAGGAAATTTCTTGGACCATATTCGTTAATGGATCCTTAAATCCCAAGGGAAGTGGTGTCAGGGTAATTTTGGAAAATTCTGAAGGAGTAACAGTCGAAAAGTCCCTGAAGTTTGAATTCTCAACCACAAATAATCAGGCAGAGTACGAAGCATGTATTGATGGACTGGTAGCGGCTAAGATCACACTTTGTAGTGACTCCCAACTTATGACCTCCCAGATCTGGGGTGATTATCAAGCTAAGGAACCCATCATTCAAAAGTATTTAGCTAAAGTCCAAGGGCTCCTTAAACATTTCCAGGCTGTTAAGATATAGCATATTCCCAAGGAGCAGAACTCCAGGGCGGACCTCTTATCCAAACTAGCCAACACTAAGAGTCCGAGCAATAATTGTTCCGCGATCCAAGAGACCCTCTCTCAGCCTTCCATCATGGACACAACCATTTTCCAAGAAGAAGGAGAAGAGCATACTTGGATCACCCCAATCGTGGAGTATATATAGTCCAGAGCCAGGCCTGACGATCCAAAACAAGCCTCCAAATTTATCATAACCGTAATCAGGTACACCATCTACGATGGACAGTTATACGGACGTGGATTCTTCTCATCTCTCCTTAAATGCCTCATGCCAAAAGAAGCATAATATGTACTAGTCGAGGTCCACGAGTGGAGTTATGGACACCACTTGGGGGGAAAACCTTACCTCTAAAAGCACTCAAGATCAGATATTATTGGTCAACTATGGAAGCTGACTCCCTCGTATATGTCTGGGTTTATGATAAATGTTAGTGCCACTCATAACACTATCAAGCTCCCTAGAGGAACTATCCATGACGTCTGTACCTTCGTCATTTTACAGATGAGGTATGGATATCTTGGGTCCGTTCCCTCAAGTGCCTAGACAACTGAAGTAATTGGAGGTGGCCATGGACTACTTCACCAAATGGATCGAGGCAGAACCCTTAGTCATGATCACCTTTGTCCAGATCCAAAAGTTCATTTAGTGTCACATCATCACTAGGTTTAGGGTTCCGGAGTCTATTGTGATGGACAACAGGACCCAATTCAAAGATAAGGATTTTGAAGAGTTGCTTGATGGGTTAAAAATCAAGCACCATTGCAGTTCCATTAAGAATCCCAAGACGAATGGACAAGTTGAAGCCGCCAATCGGGTTATTGCCCGAGGAATTAAAAGGAGGTTAGACGAAGCTAAGGGAAATTAGGTTGAATAACTTGACCATATCCTCTGGGCTTACCGGATTGCACATCATTCTACCACAGGTGAAACCCCCTTTAAACTCACTTATGGGTATAAGGCTATAATCCCAGTAGAGATAAGGGAGCTAAGCTGGCATCACCAACAATTTTTTCCTGACAATAACCTTGGACTGATCAAAGAAGACTTAGATCTCTTGAAGGAAAGAAGGTGCATCGCTCATATACGTGACGCCGCCATCAAACAAAAGACGATGACTCGTTGTAACTTGAAGGTTATCCCAAGAGAATTCCTACCAGGAGACTTCGTATTCCGGAGAGTAGACATTGGAGGTAAAAATGCCTCCTAAGGGAAGTTAGCTCCTAATCAGGAAGACTCCTACCGCATTATGGTTAGCACTAGTAAGAAAGCTTACACCTTGGAGACATTAACAAGCAAGCCAATTAAAAACTATTGGAATACAGACAAACTTAGCAAGTACTATAGCTAAGTGCTCTTTAAGGCCTAGTATCTTAGTTTACTTTATGTTTGATCAGCCCCAATTTTTGTGGACATACTTTGTACTGACTTCAATCATTCATTCAATCAATAAAATAAAGTTATTTTCACATCTACTTGCACTCTTAAGTCTCAATTGATCCTCAAACCAAACTTTGTCTTGAGAATGTCAACAAAATCCAATCCTTTTAGGATTCAAGGTCTCAGATTCCAAGTTAAGAGGAATAACCCACAAAATTCACTTGTGTGTTTTGGTCACGAGTTATAGGCCTATACCCAAATCCTCAACACTTGGCCATAACCATTGCAGTTGTGAAATTAAATGGTAGCACGACTTATGACATCTGTGGTCCGCCATTAGATACCTAGTGTGAATGTCTTATGTTAAATCAGTTATGAAGTTGAAAATTCCAAAGTGTTAGGAGATTTTCTGAACTAGACCACAAAATACTAAAGATCCTAATTATGGATCACATTAAATTTTTCCTAAGTCCTAAGTAGAATTCTAAGTGCTCAAATGTTTTGGGCGTTGGACCCCAGACCAAGGTTTTATTCGATTAAAATTGTCCTGAGTCCCTAAATGGTTAGCAAATGCACATTGATAATGGGTGTTAGACCTAGTATGAATCATAGAAAGAAGAAATAAATACAAGGATAAAGGGTGTTTAATTAAAGCCCGACAACCAAGGAAATTGTCATTACAAAAATAAATGCCCCATGCAGTGGACAAAAGAAAGTAAGAGCAGAAAGAAAGCAAGCTAAGCTTCACTATCATCACCCTCAGCATTTTGGTGGCCTGCACGCAATCCTTCGTCATTTCCCTCAATAAATGGCAGATCCTAGATAGCGGCGACTAGGACCTCGACAGCACCTTGGTTGTCTTATTAGGCATACTCTAGAAGTATGAGACGGCTATCTCGAATCACCTTCTTGAAGTCTAATGTGTCTAATGCTAGCGACACCCTAGGGTTAAAGAGCTAGACTTGTCAACTGTATTTTGGAATTGCTCACCGTTGATTTTTGTGTATATAGTAATCAGCTCTTGAGTATTCTCCTACAGCCGTGCCATTTAGGATAGAAGGTGTTGATTTTTGGTCTGGAGGCTTTCATTCTAAGCACGGTGGTCAATGACTTTCTTTCTTTAGATTATCCTCCGAGTTCTCCAGTTTCCCCTCCAGCTAATTGACCTTCGCTTCAACATCTTTCTTGGCCTACTCAGCTTCCTCCTTGGCCTTGAAGGCTAGGTTAAGTTTCTAGGTTCCTTCCTTCTCGGTCGCCCTCAACTTTGCCATCATTTGCCTATCATACTCGCCTAGGCACTTTTCAACACAACGGGCTTGAACACCAAGATGGAGACCGTACGACTAAATCATTGACAGGATCTCCGATGGGTTATTTTGGGTGACATGATCCACCACTTTATCGTTCAAGAGTTGTCAATCGATGAATGACCTGGGCTCTGAGTCATCCCTAAACAAGGAAATCGGACCCTGGTCATCCACCTCATTGGCCGCCCTCTTCCCTCGATCCTCTGCCCTATTGCCTTCAATGGCCTTCTTCTTTTGCCTTTGAAGAGGTTGAGCAAGAGACTCATCTCGTTGAACTAGACCCACCTCGACTACTACTGGAGTGATGGAAGGTCCAACATCCTTATTCCTTGCTTTCATGGATCAAAGGGCGGCAAAAGCATTTCCAGATGCTATGCTTTTTGCAAAACAGACAACAAAAGACAAACAACAGGAAAAATATTTAAAGGAAAATGATACACACAAAAATAAATACGGACTGTGGCCTATACTACCTAGAATGGCCTAAAGAGTTTCATAATCAGTGGCGTCCAAGATGTCCTTGCAAGAAATGAGGCCGACTTCTCGAGCCCACATACTCATGAAGTCAACACACTCGATGTCATCCTGGTCGAGATCGGGCTTCTCGTTTTCAATCATTTCAAGGGGAGTGTCCCTTGCCTTTGTGATCCAATACAAGCCAAACACCGACTCCCTACCGACATCTAGGAAGAACGGACGAGTCCTTGGCACCGCCATCTATAACATCCCGAAAAATATCTGTTTAAGTATAAATGATCATTTTATAATATTCTAGATTTTTGAGAATTTTTCTGGGATTTTCTGGAAATATTGAATATTTTAATATATTCCTCGTCTTGCGTGTGCGCTGTGCAGACTCGGGAAAATGCGATGTCTTCCCTGTGGCTGGTAAACTCTAAATTGTGGACTTGTCAATGGGGGATCTTACTAAACCCAAAGCCGGGCACAATTTACGAAGTTTACATTTTACGAGGTTTTACCCGATGAATGAAATCGCGGTATTGTAAAATTATCTGATGAATAATGAAATATTATTTTCATCATCAGTAACTCTTCTACACTGGAGGAAAAATAATACTGACAGTGTAAATATTCATCTGTGTTAGTGTGCCTGATTAGGAAATAACTTTACTTTCACTTTATCGAGGAACGTGCGAAGCTTCTCATGGAAGCTTGGAGGAAGCTTCTTGGAAATTTCCTCTTCCTCCTTCCCCATGCAAAAGCAGCCCATTCCCTCCTCTTTCTCCTCCATGCACGACTGGACAACATTTTTGGGGGGAAATTGATTTTATTTCCTAAAGCATTTCCTTTACTTCTTCTTTCTTTTGCTTCTTTCTTCTTCTTCCTCATGATATTTTCTCCTCCCTCTCTCCAGAAATCCCACGGCACCAGCAGCCCTTTTCCCCCTCATTCATCACCAAATTTTCTTCCAACCACACTCTCTTAACCCTCTTCCTCTCCTAGACATCCTTCTTGTTTGGAGCATCTTGAGATTCCCCCATTTTCACCATTTTCTCCAAGCTCCAAGCTTTGAGCTTTTTGGGTAAGATTCAAGACTTCTCTTCTTTCTCCTCCATTTTTGTGGTCATGGTCTTCATGTTGGCTATCCATACTTCATTTTCCAAGCCATTATGCTATTCTAACAAAGTCACCATTTTTAGGGTTCTTTTGGGGTCAAATCCGAAAATTGCAAGAAGACTTCTTGGAGCTCTCTTGATTTCTTCACTTAGGTAAGAGGAAGACACTCCTCCTCAACCTCTCTTAGCATCTAGGAACCTTGATTGTGTTGTTGGTGGAAAAATCCTAATGAGGGTTATCCTTTGATTTTGTGATTAGTATGTCTATGTGTTGATTTTAATTGATTTATGCTATTGGATTGATTTGTTGTATGATTGATTGATGCCTCTTGCATGATTTGAAGGTATATTTGAGTAACTTGTTGATTAAATGTGATAATGATTGGTTTGGTTTGAGTTAAAGGACTTGGAGAACTCTGTTTTCTGCAAGTTTACGCGTGGTAATCGATTACACGGGGCTTGTAATCGATTACCAAGCTCTTAAAGTACGAAATCGTGATTCGGAAATCTGTAATCGATTACATCTTGTGTGTAATCGATTATGAGATCTGTCTAGCTTGTAATCGATTACAAGAGTGGTGTAATCGATTACCAAGCCTCGATGTCACGAAATGATGCTTCTGGGAATCACGTAATCGATTACAACTTGTGGGTAATCGATTACGGAGGTTCTATCCGATTGGTAATCGATTACCACGGCTGTGTAATCAATTACCAGGTCCTTGAAGTTACGAATCGTAGTTCTAGGAATCATGTAATCGATTACAATGAGATTGTAATCGACATGTGGATCTGTTTATTTGTGTCGATTACAGGGTGATGTAATCGATTACAAGACCCAAAAATGAGATTTTTGAGCTGGAAATGATTGAGATTATGGTTCTTTGTCCTTTGTAACTCAAACATAACCTAAAAACCCTGGATTCAAGGATTTTACTTTACTTAAATATGATAGGAATATGTATTCATACCGATAGAGAAGAAATGATTTTGAAAATGGAATTCTTGGATCCATGACATGGAAATTGTGGTATGTGTGTGATAAGGAATATATATTGATGCTTATATTGGCCTATTGTGGCATGTTATGTAATGGTATGAAATTATGAATCATACATGTCCATGCATAGTATCATATGCATTGTGAATGTCCTTGTGGACTGTTGTAAGGCCAAGTTGCCTAGGAGATTGAACACATCTTAGTGCGGGTGCGAGTAGGCAAGTGTGGGTTGTGTGACGACCTTGGGGGCATCGGGGTACGGGTCCTTCACAAGGGGCAGTTGGTAGCTCCTCTGCCTGTGGGGCAAACCGATGCAAACGCACCGACGATCCAGACTTGACACTGTCCTATATCGTGATCTAGTGTAGAATGTCTATACAATGCCATGATTGTGCACGAGAAAATTTATTGATAGCATTGGCCTCGGCAGCCGAGTTACAGACATGTCTTCTGATCTTTCTCTCCGACTGTTTGAGTTTAGCTCCATGGAGTAGGAATTTGGGAAAACATGCATGTGAGTCATGATATACATTGTCATTGTTAATATTTATTTTTCCATATCTATGACTGATTTGGTTATTACTGAGATGACTATCTGCCTGGAATTGTTTATTTGCTTACTGTTGGAATTACTGCTTATTAGTTGAATATAATATTCTGAATTGCTATTTGGGCGCGTGGCGCCGTACTGTTTCTAGCTGCTATAATTAGTAATGATGGTAGGATGTCTTACCTCTTTCTTGTATCTCTGTTACTTACTATATGTGTGTATACTGTATTGATCGAAGACGACGGCAAGTATGCGCGGCTTTCTTGCTGATGTGCATCTGACCTTCCTCGAAGGGTCGGAGTATTGGCATATCAACTTGAATTCCGATCGCTGCGTCTACTTGGGAGATGTGTCTATCGCCCTAGCCTGGAGACGTCATGAGGCACCTATCCTCACCTGCCATATCAGCCTGCGACTGGAGTTTTACTTGCCCATCCGTGAGATGTGGGGTGATCGTTATTACACCCTTTGGGAGGACTCTTTTGATTCTACTGCTCGGGCTCCTGCCCGTGGTTCTGTGGTTCCCATGGAGGTTTCCTCTGAAGAGGAGGATCCTGCTGAGGACCCGGATACGGTCCCTCCTCATCTGAGAGACTGAGTTTACTGGTAGCTACTAATGGCTACCAGTGTTTTATCTTGGGGCCTGATGTATATTTTTGTGGACTGTATATTTTGGTATCTCTGGGGGCATATTTGTATAATCCTTTGGGGCAGGTATAGTTTTGCTTTTTGGATAATTTAGGCTTGTATCTAAGTGTAAATGATGTCAGCACATTATATATATAGAAAAGTGGGAATGGAGTTCACAGAAAAGTCAACATAGTCTCATCAGTCTTAGTTAATTGATTGTGTAGAACATTTTACCCACTCACATAGTAGCATTTATCAAAGACCTAGGAGGAAGCTATAAGAAAATGAGGGCTTAGTTGAAGTGTGGTTCAGTTGAGGAAGGTCTAAGGAATTTGGTGCTCAGCTATTTCGATTGAGGAAGGTCTGAAGGTAAGTCTTTGTCTTTCCTCCACCGTATTGTGCATGCTTTGTGTTTTGGGTTGGAAGAATAAGTGATAAAGTGTGTTTTGGTGCAACCCTAATCTCCATTTTTTGTTTCTTTCTGATTGTAGCAACAATAAGGGAAAACATTAGATTTTGCATTGTCATTCACTAGAAAGACAATTTCTTCATGGTGGATAAATTTGACAAAGACTATTTATGCTACATGGACCTTGCTAATCAGGTGCATGCTGGACTGAGGTTACATTGTGAGACCTAGCTATATATGGAAGGGGTTTGTCCAAGGAAGAAGAGGATTTTGGTTGAAAATGGTCATTCACTACTACAATGGTTCAAGGAGAATGACACTACATGTAATGATATGTTACACCTCTATTTAGAATTTTGAACCCTATTCTGGAACCTCTTTTAGAAGGAGCCTGTGGATGATACCATGAACAATGATGATAAGGTTAATAGTGTGTGTACTGAAGATTCTGATGAAACTTTTAAACTTTCTTATGATGGTGACAGTGTTGATGTAGACAATATTGAGTTAGATGACTTTTTGTTCCTGAAAAGGGAAGGGAATGTGATGATTATTCTAATTGTGATCTAGATGATTATGTGTATGACTTGTATGGATTTGATTGTAGTGAGCAGAGACCATATTTGGATAAGGCTTATACTAGTAAAATATTTGATAAGAGTAATGATGATAAGATTATCTTCCAAAAAAGGAATGTTATTTGTGAATGAGCTTGCATTTAGGGAGGTTGTAAGAGATTATGTAATATAAGAAGGCTTTGAGATAGTTAGGTCTAGGAATGAGAAAACTAGGATCATTGCAATGTGTGTTGGTCATGGGTGTGAGTGATATCTCCATGCTAGTTATAATCTGATGATGTGAGTTTTGAGATCAAGGTGTATGAAAGGAAACACACTTGTGTGAAAAATAATACAACTTTAATGTGACATAAACTTGGATAGCTAATAAAATGGCTAGCCAGTTTAGATCTAATCATAATCTTAGTTATGAACTAATTACTGAACATATGTTTTCTACATATGGAATTGAAGATTTTAGGATGCAAATGTATCATGCCAAAGGGAAAGTAAAGGAAATGAAAGAGAGTAACCATGCAAGAATCGACAGAAAACCGAGGCAATATGTTGAGATGGTGAGATAAGCTAACCCAGGTACAGTTGCTAAGTTACAGGTTAAGAGACTAAATGCGATGGAAAACCATGTTTTTAAGAGATTCTTCTCATGCCCATATACAATTAAGAAGGGTTTTGTACAAGGGTGAAGAAGGGCTTTGTATGAGGGTGCTAACCCTTTATAGGATTGGATGACTGCCATCTGAAAGGACCCTATGGTGAGGCACAACTATCCGTTGTCTCCTTATGTGGTAATAATGAAATTTCTTAATTGCATTTGTTGTAGTTGAGGTAGAAAACAAGGACAACTGGATCTCCTTTCTAAAGTTACTGGAGACAATGACTGGCATATTAATGGCAGACAAACTATTTGTCATCATGACTGGTAGATAAAAGGTTATGTACCTTAACTCGATCACTTTTTTTGGGTTGTATATTAATATTCTTGTGTATTTAAAACTAACTATCTTATTACTAACTTCTTTATTAAGGTCTTGACCAAGCAATTACATATGTCTTCCTTGGGGCTCAACATACGTGGTACTGCAGACACTTGTATAATAATTTCAAGACCCAATTCCTTGGTATTTTGCTTGAAACCTTATTCTAGAGAGCTACAAGGACTTACTATGACTGGGGGTTTAAAGAGATCATGGCTAAGATCAAGAAAGAAGACTTGAAGGCTTTTGAGTGGTTGGAGAAGATTCCTCCTACAATGTGGTTAAGACATGTATTTGATTCATGTACAAAGAATGACCATTGGTTGAGTCTATAGTGGTGAAGTTGATGGGGAAACTTTGCAAGAGTTATATAGATGGCTATGTTTGGGAGAACAATATCACACTCAAGGTTGTGAAAAAAAAATTAATTAGATGAAGGGGAGGACACTAGGTCTAGTCTAGTACCAGCAGGTCAGATGGAGTTTATTGTTAATAATAATGGAAAAAGATTTCTTGTAAACTTGAAGAAGTGTATGTGTCAATGCAAATATTGGGAGATTTATGGTAAGTGAGATTGAATCAAATTATGGTGTTTTAATTTAAATATGGGTTTAAGGTTTATTACCTAACTTGCATTGTGTCTTTTGTAAGCCTACCAAGCTAGCATGCATTATCATGCATTGCTTACCTTAGACTTGGTGTTGATCAATTTTTTGACCATGCATATAGCAAGCAGGCTTGCTACCAGCTAACATATGCAGAGATTATACACCCTGTACCAGACCTGAGCACGGTGGAAAACAATGAGAACCCTAAGCATGTTGTGTTGCCCCCAGCATTAAAGATGCTTCTAGGAAGACCTTGAAATAACATAAGAATGGATGTTGGTGAAGCCCTTGGTGGTCCTGGTTTTGCAAGGAGGTCAACTACTGTCAGGTGTGATAATCGTAAGCAGCTTGGCCACAATAAAAAGACCTGTCAAAGAGCACCTGTAGCAACTTCGAGGAAATCAGCAACTAGAACCCTAAGGGTGGTAATTGTAAATACCCAATTTTGTCAGGGGCATTTGTAAAAAAAATAAAAAAAAATTAAAAATTAAAAATTAAAAAATTAAAAATTAAAAACTAAAAAAAATAAAAAAAAAGTAAAAAAAAAAAAAAAAAAAATTAAAAATGGGAAAAATATAAGGAAAATGACTTATCTTTCATTCGGTGACCCATTATCCAACCCATCAACCCATTAACCCATGACATGACCTATTGATCCATTATCCAACTCATTGACCCATTAACCTATTAACTTATAACTTATTCTATACCAACTCCAACACTTATCAAAAACAAACCCCATCAATTATTCTAAACCTCAAACCCAACCATAACTCAAACTCATCCTAAACAAACTCATTCTAAACAAACTCATCCTAAACATTCAAGTGAGACCCTATTCTCGGGTCTGAGTGAAGCCTGAGTTAGGTAGAGGTTGCATAGTGGTAGCCATTTTAGATGTATATCATGTTTGGTTATTGCAAAAATCTAATCTAGAGTGTGTCTTTTTCATCAATGTCCTACACCTAGTGGTTTACTCACTATTTGTGGTCACTATTTGTGGTCAATATTCCTTAGAATGGAATCCCTCAATTTAAGACAATCTTTTAGGACATGAAGAGAGCGGATACTTCTTCTTTATCTAGCTATCCATCATTCTTTTAAAAAAAAATCAGCATATTTCATTTTCGTGACATTCCTAACATTCTTAAAAAAAAATAACAGAAAATGAATCATGCATGGCATCCTTAGCATTTTAGAAAATAAAAAAAAAATACATCTTGTATTTTCATGACATTCATAGCATTCTAAAAATAAAAAATAAAAAAAATAAATTATGCATTTTCATGACATCCTTAGCATTCTATAAAAAAAATAAAAAAAAAAAATCATGCATTTTCATGGCATCTTTAGCGTTCTTTAAAAAAATTAAAAAAATAAATAATGTATTTTCATAGCATTCCTGGCGTTCTAAAAAAAAAAATACATCATCTTACATTTTCATTCCTAACATTTTTAATATATATATATATATATATATATATATATATATATACACATCAACTTCCATTTTCATGGCATTCCTAATATTTAAAGAAAAAAAAGAAATAAAAAAAAAGAGTTTTCATTTCATTCATTTCATCTTATGCATGTCATGAAGCTCATTCATTTCAACTCATTCTTTGTTTGGTGTTACCATGTTAAGGAATCATTGTGCAACCAAGGAAAGAAGAAATCAATCAAACCCAAGTTCATAATACAAGGGCTCGAACAAAGCTTGCAGCTATGGTAGCCAATAATGAAGAAAGAAATCTGAGCATGGAAATAAATGAGATGAAAATGAGGATGAATGAAATGACAGAGTCTCAGAGAAGAATGAAGGAAATGTTGTTGGTCATGAAGGAGACTCTCACCTTAATGGAGGCAACCGAAAGTATGAGAGTAACTGGATTACATTCGCACCCGCCAACTATCAATTCTATGAGGACAAATCCTGGGATCACCACTAAGATGCCTTTTGTGGGAGAAACATCAAATATTGCATCGCTAGTGATTCCTATCGGAGAAGAGTATTATTCATTGGAAGGTACTAGAAATGAGGTTCATGGTAACACTGAGTTTACACGAGAACAACTGCATGTGTCCATCCCGATGTCAATGGGAATTCCTGCTGGGACTGGTGATGCAGTAATTCAAAATGACAATATGAAAGAAGAATGGATGGAAAAGATGGACGAAGAAATCAAAGCAATTAAGGGTCTCAACACCTATGGTCCCTTTGAAGTAGAAGAGTTGTGTCCTGCTGCTAACGTTATCATCCCAAAAGACTTTAGGGTTCCAGAATTCGACAAATATGATAGGAGCACCAATCCCTTTTTCCACCTTAAAACATACATTATCAAGATGTCAATTTGGTCAAAGGACTGGAAGTTCCTTATCAGCTTCTTTCATAAAAGCTTGACTAGACCTGCTTTGAAATGGTGTATCCAACAAGACCTCTCCAAAATCTCTTCTTGGGATGACTAGACAAATTTGTTTATGGGACAATATCGGTTTAACTTGGAAACAGTCCTAACTCAGGAACAATTGAGCTCAATGCACAAAGGAAGTGAGGAATTTTTTAAACAATATGCACAAAGGTGGAAAGTCTTAGCGGCTTAAGTTCAACCTTCATTGATATTGTCTAAGATGTGCTCATATTTCTTGAGAACCCTAGGAAATTCTTTTATCGGGGCAATGGCTGGAGCAGCCTATAAAGATTTTGCTGGCTTGATCACTATTGGAGAAAGGATTGAGATTTTATCCAAAGCTGAGAAATTGTCAATGAGTAATACAGAGGATATCACTACTAAGAAAGGATTCCAGCTGAAAAAGAAAGAGCCTGAAGTGAATTATGTCAAACATCAACAGACCTTCAAACCTCGGTATTCACCACAATACCCAAGTCATCAACCTCCATATAATCCTAACATTCACTTTCCATATTAAACACCTACACCTCCTTATTACCCACCCTACCAAATAATGCCAACCACAAACACCACACCAAGTCCACAATTCCAAATCAGCAATGTTCCTTCACCACAAATATACGTACTAACTCGCTCAGTTTATCCCCAATATCCATCTACACCTTTGTAAAATTACCCAAGCCATCTACAACCTTGACCAAACTTCCAAAATCAAGGTTGCTTTCGTTCTCAAAACCTACCCCTTTCCTAAAATTATCCATTTCAAATGCAGACTTATTCCAAAGGCTGATTGATGCTCACCTTATTTCTACAAATCTTGTATGTCCCCTAGAACCACCATTCCCAACGTGGTATAACCTGAGTTTAACTTGCAAATACCACATGGACATCTAAGGGCACTCAATTGAAGATTGTGAATCCTTCAAGACTGTAGTAATGAAGCTAATTGCTCATGAGAAGCTTGACATTAAAGAAGTAGTTGTACCAAATATTGTCAACAACCCAATTCCTAATCATGGTAGAAGCAATGTGGTAAATGCCTTAGAGATTGAGAGACCACCAATAAGGAAGATCATGAGCTTGCATACGCCAATGGCAAAAATATTTGAGGGGTTGAGTAAAGCAAGTTATGATATCACTGCACCAGCTACAACAATGAAAGAAAAGGAGAAGTACGATGAAGAGTCAAGTTGTACTTACCATTGTGGAAGAATGGGGCATGATATTGAGAAATGCTAGGACTTCAAGGCTAGAGTCCAAGGATTACTCACTTTGAGAGTAATACAAGCTAGACAAATGTTAGATTCCTCTAAAGAAGTCATTCACCTTCCAGCAAGTCGAAACTTCTGAACAATTCGAGATCTGAGGCTGTTAATTGAAGTGATTACCATAAAATAATTTGTGATGTTAGACTTATGTTACTTTTCTTGAAACATTAATGTAATGAATTTGCATGAGTGCCTTATTTCCTTTCATTTTCATCACTTTGTCTTTCTTAATATTTATTCTCTTTTATTTCTGTAAAGCGTCTTCCTTGGTAATTCTTAGTTTGGTAAATTCTGCATGTGTAAGTGTCTTTTGCAACAAAAAAATGAATCAAAAAGAAAAAAAAGAGCAAAAAGTAATCACTTGGTGTGCACTATCTTTTTGTCTCAAAATTAAAGTTTTGAAAATAACCAATCATGATTTGAAAATGAAGACTGGCCATTTTTCTCTATTTTTTACAAAATTTTATTATCTTTATCCATTGTTACCCCTTTTGAGCTTGAAAATTTCTTCAATAAACCCTAGATAAGGATCACCCCTACACCAGGGATAACACAAAATAAAAGTTGATTATAATGACTGTTCTGAAGCATAATGGACAAGGAAGAAAAGGTGAAAGAGGCAAAAAAATTATGAAAAACTAAAAAAAACAGAAAAAAAGGAGAAGGGAAAGAATGAAGAAATAAAATGGGAAAGAAGTGGAGAATAATAAGAGAAAAGTGTACATGAAAGTGCTAAAGAAATTGACAAAATTTAATTTTGAACAAGGATCCTTGGTCCCGTTCAACCTTTAAACACTTGTTTGAACCTTATATATTTTCTTTCATAACCCCTAACCTTGACCATGTTACAAGCCTCCAAAAGTCCATTCTGATCAATGAAGGGTTGTTGTCATTTCCATTAACTTTAATTTTGAGACAACAGTTACACTCATCCAAGTATCTAGTTCATTGCTTTAAAAAAAAAGAGGAAAAAGATACTTACACCAGGGCAAGTTTTTACTCTGTTCGAGTTGGCCCTACACTGGGGCATTGTTTTCCCTGGTTCAATTTAACCTATACTCGGGCAATTCTTTTGGTCACTAGGACAAGTTCCTGCCCTATTCAATTTGACTCCAAATTGGGGCAATTTTTCTTTTCCTTGGTTCAATTCGACCTACGCTAGGGCAAGTCTTTTGGTTATTAGGTCGAGTTTCTACCCTATTCAATTCAATCCTAGACTAGGGCAAATTTTTCTTTGGTTCAATTTGGTTTCATCAAATCAATTCATATCAGGTCAACACCTCTTTGAATCTCATATCATCGTTTGTATAGTCAAACATCCATGACCAATATGGAAGTTGTTCACTTAGTAAATTTCTTTTTTGTTGTACTTTTAAATCCATGTTTGTCTGTTACGTAATACTTCAAGTAAGGTGAACATGAGTATAACATTATAGTTTAGATCGAAAAGAACTTAGAAGCTTCAATTAAAGGGGAAACGATATCCCAAGAGATAATCTAGAAATAAGAGTTACCCTGGGAAAAGGTAAAGAGCTCATTAGGGCAAATAAATTGGAATTGCTAAACTAGGGCAATTTTATTTGCGTTTAATTGGCTACATAGGGGCAACTTTGTTCGCATTCAATTGGCCACACTGGGACAAAATTTATGAACAATTAAAGAGAATATATAATGAAGGAAAGTAGCAATAGAGACAACGATCGAGTCATTAGACCGTTACAAGAAATCAATTAGAGGAGGATCAAAGAACAAATACTAGGGCAAAAAAATTTTTTCTCACAAAGACTTAGTAGCTCCAAGCAAGGATTCATAATAAAGGATGATCATCTCACTTCTCAAAAGGAGAAATAAGAAAAAAAAAGAAATGAAGGGGAAAAAAAGTCAAGAGGATTCTAAATCAACCAAAAGGTTTGATTAAGAAAAGCACGTGAACAAGAGTTTGATTGGTTAAAACTTTTCAAAGTCGTCATTTGGTAAGAATAAGAAAAAAAAAGAGAAAAAAAGTGAAGAAAAAAATAAAATAAAAAAAAAGAAAGAGAAGAAAAAGATATTAAGTCCACAAATGGTTTCATGTCATTTTGAGCGCATCAACTCCATGCATCATCTAGCGCATCAGCTCCATGCTTTTGAGCGTATCGGCTCCATGCTTTTGAGTGCATCAGCTGGATACATTTTGAGCGCATCGACTCCATGCATCATTGAGCGCATTAACTCCATGCATCATCGAGGGCAGCAGGTCCATGCATTTTGAGCGCATCAACTCCATGCTTTTGAGTGCATCGACTCCATGCTTTTGAGCGCATCGGTTTTATATATTTTGAGCATATCAGCTCTATGCATCATTAAGCGCATCGGCTCCATGAATTTTGAGCGCATCAGCTCCATTCATTTTGAGCCCATCGACTCCATTCATTTTGAGCGCATCAGCTCCATGCATCATTGAGCGCATCGGCTCCATGAAGCTTTAAATTCTTTTAAGCGTATCAGCTCCATGCATTTTGAGTGTATTAGCTCTATGCAGTTTTTTTGAGTGTATCAGCTCTATGCATTTTGAGCGTATCAGCTCTATGCAATTTTAAATTATTTTGAGCGTATCAGCTCAATGTATTTTAAATTCTTTTGAGAGCATCAGTTTCATACTTCTTTAAATTTATGTCACTTATTTTGAGCGCATCAGTTCCACACATTTTAAATTTCAATAATTTCTTTTGAGCTCATTGACTCCTATCATTTAATTTTCAGCACATTGGCTCCTTGCATTTTAATTTCTGAGCGCATCGGTTCTTTGCATTTTAATTTCTAAACGCATCAGCTTCTTGCATTTTAATTTCTAAGCACAGTGGCTCCTTGTGTTTTAATTTCTTTTGAGCGCATTAGCTCTTCACATTTTTGTTCTCGTATTGTTTTATTTTTGTTTTTCCAAATAAAATTTGAGTTCATGTCTTTACTCGTTCCTTACCATGATAAAATAAAAAGCTATAGTTATTCTTTTTATCTAGTAAGAAACAAGTAAAGATGAACAGCTAATGAACACCTAATTTTATCCGGGACATTTTGTAAAAAAAAATAAAATAAAAAAAAGTAAAAAAATAAAAAAAAGGAAAATAAGAGAAAATGACTCATCTTTCATTCGGTGGCCCATTATCCAATCCATTAACTTATTAATCCATGACTGGACCCATTAATCAATTATCTAACCCATTGACCCATAACCTATTATATATCAACTCCAAGTACTTATCCAAAACAAACCCCATCAGTTATTCTAAACCTCAAACCCAACCATAACTCAAACTCATCCTAAACAAATCCTAATCACATTTCAACTCAAACACTTTAACCTAATTCTTTCCTATAAAAACTCATAACCCTCACCCAAAAAAGAGGACCTACCCTAAACACACTTTAGCTTTATCCCACTATAGCCTAATTTTTTCACGAAGCTTTTTCTTGGCAAACAAGCTCCTCACCATCACCATCTCCTTGCACCTCTTCTTCACCATCACAACTTTCCCACAAAGCAACCATATAGCCATAGCCACCTCACCTTCATCTTCTTCATCTCCAACTTTTGTTTTCATTAGCACCACCATCATAACCACTATCTTCCTCCACACCCACCATAGCCACCATTTTCCTTCAAGCTTCTATACCCACTTCACCATAAGCTTCAACTATCAACAACCTAAAACCAGAACCACCATCCATAACCAACAAAACCCACCACCACCAAACCAACACCAAACTCACCCTTTACTGACCAAAAAAAAAAAACTAACCAAATGCATCCTCTAGCGCAACGTCAAGCACCAAAGCCGTCGTCGTCGCCCAACCGAAAGCCACACCAGCTATGCCGCCCAACCGTATGACAACCGCAGCTATAGTTCAGGCCAAGCATTGTCCACGCACTACAAGGCCAGATCCAGAGCCAACGCAGCCTGACGACACCAGTCGCGTGCCGCCCCGCATTGCACAGATCGGAGACTAGCACAAGCCGAACCTGACTGTTCTGATCCACCCGCACTCCGCGAACAGTTGCATCTCGCACCCACCGCTCCTCGCAAGAACCAGATCCGCTGCTGCCGGAGAGCTGAACCGCGCATCGCCACTGGTCACTCGAACCAGTCGCACTGTCGAGCTCCTCTAATTGGGTCTAACATTTTTTCCCCTTAAAAAACAACCTCTCCCCTTTATTTTTTATGTAAGCCTCTTGGTTTATTGTTTTTTTTAATTTTTGTATGTTTTTTTTTTGTGAAGGTAGGCTAGTGAAATTATTAGGTCAAAAAGGGGGAAAAACAATAAAGGTAAAAAAAAATGATAAAAATAAAAAGATATAAAATAATTGAATCTTTTTTTTAAAAAAATGTAGTTAACTGAGTTGTGACAGTTTATTAATCCTGTTACTTTTATTATCATCTGAGTTGTAACAACTTGATGATTCAAATTTTTTAAAACGAGAGAAAGTCAAATCAATTTTTTTTTAAAATAAAAGTAACTCCTTTCAAAAATTAAAAATAATTAACCCATTATTGTTAAACTTTTCTTTTTAAAGAATCAAATAGGATTAATTAAGTTGTGATAACTTGTTGATCCTATAATTTTTATAATTATCTGAGTTGCGACAGCTTGATGATTCTTTTTTTAAAAAAAAAAAAACTAATCCACAAGTATTTTATAAAAAACTATGTGATTTTGAGTTCCACATTGCAATAGAGGATACGTAGGAGCAGAACTTTTATTCTATCAAGCCAAAGCTTAAATTTTCACAAAATGTTTATATTTTTTTTTCATAAAAAGGATGAAATAAATATATTTTATGATTATTAATTTTGCATAACTAATTTAGGGTAACTGTTTTAGGATGAATATTTTAGGGGTACTGTGGGGTTAAGTCTCTACCATTCCCTATACATAAACGACTCATGAATCCAATCTGGCCTCAAAGACCATATTCTAAAAATGGAGTTTTCCAAATTTTTCTATTTTAAAAAAAATTGGTGGCCACTCCTAACAAATTATTTTGTTCGTTGCTCCTGTTGCGATCACGGTTGCGACATTAATCATTTAAGTAATCATTCTTTATAACTTTAGGTATTAATTACCCATTGTTGGTTTCTAATATAGTTGTTGCACTTAAATATTGTTATAGGGAAAAAGGGCTGGGACCACTGTTGGAAAATCTATAAATGAACCAACTGAGAATAGTGGACCACCTCCACAAAGTCAGTTGTCCAATGCAGGAACTGGCTCCAAGACAAAGGACAAAGGGAAGAGTAAGATCAGACCCAAATCACACTTTAGACCAAAAAGGGCTCATGCCAAGTTAGCAACCATGGGACTATTTCATCAAGGTGAATCTAGTCAAACCAAGATTGTTGGTAATGTGAATGCACATGTTGCTGCTAAAGGTCCAGTGGGGGTTGCTTAAGGTCAAGTAGGAGCAACAACCATAGCATAATTAGATGGAAACCTAACTGTGCGACTTAGTCATAGTGAATGTGATGCATCTTGACAACTCAAGTATCATTCAATACTATCTTTTTTGTTTTTTAGGATGAACTTAAGTGAATGCAATTTGTCTTTTTTGTTGATATACAATATGGTGCTAATTAGGAGTATATAATGAATTCTATTAGGGATCCTATCTACTCCATGTGAATTAAGCAATATCCACTATTTTTTTTTTGATATTTTGCTTTCTGTAAAAGTGGAAGCTACATATTTATGATGGGCCCATGTGAAGTTTTAAGATTTATATGATATGTAGACCTTTTTGAGCTGGCATTTTCTTCATAGCCAAGCTATCCATTTTCTTGAAATTGTCTAATCTGATCTATCGAAACACCCATTTTGACACTTTTTTAATAATAAATACACACACATAGTACTTCATTACAAACTCCTAATATGTAAAGACAAGTACCACTGTTTTCATTTTATCACTAATCACATTAAGTGGTGCTTTTAATTTTTCAATCTCCATTAGAACTTAATTGACAATGTCTACTGTTGCTACACATCTTATACCCCCTCTATCAAACTCATTATTATCCACTACTTACACCCATGCAAAGAAACCATAACTCTTCTCTCAACAATTATAGTAGAGCCAGCCTTTATGTGCATTATGACTCTAAGCACCTAACATAGTTTTAAATTGCAGTCCGTAACTGCAATTACGGTCGCAATATTGCGATTTTTGTGATCTTCGCAACTGCATCGTGATAACAATTGCAGCTACATCAACCACATTTTTTTATAATTCTCTGCAATTGCAGTAAATGCAACATAACTATAAACGCAACCACAACTGCAATTTAAAACCATGCACCTAATTGCTGCATGTCTCCCACAATTACCTTTTTTGTTCACAAATCTTTTCCTTCGAAAACTTGATTGATGCGTGTTAGATGAAAATACCATCTCCCTTGCGTATCCAACCTATCAGTCAATGGAAATACAGGGGACAAGGTTATATGGAAGATGCAATGGATAGACTATAGAACTCATCTTCCGTCCAAACCAGGACTTAAGCACTGGAGTGTATAACTGAAGCAGTCCAAGAACCCTAAATCGAAGAAGAGAATATAGGATTGAAGGTTGAACCCAATTTTGCATAGCCCCTGTTTTTTCATTCCCGTCAACGATTGCTTGGTTTTTAATGGGTGGAAGCCGATGCCTCACTCCAACGGTCGTTTGTGTAATAGTCGCTTGGGGTTTTTTTTTTAAGTTAACTAGAGTTAGTAGTGAAATATTCCGTTAGAATGTTCTTAAAATACCGTTAGTGTCATCTAATTGGTGGGGCAGGCTGCAATATTTGGTTAAGAATTGGGTTAGGTGTAATATTCAAACCTCAAGGGAGGTCCCTGTATTTTATCTTAATAAATATCATTGGCAATAATTTAAATAGTTTGGTATTCCTTTCATAAAGTTCAGATATGTAAAATTAATAGTTACACGATTTAGACGAAAATACTATTCCATAAACGCTCTAATAATCATTGAAGTAGTTCAAATTCATCCTTATGTTATTATGATTAGTACATTGTATACTAAGTAGAAACGACTATTCTCCAAACCCAAATCTTTTTTAACGAATAAAATTGAAGATAATCTTAATAATCCTTTAAGTATTCTAATTCCCCATTGTGATTTCAAGAAAGATATACTAAAAACTAATTAAATTAAGATGAAATTAAAATTATTAGAACCTAACTTCTCTTAATTATATTATTCCTACCTTCGATGTATTCTTTTTGAGTTCTTTAAAGTCATATAAGCATATCTTCATCCAACGAAATGAATGCTTTGTTATTTGAAAACTGTTTTCCAATTAATATTATAAAAAAATACAATATTACATATTGCATATATTATAAATTTGCGCATTGCACGAATATGATAACTATTGTATGTTAAAATATACCATAATCAATTCTAAATTTTATTTAATGGCTTAGATTACATTAGGAGATTCTTTAAGATAAGGGTGTTTAAAACCGAACTAATCTTACCAATCAAAACTGAAAAAATCGAGTCAAAAAATTCAAAAATCAAATAAATCAAAAAACCAAAAATTTAAAAAAAATTAATTAGATTGAATCAAATTTTGGATCCAAATTTGCAAACTAATTTAATTTAGACTAAATCGAAATTTATATACATTTTTTAAATCATATTTTACCTAAAAAATCCTTATGTAATCTATATTTATTTTGAACTTGTTTACTATTCCTCAAATCAAACTTAATTATCTCTATTGAATTTAGAATTTATTGTATGATTAATAATTAATTTAGATTTGTATTTATAATTCGGATTTATATTTTGATGAATTAGTTTGGACTTATATTTGTTATACTTTGATGAATTAGTTTAGACATATATTTGATGTATTGTAATGAATTTGAATTTTCATATTTTGATGAACTTATGTATAAAAAATTATAACAAAAAAACAATAAACCAATTCAATCCAAACTTATTTAGATTCGATTGAATAGGATCATATTTACATTTTGAACCAAACCGATCAAATAATAAAATAAAAAAATCGATTAAATTGAATCAGATGACTTTTTTCTCTTAAAATCGATTCGATCCAATCTATGAATACCCCTATCTTTAGTAACCTTACTTTTACTTTTATGAGAAAGAGGATATAGACACTCCTAATAATTAGTTCTTATTTTGTCATGCAATTGGTCAAAGACCAAAAAATTATTTTTCTCCATAAACTTTTATATTTTATTGTATTACTTAATTCACATTTTTAATATTCTGAAAATATTTGTAAAAGATAATTATCATGTAATTATTAAAACAAACATTTTTTATGATAATTATTAAAACAAACAATTAATAAATGAATTTACTTGTTTATCAATAAATATACATTATATAATATTATTTCTTTATTTGATCATTTTTATTTATATTAGTGTATTGAATGAGATTACATGTCTATTAATTCATATTTTTTAAATTTTGTTAAGTATTTAAAAACAACTACAATTTGAAAGTACGAGGTAATTGCGATTTTGTACCAAAAAAAGTGTTTAGGATTTTATTCTTTTTTATTTTTAAATTTTTAAATGAGTAATAAGATTTATATAGGGTTTTATCCTATTTATATTATTCCTTAAATCATTAAATGAGTAATTAATAATGATAGTTTAAAAAAATAAAAATTAGACACCAAAGTAGGAAATCTATTTATTAATTTTTACAATAAAATAAAAGTCTAGTGACACTTACATTCTAAGTTAAAAAAAAAAAAAGAACATTAGATATATTAAGAGAATAAAACAGATATAGTCTTCACCCAAAATTAACTCATGATCTCTAAATTTGCTTCAGGTTCGTAAACTATCAATGACAACTTATCTTTTACTATAGAGACCGACACATAACATGTTGTCATTCAAAGAGAGCATCACATCTTTTATCTAAGTACATTTAAAACTCTTAATGCTTCGTAAGGCCAAGACATGTTATCTTAAATAACTAAAGTTAAAAGTTCCAAATCCACTATAACAATAGACAAATTTGAGAAATTCAAAGTCAAACTTTCTAAATCTATCCAAGATATCACATATCTAAAAAAATATGAATAAATTGATTCAAAAAAATTGGAAAAGTAAGAAAAACAAGAAAGAAAACGAGGAGGACTAATGTCAATGAATGATACGGGTACCAGCCCCCCCATTAGACAAACAACTAAAAAAGGGATCAAAACACCACAAAAGTGAAAAAAGAACACCATATATGAGATAAAAAAAAACTAGAGCTGAATGAAATCCATTTATAAATAATAGAAATATAGTTATTTTATTTCTAAAGAATAATGGATGATATTTTTATCGTTAAAATCAAGGATTAAGTGTAAATGATATATTTTTTGGGGAAAATGAATGTTAATGACCAATAAGGAACAATATTTAATTTAACAGGACAAAAGAAAAATTAAATCATTAAAAAAGACCATTTCAATTTTAATTAAACATAAAAAACATATAATTATCTAACAATCACAATTACCCTTAATGAATTGCCCTAACTTTCTCATGTTCTCTGATTTCTCAATCTCTTTCTTCTCTAACGACATTCTCACCAATGCTATAGCCAAACTATACGCCTTCTAGTTCTCTAAAACTTTCTTTTTATTGCTATATGATGTTTGATTGTTTTGTGAAAGACATAGTTGGAATTTGTGCTTCGTGAACTACTTACTTTAGATGCAAACATAGTGAGATATCACATTGAAACCTACCTTGGGTTTTATTTCTATTCAGAACTGGGTTCTGAGGGTTACCTAGAGAGGTAAAAGATGGTGGAGTCCTTTGTAGGCACAACTTCTTCAGTGATGGAGCGAGGAGTGGGTACCTACAAAAGGCACTCTGATGCTCAAGTCAGTAACTGCGCAAGGAGGATAGTCAGTGATAGAATTAGGACACACATTGTCTCTCTTGCTTACTGTATTTATATGAGCGTTTGAGGGTATATGCTGTCTGAGCATTCAGTGCATGCTGAATGATGCTATCTGGGATTATGGTGATGCTATCTGGGATTATGGTGACACTATCGTGAGAGACAAGATTGTGGAGACAAGGTCTTGGAGACCACTACCTCTTATCTTTACTCACCTGCTTGTACGGGATACGATCAGGATTTATTCCTATCGTTACGCCTAGCATTTGGGCTGCTTTATGTGCACTGTATGCTTGGGTGCCATCCTGACGACTTGGGTTCCTCCTACTTTTTAGGCCTGTAACTCAGTCAAGAATAGTTGCCCCTAGCTTGGTGCTTTGATAGGATAACAAAGTGCCAAGATATGAATTCAATTGGAGCACATGACGTGCGATGGGCATCTCCCAAAAGGTCAAGGTCCGTGATGTATCATAACTAGTCTCTGGGGTTAATGAGCAAGACCAGGATCCTAGTTGGATCGTTATGCTTGCATCATTATTCCGCTGTCTGAGGTATGCAATGAGTTGCCCCCATGTTTAGTTTGTAGGGTATTGTGCTCTTTCTTCGAGATTTGGACTAGGGTTCTAGGTGTTATTACACCGTGGTGGCTCCCCGAGGGTCCGGGATCCAAGTTAGGTGTTTTGGAATGCCACGTGTCGCTTCACTTTCAAACGTTTTGTGCCTTATCCTTTCGATTGCCTTAACTTAGCCTTTAACAACGATTTGCACTTTCGTGGGAACCGTTGCCTCGTATTTATTGGGGGTTAAATTGTGTTGATGATCATAGCAGTTTCATGTTATTTCCCATTTGTCTGCTGCCCTTGTGGCCAATAGCAAAAAGGGAAGCATTTAAGCATGGCTTCAAATGTGCAGCCAGTTCACCTTCCTATGAGTTAATCAGAATGCCTAATTCCCTTTATAAATAAGGAATGTTTGCAGTGGGGCTATCACCTACTTCTTTCATCCTCTAATTGTGCTTGAGAGTGGGTTTCTCCCAGAGAATGGTCCCCTTTTTGCTTCTTGTGGGTGCCCGGAAGGTCGCATCCCCTTCTAAGACCATCTTTCTTTTTTTTTTCCAAAATTCTTAAGGTGTTTGCTTTCTCCCTTACATATTCTTCTAGAAAAGGCCTTTTTTTCTAGATGTAATAGCCCAGTGAGGGCCAAGTGACTGCTCGGTTAACGTGCCTCCAGATGACAAAAACCTTTTTTTCCCGACATATGTGGGAGTGGACAGATTTCCTACTCTTGTCGGGAAGGTCCATGACTTCTGTTGTAATTCTTATGAGGCGTGGAGCAGTTTCACCGACGTCCCTCCTCTGCTTCTATACTTTGGATGCGTGGATGTGTAGTTGGATGCGCAAGAGTGTCTTAGAGTGAAATAATTCCCTTATGTTGGCCGAGGGAGGAGAGATGAGCACATCTTGGGGAGCCATTGAGGGGGCTGTGATCAGTACCTGATCATCTTCGTCTTTCCAAGCTACCTTCTTGGCTTTTCTCCAGTGGGCATTCTTAGTCAAGTGTAGCTCGTAGGTTCCCCTTGTAAAGTAGATCATGTATGAAAAGTGAATAATGAAAAAAAAAATTCTCTTGAATATTCGATTTGTGTCTTGATCCTAGTAGATCTTTATTTTGTTTTCATGCATCTGAGGTGGGTCCAAAGCCAGGTCTCAGAAGTTATTGTAACGAAGGCTCGTTTTTCCTGGTTGAGATGAGTCCAAAGCTAGATCTCAGAGGCAGAGTTCATTGGAATGGACGAATGCTCATTTTTCCCTCTGAGATGAGTCCAAAGCTCAAACCTCGATGACTGGGTTCGTTTAGTTGGACGAACACTCATTTTGCTAGCTAAGAAGAATCTAATACTTGAATCTCAATGGTCGAATTCGTTTGATTAGACAAACACTCGTTTTATCAGTTGGGATGAGTCCAAAACTTGAATCTCAGTTGTTGGGTTCGTTTAACGAACATGACATGGAAGCCTCATGGTGTGGGGTCCACAATCCTGAGCGATTACGCTTAACCTCTATAAACTATGGTGAGTTTATGAGTTAAGATTAGGCCATAAGGGTACTAATGAAAACCCTTGAATGCATTGCTTGACCCCGGATGGCGTTCAATTGGATTCCACAATCTAGCTGTCAAGTAGAAATATACTTAACTTCTGTAAACTATGGTGGGTTTATGGGTTAAGGTTATGCTCAAATGGGTATGGGTGAAAACCTTTGGATGCTCTACTTGATCCCGGAGGGTGCTCAAGTGGCTTCCCTAGTTTGGCCATTATGTAAAGATGTTGAAATAGTTGATCTTTTCGAACCTTGTATTCCTCAGACCTCACCAAGGTGTGGTGACCTTATGGGTTGTGACAAGCCCAGGTATCCAGGGACTCAAGGTCACTACTGAGATACTAGTTGTAGACATTGTTGAGTTGGAGTACTCAGGGACTCAAGGTCGCAGCCGAGGTACCGGCCTTAAGATAGGACAATAGTTGTGAAGAGAAGATTGAAGAAAGATAACTTAGCATCGTTCTCAACTATAATATTTCCTCAGCTTGTCAGCATTCCAAAAGTTTTTGATTGTTTTGCTCGAGAAGGTTTGTAAAGTATAGGCTCTCGTGTTGGTTTTGGACGCAACCTTTCAAGGTCCTTCCCAGTTATGAGCTAATTTCCTATCTCTTGCGTTTCTCCCCCTGATGTCTGCTCTGTGTAGTATGAGATCACCGATGTTAAACTAGCGTAGGATCACTTTGGAATCATACCGCGCAACGATCCTCTATTTAGGATTGCTTCATGGATGTGGGCGACACGACATTGTTCTTCAAGTAAGTCAAGTTCTTGGCGGATAAGGTCCGAGTTGGTTTCTTCAGAGAAACTTTGTTTCCTCCAACTAGGCTCTCATATTTCCACTGGGATCATAGCTTCGCAACCAAGGTTAACTTGACGAAGGTTTCGCTGGTAATGGAATGTGGTGTGGTTTAATTTACCCATAGGACATAATCGAGTTGCTCCACCTAGTTTCCTTTAGCATCATCGAGTCTCTTTTAATTCCCCTAAGTATAACCCGGTTGGCAACCTCGACTTGCCCGTTGGTCATTGGATGCTCAACCGAAGTAAAGTGCTGCTTGATTTTGTGTCAATGGTTCTGCCTCATTCTACTTAGTGAACTAATCAATGGCCACTGCCAAGTATTTGCTTACCCTGGTGCTTGGAGGAATAGGCCTAAGATATTCATTCCCCACTAGTAGAAAGGCCAGGAAATCGATATTGTTGACAGTTCTTCTGGTGGTGTCGCATAGACATCTGAGTGACACTAGCACTGGTCGCATTTTTGCACATGTTCTCTGCTATCAGCTTCCATGGTAGGCTAATAATATCCTGCCCTCAGTGCCTTCCGGGCTAAGGACTTGTCCCCGAGGTGGTGTCTCGAGCTTCCTTCATGGATTTCGGCCAAGATATACTCTGCTTCCATAGGGCCAAGACATTTAAAGAGAGGAAAAGAAAAATTTTGGTGGTATAACTGATTGTCATAGATGGTATACCAGGCCACCATTTGTACTATCTTTTGGGCTTCCTTTCTATCTTCAGGGAATGTGCCGCCGTGAAGGTAGGCTAATATAAAAGTCATTCAGGTTTCTTCGCCTTCCAGTAGAAGGACTTCATTGTCTGTGATATTAGGGAAGGGTAATGTGTGCTGAATCACTGATCTGTTATTGTTTAGACCTTTGGTGTTGGCAAGCTTCAACAAGATGTTGGTCCTGGAGTTCTATTCCCTTGGGATATGCTCCATTCTAACTTCGTTGAAATTCTCCATCAATTTTTTTAACTCTAGCTAAGTACTTCTACAGCAGGCGTTCTTTGACTTGCTATTCCCTTTTTATCTGAGTCGTTGCTAGCTGTGAATCACTGTATAGGACTATGTCTTTAGCTCCCATTTCCTTGACCAAGTTAATGCCTGTTATGCACGCCTCGTACTCGGCCGGGTTGTTGGATGTGAGGAACTCGATCCTCAATGAATGTTCCAGTACGAGGCTAGCGTCGCTTTCCAATATTACTTTGGCTCCACTTCCTTTGGGATTCGAGGATCCATCGACGTAGATAGTTAATAATGCACTCTAGGATGGCTAAAATTTGGGGAAGAGCTCAACCAGAAAGTCGGATAATACCTGAGCCTTTATAGCTGGTCTTGGCTGGAAGTTGATCCCGAACTCAAAGAGCTCTACTGACCAGGCAATCATTTTTCCCACGAGATCGAGCTTATGTAGTTCTTGCTTGATTGATTGGTATGTCCTTATCATGATGGGGTGACATTGGAAATATTGTCTCAACCTTTTTGCAGTGATTGCTAGTGCTAGGGCTAGCTTTTCAATTTTTTGGTAGTCGGTTTCGGGGCTTTGGAGGACTTTGCTGACGAAGTAAATCGACATTTGACCTTCATCAGTCTCTCTTATCAGAGCTGGGCTAATCATCTTGTTGTTGATAGAGAGGTAGGTGTATAACATTTCGCTGGGGTCCGGTCTTGTCAGGATAGGCAGAGTGGACAACATCTTCTTCAGCTCTTGGAATGCAGTCTCACATTTTGGGGTCCACTCGAAGTTCTTCCTGTAACATTCTCTCCAACCCAATGGATTTAATCAGGATTATAATAGCTCAATAAAATTGATGGAAGATAATTAATTATTTTTATAATGATTTAGATTAATTTTAGCATAAATCTATAACACTGAAATTAAGAAATAGCTCAAAATTTAGCTTAAATAGCTAAATATATAGAAGTAAACATGGAATAATTATTTCTAAGTCATAAAGGAATGGAATGAGTTGTATTAAATTCTAAAAGATCAAAAGAATTACTTTGACATTTTAATAACACTGAGATAGTGTTCAAAGACCAAAGTAAATAGATAAGTAGTTCAAAAAATCATAAGATTATGAGCAAATGTCATATAGTGGATGAAGATTAAATGAGAGGGTGGAAACAAATTAAATTGAACACTTGAAAGCTTCTTAATTCAATTTCATAAGATTTAATTTAACCTAGGGATGAATAGTAAAGCTTAGTGTCTGGTAAAGGTGTATAATAAGATATATGAAAATATAAAGTTGGGAAATAAAGGAAATCCTAGAATTTTTTATAATACTTATGAAGGTTAGAAAATTCATTTATGAAAGATTAAAGTGTCTTTATAAGAGAAAATGTTTTTAGCAGGATTTCACATTTCCCCTTTATTTCCTATTCCTCATCGCCCATCACCCTCATTTTCTCACTTCTATCTCTATTTTCACGTTCTCACTCACTCTTCTCTCTCTCACATTAGTCCAACCACTCGAAAAAAAAAACAAAGAGAAAGAAAGAAATGAAGAAAGATCAAGAACGAGAACCAAAAAGAAAGAAGAAAAGAGAAAGGAAAAGAGAATAGCTCTAAGTTGAGGTAGGGGGTTTTCTTTACCTTTTCTATTCTTCCTTTGTTTTCCATAGTTTTGGAAACTTATGATTTGAATGATGATTTTGAAATGGTAAAAATGATTTTGTGTTGATTATGATCTGAGAACTATTGGGAATTGCAGATACATCACGCAACGGAAAAACAAAATTTTTTACCAAGGATCCCTGCGAAATAGACCATAATCTGTGTTTTAAAAGAGTTTACCTCTTGAAGCGTAATAAAATCGAGTGATGTGAATCACCACCACCATAATAGCAACGATGTATTTGCGGTATCTACATGAATAGACTCACGAACATCTAACGTATGCAAAAAAGGAGTCCCACGTCTTTGGCACAGTGCTAGTTGTAAAGAGAAGAGAAACCTGTCACTCTCTTACTCACAATTTATGTCAAGTGCAGCTAGGGGTTTTAATGCATGCCTTGATAGTCCCTTAGCAGTGCTATTTATAATAGTTGCTGCCTTATACGAGTGAGAGCATTAGTAAAGTAAGATGTGCAACCCTAGACTCATCTATTATGACTCCAGCCCACGATTGAATCTTAATCCAACTTGGATTCTAATTGCTCCAATTTAGTCTGCTCTATATATGCGACCCTACAAGTTCTCATCACGTTAGCAGGAATATTAAAATCTCATCTTAATATTACAAGCAGAGAGCGGTATCTAGCAACGTTTTGCTACTACCCAAGTAATGAGAATGTTAGTGATTTAACATAACCTTTATGTGATAAATGTTACCGTGCAGTTTAGTCCCATTGTCCAAATATCTAGATTGAACACAAGGCATGGAACGTGTCACCCTTGTATAGTTCAATCTTCCGTTTCTTGATACTCGAATAGACATAGTAATAACAAATAAGATCAATATCTCATATTGACTCATTTAAGCATGGCCATGCATTTCATAGTCTCACTCAATCAGAGGTCCAGAAGATATCACTTATGTTATATAAGAGGGACAAATCCTATCTAGGTTACTCACATCCCTCCATATGATTCGCGATATGTCCAATAACTAACTTTATAATCAACTTGTTACAGATGACGTTTGATGACATTAAAACATACAACTCCTCATGTAAGAATCATAGTGATTTCAGGTCAAAGGACCACGTATACCATTATCACTATGAGAATCGCTTATGACACTTACATAACGATCCACGTAGCGTTCTTATGGCATATCAGTTCAATACATCATTACTCTAATATGTATCCATGTGAAGACTCGATATCTCATATCCATGACTTGTGAGATGTGGTCATCAGTCTACGCATATACTAGTCTCTATGCATTATTGTCATCCTGATTAACAATAATACTTGACTAGGGATATTTAAGAATAATGTTCTGTTTCTATCCAATAGGATCTCACGATCAAGTCATCCACCTGATGTTTTATGCCATAAAACTTACTATTCTAAGGACTTTATTATATTTATCATAAATAACACACAATAAATGAAATGCCTCATATATTAAATAAATAGCATACTATAATGTAAACTAGTACGGTCAAAATAAATTGGCCTCTAGGGCATACACCAACAAGAACTTGATTTCTTATCTTGATTCTTGATGAACTTTGAGATTTGAGTTTCATACCCATATTGAGATTTGTCATTTTAAGAGTGATTTGGATGCATATTTGTAATGGTTTGATGTTGATATTGTTGTTTATTGGTTTGATATGGCTGTAGATGGCTTAAAAGCTATGTTTTATGCAAATTTATATGTGGTAATCGATTACCATGAGCTGATAATCGATTATTAAGCTTCTGAAGCTGCGAAATGTGCTTTTGGGTAGCTGGTAATCAATTGCATGGCCTTTGTAATCAATTACTAGGTTCTGAATGAGTTGTAATCGATTACAACATCCTTGTAATCGATTACCAGGGTTCTGCCAAGCTGGTCAACGATTACCAATGCCATGTAATCGATTACTAGGTCCCTGAATTGAGGTTTTTGATCTGAAAATGATGAAAAAGGAGTTCTTTACACCATGGGACCTAAATGCAAACCTTAAAACTTGAATTGAATGATTGGAATTCACTAAATTGTGAAATGATTATGCATCCAAACAAATTTGAGAAATGATTTTATGATGATATTGAATCAAATAAGATTAATGATTTGAGAAATGATTTTTATGATGATATTGCATCAAATGAGATTGAATGATGAATTTGATTATTGATGATAAGAAAAATCTTCATATGTATATCATTGCATGTTTGATGGAGAAGATGAATGACTCAAATAATATTTGATTTACATGAGTAACCTATTATCTAGGATATCCTTGGTCCTAGGGGAGATTTGGAAATGGTGGTTGAGGATGGATATTTCCTTACCACCTGAGTAATTGAGGTTGAGGATAGATACACTACTAGAAAATTCTGATTTAGAGACAAAATTTAGAGACAGAACAAATTCTGTCTCTAACAAAGATGGAAACAGAGACGGATTTTATGATTTAGAGAGGAAAAATAAAATTTAAAACTTAGAGACGAAATTTAGAGATGGAATTTATCCATCTCAGACATTTCTGTCTCTATTTGGTCAATTTAAAGTCAAATATGCTTAGAGACGGAATTTAGAGATGGAATTTTGTTGTCTCAGATTTTTCTGTCTCTAATTTCGTCTCTATTTAGTCAATTTAGTATTTTAAAAATTTACATATATTTAGAGACGAAATTTAGAGACGGGATTTATCCATCTCTAATGTTCCATATCTAATATTCCGTCTCTAATCCATGAAATAACGATTCAAAAAGTGAAATGTATTTAGAGACGGACGTGTTCCATCTCTAAATAAATAATATTTTTTTATAAACAATAGAGATGTCTCTAATGTTTTGTACCTAAATCAGCCCTAATTCCCAAATCAGAAGCCAATCTTTTTGAAATCTATTCCCGCTCGTTCTGAAGTTGCTCTTGGTCTCTGTCTCGCTCAATCTGTAAGTTCTCATCCTTAGTTCTCAATCTTGTGCTTTTCTCACTCCCTCTCAACTGTCAATCTCGTTTTTATCTCAGGTTGTTCTCATTCTCAGTTCTCATTCTCGTTCTCTCTCGTTCTCGTTCTCAACCATTTGGGTCTTCACTTTCACTACACTTTTTTTATCAACTATTGTGTGAAATGTAAAAAACCATGTTAAATTAAAGCAGAAGCTGAATTTGCGCAGGCATTGGGATTTTCTTTTGCTGTATTGTGTTGCATTTTTTCTATTGCCTCATACCCTTTTGAAGAAATAATGGGAGCAATTTGCTCAGCTGGCATGGTTATGAGAAATGCAGAACTTGGAGGAAAAAGTTTGGGGTTTTCTGGGAAGCTTAAAAAGGAAAATAGCTTTGTGAAACATAAAGGAAAAACTTTTTCAAATTCAGGGACTGATAATCACATATTTTATTCATTAAGAAACCCTTATGTTTAGTCATTTACACTCTCCATATTCTTAATTGATTGAGTTTGGTATGATTTTGTGAGTTTGAGCTCAAATTGGTCCTAATTGAATATTTCCAGCATTATTGAGATTTGACACTGTTTCTGTATTTTGGCCATAACTTGAGTTCCTAATATCTGATGAACATGAATTTTACCTTGTAGGAAAGCTAAGAGGAAGCTCTACAACTTTGATGCAGAGCTCGAAGTCTGATTCAGATGTCTAAGGGACCTAAGTTGACATGGAAGTCAGAATACGGGTTCTGTCGGTAGAATCGAATAGTGTGCACTCAAAAAATCATATCTCAAGATGTAATAATGGAGATGGGCTGAAATTTGGACATTGGATCAAGATCCAAATAAACAACTTTCATGAAGAACACATTTTGAGAAAAAGAAGTCTAGTAGGTCATTTTGAGCTTGCAAGTCGGAACAGAGGTGCTGAAGTTGGGTTTGAGCAATCTACGATATTTGGGACATATCTTGGGCTTAAGGAAGCCAAATTGGACGAACCAGCTATCCATTTTATAGCCAAGACAAGGATCTAAAACTTTCATGAAGAACACTTTTCGTGGTTCTGAAGTATAGTGGGTCGTTTTTGGCTTCCAAGTCAGACACGAAATTTTCGTCCTCAACCATCCACTCATCCATCCACTAATCCACTCATCCATCCACTAATCCACTCATCCACTAACTCACCCACTCATCCACTCATACACTAATCCAACCACTTAACCACTCCACCCACTCATCCACTAATCCATCCACTCATCCATCCACTCACCCATTCATGTCCATAATTTCCCACTCACCAAAAGTCCTTTGGCATTTTTCACTAATTCAACCACTCAACCATTCCACTCACTCATCCACTAAACCAATCCACTAAACCAATCCACTAAACCAACCCACTAATCCATCCACTCAAACACTCCACTCACTCACCCACTCATCCACCCACTTCCCTTTGTCATTTTGTTACCTTAGACTTCTATAAAAGGCACCATTTATCATGAACAAGATGTAATTCTCCTTCATTTTCTCTCTAAGTTTCTTCTTGCTTCTTCATAGTTTCTCATAGTTTTGTATATTTTGATGCTCCCCTTCATGGTAATGGAGGGCTAAGCTACTTTGGGTCAATTTAGAACTCTTGAAGAGATTGTGGTTTGGATTCTTGAGACCTTGGTTATGTATTGTATTTGATTTGTAATTGAATTCCTCCTTTCTTCTTCTTTTTCTTCTTCTTGATCTTGAATGCATGAATGGTGATTCTATTTATGTTGATCTGATTGATCTTGGTTTAAGATTGAGATTTGTGATGAAACTTAGAACTGATTGATCTAAACTAATCACATAAATGAAGATTGAGATTTGTGATGAAACTTAGAACTGATTGATCTAAATTAATCACGAGAATTGAAGAGGTTAGGTTCTTGATTTGTGCCTAAGTTAATTGAATTCGGTACTTGAAATTAACATAGATTTTCATGAATGGTGCGATTGCGGATTTGTGTTTATCACTTGTTAATTGAATTCTAGGCGATCGTCTAGTATGAATTCTGGATTTGATGCAGAGATCTCGGTTAGATCCAAATTAACAATTCAATTGCGCTTCAAGTGTTCTATGAAGGGTCTATGATTGAATCCACCTAATCTTGGATAGGTTTCTAAATTGACTGCTCTTTAATTGTTATTTCTTCCTTTAATTTTGTTAAGTGCGATCTTAAACTATCAAACCTCCCTTTTTGCTAACTTTCACTTGATTTGATTAAATTGCATTTACGATCCATGAGGAGACGATCCAGTGTTGTCACTGTGCTACAAGCTTAGGTAATAACTTCGGTTATAATTTTGGTGAGTTCGGCGCTCGTCAAAATTTTAGCGCCGTTGATTCTTGGGGATTAGTAAGTGTAATCTTTTCATTTTAAGTGTTTTTACTAACCTTTGCTTTTTATTAACTTTTCTAACAATGGACCATGCATAATGGAGTCAAAACTTGAGGAGTTGACTTCTTTGGTAAGACATATAGTAGTGAGACAACAATTACACTGTGCAGGAAGCTACACTTGTGTGTAACATTTGTTTTTGTTCATCTCACCCCACATATGCATGCCCTACACTTGATATGGTAGTTTTGTTTTTCCAGATCAATTTGTTCTGAAGTTTGGTTATTTTCTGATGAACCACAGTTCAAAGCGGAAACAACGAGTTATGACCCCTTCTTCAACACATACAACCCTAGTTGGGAATACTATCCGGATCTGGGATATGGCAATACGGCATCACTACAGCAACAATCATTTCAATATGAGCAAAGCCATTCAATGGATAACAAGTCCATCAACCACAAAACTTGAGCCTTCATGGGAGGACTTGATGAAAACCCAAATTGAGTTCCAAGAGAGTTTCACTTGCCACTATTCAGGTTTTAACAACCCAAATTGAGCACATGACAACCACTATTAATGACCGAGAAGTCAAGAGTCGGACCAGCTCTCTTCCCAAACAATTCCCAACTCCTGCATTCTAATTGTCATATTGATTTACTGCAGATTTAGTTGAGGAAACTCATGATGAGTTGTGTCTTGAATTTCTGATTTAATTGGTTTTGATGATTCTATCAATTGCAACTCATGTATTTATTGTGACGGTGATATAAAATGTGTTATGTGTCTTTGAGATTTACGTATATTTGAAAGTGATGATTCTGTTTACGTGCATCTAATGATATTGAAGGGTCTATCAACAATGCAGTTGTAGAATCTGAAACACATAGGGAGGTGGAGTTGAAGGCCATTGAGGAATTTTCAAAGAAGGAGGAAAGTCAGCAGATGCTAGTAACTACTGAAATGGATTTTGTTTTTAGGCCATGGTCCAGCATTATCAATGAAAGCAGGATTGCAAAATTACACGTATTGCATGCCATTGGTGAAGTTAAGAAAGACCAATGGGACCCCAATGTGAACCCTCATGCTTCAAGCTTCACTTGGTCGTTACACTTCAACCAATGGGACCGTAGTGGAAGCTATCATGTTGTGTCAACCATAACCTGGTCATCACGTTTCAACCAATGGGATCCTGGTGGAGTCTTTTCACCAACCTCACTTAATAAGACCAATGGACACCGCCTCAAACAGTATCATGAACTTCTAGAGAATGCAGAAGTGGAGGTGATGAACCTTCTCCATCCGCATTATGAATAAAAAAAAGAAGAAAAAAAAAAGAAAAAAAAAAGGAAAAGAAAAAAAAAAAAATTTGTATGCCGACAATGAGGAAGGTAGTGCCATTAAATTTTGTCACTCGGAAGCAAGTGGAGGTCACTTTTTTCTTCAGCGACAACAACTGCGAAAATCTTGCAGTATAGATTTTATTGGCCTACTTTATTCAAGGTTTGTTACACTTTTTGCAAAAGTTGCGGAAATTGGTCAAAAAGGTTCTGCTTTGAGATTATCATCTGCACCTACTCCTTGAAAAATTGAGATTTAGGTGGCGCGGTTCTTTTGCTGTCAAACACGTGTATCCACTGGGGCCGAAGATATTGAGGATCCTAGGAATGGTAATGCGCTTAAAGTTAATGGACAAAGACTCAACTATTCCTGGAAAACCAAGTTCTTGAGTTCTTTGTGTTGCCGGTTAAGTGGCGGATACGGTACTCCGTGACTCTCAAGTCGGTATAACTGAATCCTTCTTCTCCTTCAAAATGGATGTCATTCTTTCAAACCTGAGAAAACATTTTCCTTCTCTTCCTCAAAATGCTCTGAGAAAAATCTACAAAGTTCGATGTGAAAGATTGAGACTGTTAATGCACAAAGGTATGCCAGAAGATGTACGATGGATAATTGAAGCGAAGGTCCGACTAGCAGGTGAGTCTTCAATTTCATTTGACTCATACATGCCAGGTCTTGGAAGAAGTTCGTACTCTAAAAGTAGAAGAGCAAAAAGGTTACAAAGTACCTGTTACAAATGTGGACGATGGCATTGTAACAGACAATGTCGTTCTTTGGGGATGATTTCGCAAATAAATCCTTCATTAAGAATGGGTGAGTAAGGAGTCATTAGATGATATCTTATTGACTCTTGAGACGCGTTCTTATGGATTGATGCGGGGTGAAATTCTTAATTTGTGGAATCTCTTCAAGGATGAAGAAAAACGCTACAGTCTTGGGAATCTGACTCTAAAAGACCCTGTTTGTCAATTTATAAGAAAATTGGATGGGAAGCTTATCCTCGACTCATAGAAGATGTTTAAGCCGTTACTGGACGTTTAACCAGAGGCAGATGTGAGCCATATCCACAAACAATCTGTACATATCTTCTTCTTCTTCTTCTTCATGTCATCTCTAAAAAAAAAAACAAAACAAAACAAAAAAACAAAAAAACAAAAAAAAAAAAAACAACAAAAAAAAAAAAAAAAACAACAAAAAAAAAAAAAAAATGTATACTTCTTAGGGTTGGCTTTGGTAACACACACCGTGAATGGGGAAATGCATGCATCCCGATCCAGCCTTCTTAATTGAAAAACAAAGAAGGTAGATTGTATTCCACATGTGAGCAGCCGATCGTATTATGGTCACTTGTCCCTTTTGGGAGCCCTATGTTACGTTGGTCTTGAATGGATCGAATCTTGGTCAACAATGTTTTGGCACAAAGCGAAAGAAAGAGCAGACTACCTCCATCCCAATCTTAAGTAAGTATACACTCATCTTTCATCAAGTTTTTCTAACAATTTCAAAAAAAAAAAAAAAAAAAGGGACGTGATGTCTCTTTGCACTCATGACGCGTTGTATAAAGATACGCCATGGAAGCTGTACATACAGGTATGTCATCATTTTCTATTTCTTTTATCTTTGTATCATTTTGTTGTATTTTGATTTTTGTACGAGACGATCCTTTGAGCGGGGTCCTTCGGGGGTTTCTAGACTTCTTTACCTTGATGGTTTTCTTGAAGTAAAAAAAAAAAGAAAAAGAAAAAAAAAAAAAAAGATTCGGTGTTTCTTAATTTCAACCTTTTTTGACAACATCCAACCTACCCTTATAGGTGCAATTATTCCCTTTCCATTCTTTTTCTTATTTAAACACTCCATTTTCCTTCAACTCGAGAGACACTCAAAGGGAGGAAGAGTATAGAATGGGGGCTTCTATTCGTAACCTCAAAAATGTCTGTGTTTTTGTGGGTCGAGTTATGGGAAGGGATTAGAGTTTGTAAATGTAGCTAGCACTCTTGGTCGATCACTTGCTGCGAGGAATATTCATCTTGTATATGGGGGAGGTTGCCGTGGGTTAATGGGGGCTATATCACTTGCTTTGCATATGTAAGAGACGGTCGGAGTTTTAGGTGTCATTCCTGAACCTTTAGCTCAACAGAACATCAATGGAAAGACAATTGGAGAGGAACTTAAAGTATCATCAATGCATGAACGCATGAAGATAATGCTTGAAAACTCTGATGCATTCATTGTCTTACCTGGTGGTTTTGGTACGTTGGAAGAGATTTTTCAAATTGTCTCTTGGGCTGAACTGAACATCCACCATAAACCCATTGGTTTGTTGAATGTTAATAATTTCTTTGATCTTTTGTTATTTTTTCTTGACAAAGCTGTGGAACAGAAATTTATCACTCTTTCGGCAAGACAACTTCTTATCTCTGCCTCCACTATTGATGAGCTCATTGATAAATTAGAAGCTTTTGAGTATGTACCTGATAAGGTATTAGCTCAGATAGATTGGTCAACAGGAAGCAGCGAAGGAAGTAACAAGAAACAAAAGCCCGATCTGACACTTTCTCTTTAATGGGTTTGATTTTATTAAAAAAAAAATTTGTTGTTTTGTTTGGAAAGTATGATATGATTGTCATGGACTTATTAAACCAATTAGTGATGGCGAGTAAGGAGTAATTTTACTCTTGAGACGCATCTTAATTGGTGGCGAGTAAGGAGTTTTTTAGGTAGTAATTAATTAGTAATAAATTGTGGAAGTACTAACGTTTTCTTGTTTGATTTCTTTTCAGGGTCTGATGCGTAACTGACAGTGTGCTTCTTTTCTGCTTGGCGTTGATTCACTCCTCATCAGGTTGTGTTGCTCTTTTCTTTCCGTTTTATTTATCACTTTCACATTGAGGACAATGTCTATATTAAGTGTGGGGGAGAGATTTTAGCATGTTTCTTTTTTGTTAAAAAAAAAAAAAAAAAAGAAAGGGTTCATTGCATGATTGAATAACTTTTCTCCCTTCTTGAACTGATATGCTTGGAGATGGATGATTGAATTGATGAATTGAGTTTGATGGATGCATACCTTGTGAGATTTTGAGCCTAATGGATGGATTTAACATTTATGCCATTCTCTTCTTTCTTGTGTGATTTTCACTCATGTTAATGACTACTCTAGAACTTGCTTTGATTCTTTTTGAGGCTACATTTCACTTGCATGCATGAACATGATTGAGGCCCTCTTTCTTAATTAGCTAGTTTAACCAAATAGCCAACCTTGTTTTCAATATGATATCAAGCACTCTTTTGACTTCTTGAAAATTCTCTGATTCCTGCCAACCTTGTATATTTTCCTTTGCTTAACTCCTTTGAGCTTATTTGACCATTCCTTGTTTCTAGCTCATTATGTGCCTTAAATGAGAAATCGTGTTCTTACTTTACCTTAGGGAATAAAAGAACATTAACTTGGTTAATGGATGAGTTTTTGAACAAGTGTGGGGGTGTGTGTACAAAATGGTTGTTGAAAAAGAAAAGAGTGCCCAAAAAGAAAAAAAAAAAAAATGTATGTATATAGTTATGTTCATATATATAAAAGAAAAAGAAAAAAAAAAAAAAAAAAAAAAAAAGAAAAAAAAACCAAGTGTTTAAAAAAAAAAAAGCATTGGGAAATGAATATGTAAAGGGATATACACTAGAGTTGGGATGAACTTTTATGCTTGTTATTTGAACTCACTCTCATTTGCTTTTATTCTCTTTAGTATTTATCTTCTCATATCCATTTTATCCTCTCCTGTTACCTTGACCTCATTACAACCTTGAATAAAGTCCTCATGATTTGTGTGTGCATGTGTTTTGAGTAGTGGAGAAGTAGAAGATAAAGCAAGCTTATGGTAGTGCAATTTTTATGGGTTGAATTGAGTGAAATACCTACCCTTTAAACACTTGAGAGATTGAGAGGGAATCTTGTGAAGATCTATCATTCTCGATTCATGTTGAAGATACCTTGCTTGTTGGTTTGAGATGTGGAGAATTGTTAACTCATGAATGTTTTGATCCTTGAACCTTTGGTTGTTCTTCTTGATTGTAAAATTTTGGTCTTGAGTTTTGCCCAGGAGTGCAAAAAGTTAAGTGGGGGAATTTGATAATCACATATTTTATTCATTAAGAAACCCTTATGTTTAGTCATTTACACTCTCCATATTCTTAATTGATTGAGTTTGGTATGATTTTGTGAGTTTGAGCTCAAATTGGTCCTAATTGAATATTTTCAGCATTATTGAGATTTGACACTGTTTCTGTATTTTGGCCATAACTTGAGTTCCTAATATCTGATGAACATGAATTTTACCTTGTAGGAAAGCTAAGAGGAAGCTCTACAACTTTGATGCAGAGCTCGAAGTCTGATTCAGATGTCTAAGGGACCTAAGTTGACATGGAAGTCAGAATATGGGTTCTGTCAGTAGAATCCGAACAGTGTGCACTCAAAAAAATCATATCTCAAGATGTAATAATGGAGATGGGCTGAAATTTGGACATTGGATATTCAAGATCCAAATAAACAACTTTCATGAAGAACACATTTTGAGAAAAAGAAGTCTAGTAGGTCATTTTGAGCTTGCAAGTCGGAACAGAGGTGCTGAAGTTGGGTTTGAGCAATCTACGATATTTGGGACATATCTTGGGCTTAAGGAAGCCAAATTGGACGAACCAGCTATCCATTTTATAGCCAAGACAAGGATCTACAACTTTCATGAAGAACACTTTTCGTGGTTCTGAAGTATAGTGGGTCGTTTTTGGCTTCCAAGTCAGACACGAAATTTTCGTCCTCAACCATCCACTCATCCATCCACTAATCCACTCATCCATCCACTAATCCACTCATCCACTAACTCACCCACTCATCCACTCATACACTAATCCAACCACTTAACCACTCCACCCACTCATCCACTAATCCATCCACTCATCCATCCACTCACCCATTCATGTCCATAATTTCCCACTCACCAAAAGTCCTTTGGCATTTTTCACTAATTCAACCACTCAACCATTCCACTCACTCATCCACTAAACCAATCCACTAAACCAATCCACTAAACCAACCCACTAATCCATCCACTCAAACACTCCACTCACTCACCCACTCATCCACCCACTTCCCTTTGTCATTTTGTTACCTTAGACTTCTATAAAAGGCACCATTTATCATGAACAAGATGTAATTCTCCTTCATTTTCTCTCTAAGTTTCTTCTTGCTTCTTCATAGTTTCTCATAGTTTTGTATATTTTGATGCTCCCCTTCATGGTAATGGAGGGCTAAGCTACTTTGGGTCAATTTAGAACTCTTGAAGAGATTGTGGTTTGGATTCTTGAGACCTTGGTTATGTATTGTATTTGATTTGTAATTGAATTCCTCCTTTCTTCTTCTTTTTCTTCTTCTTGATCTTGAATGCATGAATGGTGATTCTATTTATGTTGATCTGATTGATCTTGGTTTAAGATTGAGATTTGTGATGAAACTTAGAACTGATTGATCTAAACTAATCACATAAATGAAGATTGAGATTTGTGATGAAACTTAGAAGCTGATTGATCTAAATTAATCACGAGAATTGAAGAGGTTAGTTCTTGATTTGTGCCTAAGTTAATTGAATTCGGTACTTGAAATTAACATAGATTTTCATGAATGGTGCGATTGCGGATTTGTGTTTATCACTTGTTAATTGAATTCTAGGCGATCGTCTAGTATGAATTCTGGATTTGATGCAGAGATCTCGGTTAGATCCAAATTAACAATTCAATTGCGCTTCAAGTGTTCTATGAAGGGTCTATGATTGAATCCACCCAATCTTGGATAGGTTTCTAAATTGACTGCTCTTTAATTGTTATTTCTTCCTTTAATTTTGTTAAGTGCGATCTTAAACTATCAAACCCCCCTTTTTGCTAACTTTCACTTGATTTGATTAAATTGCATTTACGATCCATGAGGAGACGATCCGGTGTTGTCACTGTGCTACAAGCTTAGGTAATAACTTCGGTTATAATTTTGACTGAGTTCGCCGCTCGTCAGGGACTAATGGTCAAGGTAAAAATAAAAAAAAAAGCAAGAAACTAGGTTTTCCGATGAATTCAAGTTATCGACTTCCACTCCAACAGGGGGAAAATAGGTATTTTTCATTCTGCTTATCATTGTATGTGGGGATGGGATGTATATTATTTGGTTACTAAGGCTTATCTTTGTTACCCATTATTTTCTTGGATTGTAGTGAAACTACCACATTTTTCACCTTGTAAGTGGCTTCATTTGGATTATTTCCGTTGAAATTGATAGGATGAAATTAGGGTTTTTATTTATTTATTTATTTATTCTAATAGAATTGGATATGGAGAGAAATTACATGGTACAGAGTTTGCGATTGAACTAGCAGTTAGTAATCAAGAACAGTACAATGATGCATTACTTGCAATGTATGAACGAATAGTTATGAATAAATTAATGATAGGTTTCAATAATTAAGAGAGTAAATTAGATTTATGCATTTAACTTATTTATACTCAAGTTATTTCACCTAATTATAAATGTAGGAGAAACTGCTTCCATTTTGTCAATCAATCATTTTTTATTTTATTTTTTTGTCAATCATTGAGATTACAGAAACTATAGTGTCCCAGAAATAGTTCATAAATTTGTCTGCATGAGTCTTACTTTGTTCAAGCATTGAACTGTTTATTTCACGAATTTTAACAAGTGATTCCCTACAAATGCAGTTTGTTCTCAAAATCAATTAGTTGCTGCTCTTATTTGAGTTCTTGAGATGGCGACTCACATTCTGTTATGGAGCCTCTACATTTGAATTTTAATTTTTTGTGATTTGATGTATGGTGTCTTTTCTTTTCATAGGGCACCCAGAGGGGATCTTTTCTAGGAAGAGCTAGCGAGAGGGCAGTAGAAGTTTTGGACACACTTAGAATTGGCATGACAAAGTTAAACACGAGTAGTGGGTTTGTCAAATTAGTCAAAAACCATTTATGAGCATTGAAGCTAAAAGAGTTTGACTCTTTAACTCCATCAATGCAATATCTAAACCATTAAGGATATGTTTGCCTCTTTTTTGTCTTAGTACTAAATATGAACTAACATGCTTGTTTGTCTTTTACTTATTGTCATGTATATTATTATTGAACCTGAATTACAGATTGAGGCTCATCGTTCACCACTAGCTGCAATGGTCCTTTCTTCTAATAGAATGTACATAGTTGCAACATCTGAGCAAGGAATCAAAATAAGAGTCTATTTGGTGTTAGATGCAACAAAGGTGAAGAATAAAACTCAATGTCTTAATGAATACTGATAGTGGGTGTTAATGGTATTAGCCATTATTTCTTCTATCTTACAGTGTTTTTTCTCCTTGAAGCTGCAAATAATATGATTTTGGTTACAAAATTACCATGGATCAGATAATGGTACAATCCTCTGGCAGGTCCCTTTATATATAGAACCTAATGATGTTTTTAAAATTTTTTTGCTCTAATAAGAATCTTCATTTGCTTATTGTAAATCCTGAATGAGAATCTCAAAAAGAATAGGAAAAGACATCCTCCGCTGATGATGTACATGTCTTGGAATTTTGGTTACAATGAATCCAATAGAAGCTCTTCATAGCTTGAGATTTTTAATGAACAATGAAAATATCTATAACATATACACAAAATGGAAGCCCATACCAATAGATTTGTTACACTAGACTTAATATTCCATGCAAATGATTTCCCACAATTTTTCATAATTGCATTGCTGATCTTACATCATTGGTCTTGATTGTTGATTGAAATAGTTTAGGCATATCCTAAATTGAGTCCTCTCTAGGGGATAGGATAGAGTAATAGACAAGGAGAGGTGAAAGAAAATTAAGTGAAAGTACGAACATGGTAACTGTGTAAACTATATTCTCAAATTATGTTGTTCTCCATGCTGAATGAGACTTGCTTTGTATATTGTGGAAGCATAATGTCTATGGATTGACCCCAATTGTTGCATTTGCACACCATTTGTTGGTATTGTCAATATATTGGTGTTTTAATTTCTTTTATTCTATCTCCAATTTTCAATTAGTAAATTGCTGTCAATTTACTGCAACTGTATGCTAAGGATCACAATGATACTAAACTGTTGGTGGAAGTAATGAAACTTCTGAAGAAAATGATTTACCACTGCAACCAGGAACAACATATATAGTATTCAGGTATGAAATTGTGACATTTCCATGATTTTCTTTTGCAAAGCAAAGGGTCTAATGTAAAAGAGTGGTCTTTGAAATTATAATTTGGATTTTACCTCTAAAAGAAATAACTAGACATTTAGTATATAGAATTATTCTCTAAGTTTCTGGCTGGCATGCACTTATTTTGAATCTTATCATGTTGTTACTCCCCCAAAACTATATATTGATTGTATGGAGGCAACTTGGTGCCTATTTATGTTTAAGGCTAGAAGTCTACAATACAGTTGGTTTGCATAATTTTCAGCTCTTGCAAAAAGGACATAAGAAGAAATTACTGATGTTTAATATTGTCTAACCTTAAAGAATCTAATTACTTCAGCTTCTACTAACCTGATTTTGGTTAAGAATTCTTATTATGCTGCTTTCATTATGTTCTATGCATGCCTCTAACCCGTTTACCTATGTTAATCATTTGCAGCATTTGTTACAACACAGATGGGTGGGAGTTAATTGATAAGTATGCAAAAAGGTTTGTCTAGGCTAGTGTAAAACTACAACAAACTTCATTTGATACATGGATGAGATTTACTACCAAAAGAGGTGCATATATTTTGAGTTTCTTTTTGACTTAATATATGTTTTTTCATCTGCCTAATCTTGTTAACTTAGTTGAGCTTTAATAGCAGACTTGTCAAAGTGGATTCCTTCATTGAGCCTATAATATAAGTGCCTATATAAAAAGTGCATGTATAGTATTACTGTATGATTCCAAGGTCATGCTATTTTCTTTGAGCTTTCTAACATTGTTTCTTCCTACTCTGAATTAGTTGTGTATGTATTTCATTTTCTTATGTATAGGAGACACTGAGTCATTGTGGAAAATTGAGAAGTTGAGATCTGAGTCAATGAAGCATCATACTTTGGCAATTGGGTTTTCTTGTGCCAAGGTAGCAAATACATCTACACCATTAAAATGGCCTCATTCTCACATTCCTGTTCACAAACTTTTCTGCAATGTATGTAACTAGTTGAGTGTTTCATTGATGTGTAGGATTTGAGCACCCACTTGTTGTGGCTATGCATGGAGGGGAGTACAACTACAACAATATTGTTGGATGTGGAGGAACCATAGAGGTCATTACTTGTAATTGTATAAGTTAGAGAGAAGTCTACTTGCAAAATGTAATAACAATTAATGGTATGCATAAGATATTGTAACTATTTTATATACTTTTAACTATTTTAATATCTTTTATAGTTACTTGAATAATTATAATGATTGATGATTTATTGTGATTTTTTATAAATTTTGATTTTGGATAATTATATGTATAAGAAAATAGATTTTTTTTTTAATAAAATGAAGGCATCTAGTTATGGCAAATCCAACTAGACGCCTTTTTTTAAAAAAAAATTAAGATATTAGAGACGGATTTAGAGACGGAATAGTACCGTTTATAATTTTAGAGACGGAATTAGAAACGGAACAGTGCGGTCTCTAATTTAATCATTATTATATTTTAAAGGCGATATCCGTCTCTAATTAGAGACAAAAAAAATTTTGTTAGAGACGGAAAAATTCCGTCTCTAAATTAGAGACGAAACTTATTTTCCATCTCTAAATATTTAGAGACATCAATTTTAGAGATGGAACAATTTTTGTCTCTAATTCCATCTCTAAATATTTAGAGACGAAAATTTATACATTTAGAGATGAAATTTGTTCCGTCTCTAAATTCGAAAATTCTAGTAGTGATAATTCCATCCCTCTTTACCTGAGCTTTCCCTAGATGAAATGTAGTTGAGGATAAATAATTCCTTCTCTACATGAGGCATTCTTGGATTAGAGATAATGTGAGGAAGGAAGATACCCTCCCTATCTAAGTAGTTGAGGGGATAGTGTGAGGAAGGAAGATACCCTCCCTATCAAGTAGTTGAGGACGGATAATTTCCTCTCTACTCATAACTCTGGAATGAGGACGAATAATTCCCTCTTAAGTTGTGTTTCCTCTCTACTCACAACTCAGGAATGGGCACGAATATTTCCCTCATAAGTTGTGGATTGATTTAGGTTACTCTAAATCTGGAGTAACTTTGTGTGACAAATGGATCGTCATAAATAGGTTGATATACACTAACCTGAAAGCAGGTTACTACCAAGTGAATGTATTGTGAGGCTAGTACACCCTCCGCACCTTTGATTTTGAGATGACACATGTGTCCTAATGATTTGAGATATGACTCTTGAGAAATGAAATTTCTTGATATGATTTTGATAATCGGTGATATAAATGAGATTTCTTGATATTTGATGAAATAATTTACGACTTGATCACTCGAGATTTGATGATATGAATTATGATTTAATGACATGAGATTTGACAATATGAATTATGATTTGAGACATGAATTTTGAAAAATGAGATTTCTTGATATGAACTTGAGATTTTGATAAGATTTGATTATTAATTTGATTATTCAAATGATTTTCGATAAAGGATATAAAATGAACCTCTATTTCGGAAAGAGAAATGACTTGATTTGGCATTAGTCCACCTTTTTTTATGGAATGATGATTATTCCTTTCAAAATTGATTTTTTCCCGAAATAGTTGAAATTATTGTGATAACACGATTTTTATAAACTACTGAGAATTTTATAATTCTCACCCCCTACTTCTATGATTTTCCATGATGATTCCAAGTAAGACCCAAGCAGCTAAACAAGATAGAGTGTCGGCATGAAGAATTAGTTTAGTTCTTTGGTTTGGATATCTAAAGTTAGTTATAGCAATTTGTGCCATGAAGTGTTCTTATGTATATAATGTACAGTGATATACAATTTGTATAAACTTCATTTCTCAATATATGTATATTATGCTTTCTCTAAAGGCTCATATTTTGATATTTATTAAAAATTATTTATTTGAAAAGTTAATGATATTCATAAGTGATGTACCAAATTCTAATTACTGATGCGTAAACCAGATACATCATTAGTATTAGTATTTGAGACGTTACACTTCCCTTTTTTTAATGTTTGAAAAAGAGAGAGGGACTTCTGGGCGACTTAAACCAGGAAATATGTGAGGGCAGTGATCTAACCTATGAGCAGCTACACTTCCTTGATAGATTGAGGGTTGCACATGTCGAGCACGACTTGGCATTTTTTCGGGTTGGCTTCAATTCCACAAGTTGTCATCAGGAACCCTAGAAATTTGTCAGCCTGTACTCTAAAGGCGCATTTCTCCATGTTCAATCGCATGTTGTGCTTCTGAACCTCGACGGATACTTCCTCCAAGTCCTTGACGTGATTGTCGGCTTGTGCAATTTTGACTATCATATCGTTAATGTATACCTCCAGCATCTTACCAATCTACCCTTCGAAGACTTTGTTCATCATCCTTTGGTAAATTGTCCCCGCATTTTTAAGTCTGAATGGCATGACTCGATAGCAGTAGGTCCTTATCTCGATGATGAAGGTAGTTTTTTTTTCATCTTATGGGTTCATGGGAATTTGATTATACCCGGAGTAGATGTCCATGAAGGAGAGTAACCTAAATCCGGATGAGTTGTCTACTAGCTAATCAATGTTGGGAAACGAGTAAGGGTCTTTTGGACACGTCTTGTTTAGGTCGATGTAATCGATGCACATACGCTGCTTCCCGCTAGCCTTCTTGACCAAGACCACGTTGGATAGCCAAGTGGTGTAGGAGACTTCTCTGATGAACCTGGCATCTAGGAGCTCCTTCATCTATTTTTGGATTACTTCTTACCTTTCAAGTCCAACCTTCCTTTTGTGCTGGGCCACCAGTTTTGTATCCTTCTTAATGGACAGTCGGTGGTAGATAAAGTCTAGGTATAGACTTGGCATGTCAGCGGAAGTCCAAGCAAACAAGTCTTTGTTTCTTGTCAAGACCTTGATCAGCTGGGACCTCTCTTCTTGACTGAGTTATGGATGCATACTGTGGATTTTCTTGTGTACGTCCAACTTAGTTAAGAGGATGCTGGCTATGTCTATAGTGACCGGAGTTGAATCATTATGTCAATCTGTGGTGCATGGTTTCTTGGAAATTTTTAGGCTTTCATTGTAGCATTTTCTCGCTATTGCTTAGTCTCCTTTGATGGTTACCACCTTATCTTATGGGTCCAAGAACTTTATGGCCAAGTGAGGGGCAGAGATTACGGTCCTAAAAGCGTTGAGGGAAGGATGACCTAACATGACGTTGTGAGCTGAAGAGCAGTCAACCACCAATAATTTTACCTTAATAGTTTTGAAAAAGGAGGTTTTCCGTAGAGTCAGATGAGCCTCAATGTATCCAACCGAGGAGATCTTGTCACCTATGAACCTGATTAGCTCGCTAGTGTACCGGATCAATTATTCATTTGGAAGTCCTAGCTTGTTGAATAAGTCTAGGAACATGATATCTATTGAGCTCCCTTGATCCACGAACATCTTGCAGACCTCGGCGTTGGTAATGATTCTGGTAATAACCATGGGGTCGTCGTGATCCAGGATGATGTTTTCGTAGTCCTCATCGGAAAACGAGATCGATGGGGACTTTTTTGACCTTTTTCCGTCTTAGTTTCTATGAGGGATGCTATGCACATCACCACCTAGATGGCCCTTTTCTTGGCATTCGCAGAGTCACCGCTGCCTACAGAACCCCCCGAGATGGTGTTTATTACTCGGGTTGGTTCGACACGAGTATCCTCATCCTCCACTCGGCATTCATGGCATTGTGGTACTAAGGTTCGTAGTTCAACCTCCCCAAAGGATGCTCTCAAGTAGCCCTGACATCACCTCATTAGAACTCGCAGGGGAGGAGGAGTCCGGCCCGTCCTGCCTGGGTTCCAGATGGGTTATAGCTAATTTCAAGTGCGATTTGCAAGCAACATGGGAGAATTATGGGTAGCAATTTATAGAGAATAAGGTTTGGAACTGAACTTCATTTTTCACCCAGTCACTAAGGCGTTGCAGCGCCGACACTCACTGCCCAATGTCCCTGGAGGGTGCTCTCCGAGGGCCAAGGCATTGCCTTGCCGAAATCCTCAATGAAGGAGAGGGGAGATTCTCTCCAGTGAAAGAAGTCTTCTATCTGTCCTATCTAGGTTCGGGATAGGCTATGACTGGCTCCATGACTGGCTGGTGAGCCGCAGGGTTAGACGCCAAGCGGCGATTAGAAGAAGGAAGGTTACGCGTAGCGGAGGCATGGTTCTGGTTAGTTGATGTCTATCTCCTTCTTGTGTTCACCATGGTTGGTGGTAATAGGGGAAGTTTTGAAGGTAGTGTTGGGAGTAGAAATTTATCTCTCCCCACAAACGACGTCAACATTCAGAACTGGGTTCTGAGATTTACCTAGAGAGGTAAAAGATGGTGGACTCCTCCATAGGCGCAACTTCTTTAGTGATGGAGCGAGGAGCTAGAAATCTGCAAAAGACACTACGACACTCAAGTCAGTAAATGTGCAAGAAAGGTAGTCAGTGATGAAATTAGGGCATACATTGTCTCTCTCGTTTACTGTATTTATATGAGCGTTTGAGGGGATGTGATGTTTAAGCATTTAGTGCATGCCAAATACTGCTACCTGAGATTGTGGCAATATGATCATGGGAGACAAGATCGCGGGGATAAGATCGTGGAGACCACTACCTCTCTATATTTACTTGTCTGTTTGTACGAAATACGATTAGAATTTATTCTTCTTGTTACACATAGCGTTTGGATTGTTTCATGCACATTATATGCTTGAGTGTCAGCCTAGTGGGTTGGGTCATTCTAGCTCTCTAGACCCATGACCCGATCCAAAACAATTTATTTACTGTGTTCTCATCTAGAGAAAGACTTTGAAGAAAAAGTCTATGGCTTAAAAAAAAATGCCTACAATAGTCATCAGGTCGAAGGAGGATAACTAATGCTTTCGATGGTAATCATTCATGCTATGATATCTAATCAGCTATACACTAAATACCGAAATTTTACTATGTACTTCCACAACAAAGGGCCAAGAGAGAAAGCAAATATACCATTAGTATCAGGAAAAGTGCACAAGGGACGAAACCAGCAGAAATAACCATTATATACGCCTGTACCATCATACGCCTAGAGACACTGACAAGCATAATTGGTGTCAATCGCTTTGCTCCATTTGCTTGATCTTCTGTTTGTGTCAATCGCTTGGTTTCTACCTCTCATTGAATATTCGAATCTCCCTTCCTCAGAGCCTCTAGAGTATTTTAAGAAGCAACCTGAAAAAAATAAGGATTAAAAACTATATTAAGGATAATTTTTATTATTAAATAAAATAAGATGGTTTTTTTTTAATTAAAATTAAAATAATTCTTCCTAATAATTTTAATTTTTTATTTCTTTAAATTAAATATAACTCATTAACGATTCTTAGCATTAATTTTTCCTAAGAAATAAATAGAACAAAATAATCCACCTCTAAATAACAAAGAAATGTTAAGAATACATGTTTTATCACACTCATTTTAACACAATATTTTTTATTGAATCACGTCATATATTAAAGTACATACTTAATAATAATTAGCATGTAATAAACTTAATTAACATATAATCAAATTTGAGTTTATATTTTAAGGTGTAATGTGACCCAATAAAAAAATATGTATTGAAAAGAATATAATAAATAATGTATTTGTAACACTCCTCGATAAGAAAATAAAATACTCTTTCTTAAGAGTAAAATAATATATTCACGTACTCTCTTTCTCTGTTAAACAAGTATACTTGTTCATTGGCTACCATTTATTTTCTCATTTACTTGAGTTCTCCTTTAATGGTTCACAATCTTTTACTTGAGTTCTTCAATGGTTCACACTCTCTATTTACTCTCGATTACTCTCGATCTTTCTTATTTCTTCTCCTTAATTTCTTTATCTTATCATTCATAAGTTACAAATCTAATTTCCTTAATTAATTCCATTCTCAATTTTGCCATATCAATTCTTTATTAATTCTCTTTTTATTTGCTTAATCAAATCGAAGATTTTTATGAATAACTTTAAGAAAATGTTGTTTCACACAAACAACAATTTGCAAAACGCTCATGAATAGAGAGATAGAGACTTGCATTTTGTGAGATAATATTTTTTTATTTTTTTAAAATTAGAGTAGTTACATTTTTTTTTATCTAACATGTATCCGTCTTTATACCTTTATATACATTTCACAAATCTTAATTCGTGATATATAGGAGTGCTCATAACTTTATGCACATATTAAAGGCCATGCCCATGACCATCTTTTTTATTCAAAATTATAAAAAAATTAATTATTTATTTATGGAAATGAATAATTATTACATACAATGCTTTTATACATAGTCTGACTAATATAAAAAATTTATCATTTTTTTTGTTTTTTACTTTAAAATAAAATTTTAACAATATACAGAGTTTCAATTCATAACATATTATATATGTATAACGTGCTAAAAAATAATTATTTAAAATATTCTAAACACATTAAAACTTTTAAAAAAATATCTTGTGCATTGCACTGACTTCTAACTAATTTATTGTATTTATATATCAATTAAGTAAGATATATGATCTAATGGAGAATGATCAACTTACACCCATCTAAAAATTTTAGTCTTACACCAATCCCTGATCATTGATTTCAATTTGATCTCATAGACCAAAATTGTCTTATTTAACGAAAGATAAAATAAATATATGACTTAAATGAAGATTGATGATTTCTATTTAATGAAGATTGAGAATATATTTTTACTTAATAATTTTTTATCGTACTTTTACTTAATCATTAAATATTATAATTTAGTAAATTAAAATATTAGAATATACTCATCGAGTCTTAAAAAAATGAAAAAAAGATCGTAAAAGAAAATGTTCTGGACCGTGTTCCAAATTAATCAAATTAGGGGTAACCCGGCTCGTCCAAGTTTGATCCTAGTTAACATTGCGTGCTTTTAGATTAATAAATATACATAATAATGAGAAATAAATCTCTCTAGGAACTCTTCATAAATAGATGATATGATTATAAGAGATAATTATTCTAATTGATTTTTATCATCATTAACAATATTTATTATTCACTAATATAGATTTAAATATAGTTCTTATCTATTATGACGTTTTTATATATTATGACTCTCCTATAAATATTAGACGTCTAATATTAGTTATTAAATGATATATTTTTTATGTTTTGTTGTTAACATTTTGTAAAGTTATGGATGTTCTTTTTTATTGTAGATTTAAATAAAATATATTTTTTTTTAGAATGAATTCTAGTATATTGTATTTAGGAACATTTATATGTTATGATTTAAATTCTTTAGGGGCAAATATTATTATCACTAAAAATTTTGTTAATGATGTTTAAATCTCACCTTAAATGGCAAATAGACATAACATTTTTAGTAGCCAAAACAAATGGTCAATAAAAGACATATTTTTTACCAGCAATAAAATGGGTTTTTATTGGCAATAACAAAAGCCGTCAAAGACATGGACAAAAGGCAAATTTGGAGTTGTTTTAGCAGCCATTACAATTGTCGGTAAAATACATACTTTTTATCAGCAATAAAATGGGCTTTTACCGACAATAATAAAGGCCTTTAAAAACATGAAAAAGGTAAACCCGAGGTTGTTTTAGCCACCATTATAATGGCTAGTAAAAGGCAAACTTTTAACTGGCAATAAAATAGATCTTTACCGATAATAACAAAGGCCGCTAAAGAAATTGAAAAGCCAAATGTAGGGCTGTGTTAGTGTCCATTACAATGGCCGGCAGATAATTGCCGCTAAAAGGCATCACTTTTACCGGCCATAAAATGAGTCTTTACCGACAATCCATATAATGGTCAGAAAAAGCTTTACCGACATTGGATACAACGGCAAATAATTAATTGCAAGTAAAAGTTTTTACAGCAATTTTTATTGTCGCTAAAAGACATATTTATTGCCACTAAAAGTCTTTTTTTGTTGTAGTGGACAGAGTAGCAAATGTATGAATCTGAATCTTTAAATACTTTATTCACCTTATGTACGGTCTAACTTGAGCGTCAGAGTCTCTTTTATAAGTACTTCTTGCACCATCGTGCAACGGAAAAAATCACTTTCATCAACCTTTGCTTAGGTAATCCTCTAAAACTCATTCAAAAAACAAATAATATAACTTTTTTCACAATTAACCTCTAAATCAACATAATACAATAAAATCTTATTTTGTTTTTTAAATTGATATTTCACTTCCATTTCTATTATTTTAATTTTTTTCACATCTTAAATATTCTAATAAGACTATACGTATCAAACATGTGTAAAACAATTGAACGATGACATACCAAATAAATAAATGAACATATTATTTTAGAAATAATATTTTTTTGCTACCAGTCTAATAATGAAATTGTATATTAATTAAATATTATTTAAATGTTATAAATAATTAATATTTTAGGAAAAATGATATCATACTTTATTGAAAATATTTACTTTTTTATTTCATAGGGAATAAATGTAATAAGTCAAAGCATATTATAAATCTTCGTTAAATACAAATTCATCAAAAAAGATTATTCTATCTCTCTTCCTTAAATAGGACAATTTTAGACTATTAGATGAAACTGAAAATTAATGACCAGGAATTGGTGTAGGACTAAAACTCTTATACCACCATCCGCATAAGTTAATCCCTACCTATAATCAAATATTAATCACTAATTGTTAAAAATAATAATACCTTCGTAAAAATAAATGATATTGGAAGAACCTCCATCTATGCAGATACAGTCTTCTTCCACATATATCGATAGAATCAAAGCAGTGATTCTGAAATTTAAAGTTTTTTTTTTTCTAAAAAGAAAAATATGATATATCAATTATTAAAGTAAATGTCATCAATGTTCTATTAAATACGGAAATGTGCATCTCACATAAAAAAATTAGATACACCATTTTTTATACAGCATACCAATAATTATAATTAAGCGAGAGAAACTAAAAAAAAATTTGTGACCAAAGTAAGATTGTAATTGTAGTGTAAAAAATAGTGTAGGAAAAAATATGATGAAAATAATTGCGATAATATTAAATATGTCCTTGTTTTGTAAAAGAATATTGAAAAATGATGTTTTATATTATTTTTTTAAATATATAATTTTTTATTATATTTTTTATGATTGTGATTAAATGAGAAAAAATAATAAAAAAAATAATGTAATTAATGATATAAAAAATAATATAAAAGTAATATAAAAAAAATGTGATAAAAATATCATCATTGAAGAATATTTGGTTGTAATTAACGTGCCCATTACCGGACAATTTATCAGTTTGGAAACCAAATAGTAACTCTGTGCATGCAACAATTGTTATTTGAGTGATTTACCATAAAAAAAAATGTTAATACTAAGAACAAAAGTACCATAAAATATTGTATCCTCTTACAAAAAGTAAAAGAGAAAAATAATAAAACGCAGTTCCAACACTCTTACTTTAATGGTTCGTTTGGATTGGTGGTATAAAATAAAATGAAAGGGAATAAAATAAAATAAAATTAAGTTTCATTGTTTAGTTTTGTTAAAAAAAGATGGGATAGAATAGGAGTGGGTGGGATAGATTCTATCTCATCCCACTAGAAACTATCAATTTTTTTTTCTTTCAATTTGAGGAGTATGAGATGGAATCATCTTTTTTAGTATAAATATCATCTCATTTTATAAAAAATCATCCACTTTTTAAATAATGAAATGATAACTTTACTCTATTCCATTCTAAAATATCCAAACAATGAAATAGTACTTTTTTTCCATTCCATCCCATTTCATCTCATCTCATTTCATCTCATTCCATTTCATTCCATTACTTACTAAATATCCAAACATAATCTTAGGGTTGTTATATTTGTCATGATTGAAAAAATCAAACTAAATTGGCCAACTCAAGTAAAAAACTAGTAAATTGATTATGTGTCCAGTCCATTCAAACAACAAAATCAGCAATTAAGAAAACTGGTGAAAAACCAAATAAACCAGTAGGAAAAAAAAACCGGTGAAAATCGATGGGTAACCGGTTCGAGGGTTCTTAAAATTTCTTTTTTTTTATAATCCAAAACAACGTTCTCTACCGCAAGCTGCGTCACTGGTAGGAGCTGCTCCCGCCACGAGTTGTTGCTCCCAAACCAAACGATGACCCCGCAACTAGAGCACCTTCACCAGCCAGAAGCAAGTTGCAGATGACATCGTTGGCAGGAGCTGCAAACCACGAGCTTCGTCGTCGACCGAAGTTGTTGCCACAGTCACAAGCTGCTGGTCACAAACCAAGACGATGACCCCCCAAGTAGAGCAACCTCACCATAAAACCCGTTTTCAAATGCCTGCTCATTTCTCTTCCTCTCTTACCTGCCGCACCATCTTTCTTTTCATTGTTGTGTCGATTGGTTTGTGAGTCGACCGAGCTTTTGTGTTTTTGTTTTGTTGACCCATTTTCTTTTTTCATGAATCATTCTAGAAAAAGCACATTGTGCTTTGGGCTTATAAGCCTTATATTATTCCTATGATTTTATTATATCTTCTCAAAAGTCCTTTTAAGAATTTTATAAATATTTAATAAAAAATTATTAAATAAAAAATAAATACTTTTAATTTTTTAAAAAATAAAAAATATTTAATATTTTTTTATTTAATAATTAAAAAGATTAATAAAAAATACATTAAAAAGTTTTAAAATTATTCTATTCTATGAAGCACAAATATATATACCAATATTTGTTGCTTAATAAATTATTCTTAAAAAATATGAACATAATTTTTATTGACATAATATAAAAAATTTCTTAAACTAACTTCTTCTAATAGAATTTATCATTTACAAGTACATGTGCATAAAAAAATAACTAGAGGCAATATTAGTTTGAGGTAAGTTTCGGTGACAACGAAATGGATGATTTTAGTATATAGATAGAGTAGAAGGAAAATAAAAATAATCTTTGTATAAAAAGATAAAACTTAAAAGTTTAATAGTGACGTGTGAAAAAGATAAAATTTAAAATACTGATATGTGAAAATAGTGAGCAAGGATTTCGGTCATGTGAACTGAAAGTGAGTTCTGAGAACTACTAATTAAATGTTAGTTATGAAAACTAATTTTTTTTAAAAAAATATTAATGGGTTGTGTTCAAATCATGTCCTAGTTGTATTTGAATGTGTCTGAGAAATATCTAAACGTATTTAAAACGTGTCTAAATTAAAAAATAATTTTTTTTAATCAAACATATTTAAATACATATAATATATGTATCATATAAATATTTTTATATATCTAATATAAATATATATTTAACATACAAATACATCTCTTAATAAACTTGCCTATAGTTCATAGTTCTATTCCTATACGTAATATGCTTTGAATCTTATCTAAAATTTAGAATAGTAAAAGCTTATACTTTTACTTTTTTAATTGCAAAATCTGAAACAGTAAAAGCTCATTTTTCTATAATAAAAAGTTTATTTTCCCTTCTAGAAAAGTTTAGAAACCTTGATCAGCACCTTAAATTAACATTTAATTTAATATATATATGTCGTAATTTGATCACGGTTGGATAAGCAAAATATCATGAACAAATTCCTTCCCACTAATCATTGGACCTTATGAACAAATTCTTTCCGAGGTCAAATAACTAATCTAATTTTATGAGCAGCGTTATTTGTCCATTAAATATATTTTAATTTTTTTTTAATTTACTCATAAATTTATTTTATATTTCACAAAAATATTATAATCACATATAATTTAATTTAACATTTTTTTCACATAAATTTATAATATAAATATAATATATATATTTTAAATGTAAAAATAACATTATCATAATTTTATAAACATCGCTGTCTGTAGATTTTTTCCACAATAATAAACAAAGTATTGCACCCTATCGTTTAAAAAAAAAAGTATTGTACTAAAAAACCAAAAGTAAATAACGTGCACGTGGCATCTATGTATTGGATAACATGCAACCTTCATTTTAGTTCATTACGAGGCATCTATCTATTGGATAGCATGCAATCTTTTCAATTTTCCCACCCACCATATAAACCCCTCAAAATGCATCCTTTCTCACTCGTTCTAACGCTGAAAAAAAACACTTTCTTGATCACAGAAACAGACAGACACAGTACGCAGCGGGTCCAATGGCAACCGAGAAGAAGTTCCAAGAAGAAAGAGAAGCTCCAATTCATGGAGACATCTTAGAGGCCATATTCTCGCACATCCCACTCATCCACTTGGTGCCGGCTCGTCACGTGTCAAAGGCCTGGAATCGTGCGGTGTCCACCTCCCTCCACCACGTCAACCCCATCAAGCCGTGGCTCACGGTTTACACCCAGAGCCCCCGTGACCCGCACGTGACAACATCACACGCGTACGATCCACGCTCGGGATTGTGGGTCGAGATCCACTCGCCGCCGATGAACCACTCTTCCTTCCTCCGGTCATCGCACTCCAACCTGCTCTACACGCTCTCTCAGACCAAATTCTCCTTCTCCTTCGACCCGCTCCACCTCACGTGGCACCACGCGCCCGCTCCACGCGTGTGGCGCACCGACCCCATCGTCGCGCTCGTGGACAACCGCATCGTCGTCGCCGGCGGTGCGTGTTACTTCGAGGATGATCCCTTAGCGGTGGAGATGTACGACACGGAGTCCCACTCTTGGATCCGATGCCAGTCCATGCCGGCGGTCCTTAAGGACTCCACGGCGTCGACCTGGCTCTTCGTCGCCGTCGCCGGAGACAGGATGCACGTGACAGAAAAAAACACCGGCGTCACTTACTCCTTCGACTGCAACGCGAAGATCTGGCACGGGCCGTACGATCTGCGTCCCGATCAGAGCGTTTTCTGCTGCGTCACCGGAACAATCCGCAACCGCTTGATCGTGGCGGGGATGCTTGGGGACGCAGAGAACGTGAAGGGGGTGAAGTTGTGGGAAGTGAAGGGGGAATTAGGGTTAGGGTTGGGATCGGAGGAGTGTTGCTGTGAGGAATTGGGGTCGATGCCGAAGGAGATGTTGGCAAAGTTGAAGGGTGAGGATGGCTGTGGTGTGGTGGCGTCGATGGCGGTGACTTCGATTGGCGATTTTGTTTACGTGGTGAATCCGTCGGAGCCGGAGGAAATGGTTGTGTGTCAGGTTGGGAATGAGGGTGAGTGTGAGTGGAGGAGTGTGAGGAATGCGGTGGTGGACGACGGGGCACGGATGCAGAGAATGGTGTTTTGCGGCGGGGATGTGACAGTGGAGGATTTGGAGAGAGCGGTTGCGGAGAATTGTAAGTTTGTTGTGAAAGAAATGTGAATGGGTTGAAAGTTGAAAGTGAAAGATGAAATGGGAATGGGTAGTGAATCAAGTGAAGTAAGTATTTCAATTTGGATAAAGTTACAGTTGCACAAATTTCTTATTGGATAATAAACTATGGTATTGGTAATAAGTGATAAGGGTTGTAATGTAGGGCATGGAGAATGTTATGGTTGGAGTGAGATTCGTACGAGGGAAGATGATAATGATATGATTCAGCGGATATGACACGTTTTATAATTTGCAGCTCATAAGGATGTGATTCAATGGAGGCCGTGAAACTTAGCCTACACCTCATTAATGAACTATGTGCTATTCCATCTATAGTCTTTATCATTTTTGTACTGTATGAATTATGTAAACTTCTGTTTTAGTTCTCCACTTATGCTTTCGGTTTTAGTTTGTTTTTTCT